>JAVGWX010000001.1:38000509-39200509 GCA_036924085.1 Ariolimax columbianus
TCATTTGTCTGTTTACTATCCAAGTCTCACATGCACAATATTTTGATCATTCAAAATGTTATCAAAAGCATGTACATAACTCACTTTCTCTATTTTCGTATGTTGGTTGTTTGTGTGTGTGTGTTTGTTTGTTGTTGTTTTATGTCTGTGTAGTTTTGTTTATGTTGTCCTCATAAACTAAATGTTAGTTCTTGTTTTCAATGTTTTGCTAAGCAAAACCAACATCGGAATACTTCAGACAGTCTCATACTAGTTCGACTGTCCAGCAGATGGCAATGGTCACAATGGGTATTTCGTTTATAGTTGCTGCAACACTTTGCACACTTCCGATTCGACCTTCTTGCTCCGCTTCATTATGGATAATCTTATCCCAAACTCGTGGCAAATGAGAAATACTGATTCACAGACTGAAGTGCTATCATTTAAACGACGACCAATGAGTGATTCCTGTATGTCTTCCTTATCCATGGTGTATGTCCATACTGTGTGACATCCCCCGATGTCAGCATCGCATCTTATTGAGTGTCATGAACTCACAAAAGGATTGTGATTGCCAGCTTATGGAAAATTAAAGGCGTGTCGCTATGTGTGATATAACAGTAAGTAAACCCAATAACGGGCACTCATTTCAAATAGCCAGAAAAATTGACCAACAAAATGAGGTTTACAATTGGTAGAAGAAAAAAAAGACACATCTATAAAATTGTGAACAGTTAAGATATCAAATTAAGAGGTGTGTGTGTTCGTGTGTATGTATATGTGTGTGTGCGTGCGTGCGAGCGTGTGTGTGTGTGCGTGCGTGCGTGCGTGCGTGCGTGCGTGCGTGCGTGTGTGTGTGTGTGTGTGTGTGTGACCAAGCTACCATTTCTGAGAGAGACACATTTTTGTTTAATAAATATGTTCTACTAGCCAAACAAACATAATGAAAACAACCATTCCCAACTGCAAAGACGAAAAACGAAAATTACGAGTTAAGAGTCGATCATCAGATTAACTCTGTACTTACATGGGAACTGCGATTATTGTATGATGAGAACATCAAAAATGTCAATACGTACGTCTACCTAGGCCAGGAAATCAACAAGAACCACACAGTTGATAATGAGATATCACACATAAGAGCTGCTGTTGGCTCAGCTTCTACCGCATTAAACTGATTCTCTAGTAGATGACGGACGTCAAGGCCAGAGCTGACACCTTCAAAATCACGGTTATTCCAGGAATGGTATATGGGTGTGAGATTTGGAATCTACGCAAATCCGATGAAGATAAACTCCAATTACCGAAAGAGCAATTGAAATCTCCCTAAGAGACCAAATCCGAAATACTAACAACCGCGACCAAACTGAGTGTTCCGGGACGTCGTCGACTGGGCGTCAGTATCAAAGTACAGCTGACTGCTAGCGTCAGCGCCTGTGAACCAGAGCTGCCAAGACCCTTCTACATCTCTACGCGGTGATCATTGATAACAGGCTGCAACAGAACAGAATAGCCAAGTAGAAAGGATCGAAGAAGGAAGGTAACCCGGAACTTAAAAAATGCCTGCTGAAGTCGGACGTGTCGGACAGGAAGGTGCAAATATCGCAGTCAAGCTGTAAACCATTCCGTTTTCCGGACTACATCCTGCGACTTACAAAACTCTTGTTACGGCTTGGTAGGGAGGAGATTGAGAACGAACGAACGAAGAAGAAGAAGAACAACAACAACAAGAGGAAGAAAAAGAAGAAGTTGATGATCATGATGATGACATAACAACTATCAAACATCATTGTAGATCTAAAAGTGCGTAAGCTCAAAGTAGTGTTTAGTTGATTACTTTTGCTCAGTCCGGCATCAATACTGGACTGGATTAGAGAAATGAGAAACTAATTTAAATACATCAAGAGCTTTATTTTGGTAATAATTAACCCAAACACAAAACTGTTGACGAAGCAGAAACTGCAGAAACAAAACAAGACTAGCAGACAAGTATGCAATGTCCCTAGTAGGCTTCTTTATCCATCAATGCTACAAACGTTTAAATATCTTTCTTTTCTGTTTTTTTTTTTTTTTGGTTGGGTGGGGTCGTACAACTATTGTGTGTTGTTTGTTTTTTAATCAGTCAATATATAAATTCTTAAAAGTTACTGAAAAGGAACAGAGACAACATCATTGTAAAAAAATGAACATTTTTTTAAACATTATTTGCTTTTTATAGTTCAGGGGCCGTCGAGGAACTGATTAAAAGAATCCTTCTTTAATTATTTTAGCATGCTCATTAGCTCATGTGCACTTCCATTTTAAATAATAGCAGCACAAAATCTGGATAAATAAATAAATGTTCATTAAAGTTCTAGCTTTCAACATTGAGTCAACTCGGCTCCACTGAATTATACAGGGTAAAGTAAACTATGGTGCATTTCAAGATAATTCCTTAGAGACAGAACTACGAATAAGAACGAAATAATTATTCTTCCGACTCACTGGAAAGCGAGTTATTCAGTCTTGTATTAAATGTGTAATACAGTTCGGAAAGGCGACTTGAGAGCATTAATCGTTTGGTTAGCGAACTCATTATGTAAACTAATTTATACAGAACCCTCACTGCGCAAAGCATACAGTCACACACACACACACATACACGCACGCACACACACACACATACATCCACATGCACACATATAGAGTGGGCTTAGTGGTCTCGAGATAAAGTGTCAACCTCGGGTGCTGGAGGTTGCGGGTTTGAATCACTGTGGAGACCGATGTTTTTTAACGCAGGTCTCGTAGTAAAAATGCCCCTGGTCTCTGGGTAGTGAGATCGGATTCCCGTGTTCAGTATCGAGCACGTTAAAAATTCCTTGTTAGAAATGTTTGTTTTTTAAATTACACTTAACGGCCGCTGCCCGACCAAAATTTAAAAATTCAAGTGAAAAATCTACCAAAATTATTTGTATCTTTCCCTAGGCCTAGTAAGCCGCAGAAGGTTTAAAATACCTACCCTGGTACCAATGATAGTGAAAGACTTCAGCTACCTGTGTATGTATATATATATATATATATATATATATATATATATATATATATATATATATATATATATATATATATATATATAAATAAATATATATATTATATACATACATACACGCACGCACACACTATACTATATCACTGCTCTTCAACCTGTCCGCTACCACCCACTAGTGGCCGATCTTAGCTTTCAGGTGGACGCTAGCAGAATAATTACATGCTGTATTAAAATTACAACCTGAGGAAACTATCACAAAATACCAGCAAACCAACAAAATTGAAAATTTTGAGAACCTCTTACTTTCCCGTGACTTGATACAGCTGCGAAACGTGGATAGTTACCCAAACTTCCGGGAAGAGAATCCAATCCATCGAGTCGAAATGCTATAGAAACGTCCTCGGAATACCGTTGGCCGAATAAAAGAAGAATGCAGACATTCGACAAGTTAGAAATAAAAGAGAACTGGTTCATAAATTTCATCATGAACAAAAAAATTCAAATACTTTGGCCAAATCAAAAGATGCACCGGTCTGGGGAGAAAGGTAATGGAAGGAGGAATGGTACAGGGAATGAGAGGCAGAGGCAGAACAAGAAGGTAATGACACCAAGATGGCATCGAATGATTGGACATGAATCTGAAGCAGTCTGGAGATTTGGAAAGGGGTTGAGTTTCTTTCAGTCGGGCTGTGATGGAAGCGAAGGAAATGCTACATGATGATTAAAATCATCAAAAATTCACAGACAGTGGACAATAGCGGAATTTTCTGCAATTTAGATTTTAGTGGGCGGTAAGGTAAATTTGCTTTTACAAAAGTTATAAAAGTGGACGGTAAGTCAAGTGTAAAAATGTTGAAGAGCACTTTTCCTGAGCACATTCAACACGTAATTATCTGCGAGAGCTAGAGGGCACTAGTGCAACGGAGTATCTACAAGTGTCCCATGGTAGTCAGAGAATCGCTTACAAGTTGGAATACATGGCTGCGATTGAAACATATATGAGAGCAGTGAAAACCTGAAACACCAAGACCAGATGGAAGGAAGTCAACACAGATGGGCCTCACAACAGAAGGAAGACCCAAATCATTTAATTTATATATTCAATATTGTGCTCTTAATTCGTATGTATTCAGCATATATTTTGTCATCTTTCATAATAATTCTATTTCATTCATCCTCATTGTACACCTCACTACATTTCATCTTCACAATGTTTTGTAAATATATGATGATGATTTGATATTTAAAGGAGAAAAAAAATTGTTTAATATATATATTTAAATCAGGAAAAAAAAAATAAAAGGGGTTCGGGTTAATTATGAAAGAAAATAAATATACTCACTCCCCCGGGGGACGGCGTGGCCTAGTGGTTAAGTGACACGGCTCACAACCAGAAGGTGCTGGGCTCGATCCCCATCTCAGCACCGGCCGTTACCCCGGGGAAGCAAACCCTTAGAAAATGCAGGAGGAAGCACACCCTTGCATAAAATGCATGCTGAAGTCGGATGCACTGGGCCGACAGGCGCAAAATAAAAACGCAGTGCAATGCACACCGCCTTGGGGGTTAGAGAAATAAGGCGAACGCAAAAAAAAACAAAAAAAAACAACAACAAAAAAAATACTCACTCCCAAAATGGTCTCAGGAAAACAATTGTGCATATTTTGCTTCGGAAACCCGACAGGGTAAATCAAGGAACACAAGAAAATGAAAATAGCAACCAAATACCTACGAAGGACAACGAGAGGATCATCAAATAGCGAGGAACAACGGGAGGAACATCACGGAAACACCAGGTTAGGTACAAACAGATACACACACGCATCCAAACACTAGTTTATGCAACTTAATATCGCCCATATTGATTAAGGTCAGGGGTGGAATATGCGCGCCTCCGCCAGTAGAAACTAGTGAGGCAAATACATACAATTTAAAAAAATATTTTTTTAAACACTATATCTACCTTTATCCACACATTAGTTTTGCTTAGTTCCAAATGTGTGTCATACTTGTATTATCTGTATGTAGAGGAGCAAATATGGCATCTGACCAACATCTCGCATTGATCAAAGTAAAACTGAATCTGGAAAGGTTCACAGCAGCATGTATCTCTAGACAACAATTCAAAGTAAGATTCGTTAGGTAAAATAAAATGCAAGACAAGTTTACAGTCATGATATTAAATATGTAAAATAAACTATCTAACATTTAGAGAAATTTGAGAATGCGGAGGAGCACTTGTACCGGCTGAAAGATATATATATACAGAGAGATGTCCTTTGGGAATTTAAAACATGTCGTCGCAAGGCGTATGTGACTACAGACACTTTAACTAACATAAGCGAAAGGGAACTAAAGAAGACAAACCTGAGCAATTGTAAAACCAGAGGCTCTAAAATTAAGGCCCAAGAAATATATACTCATGCACATAAAGAAGGACGAGTATCTGCTAAGACAAAAGCAAAATGTTGATGAGTTGGCGAGTGCTGTGGACGAAAGCAGCAAAAGGAAATATGAAAGACGTGTACTATACACAAAGAAACTAAAAGTAAATATAAGCAAATAAATTATTTCAATAAAATTTTTAAATACCACAATTACTAACGTAAAATGTGCTAGGTAGAGAGATGTGCCGAAAGTTTCGAAAAGCTCGTAAAACGGTCAGAACCGCAAGTTATACTACATTTAGAGCCAATGGAATTGGACCTGCAGGTACACTGCGAAAAACCAACCAATGAGTAAGTAAGGAAAGCCATAACCCAACTGATGGATGACAAAGCTACTGGCCCAGATGGTATCAAAGCAGAAGCAATGAACGAAGATGTCAATTCTACCATCGAATTTTCTGACATCCTGTTTGGGAAAGATGTAGGAAAATCGACAAAGAAATCCCTTCCAAATGGAGAGAAATCTATGTGATAAAATTGCCGAAGAAGGATGATGTACAATTATTTACTGCAAGTTGTAATTACAGACGGATAATGCTAATATCAGTGTCTGGAAAGATATTGACCAGGATCATACTACAGAGACTATATAACCACCAAAAAAAAACGAAATTGACACAACTTTCAGAAAGGAACAGGCGGGCTTTCAACAACAACAAAAAAAAGAGTTCTCATACGTACCAGATAGTGACTGCGAGTGATAGTTGAACATGAGTCTAGAATGGAATTCATCATTACATATTGGTTTCGTAGATTACGAAAAAGACTTTAACAGCTTGAGCTTAAAGTCACTATTAACGCTACTATGGTGTGGCTCAAAAGTCTACTAACTTAATTCGAAAGACATACGAGGGTATACAGTGTACAGTCCTCTTTGACTTACCATTTTCGGCGTCACTTGATGCTAGAACTGGTGTGAGACATGGATGTCTATTTTCACCTTTTCTCTTTCTCCTGGCCATGGACTGGATTATGAGGAAAACCAGCCATTGATTGTGGAATTAAATGAACTCCCACAAAAGACCTGGAATTTGCCAATGACTTGGCTCGTCTATCACTTGACCGAAATCAACTGCACAATCAATTGAAACACTCGAGTTATGGTTACAGAAATTGGGGCTGGGGATCCGCCTTCTTCTGCGTTCGTCCTGAAAAGGAAGTTGTAACGTTGTGGCATAATTTACAGCGAGGCTGCGATATACACGCCATTCTACCAGACACATCCGATTTCAGTTGTATTTTTATTTATATACCAGGTTCACCTTCCCCCTGCAATCCCTACTCTCTCAGCCAGAATGCACATGTGGAGCCTGTTTCCATGGCCACCGTTTAAAGATGGAATACGATATGTCAGCTCTTTTCCGCTGTCCATGGTGCAAGCAACCAGTTGTGAGTCGCAGGTTTCAGTCAGCTCAGTCACTCCTGCTGCGTCTTCGACACAGTTTGGGACTCAAAGAAATAAAACTGAGATACTCTGAATAAATGCTGCTGACCCGATCCACGTCATACTTGGACAAACCTCACTCCAAGATGGGGATTCACGTATTTACTTAGACCAACATAGAAAAAACAAACCACACTCCAAGATGGGGGTTCACGTAAATACTTAGACCAACATAGACAAAACAAACCTCACTCCAAGACGGGGATTCACGTATTTACTTAGACCAACATAGACAAAACAAACCTCACTCCAAGACGGGAATTCACGTATTTACCTAGACCAACATAGACAAAACAAACCACATTCCAAGAGGTGGATTCACGTATTTACGTAGACCAACATAGGCAAAACAAATTACATTCCAAGAGGTGGATTTACGTATTTACTTAGACCAACATAGACAAAACAAA
The DNA here is from genome assembly GCA_036924085.1 of Ariolimax columbianus. NCBI lineage: Eukaryota > Metazoa > Mollusca > Gastropoda > Stylommatophora > Arionidae > Ariolimax > Ariolimax columbianus. The sequence goes on from JAVGWX010000001.1 coordinate 38,007,816, forward strand.
CCACACTCCAAGACGGGGGTTCACGTATTTATTTATACTGTAACATAGACACAATGGTGGTACATAAAGGAATATTTGGTTTATGGTGATGTGATGTTCGTCCATCACATGTGATGAAGGCTATTCTTTCTGTTCAGTTCGTGTGGACAATCCTTTTTTTTGTTGTGTCCGTTGAAATGGGTGACTTGCGCTGTGATTTGGATTAAAGTGAGGAAGAAACTGTGGGATTTGTCAACCTCACTCTCTCGTCTTTAGCTACCTTTGGCCAGTGGCAAGACATTATCGAGACGACTAGAGATAGCACAGGAAACATATTGTTTCTCATAGTTTATTCCCGAAGCCTTTCCCGTTAACAGGTATTCCACAAGGTAGCGGAGAAGGGATGACATCTATCGCTGTGTGTCTTGTCTTTCCCATAACCACAACGGTCGTAGCGACATCACTCACCGTGTGAGTGATGCGTTGGGAATCTATCCCGGGTGTCGTGTTTTAGTCCATTATAGTCGCGTGTCTACATTTTACAGTCACGCCAAAACCGACACTGTCTGCAGCTAGAGTTTAGGGTATAGTAAACAAGAGGAACTTTCATCATATTGGAAAATATTTCGTATGTAAAGTCGGCGCTACTATATGGCTCGGAAGCTTGGAAATCAACAAAGTCGTTAACAAAGCAGATACAAATATTCTAAGGGGCATGCATGGTTTCAAATGGTGCGATAATGTTGCAGACATCAAACTGCCGGAAAAATTTGGAGAGATCTCTATGGAACGCGAAACAAAGAGAATATTCTGGCGCTGGATATGGCACATTATATTCATTATGTAGCATGCTCTTTGCAGAATATCAATCACTTGACAGCTGCCATGTAAGACTTAATCTGTAGTCTGTTCTCCAGCCTCCGTCATCATCAACTGCAGAAAATATTTGGTGTCATGTGCTCATCTTCTCTTCGTTCTGCCTCTGTCTCGCTTTCTTAGTACAGTGCTTCTTCTTCTGCTTCGTCATTCTTTCTCAAACTCAAACTACCAAGTCCTGAAAAGTGCTTTGCAAGTAGCAGAATGTTGTGCGGAGAACAGAATGCGTTGTGTTGTAGTTTACAGCTTGACTCCGATGTTTGCATTTATGACAATTTCTCTATTGCATTTTAGCGCGATAGATTATATTTTCTTATGTTGTGTTTGTGTGGTGGTCTATGTTTTATATCCAAACGCTGCCATGGGGAAGATACGCGTTCTCAGAATTTGTGTTTTTGTAGTTTTGTTTATCGTCTGCCATACCTTTCTCATTTTACTTAAACCAGGCATTACTATAACCATTCATCCTTCTCCTGTTATTTTTTTGTTGGAAGTCTCAAATCTCGCTTATAATGAAGCAGAGATATTTGAAACGTATGAAATTTTCGATTTCACCATTTTCTATAATAATTTTATGTCTTTTTTTTAATGTCTTGTGAGTTGTCATTATCGTGGTTTTACTAACATCAGCCATCAAATGTAAACATAGAACGTTTATTCGTGACAATGATATACTTACTTCGTGATCGATGTCGCGAACAAATATTCTTTCTGTTTTTGTAATCCGTATTTATCCGGAAAATAGAGCACACTGGCTACACAAAAAATGATGCTTATTACCAGTTGAACAGAAGAAAGCAGATGGTGGTCTTCAGACTCTGCACAGGCCACAACAGACTGAGGTACCATCTATTCAATAAACTGAAGATAAGTGCTATTGACGAATGCACCTGTGGTACAAAGAAAATGACCACTGAACGTCTGCTGCAAAATTGTCCCACATACGAGGACCAAAGAAAGCACATGTGGCCATCACCAGTGCCAACACTAGACAAGCTCAATGGAAGTGTTGACAGCCTCAGGATGACCACTGCTTTCTTCGAACAAATTCAAGTTCACGTCTGACAGCGTACGAATAAGAATAAGAAGAAGATATTTATCGTGTGCTATAAAACCTTATTTCGCTTAAATGCGATACATTTGTCTTGAAAGATGAGAACGATCTACATTGGAGACTATAGCTGGTGCTTTATTGTGTACACAACTAGTAAGTCATCATCATCATTGTCACGCAACATGACCTTGGCAGAACGTCTCTCTCATCACAGCTATTCGATATAAATTTCTATCAATAGTCAGTCTACTCACCTGCTCCAGGATCATGTTTAGGGTGTCTTTGATGTCTCGTGTCCATCTACGTCTTGGTCGGCCTCTGCCTCTTCTTTCTGGAACAATGCCCTCCAGAACTGCTGTCTCCAGTCCGGCATGCTGCTTGATGTGGCCGAAAAATCTCAGTTCCTGAGACATAACGTGGTTTATACGCCAGTTCTCTTCGACACTCAGATCTTGCAGGATGGCTATATTTGTTATTTTCTTTATCCAAGGTATTTTGAGCAATCTTTTGTAGCATTCTATCTCGAAAGCCCCGATCCTCTTTTTTAATATTTGTGTGATGGTCCATGTCTCACATCCGTACATTACCACCGGAAATACACATGTTCTGATTATCTTCAATTGTAATTCTATGTTAGTATTGTGCCACACATTTTGCATACTATTCAGTTTCTACATCGATATTGACAATCGTCTCTTTATTTCCTTGCACAGTCCCCATCGTTTGTTATTAAAGAGCCAATATATTCAAAGTAAACCACGTGTTCAATTTCTTCATTATCAATAATCGTCTTTACTTGGGGTCTGTGTGTGCCAATGGACATTATCTTTGTTTTTGTTTTTGTTTTTTTATATTCAGGAAAAGATTCCGATCTTCACTGTGCTTCTGAACGGACGGACGTAAGCAATTGTGCCTCGCCCTCAACGATGTATGAAAGCGTAACTGTATCATCTGCATAACTTAGTTCTGTAATCGTTTTCCTTCAATTGAGAAAGGGTCAATTTGTTTCTCCTTCGTTCGTTTTCAATCTCCCGCTACCAAGTCGCTAAAAGGTCTTTGCAAGTAGAAAGATGTTGTTCGGAGAACGGAATACGTTGTGTCGTAATTTTCAGCTTTATTTCGATATTAATCCCTTTTTGACACTTTCGACTTCAGCAAGAATTTTTTTAGTAACGGGTTAGCCTTACCTCTTCGATCCCTTCTCCTTAGCCAGTCTGCTTTGTTGCAGATTGTTATCCAGGATCACCACGTGAAGATGTAAAAGGGTATTGGCAGCTCTGGTTCGCTGACCCTGACGCTAGCAGTCAGTTATTTGAGTTATGGGTCGCTGACCGCTGCAGCTCATGCACTGTTCAGCATCTTGATCCCGCAGTCTGGTACCAGGGTCACCACTTGGTGTCGGAATTGAGTCCTAATCAACTCTGATTCACTTACTCTGACGAAAGCAGCAAGTCATGGGTCTCTGGCTTCTGTCAGCTCATTCACTGCTGTGTCTTCGGTCCCACCCTGTCATTCCCGCTACGGGGTGGAGCCTAGCTAGTACTCCCGTTAAGTAAATAATTCTTAACTAACGTATCGTTTTGCCATAATGAAAGATCAATCGATAAACTACATTAACAGTGATGTTTGTCTTTCTATATATTCTTTTCATTTATTATATTAACTTATATATGTATTTACTCTGTGCTATTATGGACTGTTGCCTGTGGCTTGATAAAGTGCTGATAATGCAGTTGCTTTTATTGATGTTGCTGTCGGTAGTGAACTGTCGGCCGTGTACCTAACACTAATAACGAAATAATCGAAGTCTAAAAGTCGTGATAAATACCGTTATTAAAATGGAGATCGATGTAAGGGAAACCATTAACTTTTGCTTTCACTTCCTATTTCAAGCAACCACCACATAAAAATAGACTTACACTTGTATTTTTTTCTTCGCGTTTCCTGTCATCATAAGTTTGAAATGGTCACTATAAAGAAGGATCGTTTTAGTTTTCATTGCAGTTTCTGTAACAAACAATTGTTACTGGCTATGACAGTAGCCATTACTTAACTCCTGAGCCTGAATAACAGGGTGTACACCTCTGATCAGATTACGTTTTCGATTACCTGCTCTGCTGTGGCTTTCATCGATTTATCTCAGGGGCCAAGCAAGTTGCTCAATGAATGTGTGTGTACACTCAAATTATTGAACTCATCGACGGCTATAAGATAATCATTTTCTGTGTGAAGGATTGTAAATTGCTAGAGCTGCGTTAAGAAAGACCTGGGAGCCGAATATGTTTGTTGCTAGCACGTACTAATAAAACCCAAAAGTCGTTTATCCGCCATAATAGCTCGCTTATATTACGCCTGTGGGTAGGACCCGACATTGGTATTATATGGTGAAGAGAGAGTGGAACGAGAGTGATGAATGACAAATTGAGTGAGGAAATAGTAAATAGCAAAGGTTAAGGCCTAAAAGCCCTTCACTTGGTTTCTTCCACGAGTAAGCCAATTATTAACATCAATTTTCTCCTCACTCTACTATTTTCTTAGTCCTTTATGGTTAAAGCACTCTGGCATTTTTCTAATAAAAAGATGCACTACTGTTTTTAGATTCCATTTGCCAATCACGTTAGATCAACTGCCGTCTCCGCTTAAATGCTTGCACTAATGGATCTCCAACACTTTGGTTCATGCATTGGTCGTACAGTCTGTGAGATCCTTCTTTATGTTTTCTTCCCACATATCTCCCCGGCTTCCTCTTATAATTTACATTCTACCTTCACTTCACTGTTGTAGCTGGGGTTTTTTCTCTTAAGAAAAGTGCATATGGCCAAAATATTTATGAAGAATTTTTTAATAAAATACTACATTTAACGTTAGTTATATACCAGATGGTCTGGGCACGTCGTGGCATCAGCGTCAAGACCAAACTCAAAGTCTACCATGCAACCATCATTCCAACCCTACTATACGCTTGCGAAAGCTGGACATGCAAGGAGGCTAAACCACTTCCACACAGGTTGCCTGAGGCGAATATCCACATCCGATGGCAAGATCGTGTCACTGACATCGAGGTTCTCTCGAGGGCTAACATGCCCAGCATCCATGCACTGCTAGAAAAAGCACGACTAGGATGGGCCGGACACCTCGTCCGTATGTCAGACGAGCGGCTCCCAAAGAAACTTCTCTACGGCGAGCTGAGAGACGGATGGCTCGAGAGAGGGCGCCCAAAGAAACGTTTTAAAGACGGTCTGAAGGACTCACTAAAAAGTTGCCAGATAGACATCGACACCTGGGAATGTCTTGCGCAAAACAGATCTGACTGGAGAGCGCAGTCAAATCGGGTGTAGCTGCCGGTGAAGATGACCGTGTTGTGAAAGTCCAGAACAGACGTGAGACGCGGAAATCCCGAGCAGCGGGAACACCATCCCCTTCTACAAATCTCGTGTGCCCGATATGTAGCAGATGTTTTCGTGCTCGTATTGGCCTGTTCAGCCACATGCGCACCCACACCCAACAGGGAAATCTGTGACAAGGATGATGTCGGCGGTCCTCATCGACAAAGATGGACAGCTATTAGATTAGATTAGATTAGATATACCAGTGCCTGAAAGAGGCACAAAAAATAGCAACACCATAGCCTCTCAGTCATGACGCAAGAGGCGGCTAATGAGGGTTAGGTGTGCGAAATGTTACCCATCTTGTTAAACTTCAGTCCACAAGAAAATGAAAAGAAAATTAATGACCTCTTCATCATATGGCTATATAACAGAGGAAACACAGAAATTCATTGAAGAAAGGCAACAATTAAAACAAATGGGAAGTAAGGGGACCAACACAGCATATAAAAACTGTGCAAGAAAAGTTAGAAGAGAAATAAGAAAAGATAAAGGAAGATACATAGTGGAAACGTGTAAGGATAGAAAACCTACAGCAACAAGGCAGAGAGAGAGATGCATTTAAGGCAATAAGAACACTGACAAGGGAGTTCTGTCCGGTTCCACATGTCATCAATGACAATGAAGATAACACATTAACAGAAACCAAAGACATACTGAATAGATAGAGAGAGTACTGCAGAACCATGTATGGAGATAGCACAAAGCGCTCAGTTACAATCCTACCAAAGGATGAGAAAGAACCTGAACCAACATTGGAAGAAGTACGCTCTGCAATTAAAAGCCTGAAAAAAGGAAAGTCCCCAGGATGCGATGATATCCAAGCAGAGCTAATTCAAGCAAGAGGGGAGGCAAGTGCTCGAGTCTATCACAAGCTGTGTAAATAGATATGGCACAGCGCAGAGTGGTCAGAAGATGGAAGAAATCAATTTATATTCCCCTCCCCCAAAAAAGGCAATCTGAAGCTGTGCACGAACTACCAAACTATCACGCTGATCAGCCACGCTAGCAAGATACTCTTGCGAATCCTATTAAGAAGGACAGAGAAAAGGTTTGAACCTGAAATTCACGTAGTCCAGGCAGGTTTTAGGAAAGACAGAGGGACCAGAGACCATGTATTCAATTTAAGGAAAATCTACGAAAAATGTAGAGAGTTTTTTTTTTTTTTTTTTTTTTTTTTTTTTTTTTTTTTTGCGTTCGCCTTATTTCTCTAATCCCCAAGGCGGTGTGCATTGCACTGCGTTTTTATTTTGCGCCTGTCGGCCCAGTGCATCCGACTTCAGCATGCATTTTATGTAAGGGTCTGCTTCCTCCTGCATTTTCTAAGGGTTTGCTTCCCCGGGGTAACGGCCGGTGCTGAGATGGGGATCGAACCCAGCACCTTATGGTTGTGAGCCGTATCACATAACCACTAGGCCACGCCGTCCCCGTAGAGAGTTTAATATAGACCTGTACACATGTTTCATTGATTACACCAAGGCCTTCGACATGGTAAAACATCAAAATATGTGGAGAATCATGAAGGAAATGGGGTTTCCCTTGCATATAGTCCATCTCATTGAAACATTATACCAAGATCAAAAAGCCGCTGTCCGAGTATCTGGGCAAACATCAGATTGGTTTGCAGTAGAAAAGGGAGTCCGAGTGGGATGTATCCTCTCACCTTATCTGTACAACATATATGCGGAATGTATAATTAGAAATGTACGAGAAGATGAGAACATTGAAAGTTTTGACCCATTTACGATTGGGGGGTACGAGATTCCAGAGTTACGATACGCAGATGACACAGTGATACTATCAAGAAGTGCAGAAGGGCTAGAGCAGCTACTTTCAGCCGTTAAAGTAAAGATCAAAACCTGTTCATAAACATAAATAAAACAAAGATAATGACCACCTACAAAACACAATGTCAGCATAAATTTACAGTGGGTGGTGAGGAAATAGATCAGGTTACACATTTTGAATATCTGGGCTCCAGAATTGACAAAAATGGTGACTGCTCGAAAGAAATCAGAAGAAGACTAGCTATGGCAATGCAGAGACTGAACAGCTTGAAGAAATTATGGCAGGGCACCAACAAAACGATAAAAGTAAAAGTCTTGAGAGCCTGTTTTTTTCCTGTGGCAGCTTATGGCTGTGAAGCATGGACGATTACCAAAACTTCTAGACAAAGAATCGAATCGTACGAGTCAAAATGTTACAGAAAGATCCTCTAAATACCCTGGACAGAGAAAAAAAACAAATGTAGACATTCAGCAAGAGCTGAGCATAGAGGAGAACTGGTTTATCAATTCCATTTTGGCTATAAAATGCAAATACTTTGGGCACATCAAGAGACACAACGGTCTTGAGAGAATGGTGATGGAAGGTATGGTGACAGGCAAAAGAGGAAGGGGTAGACCAAGAAGACGATGGCACAAAGATATCCAGGAATGCCTGGCTGGGTATGACTGTGGCGGAGGCTGGAGTTTTGGCAAGAGAACGAGTTTCTTTCAGACAGACTGTGATGGGAGCGACGTTCTACAAAGGACATGCTACATGATGATGATGATGATATCCTATGGTTTAACTAGACCATTAGTGGCCCCTATATCCTATGGTTGAACTAGAAGGTTAGTGACCTCTACATTCTATGGTTGAACTAGAAGGTTAGTGACCCCTACATTCTATGGTTGAACTAGAAGATTAGTGACCCCTACACCCTATTGTTTACTGTTAGAGTTTCTGTCTGAACCATCTTTCTCATCTTCTAAATTCAAATTCATCCTTGTAACAACTCAAGCATATATTTCTGCTACAAATATGCTTTTATTCTAGAGACTCCAAACAATAACAACATTGATAGAAATGTATTTCAAACTATAAAATAGATACTATAATCTTTGTAGATAAAAGTGGAACAATATACATGTATAAATATGGTATAGTATAATGTATATTTCTGCAACATCAAAATTAAACAACTGTCTGTTTAACATGTAAAATACAACATTAAAAATGATGTGCATTACACAATGATCAAAAAATGTCTATAGCTATGAGTGACTTATATAAACGTCATGAGAACTTTTGTTTCTCATTAGCTACAAACTGTGTGCACTCTGCTACCATGAGTCACTAAGTCTATAAACATTCCAAGCATTTTAAAGTTGTGTATTTACTAGCTGTCATCATGATCAAAATTGTTTCAGTGACCTCTACTGCATTATTTTGTTAGCTTTAAGTCAGTTTGTCCTTCACATTTCAGCGCCCAATGTGTAGCATAGGCCGCTCCTGCAGTGGGCCCCTTTTAAAATAAGTGTATTTCTAAGTATTTGCAATCATTCATTTTTTCGTTTCAACATTCGTTTTAGCTTCAAACTGATCTTTTTACTGGAAACCTGTATCTGAGCTTTGGCAATGACTGATTATAATTGTGCAATATTTTTTTTACATGATGATGCTGCCAGCCACAAACATGATGATGCTGCCAGCCACAAACATGATTCTCTTTTAGCCACCTTTTACGGCATACTTGGAAAGTGAAAGAGGCCTTTTCTTTTCAGTTTTCAAGAACCAAACCATTTAGTTACACAGATAACTATGTTTGTTCCGCTAATAGGTAAGGACTTCAAATTTTGTATGCAGCTAAGGCCTTATTGCATATCAGGAGCCTGCATCACAAATGTATGATCATCATTGTTATCTCTTTTGCCTGAAAATGTTGATTAAATTAAAAGAAAAAAATGTTTGAGAAAGAAGTCTGATATAAAATAAAGCAAACACCTGTCACAGGTGTTACTATCAGGAAGAAGATGTGTTGTACAAAAAATGAAGAGTACTTACACTAGCAAGGAGCTTGAATTATGTAAAGTGCGTTGAACTCGGAGCCACTGGGATGTCAAAATCACTAGCTTATAGCCAAATTAAGTAGAGAGCCCCCACCTATGAGGTTCTTATGATGTGTTAGAAAAGACTGAAAATATAAATAGACAACTGGGGCTGAAGATGCAGCAGGGAATGAGCTGATGATAGCTAGTAACTCATAGCGGACTGCTTGTATCGGGGTCAGTGAATCAGAGCTGAACAAGAACCTATTCTGTCTCTAAGTGGTGGCCCTAACAATAGATTGCACCCATGCAGCCTGGCTGAGAGAATAGGAATTGAAGAGGGAAGGCAAGCCTGGTGCCAAAATTACCATGCTGACACCAGCTGTGTCAGGCAAAACGACACAGATTTCACAGCATCGCTGTCAACTACCACACAATGTCCTTTTCAGGATGAACACCAAAGAAGAAAAAGAAGAGAAGAAAATATAGAACTTTTAATATGTCAAAGATGTTTTTCATCCCTTGAATAAATACACAACCTACATTTGGAGAATGCAGCCATTCTGATTTTTTTATACATTATGATAAAATTGTAATCTTGAAAGCATGTTTTTTTTAATGCTGTTCATCAATTTGTAATTATTTACCAAATGTCAAAGCCGCACACATTTACACAGCCAGTCCTGGATTTAGAAGATTAATGGCAGGATATGCGCTTTTTTTGCTAATTTCTGTTACATCTTTAATGATGGGAGAAAAGGGTAGTGAGAACAAGGGGAATAAAGCCAGAGAACAATACAGTTAGTAAAATGGAAGCAGTTAAAAGAAAAACATTAGAAACATTATTTTGTAAACTGTTGCAAAATATGTAAAGTAAATATAATTAGTTTAAGAAAGTCAAAGAAATCATTTTAAAATGTGTTTACTTTAGGGGGAGGGCTGATAAACATAATTGGTCACTATTCAATAGACTCATAAATGTTCATTCTGAGCCAGTAGAAGCTACTAGGTTCAGCTAATCCCAAACTTGCAGAGGGATATGAATGTAGATGATTGAAGTGACAAAATATTCTATCCATTTAACATCATCCATGTACCATAATGTGTATGATAGTGACACTATTTCTTCATAAACTAAAAAGGTTTTCAATCAGTTCTGATGGTGATTTCTTTCCATGCTATGATGTTGTGCTGTCCATAAAAAAATTTTCTAATTACTTCTTTGTTCCATTATTTTTTCTCCCAAGTACTTCCCTTTTCAGCACATGGCCAATGAAGGCTGACTACTTTCTCCACATTCATTTACTTTATGAGACCAGATGCATCCCTCTTTATTATCTTAATTTATGATGAGGTTGTTCAACATTCTTCCAAAAAAGGTAATTACTTTTGCTCTAAAGTCTTCACACATATATAACTGAGGGTATTAAAGCTACAGAAATTCTGATACCTTACATCAGATACTCTTTTGAAGTGAAAGCCAACATCTATTGATTTAACATTAAAGTACTAAGTCATGAAGGTCACAATGTGACTTTATATGAGCAAAGGTCAACCTGCAGCCTAACAACTTTTCTGCAGATTTTGGAACCCATTATATTCTATCTTGTAAATTTAAGCCTTTCTTCATTCTTTCCTGTTTTTAATTACTTTTCTCCAATCTATAATTCGCTCCATGTATAAAGAAAATAGGCTTAAACAGTTATACTTATACGTAAATCGCCTTGTACTTGCAACTTACAATGCTTGATTTCAAACGGCATAATTTTATTACAAATATGCACCAGAAGAAGCAAGCTGGTTTACACTTTTGGAGTAAACTGTTCCACTCTCTCCAATAGGGAATCAGAGTAGCCAGGGGAGTAATATCTGAAAATAATTGAAACACAGATAATGTTTTCTATGCTTCTAACAACACTACAAGATGAATTCATTGTAAGTAAAAGTGTCTAAATACGGAGATCTATGTTATTAATCCTGCTTCTTAAAGTTAACTTCTTGGTGTGCCATTATGACTAGAATAAGTAATCATGCATCTCCACACCTCATTGTTCATAGTGCTGTGTATCAGTTCTGGTTACGTTCTTTCAGGTTGTTATTAAATGCCCACAATGAGTAGGATTACTCTTTTGTGCGCCCTAAAAATGACGTTTAATGGTGGGTTGTTGCAGCTTTCCTCACATTCCAAACATGCTGATGAAGGTGGACTGGGGACTTCCAGGCAGTTGTACTATGCTTGGCTTCATCTGGGTGTCGCTCTCTACTACGGAGATCATGTCGATCCTTCAGCTTGTTAGCCAGGATGCCGTGAAAACAGCCCATTTCCAGGAAGGGCTTCGAGGAAGCCTAGGTGAGGGTCTTGCCAGTATGTTTTGCCTGACACTGACTAACATGTCTGATCAGTATGTTTTGCCTGACCAGACGTTAATCTTCCTCTCCATTTTCTTTCAGGAAATCATTCTGAACTCTCCAGTATCCTCTCTCTTTGTTGCATTGTTTTGTTTCCAGCCATCTTGCCTTTTGTCACATTGGTGAAAGCCATAATATATCCATGTTGTAAACTTCCAATTCTTTTATCCAAGCACCTTTATGAGTCTACATTTTACCAATGTGACTGTCTTGTGTGAGCAAGGCCATATTTATTTATAAATCTCAAGACCCTGTTAAGTTATACATGTGTATAAATTCACAATACATATCTAACAACTTCCATCTTAAATGTATTTGTATAAATTCACAATACATATCTAACAACTTCCATCTTAACTTTATTCGTATAAATTCACAACACATATCTAACAACTTCCATCTTAACTTTATTCGTATTAATTCACAATACATATCTAACTACTTCCACTTAATGCTTTTTATTTCAACAATGATGTCTTACAAGTGTGCTTGTTCATGAATTGTTAGGTCTATCTTCTGTCCTGGGGATTCCAGAGGAGCACATGTTTTTATACATATGTGACTGAATTTCTTGGTATGTCTTTTATCCATCTAAAAATTGGAGCCAAGACTAGTGTCAGGGTCATGTGAAACATGAGGATTAAGACACTAGGTCTCATCCATGCAACACTCCTGAAAACAGACTGTTACAGTAGTCTGATCAACAAGGTGAGGATCAATACTGTGACCCTAATATTATGAACTTACTGAGCAGTCTTGCATTGGACTACTACAAGAAGAGCGTGTATCCACTTTCTTAAGTATGTCTTGGGATGTAAGAAACATTGTTGAGAGTTAAATTAATTTAGCATGACTTAGAATTAACTTAGCTTCCAACAACAACATCCCCCTAAAAATAAATTTCCCAATTCTCTTCTACTGCTATTTGGCTCTTTCTCTCTATGAAATATTGAGATAGAGATGGACCACTTAGAATGTTCATTCTGCACAAGATCCACTGGATTACGACTTATTTCTGTCCTCATTGATTAAATTCTATCTAGTCTTACTATTTTAATTTCAACCAAAAATGTACTTACTTTACAATTTCCTCTGGGTAGCAACTGTTGATTGAATTGATATATTCTGACAATGCTGAGCCTGGTTCTGCTTTGATTTCTTGAATCTTCTTCAAGCCTCCACTAGTAACAAAGAGTCTGCGTCCTTTTGAATCATGAGGCAAAACTTTGCTGAACTGGCCAACCACATGTTTGAGGATATTGGGTGGAGCATCGTGAAGAAGAGTCTCTAAGGCTTGAAGGTACACACATTTCTGAAGTATATTCTTTAGGGATTTCTTGCTCTATTGGTGTAAAAACAATTAGTTATAAAAATGAAAGTAAATAGAAGAATATTAAACTTTCAAATATAAAATCCTTCTAAATTTGTCTAATTAAATTTGAAGTGTCTTTGCAATCTCATAATCTCAGATAAGAGAAGGCAACCTAGTTATCTCAGAAAATAGAAGTCATTCTTCTAATTTCATGTGAGAAAATGTAATCTCAGAAAAGGGAGAGAAAGACTAACGTCTGGTCAGGTAAAACATACTGATCAGACATGTTAGTCAGAGTCAAGCAAAATATACTGGCCACAACCCTCTCCTTGACTTCCCTGTAGTCCTCTCTTAAAACGGGCTATATTCATGGCAGCCTGGCTAACAAGATGATGCATTGACATGATCCCCATAGTAGTGAGCAACAAACAGATGAAGCCAAGCATAGCATAACCGCCTGAAGAACCTCGGTCCCCCTTCATCAACATGCTCAGGATGTGAGAAAAGCTACAATAACCCGCCATTAAATTTTCTTTCAGAGCGCACAAAAGAGAAATCCTACTCATTGGGGGCATTCAACAACAACAATCTAAGAAAAAGAAGCCAATCTCATAATCTCTGAAAATATAAGTCAATCTCATAATTTAAAAAAAGAGAAAGTAATCTCCTAATCTTATAAAAGAGAAGCCAGTCTCCTAATCTCAGATAAAAGAAGACAATTACCTAATATCAGAAAATGAAAGTCAACCTCCTAATCTCAGGAAACAGAAGGCAATCTCATAATATCATAACAGATACTCCAAAGGCAATCTCCTAATCTCAGAAAATAGATCTAAACTTGCACAGAGAATGACAGGAGCAGCCAAAAAACAGAAAACATTATGAATAAATCAGGCTGATTGCACAGGTTAAAATATGGAAAAACGATGCCTTGATTTGCAGTTTCCGTACTTAATCAAAATTAAATTGCTGGAAATAAAGCGCAAAAGAATAGACCAGCAACCAGTGCATTTACAAATAGCTGAAAAGAAATGGAACATGATAGATCATACTTTGAGAGTGTCATTAAATATAGCAAGGTCTTAGTCTTAGTACTTCATCTGAGGCATAAGTCCCTGTGTAGGTCCCATCTATGGTGTGAACTGGATGTAGCCATGAGGAGGATTTCCTGCTTAGCGGGCTAGACTCGAGCAGCTTATTATTCCACTATTGAGGGTAGTTAACTAATGTGCGAGTCCATCTTAATAGACTCAAACACTAGAGCAAAGTAGACCAGTAGCCTGTTAGGTGCCATCTATGCTGTTCTTAACAAACCCCCTAACCATGGCCGGTATTATCCCATTTCACACAGTTAGTCGCCTCTTACGACATGCTCTCTGTGAGATAGTGGTGCTATTCTTGTCCTTGTTATACACATAAACCCTGGCAAACCACTCGCAAGGTTGGTGTGCAATCTATAAGCAGATAGGATAGTGGATGACCATGTGAGAAGTTTTAATCAAACAACAAATTATATTCTTTAGGTAATAGACCCCTCTTGGGAACCTAAGATTAAAAATCTTGCATTACAGTTAATTTCAACCACATGGACTCTAGGAGGTTGAAAATTATTGCTTGTGAAAAAAATTTTCAATTTTATGCAAATTAGTTCCAATATTACCACCACGATACTAAAAATAGCTTATATGTTTAAAACAGCATTACTTATCACCAAATTCATTGGTGACCTTCGCAATTGGAGTACATATGTAGCCCCTAACAGTTAGTTCTAAATTCTGCAGTAGAATTGTTGAATTTTATTGAAAAGTTTTTGGGTGTTAATTTTTTAATATTATGTATTCAGAAATGGCAATAATTTGTCTAATCTTTAAAGCAAATAAAAATAAGGTTACTTTATTGTATTGTATTTATGCCACTTCATAATATGCAAAATATGACTAGAAATGTCCATGTTCTACTCTATTTTCATGAGTAAAGTGAAGAAGACTGCAGAGAAAGCAAGTATTCTAAAAACTGTGAGCTCCATCAAAAGCCAGAAGGTAAAATGATCAGTAAGTAAGTCACCAGCAAATACAAGAAATGAGTTTGGAGAACAAATGTTAGAAATAGAAGCATGCTAGAGACTATACAAATTGTTCATCTGTGTGACATAAAAAATCACTCCATACCAGCAGAAGACACCAGTACAAATTTCAAAGCTAAAGCAACAGCTGTTCATGCAGCAACAAGGATTCTTATCAGCTAAAACATAACTACAAGGAAAACATTCAAACAGACATACACCAATCCATCTCATGCCTCAAATAAGACAGACTCACATGAAATAAAATACAACATTAGATTGCTATCCAAAAAAAAAAAAAATCTAGTCCAACAATGCATTCCAGCCTACTGTTGGATTCTTGAAAATGAGAAAGTAGATGAGCTCTCAAAAGCCAGAAGTAGCAGCACAGACTCACCATCCACAGAGCTATAAATAAGCGAAGACACTCATTAAATGATCCATGAGGACGGAATGGAGAGACCAGCACAAATAATACAAGCCACAAAATAACAGCATAGACAAACTTGGCAGAGATGGGCAGACAAAGATCAGGACATTACTGACTCAAGGCCCACCTCCGCAGAATGGATCTCAGAGACACCGTCACGTGCGATTGTGGAGTACCCAAGCAAACACCAGAACATATCATACAGGACTGTCCTACTTATACAGACCAAAGAGAGGTAGTCTGGTCCGGTGGAGTGACCATGCGCAAAAAGCTGTGAGGTACTGGCGAAGACCTGTAACACACAGTCTCCTTGGTGAACCTCACCGAACTAGAAGCAAAGCATCAGTTGATCGTGAACCTCACCGGACTAGAAGCATAGCATCAGTTGATCGTGAACCTCACCAGACTAGAAGCATAGCATCAGTTGATCGTGAACCTCACCGGACTAGAAGCATAGCATCAGTTGATCGTGAACCTCACTGGACTAGAAGCATAGCATCAGTTGATCAAAGAAAAAGAAGTTCATTTATGTAAACACCTTGAAATTGATATATAATGTCTTTTTATCTCAGTTGATTAAATACATTTTTACAAATAAAAATTAATTATCCAGACCTAGTATATATGTTTATATATACATGAATCCTTATTTCTAAATTTCATTTGTATTTATTTGTTCAGACTAATATCTATCTTACGTTGTTTAGCAGGCTTTTAGCAATTCTATTCCTGGTCACTGGCAAAGATATTGTGATTGAGTATCACCTGCAGCATTTACTCTCCAGACTGAATGAGTGGTTACTTTACTCTCCCCTTTAATGTTCTGTTTTTCTATATAAACTATTTACATAATGACTTTACAAGACATTCTATTTTTCCTTCAAGTGGTCTCTTATTTTTTTAATAAAAATCTCTACCCTCGGTCACAGAATATAATATCACCAATTTTTGACATATTGATAGCATGGTCAAACAACAACAAAAGTAACAAGAACCTACAAAAATTGACTGATATGGTATAAAGTAAAATTAAAGGCAGTGGCTTAAGTAACAAGATGAAAGACACTGTGGCTGTGCAAAAGGAGCATCATTTTCCAGAATACAGCATCAAGGTATGTTTCACACATGATCACAGGTTTAAATAACTAGTTTCACTGTTAGTATCAGATGGAAGAAGATGCTAAAGAAAGTAAATACTCTTCTTCCTCTTCGTTCTTTCTTAATCTCCCGCTATCAAGCCCTTAACAGGGCTTTGCAAGTAGCAAGACGTAGTTCAGAGAACAGAATGCGTTGTGTCGCTAGTTTACAGTTTGGCTGCGATATTTGCACCTTTTGGTCTAACACATCCGTCTTTGGCAAAAATTAAATACATAATGCTGGACATTATGGCCTAAGAATAAATAAGTATACAAAAATATAAAAGTTGAATGAAGAGAAAAGATGACATGCAGCTATTGACACAACCAGAATGATGATCATTCTTTTATTGACTTCTCTTTTACATCTACCACTTTCTGTAAGATCCCAGAATTCATAGAAATAGTATATGACAGGCCATAAATGGTAATAACTGCTTGTCTAATTGCTCCAGTTATAATAATATACTGAATTCTATATCTGCCTAATATACCTTTGTCTGAAGGTCCTCCGATGCATCTGTTCTTAAATAACACTGCAGAAGTTTTGGCAGCACATTGGCAGATGCAACTGCCTTTGCATGTTCAGGAGTGTGGCGTCCTATTTGCCCAAAAGCCCAAGCTGCAGCTGCTTGTATATGGTCTTCTGCTTCTTCTGACAGAGCTATAGCCAACTGAACTACCCCCTGTAAGGTGTCATAAATAATATTATTATTTTCACATCATGCTTATAAGAGTAGAACTTTGATAATTTGTGTCTAAATGTGATATTTATATGACATGTGTAATTCAATTATATGATAACAAATAAACTGAACATTTCAAGCTTCTGACAAAGTCTTTCATTTCAATGTAATGTATGACAATTGTTAGTTGCACTACATTGTGTTGTGTGTATGTCTTTACAAATATGTGGTCTTTTAAATTCAATTAATATAAATGTGAGCATCATGCATTTATAAGATGCAGCTAATGAAGTTTAAAGATTTGCCAGTCGAGGGTTGCTGCAATAGTAATTTTTGTATGCTTGATCTTCAAGCATAGAATCACAGACACGGGTTATTGTTTAAACACTAAAACTGAAGAATAATTCACCCCCAAAAATGAGCCAATACTATTTATGTTTCTAAAAACTATCAACAACTATCACTGCATCATTTGTTTCTTTTGGAGGGGTCCACTGTAAGAATTTTTTATACGGCTGAGGAATAAATCCACTTGTTCCCCATATGTATTACTAATGTTTCATAATTGCGGTGGCAGAGGTTGGACAAACTTTAACTTTCATTTCTTTACTGCCAGATTCTTTGTTCTTGTTTATTGTAGAAGTGAAGGTGTAGATTTTTTTATCCCAAGAATGGTTTGAATAAATGATTTTTGAATAACTTCTTCTTCTTCTTTGTTTGCTGTCAAATAATCGCATCTATCTCCCTCATAAACCTGGTTCTCAGGCTTGTCTCATCGCCATACAGTTTATCTCACAATTGGGTTGGGGAAGACCATGTGGTCACTCTGCTCCTCTCATGGAGCCGGGAGACCTACAGAACATGTTCCACTGTTTGTTTCTTCTCCCCACATAGAAACATGACTGTGTGTCCTTCTTTTTCTTCTTCTTCTTCTTCGTACGCAGTCAGACAGTAACCATTACTTTTTCGAAAAAAAGCGGCGTTCATCCTGAGGCTGTCGCCACTGCCATAGAGCTTGTCTTGCAGTTCCACTGGTGATGGCCACATCTGCTCTCTCTGATCCTCGTATGTCGGGCAGTTCTGCAGCAGATGTTCAGCGGTCATTTTACCAGTACCGCCTGTCTTCAATTTGTTGAATAGGTGGTACCTCAGTCTATTGTGGCCAGTGCGAAGTCTGAAGACAACGACCTGCTCTCTTCGGTTCAACTGGTAACAGGCATCGTTTTTGGTGTAACCAGTATGTTCGGTTTCCCATTTGGTCATGTATCTGGCTTTGATAAGCCGTTTTGACTCTTCGTACGTCATACTTGTATCTGTTTGTGGTAGTCTTGCACCTTCTTTTGCCAGTCTGTCTGCCTCCTCGTTGCCTTGGATGTTGCAGTGTGATGAGACCCACTGTACCACTACCCTTTTTGGTGCGGACTGCTGGCACAATTTGCAGAGTGCTGCTCTTAAGTCATTAAGCTCAGTGTTTTTCTGGCTTTTTAGCGCTGTGACTACGGCGAGAGCATCTGTAAGCAGGACTATATGGCTTTCATTTTCATTGTGTGTCCCCATTTCTTCCACTGCCGCCCTCAGTGCCTCTGCCTCCGCTCTGAAATTGCTTGTGTACTTACCAGTAGCGAATGACAGTGTTATTTGTTTGCCATTTGGTAAGTTCAGGAATGCTCCTGCCCCTCCGTTCTGTGTATTGTTTGTTACAGAACCGTCGGTGTATGCATGGGTCCAGTCCATGCTTGGGTAGCTTTTCGATATGAAGCTTAGGGTAGTATCTCTCCTTTCTTTTTCAGTCTGGCAGTTTTTGTTTCCAATACCTGGTATATTTTCTACCACCTCTGGAAATATATCCTGCCTCCAGGTAGGTTTTCGTACAGTAGTGATGGGTTTTGGTGTTGTTAGTGCGTTTATGGGATCTTCGTGCATCTTTGCTTTGGCTATTTCTGCAAAGTTTCTCCGCTTTAGTTTCCCATTTCCCAAATTGTTTAGTCTCTGGTGCATTGGATGGTCAGTCAGTCTTCTGAGTTTCTCTGACTGCAGCTGGGCTCTGCAGTCTCTTCTATCGGTCATGGATTGCAGTTTTGTAATCTTTTCAAGTTCTACAATTGGCGTTGACTTCATGCCTAATGTTATAACTCTCATGGCTTGGTTTTGAAGTTTGCTAACTTTATCGAAGTTCGCCTTTGCTGCTGTTGTCCATGCCGCAATGCCATACTCGAGAACTGGTCTCACTCTTCCAGTGTACAGTTTCTTTAGTATGCCTTCGTCTGCTCCCCAGCTTGTGCCAGCAAGTTTCCTCATGATTGCCATTCTTTCTCTGGCTCTCATTCGGTTTCTCTCAATCTGACTTTTCCATGTCATGCGCCGATCAAATGTGACTCCCAGATAGGTTGGGTTGTCGTTTGGCTGCAGGAATTTGCCATTTAAGCTTAATTTGGTATTTTGGGGTTTGATTGAAAGCGAGAATATTGTGCATGTGGTTTTCTCCTCGTTTATTTTGACCAGCCAGGAGTTCGCCCACTCTTCCAGCGATGTTAGGGCCTGCTGCATCCGATTTCTTGCTATGGTGAGATTCTTTTCAGAGGTCCACATAGCCAGATCGTCTGCAAACATTGAGCTATGGACTCTCCTTGGTATATTCTCTGTAATGTCGTTTAGATATACCAGGAAGAGTGTGGGTGACAGTACTCCCCCTTGGGGTACTCCCTGGTCGAGTGTCACCTTTTTGCTCATCTGCCCTTGTACTTGGACTCTGGCCGTTCTTTGTTTGAGGTAGTGGTTGATCCACTTGTACATTTTCCCACAAACATCACTTCTTCTTAGATTGGCTCTAAGTCCGTCTTTCCAGACTTTGTCAAATGCCTTTTCCAGATCCACCCAAACAGCTACTGTGTGTTTCTGTGCCTGGTAGGCATCTTCTATTTCCTGGGCTATGAGGATGACCTGGTCCTCAGTGGATCTGTGCTGTCTAAAGCCGGCTTGCTGTGGAATTAGTATTCGTTTTTCTTCCAGATGCCACATCAGTCTGGTGTTTATCATACGTTCCATCAGCTTGCCGACACAGCTCAGTAGGCTGATGGGCCTGTATCCATTTGGATCTGTTTTGTCCTTTCCTGTTTTTGGTACTGGTACCAGTATTGCGTCTTTCCATGCCTGGGGTACAATTCCCCTTTTCCAGCTTTGGTTCAGGACCGATAGCAGTTTTCTCTTCGCTGTTTGGCCCAGCCCCATCAGCATTTCATTTATTACCCCGTCTTTTCCGGGAGATTTCCTTTTCTTTAATGTTCTCATAGCCTCTTCCATTTCGCTCATTGTTAATTTGGCCATCATGTGCTCTTCAGGTGCCATATTGATGTTGTCGTGCCCCTTTAGCTCTTCGCTAATGTCTGTATGCTTATCTGCAGGGACCTCGATGTGGTTTGCTCTGGCATAGTGATCGACAAAAGCGTTTGCGGCTTTCTTACCTGTGAGCAAGTTTTCGCCCTGCTTGATGGTAATTTGTTTGTTTGACGGGGTTTCGTCGTTCATGGCTCTGACTAGCTTCCATAGCTTGTTCCCGTCTTTGTCCAGGTTTAGGCTTTCCGTTTTGTTTTACAAGCTTTCTCTTGCTGTTTGCTTGAGAGGTCTGTGTGTCCAATTTTTAACTTGTTAAACAGATGATTATTCAGTCTGCAGTGACGCGTTCATAGTCTGAATATTGTCACTTGATCTCTTCTTGGCAAAGCTTACTATGCCTCTGCTATATCAGATCCTGGGTGTTCTCTGTGCCACTTGTCTCTGAAGTTAAATATTATTATTGTCTTAATTTCTTCATATGTAGCTATGTCATCAGTTTGGAGTTTGCCGCCTCCCTCTTTTGAAAGTCTATCTGCCTTATTTAGGTGTATCTTACTGTGTGCTGGGATCCACTGAATTTTCACTCTATTGAAATTTTGGCTTGCATTCATGAGTGCCTCAGACAGGCTGTCCAATTCTTTGTTTTTATGGTTTCTGAAGGTCATTATGACTGAAAGGGAATCTGTAAGGAAGACCGTCTTGTTTCTGACATAGTTCTTGTTTTCCATGATGGCTATTACAGTTATTTTTAATGCCTTGGCTCTCAAGACATTTGAGAATTTTTCAGTAGCCACCGATATATGGATTTACTGTCCTTTATTTAATTTTGTGTAAACACCTCCTCCTCCATTTTTTGTAGATCTTATTGTTGATACATCTATGTATATGCAGATCCATTGTGTGGCTGGATATGTTTCTTGAATATATTCTAAAGCTATATGTTTTCTCTGCAGCTCTGTTTGTATGCCTTTTTTTCAACATTTCTGGAATGTTGTCTATCAGCTCTGGGAATTGTGTTTTCTTCCATGGTGGAAATATGCTGCTTGTCTTTAGGGCCTCTACCTTTATCTGTGCAAGGTCTGGCATAGAGGGGGCTAGTGTTTTTGCTAGTGTGTTATGGCTTCGGCCATATCCTTCCAGTCTTTTATTTATTAGATGATTTCGGAGCCATTTGAATTTTTCTGTAAGTTGTAGTTCTCTGCAATCTCTTCTGTCAGTCATGGGTGGTAGCTTAGTTATTTTCCTCATTTCTTTTATTGGTGTTGATTTCATAGCTCCTGTAATAATTCTTTCTGATTGTTTTTGAATTTTAACTGTTTTTTTTCAAAGTTTTATTTTGATGCTGTTGCAGAGGCTGGCAGCCCATATTCTAAAGCTGGACAGCTATTATTATTATTATGTTCAGGATCCATTTCTTAATCCACTGATCTAATTTTTGTTAAGGCTTCTTGCATCCTGTAATTTGCTGTTTTGATGTTTTTTTTCAGCTACATACAACGCTAGACCTTTAGCTACCCACAAAGCTAGATCATCAGCATATAGTGAGGTGTGGACACTGTGATATTTTATCCACTATGCTGTTGATGAAGATCAAGAACAGTGTAGGTGAAAGCACACTACCCAATGACACCCTTGTTCCAATTTTATTTTATAGCTCATGTGGCCCTGTACCTTCACTCTGGCATGTCTATTTTGGAGGAAGTGACCTATCCATTTATACATGCGACCACCGACTCCATATTTTAGTAGTTTTTCCTTTATCCCCACTCTCCACGCCTTATCAAATGCTTTTTCTATATCAACCCAGAATGCAATTGTGTGGTTTTTTTTCCTAGAAAGCAACTTCGATTTTTGTGTAATATGTGTTAGTTGGTTCTCTGTTGATCTGTGTTGTCAGAAGTCAGCATGTTGGGGTATAAGCACATTTTTTTCTCTCCAGGTGCCACATGTTTGGTATTTATCAGCCTTTTCATCAGTTTATCTGTGCAGCTAAGCAAGCTGATGGGTCTGTAACTGTCAGCTTTTGTTCTGTCTTTACCGTGTTTTAATATTAGAATCATGGTTGCTTTCTTCTACATTTGCGGGACTGTCCCCTTTTTCCAGCTTACATTTATGATTTCTAGCAGTTTCTTTTTACTTTTCGGTCCAAGGTTTTTTAACATTTCATTTGTAATTTCATCCTTTCCTGGAGATTTCTTGTTTTTCAGTTGCCTTAGTGCATCATCTAATTATGGTGGAGTAAATTGTGTCATCTTGTGCTCCTCTACAACAGTTGGCATTTGTCCTATTAATTGCATAAATTTTTTCATATCTCTCTTTCTATTTGCTGTTATGCTTGTTTTGCTAATCATGCTGTATTTCTTAATAAATATATTTGCAAACTTTCCTGTTACAAGATTTCCATTTTCTTCTAGTGTGACATTTGATGTTTTTATGGTTTCATTGTTCAGTGACTTTGCAAGTTTCCATAATTTTGTATAATTTTTATCTTGGTTGAGGCTCTCAGTTGTTTTTTTTCCAACTGTTTCTTGTTGCCTCACTCATAATGTACTCTGCTGCGGCTTTCTTTAGTTGGATATTACTTTCTAGGCTTTCGTCAACTTCTGCTAACTCTCTGACAGTCAACAGTTCTTTCTGAAGTTTCTGTAGATCTTCTGACCAATATGGTATGTTGTTCTTTAAAGCTCCTCCAGAAATTGATTCCATTGCTGCTTTAACTGTTTGCATACTATAAGCTGCTCCCAGCGCCAGAACACTTCTTCACCTGTGGCCATAAGCCGCTGTTAGCGCCAATGTTTGTTTCATAGTAAAACAAGTTATAAATTTATAGTTTTCCTTTCCGTTTCGGTTCAAGATTTTAATTTACCGAAGGGAAGTTCATTTCTTGAACCACATGTGGAGCAAATCAGATGTCAAAAATTGTATTCTTGTCATAATTATCATATTTTCAAGCTAGTTACCGAACTGTAAAAAATTGTTTACCATGGCAACAAGCGATAGGGTCACCAAAAGCACTTGTATGGCTCGTCTAACTATTGGATAGGCTAGAAACTTGTTTCAACAGATTAATAATATGTCTAGTGAAGACGAAGTAAGTGAAACAGATGTTGACAATAATGATTCAATTGATTTTGATTGATGCGAAAAAAATAGTACTGACAGCGCAAGTAGTGATAGCAAAGATGATGCACGTCCTGGACCATCAAAAGTCCCTAAAAACGCTAAGACGGCTGCTAGATTTACAAATAGTTCAGTAAAAAATGGAGCTCAAGAAAGAGAACAGTGGCACCAAGTAACTGAAGGTGAAACAACAGGCAGTATTTCCTTTGTTCCAACTCGTGAACCAGGTATGCATGCAAAACTAGATGCATCTTCCTCTGAACTAGATTGTTGGTTTGCCTTGATAACACCAGATGTGTTAGATTCATTGGTATCAATGATCAATAAATATGCAGAATTGAAGAAATCCAAACAAGTCTCTTTACAAAAGTCTACACTTGCAAGTTGGAAGCCTATCACTGAATATGAGCTGTTAAAATTTTTGGCCGTGATTATCGCAATAGGTTTAGGTAAAAAAGCATCAGTGAAGGATTATTGGGCACACAAACCGCACAACTACAACCCATGGTACAGTCAGATGTTTCCCAGATTGAAATTTGAAATCATTTACCACACCATGATGCATGTTGGAGATGTTGAATCTGTAGGGAAGGACAAAATAGAGCCATTCTTGAATTCACTAATAGCAAAGTTCCAGGATGCATTTTATCCATTTCAGGATCTGGCCATTGATGAAATGGTAATAGGCTATAACGGACGCTGGAAGCACAAGCAGTACAATGCCTCGAAGCCAAGCAAGTATCACATTATCTCCTTGCCAATGACCATACAAGTCAGGCCGTGAAGGTGTTTGATTACCTGCTGCAAGGAATTGGAAAAGGCCACCATGTATTTGCGGATAGGTACTACACTGTAGACACCGTGATTACATATCTGTTGAGTAGGGGTATTGATTACATTAGCTATTAGAAGTGTAAATATTATCCAATTTCCGTGTTCTTGGATTTGTTTTTCTTATTGTTGGATATACTTTATGATAACCACCAAGTAAAAGACATTAAATGTTTTGGACATTCAAAAATTGAAGGTGAGTTGGCACTTTTTTTAATAATTTTGTAGTGCTTTTCTGTTGTGAATAATAATTTACCATTTACAAATTTCCTACTAAAAAATAACACACAATTGTTTTAGATCTATCTTAGAGACCATTCATTTACCTACAAAATGGTATATCATTCATAAACATATGTTAATAATTAAGAAAACTGCAACTTAATTTTGTACATACACCTGCATATGGGAAAATGGGACCTAAATTTAATTCTGCCACAGCCTGTTTTCAATTCAGTAGCTAATCAGTTAAGCACTGCTCTGTTAAACTTTTCTACCATTTCTTCTGCGGTTTAATGTTGTGTGCTAATTGTTCTTGCAATACTTCTGGGTTAGTTCTGTAAATTGTTCCCAGTTTGGCTTTTTATAGATCTATTATGGCAGAGGCTTTTGCTGTGGTGGTGTATAATTGAGATTTTAACAGCCAATTTAATTGGTCTATGGTCACTTCCTTCCAGCTGTTCTTGAACTGTTCTGTGTATTTTGTATGTTAGATCTTCTGTTGTGAAGGCTAGGTTTGGAGCAGATGTTGATTTCTACCACCTTGAATAAAAGATTGGTCAATCTTCTACCTGGTTGATTAGCTGCAAATTATTATCTATCTCTCAGTCCTCAACTTCCTCTCCTCTTGTATCTGTCTCTTTGTACCTCCACCTTTCTGAATTACTGTTAAAGTCTCCAACTATAATACATTGACTCTCTGGTACATCGACTGTTCAAGTCCCCAACTATAATACATTGGCTCTCTGGTACTTCGACTGTTTCTAATTCCATGGATCATCCGGGTGGGCAGTATATATCATATACATTGAGGGTTTCCTGTCCTACCACAATGGCTGCTCCTACTTCTTCTTTTTCTGCGTTAGTTCTCAATCTTCCACTACCAAACCCTGAATAGGGGTTTGCATGTAGCAGGATGTAATCAGGAGAACGGAATGCATTGTCGCTAGTTTACAGCTTGACTGCGATATTTGCACCTTTCAGTCCAACACTTCCGTCTTCTGCAGTTGCTCCTGCTATTTCTGTGTGTCCTCTTGTTTGGATGTGGGTTTCTTTAGCTGATAGCAGGCTGCTTATTAGGATCAAGGTTTTGTGACCATCTCTATTCACCCTTATGGTTTGGTATCCTCTCATTTGGAACCTGTGAAATGTGTTAAGCTATTTCTCTTGGTTGCAAACTATGTTGATACTCTCATCATGGAGTTTTGCTGGATGTGCTTGCTTCTTATTCATTACTTCTTCTGCATTCCACTGAAGGATATTTAGCAGTTCCACTTTGTTTTGGTTTTGGCCAGTAGTATTTTCCGCTGATTTCCGTCTCCTGGCTCCCTGGGGCAGAGCAGGGTGGCCACCAGTAGCCTTGCGAGACAAGGCCCGGCATTCTGTCTGCCTGGTGTGACTCTTCCATTTTGAATAACTGAAGTTAGGACCAGCTATAGAGCAATAATATCTCATCAGACATAAGTAGAACAGAAAATGTTATGTTGTCTACAGCAAAGCAAACTTACAAACCTTTGAAACAATAACAGCCATGGCAAGATTCTCCGAGTGTGCTGCCACATAGCCAAGCATCATAATACCTGGCAGTCTCACATTTCCCTTGGTTTCCCCGATGTAGTCTACAACAGCTGCTACACCTCCAGCATTCACAATGAGCTGGGACAGCTGGACAAAGAAAATATATTCTAAATAAACATTTTGCACATAATTGATATTATATATTAACAAGAAAATGTTGATTGATTTTTAACAATATCATCAGAAAACAGTTCATTATATTATTCCACAGAATTATTTTTAATCTATTTCAAACTGTACAAAAGGGGTATTAGTCACATTTTTTTAATTTTAGGATTTCATAAAGAAAAAAAACAATATTGAGATACTTAACACAGGAGTTTATTTTCACTAACATAAAGAGTATTAAATGCTTTAGTATCTAAATGGTTATATTTAAAGAGATATTTATAAATTTAGATCAATAAAGTATATTTTTAAAATATTGTTCCTTTCCACAGTATGTTCCTTAGCCTTTCAGCCTATCTCTTAAAGTTCTGTGTCTAAGGCTTATGATTTATTCTGGATATGTCTCAACTTACACTATTATTCTTTCCTTATATTCAAAAGTTTGCTTTCTGAATTTTTTATGAAAGTCTAAAAACAAATATCAAAATGAAAGCTGCATCTGCATATACAAAAAAGATTATTTACACTGCAAAGTGTAGTTTAAAAATATCAAATCAATCAATTCATTCCTGACAAACAAATACAGTCTTGAATTACTTCACCTCAGGAGTATGCTTTGCAATTTCTCTGATTAGGGTAGCTACATTTTTCTTGACATACTCGTCAGGATCTTTCAGGCATGTAAACACTGCAGGGAAAATGTCTGCTTCTACCACCATTTCAGCAAGATCCACAGTATGCTTGGATATCTGACTGAGAGCTGAAAAGATCTGACGCTGAGGAAAACCAGGTATCACAGACATTTCAAAGATCTTGTCATAAGATGCATCTGCAGCAAAAACAAAAATTAAACTATAATTTAATACTAATACAATTAAGGCATCAATTTGAAACTATCAGTTCAGTTCAGTTCAAGTGCCATCTCCGTATCAAAAGTCGGCTGCACTGATCTCCAGTGTACTTTATCTTTTGCCGTAATGGTGCAATCTGACAGGCTTTTTCCAGCATCATCTGATGTTATCAACCTACTTATAATGTTGTCTGCCTCTTGAAGGACTGCCTTCCACACTACCCTCTAGTATGGTCTTCAACACGGAGATATATTTTATGGCCAAAATAACTTAACTGTCTAACCTTGATTTCGGTAATTAATTTTTTTTAACCACACCTATTATATTTCTGATTTATTTCTCCCAGCTGTCTTCTTATTTTTATTTGCATACATCATTTCATGTCACTTTTCCCAAGTATCACAGTCTTTGTTTTCTTTATGTTTCTGTCTAATCTAAACTCTTGACTTATTTTGTATATAGTTGTCCCAAGCTCTTGCAATTCTTGCTCACTTTTTGCCTGCCATCAATACTGTATCATCCACATATCTAAGGTTATTCATTGCCACTCCTCCAATGACTAGTCCTGGCATCCTCGCTACCTGTTTGAATATTTGTTCTGCGTGGATATTAAAAA
Organism: Ariolimax columbianus; assembly: GCA_036924085.1. Lineage (NCBI taxonomy): Eukaryota > Metazoa > Mollusca > Gastropoda > Stylommatophora > Arionidae > Ariolimax > Ariolimax columbianus. Next base: position 38,035,614 of record JAVGWX010000001.1, read on the forward strand.
GATAAGGGGATGATACACAACCCTGTCTCACTCCTCTTTTTACATCTGTACATGGAGATAATAACTTTCCTGATTTTACTGTGGCAGTTTGTTCTCAGTACAGATTACTGAGCTGTCTTATGTCTTTACCATCTAGACCTATTTCTTGAGGACATTTAATTAATTTCCCATGTTGGACTCTGTCAAAAGTCATCTGTGTTCACACGGCTTACACTACAGTATAATACACTATTCCACTTTGACAGGAGACATTTCGGGAATGATAAAGAGGTCAAACATGAAGTGCAAATGTGGCTAAGACAGCGGACCTAAGACTTCTATGCTGCAGGTTTTGGTGCATTGATATAGTGATGGGACAAGTGTTTCACTGTTGGTGATGATGATGATATAATCACTTTAGCTGTGAGCTGGCTACTCTTAACAGCCCAATACCTCCTGGACAAAAGCACATGTCCTCCTCAATTGTTGTAGTTATGTGTATGGTGAAGTGTGGTGATAGGAGCAGGTTCAGCAGATCGGCCAGCCCTGGGCACAAAGTCAGGAGTTGCTCGACTGACTCCTCATGGTCATGGCAAAATCTGCAGTTTGGTTCCCGTATTGGGTTTAATCTATTCATATGTTTGTTGAGAGGGGCATGGCCTGGTCTCAGCTTGAAGATCAAACTCTGGTCTCTTCATTTCAGTTTCTTAGCTGGGTCCTGGTAATCTGGTTTTGCTTTGTGTTTGAAATATACTCAGCCTGTCTGGGATGCGGCCCACTGATTTAGCCACTCCTGTCTGTAGTTATTTTTCAAGATTTGCTTGCAGGTTTGTAGTGTGATGCTAGGTAGTGACTGAGATAGCATTGCCCTGCTTCTGGTCAGCTCATCAGCCTTCTCGTTTCCTGGAACTCCGACATGGCCAGGTATCCACTGGAGCATCACTTCCACTCCATAAGATGTAGATAATTGGCCAATGTATTTGTAGATGTTATTAACATCTGGAGACTTCCTGTTTTCCAAGTCTTGAAGCACAGACTTTGAGTCTGAGAAAACAACGATCTCCTCAGACTGTATAGTGTCACTTTCAAAATCAGAGATTATTCGGCACAGAGCTTTTTCTAATTCTATTATTTCTGCTTTGCAATTGGAACAGGTCTCTCCACAAGGGCCATAGATGTAGGAGTGGTCTTCATGGTGCAGATTATGGTATTTAATTACAGCGCCATATCCAGCGTTGGTGGTAGACCCGGTGGCAGATCCATCTGTGTTTACTTGGATGTTTTGTGGGTATGAGATAGTTTTTAGCAAAGATGGCAGGGTGTTCCTGTCGGCAACATGGTTCATCATTGATAACCGCCATAAGCCTTCTACCCTCTGGCAGGTGGTGTTTATTGAAATTGTCTTGCGCCCTTTTTAGGAAAGATGTCTTTTTTATTCTATGCTTTTTTGTTCTATCATTTTCCTATTCTCCTCATAGTATCCTTTCTTAAGTATCTTTGATTGATGAATCTGAGTCTTGTGCATGCTTTTTCAATCAGCTTGTCTATATGGGGTTTCATAGTGAGTTGTCGGTCAAGCTCGACTCTGAGGTATCTCAGGGTTTTGTCGTATGTTAATTTCACTCCATTCAATTTGAAATCAATATTTTCCTCTTTAATCCTTTTATTTAAACTGAAGAAGCTGAGCACAGTTTTCTTTATATTAATTTCAAGCTTCTAAAACTGGAAATATATAGAGATGGTTGTCAGATTCTAGTTCATATTTTTGGTGATGGGTTTCAAATGTTTTCCTTTTGACCAAATGACCAGGTCATCCACAAAGAGCACAATTTTGCAGGTTTTTACATCAGGTAGGTTGTTTTTGTACACAAGGAATAATGTACAACTTAGCGCAGATCCCTGGAACAGTCCTTCTTCCAGGGTCCTTTGTTTGGATGTTGATTCACTGAATGTTGTTTGGATTGTTCTGTTACGGAAAAACCTTTTAGCCAGCTGTACATTTGCCCCGATATTCCCATTTTTTGCATCTTGAAGAGGAGGCCAGTCCTCCAGACTCGATTGTAGACTTGAGGTCAATGAATGTTGCCAGCACATTGTTTTTCTCCTGGAAAGCATCACCTATTTCTTGGGTGAATCTTATCAGCTGATCCATTGTCTGTTTCTTTCTTCTGTAGCCTGATTTGTTTGTATTAAGAATCTTGGAGCTTTATAGCCACTTATATAGCCTCATTTATCATCCATTCAGCGACCATGCCTAGGTTTGAAGTTAGGGAGATTGGACAATAACTTGTTACTAGATTTGATGGTTTGTCTTTTTTTAGAACTAGGGTGATGTTGGCTTTTCTTCAGTCTGTTGGCAGCTTTTCTTCTCTCCAATTTTTTTTTATGATGTCAAAGATGGTATTGAGCTTGTCATTTGAAAGATTTAAGAGCATCTCGTTAGTGAGCTGGTCAGGTCCAGCGGCTGTACCTTTTTTACATATTTTGGGCCACCTTAAGTTCTGGAAGGGCAAAATTCTTGTCAAAGATCTCACAGAAGCAGGTTGTTTTTCCATCATTTTGTTGAGTGTTTTGATAGCCTTGTCCAGGTTCTTTGGTTTTTGCTTTTTGTCAACATTAGCAAAGTACTTATTAAGGACTTCTGCTGTCTGAAAATCTCCTGTTATCAATTCTGTGTCTGTTCTAATGGGTTTAGGATTTTTCTGTCTTTTAATTCCTGTTTAATGTTGGTGGAAATTATGTAACTGCAATAATAAATGGTTTTCAAGTTCGTTTCTTGCTTAGTATTTTTTTTAACAGCCAATTGTGACTTATTTACTGACTTACCCTTGTGGATATACATTTTCTATAAAGTGAGAGTTATGTTATACTGTGGTTTTTGGTGCATTTTCTGACCCTATATTGCCATCTTTAGCACTCCTTCAATGGGAGAGTGGGCTCATACCTGTCCCAACTGGCATGGAGGAAAAATGAATTCACCTGAACCTCATTTGATGTCCCATCACGCTTCCGGATAGAGATTGAAACCTTAACTTTCAGCTGGATTACTGAAAAGAATAAGGTCCACCACTCTTGCAGATGAGGTAGGCTTGGGCATGAGAGGCTGAAAGAACAAACCCTTAAGAGTTTACAATGGAGTAATAAAACCAAACTTGGAGTTCAGTTCAGCAGCATGGTCATTAGATGCTAATACATATATGCAATCATTGGATAAGATGCAAAACCAAGCCCTCATGCTCAATACAAAAGCCATGAAAACTATGCTGATATCAGACATGCAGAAAGCTACTGGATTACAGACGCTGTCCCATAGAAGAGACACAAAAGTCATGATTCAGATGGATAAGTGCAGCAGCATGCCAACACAACTAATAAATACAAGACCAGATAATTTGGCATTGTGCCATCTCAAAATGTGGCAGCTTCGTCCATTGAGAAAAGAGACTTAAAAGCAGACCTAACCATGTAGACAACACCGCTGAAGCCCACCCTTCATCAAATACTATGGGAACAGGTAATGAAACTCTTCAAATTAAAACATCAATAAGTGGCCTCATAACTGGACGTGAGTAAAATTATCTGAAAAATTGAACTGCTAAACTGAAGACAGCGCAAACACAGTAAGCTGTACAAAATGTGACTCAGCGTAAAGAGAAACAATGTACTCCAAAATGTTGACACTTGTATGCATGCACACACATAGACAAACATAGGAGCAAGGAAGTGATCGTCAAACTGTATAAAGCTTTAGTTAGACCTAGATTGGAGTACTGTGTACAGGTGTGGAGTCCTTATCATAGAGGGGATATAAACATGCTGGAAAGAATACAAAAAAGAGCGACAAAGATGATAGTGGGATTCCAGAATTACAGTTATGAGGAACGACTCAGAAAAACCGGACTACAGTGTCTCGAAGAGAGATGAATTCGTGGTGACTTAATACAGGTTTATAAGATGATCAGAGGAATGGATAAATTAGACTATAACAAGTTTTTTAAAATACAGCAACCCACAATAACACGAGGGCATAGCTACAAGCTGACTAAAGAGCGGTCTAGATTAGATATTAGGAAATATTTATTTAGTCAGAGAGTAGTGTCTGCTTGGAATGCATTGCCAGGGAAGGTAGTGGAGGCAGGGACAGTTAATGCATTTAAGAATAAACTGGATGCGCATAGCTTTTAGAGCAAGGTGATGTAAATGTAACTGGTTGTATACAGACTCTGCAGGGTCTTCTAAACCAGTATAAAGACGTTAAGTTAAGTTAAGTTAAGTGAGAAGGATGATGAAAAACTATAACTGTCAGTAGTAATTTTGATAAGCAACTATAAACAGTTATATAGAAACTTCCATCACTACATGTATGATATGGAAACTATGATACACCATATATTATGATTATAGGGGCTCAGTGGTCTTGAGGTAAGGTGTCCGTCTCAAGTGCTGGAGATCGTGGGTTCGAATCAAGGTGGAGACAGTGATTTTTTCATGTGGATTTTCTGGTAAAAATTCCCTTGATATCTGAGAAGTGAGATCGAACTCCCGTGTTGAGCACGTTAAAAGTAACTTGGCAGCTAGAAAGCAAAAAGAGTCGGCTTTACGACCACTGCCCAGACAAAAAAATTATAGTTAAAAATCTACCCAAATTATTTGTACCTTTCCCCAGGCCTAGTAAGCCGCAGTAAGTTGTAAAATACCTACTATATATAGCAGAAACACTCGGCTACCTGGCAACAGACATTAATATGTCTGTTTGAATACCAAGACTCCAAGTATTCCAAGTATGATACACCATAATAATCTACAAGAACGAGGCGTGTTCAAATGAAACCGGACCGAACTGCAACAAGTGAACATTCGTACGATGAGCATGATGACGTCACTTCCGGTGTAAACAGCACATACCAAACATCAAGTTTTCCAAATTTAATTATCCGCCGACTCAGTAGACTGTTAAAAACATGGCAGGTGTGATACGGAATCCATCCAGAATTGATCAGCGAGCGGTGATTCAGTTTCAAACAGGATGTTGACCAGTTGACATTCATCGCAGAATGCAGGCAGTGTATGGTGACAAAAGTGTGTCTGGTGGACCGCCGCCGGAATTTACATTCGCCACACTTTTGTCACCATACACTGTCTGCGAAGAATGTCAAGTGGTCGACATTCTTCAACTATTAGAAACCAAATCACAGATTGCTGATCAACTAATGAAATTTTGTAATCTTGACGGTTGGTATGTGGTGTCTACATCAGAAGTGACGTCATAATGCGCATCGTACATATGTTCACTTGGTGCAGTTAGGTCCAGTTTCATTTGAACACGCCTCGTATATAAACAAGACAAAATATCTGGACCACAATATTAATGAGTTGAAAATGTTTACCTTGAGATTAGCATCTGGGTTGAGGATCATTTGAGCCAAGTGTGCAATTGCTCCAGCATCAACAACTGTTTGTGCAAGCTCTGGTGAATGCTTACAGATATCACTGAGAGCTGATGCAGAAATTCTCTTTAGGGAAATCTCAGGCTCTTGGATGCAAAGAACTAGCAATGGTACAGCCCCAGCATCGACCACAGCCTGTGCCAATTCTGTGAAAGACAAAAATTAGAACTTCACTCTGCCGAAGACGGATGTATCAGACCGAAAGGTGCAAATATCGCAGTCAAACTGTAAGCTAGCGACACAAACGCATGCCGTTCTCCGGACTATATCCTACTACTTGGAAAGCCCTGGGAGCACTTAGTAGTTGGAGATTGAGAACAAACGCAGAAGAAGAAGAACTTCTGTTTGCTTGACTTATTCCTTCTAGTTGTCATTGAAATATAGGGCTACAATAGTCAATTTTAACTGCTTTCTTCATCTTCTTCTTCTTCTACATTCGTTCTGAATCTTTCACTATCAAGCCCTGAACTGGGCTTTGCAAGTAGCAGGATGTAGTCCGGAGAGCGGAATACGCTGTGTCGCTAGTTTACAGCTTGGCTGCGACATTTACACTTTTTGGTCCAACACATCCATCTTCAGCTTCTATTTAGCCATCATATTGAGCGCCACCCATTTACTCCATTTTCTCTGACTTCCCTTCTACTGTTCTTTGCTAGATGTTTCAGTGTTCTTTGACCTTCCCATTCTTCTCTTCCCTAAAAAGCGACCAAATATCTATACTGTCTACAATGTTTGTACAATGCCAACCTTTTGTTATTATTATCCAACACCATTTTATTTAATTCAATTTTATGAGCCATATAAGTTGCAAGTTTTACATGAAAAAGTAAAGCTACAAAGGCAGAACCCAAACCAAGATTTAAATCCTGGATAAACAAAGCCAAAATTGCTTCCTTAATCTCTCTAACAAATATGGAACTTGTAATCTTCTTTAATGAAAAATAAAATCACACAATTTAATACAAATGTAAAATGTATCTTACTATAAAGTTCAGAAACATGGTATGTTACCAAACATGTGACAAAACTACAATATACTATTGTTATAAGTTCACTAGCAAACTTTATAATCCTTTATTTATACAGTAAAAAGAAACTTTCAATTTTATCAGTAATTAATTATTTATTAATACTTTTTTTACACCAACAACAAATAAAAACAACAGAACTACAAGCAAATCTTAAGTATTCTTTTTTAATCTTCCTATTATTACCCAAGTGTCACCAGAGCCTGAAAGGGGAAGAAAAAATAGTAACCTGCCATGATTACCTGCCAAGGTGACTATGGAGGGTTTGGGGATTGGGGCTGATTACCCTTTTCTACAGAAACATTAAGACACCAAAACTTCAACAGATATACACAGGTCAACTTGGTATCTTCTTCTTCTTCTTCGTACACTGTCAAACGTCAACAACTTGGTATGTACTTGCTCAAGACCTATGCTCCGCAGAGAGCTAAAATTATTTTGATATACAGCAACTTAATTTCATAGGATGTTTCACTAGCATTCTTTGGTCTTTTTTCTGCGACATGCCAGCCTCCTAAGTTTGTTGTACGATCTGTGGCAGGGACTGTCACCCGCGGATCAGCCTTTACAGCCATAGCACAGACAGTGTCGAAACACAGGAGACAGAGTTGGACAAAACTTACAGGGCACCAAGCGCATGGTCTATAGAGACTGAGACGCCTATGATAAAACCTGATAGCTTAAGGACCTTCCCCAAACTGTTCTTTTTTTGTTTTTCTTTATACCCTATGTACAACGAACTTGCATACAAATCTTGTTGTGATGAATTGTCAGTGTTTCTTTTGATCATATGTTCGAATAATTACATTCATTGTTGCATTCAATTTATCAAGTAAGACTCAATTCCATTTTGTGCTCAACATGCAAGATTTATGATTTGATCTCTACTTGCAATATTTGTCAGCCCAATTCACAGCCAATATGATAACTAACTTTTGATTAATTAGCATGTTTGGCTCTCAAAGCAGAGTGTGAATGTCAAGATGACATTGACAATTTCAATGTTTTGCTTCAAATGAAACGTTATATCTATTCGGATATTTCAGAAGCTGTGTCAGCTAGTCAATAACAGAATTTAGAGGGTGCTATCCTGTGTATTCTCTGGTTTGCCTTTCAAGATTCACATTTGATTATTAGTAGTAAGTTTCTGCCGAAGACGGATATGTCGAACCGAAACGTGCAAATATTGCAGTCAAGCTGTAAACTAGCGACACAATGCATTCCATTCTCCAAACTACATCCCGCTACTTGCAAAGCCCTGTTCAGGGTTAGGTAGCAGGAGATTTAGAATGAACACTGTTTGAGGGTAGTTTCATTCTTGCGGCTTGCTAGTTCTGGGAAATTGTTGCTTCCCTGTCTCTCTTTTTTATTTTTAAAACTTCAACATCTGCATTTCGCAAATTATTCATATTATTTCCATTGACTAATATCCCTGACATAACTTACATGAATTCCATTATTTTATCCCTTTATAGTTAGAACTCATCATATATTATTACACATCTTTACTCACATCCTTGTTTCATCCACTGACTGAATACATCTTATTTTGTTTTCAATTCATGTAACTGATGTTTATTGCCAATGCACAGTTTTTATTATGATCAGAAAATGTATTATGTACTACTGTAATTGTTCATAAATAATGTGGATTTTATATTAGTCATTTGCAAAACAGATATTATGTTGTGTTTCCTAGATCTGTAGTAATTTTTCTGGGCAAACTGCTCCATTTTACTGCAAAGAAATGGATGAAAGAACACATTCATTTACTAAAATAACAGACCTCCATTGTGCCTTGCAATGTAACCTAGTGCCCAAGCTGCAGACTCTTTCACACCAGGATCAAATTCCTCCAAACAGATGACAAGTGCATCAAGTGCACCACAATCGACAACAGACTGTGCAAGTTGTGGAGAGTGTTTGGCAACTGCACGCAGGACAAATGCAGCTGCTTTTTTGTAAAAGCGCTGTTTGAAAAAAGGAAAATATTTTTAAAGCATATAATTATTAAGTCATAACATAAATGCAACATAAATGTAAATATAGTATTATCACCAATCTTCATTATTTCCATCTCTAACAAGGAGCATTACACCACCACTGTAGAAGGTCTGCTTGTAGAATATCTGTTCTGGAGAATTTATGTACTCATGTAAAGGTAGTTAGGTAGCACTTTGTATTACATGATGAGATTGTCAATCACATGCAAAAACCTTCTTAATCGGTATCCAAAACATGCGTATTCAGGTGTATTCATTCTGTTCTTCCCTCCAAGATAAGGAGTGACAGGAGAAATGTTGTAACAATATAATATAATTCATATTAATATGAACTAATATTTGTGTTATCTACATCAGGATTTTGAATTATTTGTAATGATTAAAGAATTATTAACCCTTTAGTACTGTACTTCCAATTGTTCATAACATTATGTTTTTCGCAAAATGGCAGCTATAATTTAGCTGGTCATTACATTCTATTTCACTCAAGCTAAATTAAACCCAAAATTGCTCATCCAATATATACTATAAACAGTAAAAAATGTATGAATGGTGTCCATGAATAGTGATCAGTACATGAACTATGGATTTGTAGGCACATAAATTTGCATATTGAGCACGCTTTGGATCTTAAACCAGCTACTGTTGATTCTTCAATTAGTCAGGAAAGACAACTAGATAGATCCAGTATTACATGTTAATTTTACAAATGTGATGGTAAACATTTACTTTTTAATGCATTGCATTACATATTCTACAGGTAAAATGTGAGTAGCATGTTCTTTGCAGAACATCGCTTCTTACAGCTGCCAACCTATTTGCCTGTTATAAGTTTCTTGGCAGGTGTGCAGCATGGTAGGTTGCCATTACTTTCTGTACGCAGAGTTGCGATCACACCGACAACAAAAATCTGTATCTGCCAAACTGAGCACAACAGGATTCAAACCCAGTGCATTGGGATTGTGAAATATAATTTCATCCCTAAGCCACGCCACCTCATAATATCCTATTTAAAATATGAACAGAAATAACAGTGTTATTGTAAAACAAAATGTTCTGGTAATTAGAAAGTTTATTTTAATATTTATTTTTATTGCCTATGCAGTTCAATCCAACAATCTTCTTCATGGTTATGGGCTGCATGATGAAGTGAACAATAGATGATAAAAAAATGGGAATAAAACCAACATTTGATAAACAACATAAAGTGCTTTTTAGACAATCTATCCATAGACAGTAAGGCATACAGGAAAAGATCGACAGTGAAAGCAGAAATGCTGATCAATGTGAACAGACAAATGAAAAATTATAAATAGCAAACAAAAAGACCCTATATATTAATGGTCAAATAATTGTAAAAGGTCATACTTTTACCTATTCTTAGAGTAACATAAGATGAAGAAATAAACAATTATGATAATTTCCGGATTGACAAAGTCAAATTGTCTTTTAACTATTTTAATTACATTTTGCTCAGCAAGGGAATACACCAACTGTGGCAAAATGTCTCCTCGAACAACAGCTTCTGCCAAATCATCATTATAGTTGGCCAATCTTCCAAGTGCCAGGGCAGCAGTCTGCTGAATTGTTGGCACTATGTCCAGAAGCAGAGGTCGAAGGAGAGACATGACACCAGCATTCTGAAGAGTTTCAATATTCTGAGGTCTTGAGGCGAGTTCTGCCACAGTCTGGACAAATTGTGTCCTAGATTTTTGGTACTGTTCAAAAACTGTTGAAAAATACAAATATTGATAGTATACCAGTGTATTGTGCAACAAAAAGTAGCTAGAAAGTGAATAAAACAGCAAAAATACTTCGAAAAAAACTTGCTCAGAGGATCAAGACCGATAGTAAAAGCTTCTTTTCTTATGTTAGAAATAAACAAACAACAAAAGACAAAGTAGGCTCTCTCATAGACGGCACATGAAAAAAAATAAGTGAGAATAGGGAGGCAACTAATCCACTCAATCAGTACTTTGGCACAGTCTACACACAAGAAGACTGCTCCAAGATCACAGAGCCTGTAGATATTTTTTTTAAAGAGACATGGTTACAGTGGGATTAAGATCAATCTTTATTACAGAAGAAATGGTTTTTTAAAAATTGGAGGAGTTGAAAGTGGATAAAAGTCTAGGTCAAGATGGTATTCATCCAAAATTGCTGTTTGAAATTAGAAACCAACTAGCAAAACCATTGACTATATTATGTTCTCAATCACTTGCAAAAGGGATTGTTCCACAAGATTGGAAAGATGCAGGAGTGATCCCCTTATTCAAAAAGGGCAAAAATTCAGATCTAGCAAATTATACACTGGTGAGTTTAACAAGCATAGTCTGTAAATTGTTAGAGTCAATAATCAAAGAAAACATTGTAATGCATTTAGACAAATTTAATCTAATCAGGAATGGTCAGCATTGGTTTACTAGAGGGAGATCATGCTTAACAAATCTATTAGAATTCATGGAGGAGGTTATTAAAATGATAGAAAAAAGGGAGCTAGTAGATGTTATTTATCTAGATTTTGCAAAGGCCTTTGATATAGTACTTCGTCAAATATTACTTATAAAGTTAAAATCCCATGGAATAGGTAGGGAAGTTACCAAATGGATTGAAAATTGGTTAACAGGAAGAAGGCAGAGAGTGGGCATAAATAAGGAGTACTCTGAGTGGTGTGAAGCAAAAAGTGGAGTGCCACAGGGCTCGGTTTTGGGTCCAATTTTGGTCTTGATATATATAAACGATTTAGACACTGATATGGGATCCAAGATTGCAAAATTTGCTGACACAAAACTATGCAATAGAATCTCATCTAAAGTAGAAGTGGATATATTGAGGTCAGATTTAGATAAAATCTGTAAGGTGGCAAATGGAGTTTAATGTAGATAAATATACAGTCATCCACATGGGTAGATCCAATATGGAACATAATTACAGAATGGGCGAGAACAATATTAGAAAGATAGAAAAGGAAAAGGACCTAGGGGTTATAATAGATCATACAGGTAAAGTGAGTGAGCATGTCCAGGTAGCAGTGAAAAAGGCAAATGGAATGTTAGGTATGATAAAAAGAAATATTAAACATAGGAGTAAGGAAGTGATAGTCAAACTGTATAAAGCATTAGTTTAGACCTAGATTGGAGTACTGTGTACACGTGTGGAGTCCTTATCGTAGAGGAAATATAAACATGCTGGAAAGGATTCAAAAAAGAACGACAAAGCTGATAGTGGGATTCCAGAATTACAGTTATGAGGAAAGACTCAGAAAAACCGGCCTACAATGTCTAGAAAAGAGAAGAGTTTGAGGTGACTTAATACAGGTTTATAAGATAATCAAAGGAAAGGATAAATTAGACTATAACAAGTTTTTTAAAAGACAACGAGGTTTCCGTGGTTATCTTCTATCTTGTGGGTACCAGACTGCTGTCGCTGTGTTCCAACGGTCATCAGTTCTCCAAAGCAGGTGGCCAGCCCAGCAATGCTTTGTCTTGTCTGCGTGGATAACTGTATTCTTCACCAATGGCATCTGCCGTATGCCAGTGTTGTGAAGACCTTTGAAACGTTCGTTGTGGAGTGTGAGGCCGATCACGTCTTGAGAAAGACGGTTTGGTCACTCTGAGTTTGGACTCCATTAATTTGTAAGAGTCCATGTTTCTGTGGCATAACACATCACGGATAGAACTGTGAAGTTCAATAGGGAGGTGCGCAGACTCTGGTTGTGGGTATGATCTAGTGCCGTCTTTATAGACGAGAAAGCCGCCCAGCCCGCGCAGTGATGTCTTGTTAGTTCTGGGTTTAGGTCGTTCTGCATGTTCAATATGCTACTCTATGTCCTCCAGATTCTTGCCATCGAGGATGACTGGGTCATTTGTAGCGAAACGGTTACACATGACTTTTGTCTTGGATGTGTTCATCTCGAGACCAGCTTTTATCCCTACTTTGTGAAGCATAGCTACCATCTGGTTGGTGTCTTTGACTATTTCTGTAATGAGCACTATGTCATCTGCGAAGCGGAGGTGGTTAAGTTGCTTGTCATTGATGTTGATGCCAAATGGGTTCAATTGCATTGACTGATGATAGACTCCAGGCATAAGGAAAAGAGACTTTGTGAAATAGAATCCCCCTGGTGAAAACATTTCTGGATGGATACTATTACTGGTCTTTGGAATGGCTGGAGGGTTGTCATACAGTCTGCGTAGCAGTTAGCAAGAATTTTGACATAGCCGGGATCGATGCCTTGGTCCAGCAGAGAGTGCCAGACAAAGAGTGGCTCTATAGAGTAAAATACCTTCTTGTAATCAATAAAGGTGAAGATAAAGGAAATCTTTGGCTGTTTCGATTAGGCGGCAGCAGGTTGAGATGTGGTCCATTGTGCTGAAGGCGCGCCAAAAGCCAGCCTGTTCGATTGGATTCGCGGCCTCGAGGCATTGTCTCAATGTTTGAAAAAGTGGTGGTCTATATTCTTATATTAGCCTATATGGTTTAGTACTATATAGTTTAGCCGATATAGTTTAGTTTACGAGAAGTTTAGTACCACATACATCTAAAATTCTATTAGAGATAATTTAGGACAGAATATATGACAAAATAGAGGCGGTGACTTTTTATAACCAATTTTAATTTCGCAAGGTCAGAGGTACATGGAATGCCATCAGATTAATGTGACTTCTCACAGAAGGAATGATTGATCAAGGACGAATATTATCTATCTGCCTTATTGACTATGAGAAAGCCATTGATCAAGTTCCATGAAACAAACTTATTCAGATGTTGCATAAAATAAGTATTGAGAGATCAATCATTAGGTTAATCCAAAACCTGTATGAAAAGCAGGAGGCGATTATTGCAATCTTCTTCTTCTTCTACTTCTTCATTCGCTGTCAGACGTCAACTTGAATTTGTTCGAAGAAAGCAGATGTCATCCTGAGGCTGTCGACACTGCCATAGAGCTTGTCTAGTGTTGCCACTGGTGATGGTCACATGTGCTTTCTCTGGTCCTCGTATGTCGGGCAATTTTGCAGCAGATGTTCAGCGGTCATTTTCCCTGTACCACAGGTGCATTCGTCAGTGCCACCTATTTTCAGTTTATTGAATAGATGGTACCTCAGTCTGTTGTGGCCTGTGCAGAGTCTGAAGACCACGACCTGCTCTCTTCTGTTCAGCTGGTAGTGGGCATCATTTTTTGTGTAGCCGGTATGTTCTGTTTCCCATTTGGCCATGTATCTGGCCCTAATAAACCTTTTGGACTCTTCGTAGGTCACACTAGAATCTGGTTGTGGTAGTCTTGCACCTTCTTTTGCCAGTCTGTCTGCCTCCTCGTTGCCTTGGATGTTACAGTGGGGTAGGACCCACTGTACCACTATTGTTTTTGGTGCGGACTGCTGGCATAGTTGACAGAGTACTGCTCTTAAATCATTAAGTTCAGTATTTTTCTGGCTTTTTAGTGCTGTAACAATGGCAAGGGCATCTGTAAACAGGACTATCTGGCTTTCATTGCTTTCGCCTGTCAGTGTTGCTTTTACTGCAGCCTTCAGTGCCTCTGCCTCCGCTCTGAAATTGCTTGAGAATTTTCCAGTTGCCACTGACAGTGTTATTTTTCTACCATTTGTTAGGCTCAGGAATACCCCTACCCCTCCATTCTGTGTTGTGTTTGTTACAGAACTGTTGGTGTATGCATGAGTCCAGTCCATGCTTGGGTAGTTTTCCGCTATGTACCTCAGGGTTATGTCTCTTCTTTCTTTTTCAGTCTGGCTGTTCTTGTTTCCTTCTTCTTCTTCTTCTTCTTTGTACGCAGTCAGATAGTAACCATTATTTTTTCGAAAAAAGCGGCGGTCATCCTGAGGCTGTCGCCACTGCCATAGAGCTTGTCTTGCAGTTCCACTGGTGATGGCCACTCTGATCCTCGTATGTCGGGCAGTTCTGCAGCAGATGTTCAGCGGTCCTTTTCCCAGACCGCACGGGCATTCGTCGGTACACCCTATCTTCAATTTGTTGAATAGGTATTGTCTATTGTGGCCAGTGCGAAGTCTGAAGACAACGACCTGCTCTCTTCGGTTCAACTGGTAATAGGCATCGTTTTTGGTGTAACCAGTATGTTCGGTTTCCCATTTGGTCATGTATCTGGCTTTGATAAGCCGTTTTGACTCTTCGTACGGTTCTTGTTTCCAATACCTGGTATATTTTCTACCACCTCTGGAATGATATTCTGCTTCCATGTGGGTTTGCGTACAGTATGGATGGGCTTTGGTGTTGTTATGATGTTCATAGGGTCTTCGCTCATCTTTGCTTTGGCTATTTCTGCAAAGTTTCTCCGCTTTAGTTTCCTATTTCCAAATCTATTTAGTCTCTGATGCATTGTATGATCTGTCAGTCTTCTTAGTTTCTCTGCTTGCTGCTGGGCTCTGCAGTCTCTTCTGTCGGTCACGGATTGAAGAATTGTAATCTTTTCAAGTTCTACAATTGGCGTTGACTTCATGCCTCCTGTTATAACTCTCATGGCTTGGTTTTGAAGTTTGCTCAATTATTGCATTCAAAGAAGGACTAACAGATTTAGTTTCAATAAGACAGGGGGTACAACAAGGTTTATTACCTTCACAGAATCTCTATAACCTTTATTCTAAGATGATGATGGAAAAAGAGTGTCCAGAGTTATAATGGGGGTGTCAAAGTCAATGGTATGAAAGTTAATGCTATCAAATTTGTCAATGATCAAGCCATAGAATGTTGCAAAGGCTGCTGGAAAATATTAACGACATCAATCAAAGAGTTTGACATGAAAATAAACACATTGAAGACTAAGACTATGGTAACAGCCAAGCAACAAAGGCAAATTAATATCATCAAGGGAGAAATAATCGCACAAGTACAGTAGTGTACATACTTAGGGCAAACCATCACAGAAGATGTCTGCTATAAGACAGAAATTAAGACAAGGATCGCATTGACATAAAAAGCCTTCCGAGAAAAACGTCAATTAATAATCTCAAAGAATATCAGGATAGCACTGAAGAAAAAAATATATCTTGAAAATAAGTTATTGCCCATCGCGAAGCGATGATGGCCAGAACATCAGATGGATTTGTCTTAATAATGTGATGTGCGTTGTATTTGGATTATAGTGAGGAAGAATTTGCGCTGACCATCAATCTCACTCTTTTCCTGAGTTACCTTGGATCAGTAGCAAGACTATTGGTCAAGACAGCTGGAGGTAACTTGGGATGCAGGCACTCTGGTCTTACCTCCCGTGAGACTAGGGGCTACTTTAAACTTGCGGGGTTCGATCGCCCACCGTTTCCATTCATCACTGTGAGAGGCGAGTGCCTTAACCTCTAGACTACAGCAATCTTGAAAATATGGACTGAAGCTCTAGCAAAGAAAGATGAAAAAGCTTGGAAACGTTTGAAATGTGGTACTAGTGTAGAATGGAATGGCTGAGTTGGACAACAAAAAATTCAACCGACAATTCCCACACTGAGGTAGGTGCACAAAGACAAATATTGAAAATGATATAAAAATGAAGATTGAGTTGAAGTTGACACAATATGCGACATTTTTTAAGTTATCTAAAGAAGATACTATAGAACAAGACCCTGAGGAAAATGAAGAAGGGGCGACCAATAAACATATTTACACTTCAGGCATGCAGAGACATTAAAGTACAAACTAACAAACTATGATGAAATGAAGAGAGTTGTTGAGGAGAGGGTTAAATTGAGACATGCTCAGACAACCTTACAACCAGTCCTACTCTCCTTCACAATATCATGTCTATGGTACAATAAGTCTAGTTTTTAATTGGATCTAATATTTTGTTTTTGTTGCAAATCGACATCTTTTTTTTTTTATTATCTTTATTAAGTTAGCGAAATAAGTAGGCGCATGCCTTCTGCCTTCTGCAACAAAATTATAAGTAAGCAGTTGCTATATTTACATGACATTCACATATAATTCAATACGCTCACCTTGTAGTACTTGTCTACTCATTTTGAAGAAAGTGATATAGTTACGAGTTAGTTCTGTGTTAGACAAAGCAAAAAAAAAGATATGAGTTGGCGAATGTTGCCTGCAATGAAAATATTAGCCTGGACGTTGCTAGGCGCAAACAGCAACAAGATAAAGGAACGGACAAACTGTTGATCCGTACACTCTAAAGTATACTTTACATATAGACTAATCATACGCTGGATTTAAGATGCTAATTTCACAGATTAAAAGTGCAGTTTGAAAAGGAGAAACTTCAAAATATGGTTGAAACAAAAGCTTAATGTTCTACTTCTATCGAAAAAAAATACTTTTGTATCATTTTATTTCACTGTTGCATAATACTGCATAATTCTAAAATTGCAATGAAAGTTGGTTTGTTTTTTTAGTTTGTTATTTTTTTGTATTCGCCTTATTTTTTCTATAAGACGGTGTTTTTATTTAGCACCTGTCGGCCCATTGCATCCGATTTCAGCATGCATTTATGTAAGGGTCTGCTTCCTCCTGCATTTTCTAAGGGTTTGCTTCTCCGGGGTAACGGCCTGTGCTGTGATTGGGGAGCGAACACAGCACCTTCGGATTGTGAGCCGTGTCATTTATCCACTAACCCAAGATGTCCCCTTGCAATGAAAATTATAGTCTTTATAAGTTGAATTACCAGTACTGTTCTTATCATTGCAGTCCTAATAAAATATTCATGTACGTCATTTACTTTCCTGGTATAGCAAACTTACGTTTTGTGATTGTACGCATGATTTGGATGAAAATACTTCTCATGCATGCACTTATTTTAAAACATTATACCATAAAACATCTGGTTAGCATTGTGGTATGGCGCTCCCAAAGATACCGGATTCGACTTTCGTTATCTGCTCATTCTAATCTACCCAGCTGTAAATTGGCACCTGGTTTACTTCAAGGAAATGAAAGACAGTGAAGAAGGGAACTAGCCAGTCCACACCATAAACAAGCTGTGGCCCAGTATAATGAAGTATCTAATACTTCATCTACGACAGCAATGTCTATTCTGTTCTGTTAAGAAAAGACGACACTGCTTTCTGGGCAGACTCATATGTGATCAGACTCTTTAACAAGGGGAGAAGAGCATGGAAACTAATGGTTCATGTAGCCCGCTGGTTATAAATTACCCTGCTCAGCCTTTTTCTGAGCCTCTTCCTGTTTGCTTGATCTACTTTAGATTTCAAGTATGCAACCTGTAGCCGATCATTGCAGAGTCTGAATTCAGCCAGTTAATCTAAAAATGACTATGTTTATCCAATCTATTATTTAATGTATTTACTTACCCTTCACCCATTATTTCCTATGGCAATGCATTCCAAGCATTTACCATTCTCTGGCTAAAATAAATATGTGAATCATCATCGTGTAGCATGTCCTTTGTAGAACGTCGCTCCCATCACAGTCTGTCTGAAAGAAACTCGTTCCCTTGCCAAAACACCAGCTTCCGCCACTGTCATACTCAGGCATTTCTGGATATTTTGGCGCCATCGTCTTCTTGGTTTACCCCTTCCTCTTTTGCCTGGCACCATACCTTCCATCACCGTTCTCTCAAGACCGTTGTGTCTCCTGATGTGACCAAAGTATTTGCATTTTCTAGCCAAAATGGAATTGATAAACCAGTTCTCCTCTATGCTCAGCTCTTGCCGAATGTCTACATTTGTTCTTTTCTCTGTCCAGTGTATTCTGAGGATCTTTCTGTAACATTTTGACTCGTACGATTCGATTCTTTGTCTAGAAGTTTTGGTAATCGTCCATGCTTTACAGCCATAAGCTGCCACAGGAAAAAAACAGGCTCTCAAGACTTTTACTTTTATCGTTTTGTTGGTGCCCTGCCATAATTTCTTCAAGCTGTTCAGTCTCTGCATTGCCATAACTAGTCTTCTTCTGATTTCTTTCGAGCAGTCACCATTTTTGTCAATTCTGGAGCCCAGATATTCAAAATGTGTAACCTGATCTACTTCCTCACCACCCACTGTAAATTTATGCTGACATTGTGTTTTATCGGTGGTCATTATCTTTTGTTTTGTTTATGAACAGATTTTGATCTTTACTATGTCCATTAACGGCTGAAAGTAGCTGCTCTAGCCCTTCCGCACTTCTTGATAGTATCACTGTGTCATCTGCGTATCGTAACTCGGGAATCTCGTACCCCCCAATCCTAAATGGGTCGAAACTTTCAATGTTCTCATATTCTCGTACATTTCTCATTTTACATTCCGCATATATGTTGTACAGATAAGGTGAGAGGATACATCCCACTCGGACTCCCTTTTCTACTGCAAACCAATCTGATGTTTGCCCAGATACTCGGACAGCGGCTTGTTGGTGTTGGTATAATGTTTCAATGAGATGGACTATATGCAAAGGAAACCCTATTTCCTTCATGATACTCCATAGATTTTGATGTTTTACCGTGTCGAAGGCCTTAGTGTAATCAATGAAACATGTGTACAGGTCTACATTAAACTCTCTACATTTTTCATAGATATTCCTTAAATTGAATATGTGGTCCCGGGTCCCTCTGTCTTTCCTAAAACCTGCCTGGACTACGTGAATTTCAGATTCAAACCTTTTCTCTATCCGTCTTAATAGGATTCGCAAGAGTATCTTGCTAGCATGGCTGATCAGTGCGATAGTTCGGTAGTTCGTGCACAGCTTCAGGTTGCCTTTTTGAGGGAGGGGAATATAAATTGATTTCTTCCATGCTTCTGGCCACTCTGCACTGTGCCATATCTGTTTACACAGTTTGAGATAGACTCGAGCACGTGCCTCTCCTCCTGCTTGTATTAGCTCTGCTGGGATATCATCACATCCTGGGGACTTTCCCTTTTTGAGGCTTTTAATTGCAGAGCGTACTTCTTCCAATGTTGGTTCAGGTTCTATCTCATCCTTTGGTAGGGTTGTAACTGAGCGCTTTGTGCTATCTCCATACATGGTTCTGCAGTACTCTCTCCATCTATTCAGTATGTCTTTGGTTTCTGTTAGTGTGTTATCCTCTTTGTCATTTATGACATGTGGAACTGGCGGAATTCTCTTGTCAGTGTTCTTATTGCTTTGAATGCATCTCTTTCTCTGCCTTGTTGTTGTAGGTTTTCTATATCCTTACATGTTTCTACTATGTATCTTCTTTTATCTTTTCTTATTTCTCTTCTAACTTTTCTTGCGCAGTTTTAAATGCTGTGTTGGTCCCCTTACTTCCCATTTGTTTTAATTGTTGCCTTTCTGCAATGAGTTTCTGTGTTTCATCTGTTATATAGCTCTGTGTCTTGTGCAATATCTTTGTGAATCATTTCATTAAAATCAACGTCTTTTGGCAAATCCCTTTCAATTGATAATATCGAAAGATCGGAAAGCCTTGACTGTCCCATGTTATATCACAAATAGCTCTTTATAATTGTCAGCTTTGAAAAACGTCTCTCATATGGAGACACATACACATACTGACATAAATAGTGAAAAATAATTGTAGGCTTGGATAGAAGATTTGGAGAGATTCTAGAAAGTTCCATTCAGCTATGATTTTGAAAATGGCAAATACCAACCGGTCTTATCCTTCTTCGAGATCAGTCTGCTGCTTTATGGTGCCTTCTCCTTCTTCTATTAAAAACATACCCTCGAATATCTCATTATAGAATGTGGTCATTTTTTTAATGGACACCAGCAACTCTTCTTCAGTGGCAGATTTGAGATTCTTGACTTGAACAGTCTCAAACATGTCAGCTACTTCATTGATGGTGACGGTTCTTGGTCTTATCTTGACCGTGTTTCATCTTCTGCAAAGGAGCAAACGCAGAAAGTCGTTCCACCTATTGCTTGATGATGTGCTCTTTCCCCCTCTCGGTGACGCCACTGATATGCGAACCATTAACAACTCTCTCGAGAAATTGACTTGTTTCAATTCTCAACTGCTTCGAACTCTATTAATGGGTACCGGCTTATACGTTTGATGAGGCAAGACGACGAGGAAAAGAACTTGTCACGACACATCAGGGGCAGCTGAGACTTAGTGCGATTAATAAAGTATCTAACCCTTTATTCCGACCGCAGTGTCTGCTTGGAGATTACCCTTTTTAACTTTAACCTTATTAGCGATGTCCCCAGATTACCCATCTTCAAGAACCATACTGCAGAATACAGTGGACGAAGAAGCTTTAACTGTCAATATGTTACAACAATAGCATTATTATAATATCTAATAGTGATTTATTATTATTGTGCATTGCATTTTTTAAGCAATGATTAAAAATTTGATTTATAGTGAATAGTATTGTATGGCCCATGTTTCGCAGAGGTCAAGGGATGAACTGGGTATTTTTTCGGCCATTGAACCTCATTTGCTGCTAGCCTAGCAGTTAAGATGGCTGCCCCTTTGCAAATCATGACGACTTTGAGGTTGCTTAATTGTTCGCTCTCACCACTTCGCACAAAAAGTAGATTGTTGGTAATTAAACCTTATTTTTCTTTGCGCTGTACATGCGTTAGGAAGATATATGCAAAATGAGCGTTGATACTAAAAGTCTGAGTTGTTAGGGGGTTGGGTTTGGTTTGTTAGTTTTTGTTGATATTTGAGTAATTCAATGACACTCAACTCAACTCAACAGCAACTGAGTAGTTGGAGTGTGTAGTGAAGTCAGTGGCATGACTCACTGTGTAGTCAAGTTTAGTGTAATTCGATGACATTGGCACCTTCATTGTTTAACTTAACTTAACTTAACGTCTTTATACTGGTTTAGAAGACCTTGCAGAGTCTGTCAGTTACATTTAGTACATCGCCTTGCTCTAAAAGCTATGCGCATCCAGTTTATTCTTAAATGCATAAACTGTCCCTGCCTCCCTGCTTATAACTCCCCTTTATCTATGATTTTAATAATAATTTTTAATAATATAAGTATGTTTAAGTTTTAAAATCGTATGTATTTTTTATTATTTATTTAATTTGCAATCACATTCATTAGCGGCCAATAATCAATAATGGTACTATTAGTAACTATGTTTATGTAAAATCAGTTCTGCCGCGCGAAGGCCAGGAGATGAATATGTAAAGACTAAAGACAGTAAAGTAGTTTACTATTTACTAGTTCTCACCACTGGCACTACTAAAAGTAAACAAAACACTAGTGACCTTGTTTGAAATCTGCGTTCAATTACTATCATTTTTGGCTACTAATACATTTTAATGAAGTGTTACTCAATCTTAGTTTGACCACACTCAAAGGGAAAAAAAAATAGAATAAGGTGTTTTTGTATCATAATTTTTTGCCTAGGCATCTAAGGCCCATTGCATTGGTCGACGACTACCATGTCCAGTTGCTGAGGCTTGTAGCCAAACATCGTCCGGTGCTAAAGGGGAGACTGCTATCTGCCGAAACTATATAGAACGGAGGCATCCCATCCGGCCACCTGGTGGGAGACTGTTGTTACATGTAACTGATTTAAGCATGATCTGGTGATCCAGAACTTCCTGGTCCAGTTGAACTACATGTCCAAACACAGACAGGCGACAGCGGATCAGAGTGTCCGAGATGAAAGGAAGGCTCGTCATTGCAGAGACCTTGGCATTACGGACAAGATCAAAGCACCGGAAACAGAGGATGCGCCACTGGTTGTGCATGTGAAAGGCATGGAGTCTTAATATGTCCTGTTTAAGTAGAGTCCAAGTCTGAGCCATATAGGAGGACAGGAATCACACACGTCTGGTAAATTCGTATTTTTTTATCCGAAAGAGAGTCTGCTGTTATTCCACATGCGACGAAGGTTGTTCATTACGTAGGCAGCATGTCCGATCTGCCTAAACATGTCGGGCACACTACGTTTATCGGATGAAAATGAACTCCCCAGGTATTTAAATTTATTAGTACCCTCCACCGTGTGACCATGGACAATGAGAGACTGTTGCATAGCCGCATTGTCTGGGCCGACTTGGACTATGTCATCAGCATAGACGAGGTCTGTGATTTGTGTCTGGTACATGTCAATGCCCTGATGGTGAGAGTCAAGGCAGTGAAGAATCCAGTCAATGGTATGGCAGAAAAGGTCAGGGACAAGGATGCAACCTTGCCTGACCCCTGAAGATGTTGGGAATCAGTCCAAGTGAGAACCGCCTAGATGGACTCAGACACCTGTGTCTGTGTTCAGCAGTGGGGCAGGAGTGCCGATGCCTTGCAGGGTTTTCCAGAGAGCAGACTTGTTGAATGCAGCCTTTATATCTATATACGCAGATGGGGTGGTTTTAGCCAGGCTAGCAGCACATGTGCAAATATCTTGCCCGGAATTGAGAGCAGTTTGATTGCTCTGTAGTTGTTGCAGTCCTTACAGCTTTCATTGCCTTTGTATAGGGCAACAACTATTCCATCGTATCACTCGGCACAGAATGACAGGAAACTTTGAGAGCTGTATCATTGGTAGGGTTTTTAACTTCTTCGTTCCATCTCAAATAATTGCAACTATTAGGATCAAGGCTCCTCCTTTGTGCACGTTCCTATCCACTGTTATGTTTTGGTATCCTCTCATTTGGAACATTTGCTGTTTGTTATTGTATATAACTTGGATGCAAGCTATGTTGATAACCTCAGCATGGAATCTTACTGAAAGGACTTGCTTCTTATTCATCACTCCTGCATTCTGCTGAAGGATATTTAGCAGTTTCGCTTTGTTGGGGTTTTTGCCAATAATATTTTTTACTAGTTTCCATCTCCTTGCTTCCCAAGACAGAGCGGGGTGAACCCCTTCAAGGTTTGTTTGAAGCACAGCATTCCCTCTGCCTGACGGGATTCTCTAGATAGAACACCACACCAATATGTGTGATGTTTCAACATTTTTTTAAAATGTTAGCATGAGTTACGTTGCGCCTTATTTTGCAATTATACAATATTTACGCCTTTCGGCCCAGCACATCCGTTTTCAGTATTTTTATTGAGAGTGGGTTTAAATCTCCCTATCCTTTAACTGTCCCTGAGTCTACCTGCAAGGCAGCAGGTGGTTTGGAGTCAGTCTTTCTTCTCCTAGAAGAGCTGTCTACTAAACTAGCGAGTCTCATCTACCCAGGTTGTATTTGCTTTTCAACAATAGTCTTTGAAAATTTCATATCTTCTTCTTCTTCTTCGTTCATTCTCAATCTCCCACTACCAAACCCTGAAAGGGCTTAAGTAGCAGAATGTAGTTCAGATAACGCAGCTTGGCTGCGATATTTTTGCACCTTTCGGTCCAACACATTCGACTTCAGCAAGCATTTTTTGAGTACCGGGTTAGCATTCCCTCTTCGATCCCTTCTCCTTAGCCAGTCTGCACTGCTGCAGCCTGTTATCCAGGATCACCACGTGGAGGTGTAGAAGGGTCTTGGCAGCTATGGTTCGCTGGCCCTGACGCCAGCAGTCAGCTATGGGTCGCTAACAGCTGCAGCTCATGTGCTGCTCAGCATCTTGATCCCGAAAATGTCCGATAATATTGAAAACATGGTATCCTTCCTATTATATGGCTCTGTGATGGGAGAAACAAAGAAAAAATAACTAAAGTCCAAGATTTCATCAATGTATGCTTTCGTCGAATTGAGGTAATAAAATTGCAATATAAAGTCACTAATATAGAACTGTGGGAAAGAACCGTACTGATGCCAGTGGGACTTTTATGTAAAGAGAATGCTTTGGCAATGGATAGGATATGGAAACCAATTGATAACATTACAAGGCAGTCACTGTTCTGGAGTCCTCAGGGCAGGAGAAGTAGGTGCAGACCTAAACACTGATAGAGACAAACCTAAAAATGGCAGAAAAGAAATGTGGAAAGCTGGAAATGATAGCGTTGACAAGAAGACTTGACAAGTATTTGTTGAGGACCTATGCTCTGCAGAAAGTTGAAAGGGGTTTTGATTGATTGGCTTCACATTTCTATCCTTGCCAGGTAACCAACCGTACACTGTTTTAATTTATTTCTGCATTTTGCTCTGGACTACCATCTTGGACCAAGGACTTTACTCAGTCCATCTCATTGGTTGTTAACTGAGTGGATGCTTATAGTTGTAGGACCACCAGAACATCACATTTGGTGTCCATCTATTGTTAGTCACCCATACTACATACTTGAGCCATCTGTCTTTTCTTAGTAACGTAGTGTCTATGATGTCCTTGAATGAGGTCACTGGTTATCTGTGCACCTAGTTTCAGTGTTGTGAATTTTAATCCCCAACAGAAATTATGAGTATGCAGTAGTACATATTCATTTAGAAAATTATTTGAGAACTGGAATAGAGATAAACTATCCAGCTATGCAGATTATGTGGATAGATTTTTTTGTAAAGCATTGCTTTCATTCAAATTTATTATTCAGTCATGTTCACCTGAAGTGCTATTGAGCAAGGTCAGGTAATGCTTTAAAAATATAAATTAATGTTCAAATTCCTACAATTTTCTAATCTGATGTGAAATATTAAGATATTTCTGAACTTGCATTAGTCCTATTAAATATAATGCAAGACTTTCTTAAGACTAATTGGTGATTGGAATCATAAATAATTTAATAAGTAAGTTTTATTTTCTTAGAACTTTACTTACCATTACAAAAAGAATTTTAAGTCCTGCATAAATGCCCTCTCTCAAATACTTATATGTTAGAGTCATGAAGTTTCAAACACATTTTCAGCATGTGCATAATTGTTATACCCTTGTAATATGAATTGTTGCAGTTTGAAAACCTCAGACACAAAACTGATTGGTCCGTGGGTGATCTCAACGACCCAAAGTATGCTTATTGGAAAGAAAAGCCTCATGCAGAGGCGCTAACCAAATTTCATCCAGACTTTCTGTCTCTTGTGCCGGTGAAAGGAAAGCCATTTGAAAAGTTACCTTTCCGAATATTACTGCAAGCAGGCGAAACGTATACATTCTGCACTTGTGGCTTCAGCAAAAATCAGGTTAGTTTAAGATTTTCAATATTTGAGCAGATAGAGTGCTTGTCTTTTGCATCAATGTCTACTGAGCCATATTTGGGTTCCTGGCTTACATTTAAAGAAGGAAATTCTACAAGGATGAAAACTGGTCAGACCAAGATGTAGCAGTGTATGAGCTGACAGCATTCAGCAACTCATAAATGGCTGCTTGCATTAGAGTCTTCTTCTTCGTATGCTGTCAAACGTCAACCTGTATTTTTAAAAAGCAGCGGTCATCCTGAGGCTGTCGACACTGCCATAGAGCTTGTCTAGTGTTGCCACTGGTGATGGCCACATGTGCTTTCTCTGGTCCTCGTATGTCGGGCAGTTTTGCAGCAGATGTTCAGCGGTCATTTTCCCGGTACCACAAGTGCATTCGTCAGTGCCACCTATCTTCAATTTATTGAATAGGTGGTACCTCAGTCTGTTGTGGCCTGTGCGGAGTCTGAAGACCACGACCTGCTCTCTTCTGTTCAACTGGTAATAGGCATCATTTTTTGTGTAGCCAGTATGTTCTGTTTCCCATTTGGCCATGTATCTGGCTCTAATAAGCCTTTTGGACTCTTCGTAGGTCACACTAGAATCTGGTTGTGGTAGTCTTGCACCTTCTTTTGCCAGTCTGTCTGCCTCCTCGTTGCCTTGGATGTTACAGTGGGATGGAACCCACTGTATCACTACTCTTTTTGGTGCGGATTGCTGGCATAGTTGACAGAGTACTGCTCTTAAATCATTAAGTTCAGTATTT
The DNA here is from genome assembly GCA_036924085.1 of Ariolimax columbianus. Lineage (NCBI taxonomy): Eukaryota > Metazoa > Mollusca > Gastropoda > Stylommatophora > Arionidae > Ariolimax > Ariolimax columbianus. Next base: position 38,061,734 of record JAVGWX010000001.1, read on the forward strand.
TTCTGGCTTTTTAGTGCTGTGACTACGGCTAGGGCATCTGTAAGGACACATTAGGGTCAACAATCCATAGCTGACCAAGATCATATTCGACCTCTATGTAGCAACCCTGGACAAAGGCTGTACTAGTCACTAGTACAGTCTGGCCAAGGGATAGGAATTGCAAACGGGAAGGCAAACACGGTACTAAAAAAAGTCCGCTGAAATCAAGTCAGATATGTCAGATTGAAATGCACAGATATCCTATCCTCCCTGTAAACTATGTCACAACATCCTTTTCAGGACGACAGCCGAAAATGGTCATTTTAACCCCCACCATCCAATGTCCCAAAAAGCTGCGACATTTTGCAATAAAGTCTTTACCATTCATCCCTGATGACAGAGTCTGCTGTATAACACCTTCACCTTTAAGATTTCCAAGAATTGTCCCCATTCTATCTTCTGGCTACTTCAGTGAAGCATTTTGAAGAATAAAAATGCAAGTTTTAAGCATGTCCAATGTGTGGTGCATGGGTCATTGGGGATTTTTGTCTTTCTTTAAATGCTCCCTGTCTTGGGATTCCTCTCCTCATCAGTTTAATATATGTTGGCACTTATATTTATTTATTATGACGCTGTTCATGTGCAGCCACATTATTTTTCTTTTGCTCCATTAAGTAAGAACGTGACTGAAACTAAGTGCTTCTGGAATAAATGATCTGCTAGTCATATCATTTGCTTTTAGTTTATTACAAAGAGAACATCATTTTTTATTCTTTGAAACACGTATATTAGGGTTATAATTGTAACCTTCACAAAGCAATTTAGATAGTTTATAATCTCTTTCGCTTCCACATCCTTTAAAAAATAATTAATTTGGCATCTGATTGTGACATTTATTCTAAACTGACTATTATGGTCTTTGGTAGTGTGAGGAGAATGTGGCAAATGGGTAGGATATTAGTCTAAAAATTAGGAAACACCGGTGCCTCTACCTTGAGCATTCTGACAACCAGCAGATTTATGCCAGCAACAGGTTTAATCCTGGCAGATTTGGTTACTTGATTAAACTTACAACCCCCAGAGCTATGCCAGCAGGAGGTTTAATCCTGGCAGATTTGGTTACTTGAGTAACCTGACAACCCCCAGAGCTATGCTAGCAGGAGGTTTAATCCTGGCAGATTTGGTTACTTGAGTAACCTAACAACCCCCAGAGCTATGCCAGCAGGAGGTTTAATCCTGGCAGATTTGGTTACTTGAGTAACCTGACAACCCCCAGAGCTATGCCAGCAGGAGGTTTACCCCTTGCAGGTTTGGCTACTTGAGTAACCTGACAACCCCCAGAGCGGCCTACGGTGTCTAGAAGAGAAAAGAATTTGAGGTGACTTAATACAGGTTTAAGATGATCAGAGGAATGTATAAATTAGACTATAACAAGTTTTTTTAAATACAGCCTCCCACAACAACAAGAGGGCATAGCTACCAGTTGACTAAAGAGAGGTCCAGATTAGATATTAGGAAATATGTTTTTAGTCAGAGAGTGGTGAATACTTGGAATGCATTGCCACGTGAGGTAGTGGAGGCAGGGACAGTTAATGCATTTAAGAATAAATTGGATGTGCATAACTTTTAGAGCAAGGTGGTGTAAATGAAACTGGTTGTATACAGACTCTGCAGGGCCTTCTAAACCAGTATAAAGACGTTAAGTTAAGTTATAAATAAACACATGTACGAGGGCGATTTGAAACATTTTGACTTTGAAGAGATAATTTCATTAATGTGCAAGAATTACACATGAGCGTTACAGTTTCTTTAAGCTTGGAGTGTCGTTTAGGTGATGTAATTATTTTTCAACATAGTCACCATCCCGGTCCACACACAAATGCCAACATCAGACAAGTTGTTACATTCCATCACGGGAAAAAATCTGACGTCTTTTCCCGAAACCAGATGCACACAGCTGCTTGCACTTCCTCGTCAAAAGCGCAACGGTATCTCTTGATGTATTACTTCAGCTTCGGGAAGATGAAGGAACTACAAGGTGTCAGATCAGGGCTGTATGAGTGCAGTAAAATGTTGTCAAACTTGAGGCACTCCAATGCAGCCACTGTTATCAACTAGTGTGGGCAAGCATTGTCATGCTGAAGAATTGTGTGCATGCCCACTCGAACACGAAGAAATCGTGCTCAGTTTCTGCCAAGTTTTCAACATATCGATTGGAGTTGATGTTAAATTCTGTGTAAACTACGCCCTCGCAGTTCCAAAAAATGGCCATCATCACGTTTTCTGCTGAGGCGATAACCTTGAATTTTTTTGGGGTAGGTGAGTTTTGATGCCCATACTCTAGACTGGCGCTTGTTTTCTCTGTCATAATGATGTGCCCAGGACTCATCTACAATGACAATTCGACGGATAAAAACATTTCCTTCCTCTTCATATCACGTCAAAAGTTAAAATCAGCACTGTGTCTTATCAGGTGTCAGCATGGGAGGGACCCATCTCACTCAAACAGCGGCATGGATAATGTGATGGACTTGCTGAATTGAAATCATACGCATTGCAACAATATCTTTCTGCTTGACAGGGCGATTGGCATGAATCAGTTCGTCCAAGCGAGCTTGGTGCTGCACATCCAAGCTGTCCAAGCGAGCTTGGTGCTGCACATCCAAGCTGTAGTATGTAGTCTGCTGTGAGCCTTGTATTGCAGGTTCGTTGTGGTTGGATTGTCGTCTTTTACAGTCCGTGTCCACCTCCTGACAGGTCTGACATCTACACAGGTATCACCATATATCGCAGTCATTCTTTGATGCATGTCGATGAGCACACAACTTTCCAGTCAGAAATTCAATTACAGCACGTTGCTTCAATTGTATTTCAATGTAGGCCGCCACTCTACTGTCTTCTACGTGCGTGTGTCATGTGCCCTTAGTGACTTCATTAGGGACTATTTTCACATAGGTGTCACATGGCTATAAGCATTGTTGCCATAGTTATGGCGCCGGAGGCAAAAGTTTTTGAATCGCCCTCACAAAACTATACACAGTCATCACCAGAAGCATAAATGAAAACGAGAGAGTATCAACTCAAACTCATTGGATAGCTATTGACCTGAGATAAAGGTCTATCATAATTGAGAGTCTAGCTTGACAGAATCCAAAATCAAGCTCTCATGTTTATATGTGCAGCAGAAGAAACACAGCAACCTGCCTAACTGATGCCAAGATAGAACCCATGAATATGAGGCATAAACGTGCAGTAGCTGAGGCTAAAGACTATGTACAAGAATATCCAAATAGACAGCTGGTCGAAAACTGAAGACTAATTAACAGACTAAAATAGAAGTCCCTATTGCAAGGAGCAGTAACCTTATGAACATAATCATCTCACACAAATATGGGAAACAAAAATGTTTAGACCTTTACCCTGAAGAGTAAAAACTCTACTTTTGGAAAGTACAATGAAAAGAGAAACAATCCAATAATAATAAAGACAGCTTCCTGGGAAACAATATACAGCTAACATAATATTTTGATACATGCATATACAGATGGCTCTGTTTTCAAGTCCACTATATAAGCCGTAATTGGAGCTTTAATAAAGTGCCTAAATGACGATACATTCGAACTATGTAAACCACGTGGAGTACTATAACCACCAAGCAAAAATCACAGCATTAAATACCACAATCCAGGTAATACTCAAGAAGTTCCAGCAAGGAAAGCAAAAACTATCCAATATTGTAGTCTTCACACAAGAGTAGTGCTACAAGCAATATAAACTTACCTACAAACTAACAACAAAGAAGTTACAAAGTTGGCTGAGACAGTTGATAAGATACACACAACATCAAAGCCACTGTCCAGTGGATTCCAGGACATATAGACATAGTAGGCAATGAGAAAGCAGACAGACTAGCAAAACTAGGAGTAAGTATGATTCAAACATGCAGACAGCAAAGCAAATACTTTCAAACAACTTCAAAGAGAAATGGCTGAACCGATGGATGAAAGTGTCTACTGGGCATGCCATGTATAAAGAAATGACACATCTCATCAAAAATAACATCAACAAACTGCAAAGCTGAGAGCAGAGCATAATCTTTCATCTTAGAACAAAACACATCAGTCTTAAAAAGTTAGACCCTGTAGACAAACCTAGCTGCTACAACTGCACCGATCCATATGAGACAGTGAAACATGTGCTGCTCGCTTGCCCAGGACTCACCACAGACAAAGTAAAGTTACTACCTGGCACCCTAACAGTCACTAATACGCTATACAGCTCCACTCACCAGCTGCAAACTCTTTAATTCAGCATTGACTGAAAGAGCCAACAGCTTGGCAGACCTAGTTAATCAATAGTTACCTAGTTTTTTTTCCTGACAATCCATTTGATTGTAATGTTTGCACTGTAGCCACAGGGATGCAGTTGTTAGGGAAAGATGAAAATAATTTAGCTGCAGAATACAGCTCTTTGAAACAACAAGGCTACACTACAGAGTTTTGGATGACATACGTTATCATCTTCTGAATTTCAGCACATATTTGAATGTTGTTTTGTTTTTTGTTTTTTAACTATTGACAATGTTTGGAAATATTAAGTCAAAAAGCCACAAATTTAAATTCAAGATCAAAGATCTCACTAACAACTTTCTTGATCATCGTGATTATTAACGGTAAGTTTTTGCGCACTAATTTGTTTATGACATTTCTTAATTTCAAAGCATACATTATCTTAAAATAATTGAACTTAATTAAAGTCACTAAAAATAATATTAATTAGCAGGAAGTTGTATAGTCTCTGCATTTGAAACTTTTGTGTGTTTGCTGAGACACCTGTTTTTGTTTTTAATTTGCTAATTAGGATCAGATAAAAACCTAGCCTGTATATTGAGTTATATATAGTGGGGGCAAAAGTGATCTTAATTCCTCAGCCCTATCAATCACATGTCAGAAATAAATGTAACTATAATTTTTATCAGTGAAAACATAGTTTGTTATAACTTATCACGCCTTAACTTTATTTCTTTATCATCATAACTGACATATCTTGTGACTTGCAATTTCAGCCATTCTGTGATGGTTCCCACAAGAAACCATATTTTATCTCTACCCGTCCTCATCATATCAAGTACCGACCCATACCTTTCAAAGTGGATGAGACAAAGGAATATTGGCTATGCATGTGTAAGCAATCAAACAATCGTCCATTTTGTGATGGCAGCCACAAACAGGAAGAAAGCACACAAACTGCTGTTGTTAGACCATAAATCAAATATATTTTAGTAGAAATTGTAAAGGTTGTTTGTTGGAGCTTATGTAATGTTCATGAAGATTAAACAATTTACCATACAAATACACTAGATATCGATGCAGATTTATCAACTATATGTTGACTCTATGTCTACATATTTTGTCGTGTGTATAATACTGGCATAATTTGCTAGTGAAGTGTTTTGCCAGTGAACTGTGTAGGGTTGTCACAGTTCATTAGTGATGTGTGCAAGTGTGTCATCATTTACTGTAAACTGGCTGTAGGTTTGTCACAGTATGCAAGTGATGTATGCACATGTCCCAATTTGCTAGTGAGGTCTATAGGTAGGTTTGTCACACTTTTCTGGTGGTCTTCTAAGATCCTTGGTCAGTGATTATTGTATGAAGCAGTTCATGACCATCATATCTAATTGCAATACACTCCCTTCACTTCACCCAGTCACATAAATCCATCATGCAGTGCTCTAATTCGTGATTTTTGTTTCAGCTTCTACGGTTCTTCACCAAGTTGTCTTTGGGCTGCCACTTTATTCTCTCCTTTCCTCTGGGATCGATAGCATAGGTCTGGTGTGAGGTTCACTTAGGACATGGCTGATCCAATTCCAACATCAACTGATTAAGGTGGTGTGCATGTATTCTTGATTCCTCCAGTCAAGCAGATCTTGGTTGGTGGTGTTTGTTTTGTTTTTTTTGCCCCGTGCTAAAACCTCCCAAACTGGAGGACATGGTTGCTAGCTTTTATCTGCCTCTACCAACGCAGACCTATTCAGCTTGGTGAAACCTGCCAAGAGTGAAACTTCGGCTGGCAGAAGTTGTCATGGTATTCAAGCTGCCAAACCATGACATGGTAAAGGCACCAGTGTTGGTATAATTTTCTGTTTGTTATAAGTATGCAGTTGTGTCATTGTATTTATCAATCAATCAATACCTATCCAGTGGAGCACAGGTCTTCAACAAATTCATGATATGCTGACCTGTCCATATCTGTTGAAGTTTTTTTTTGTGGCTTAAAGTTTCTACAGGATGGGGTTGTTGTTGTTTCGAATGCCCACAATGAGTATGTTTACTCTCTAGTGCGCCCTAAAAAGGACGTCAAATGGCGGGTTGCAGTAGCTTTCTTTACATCGCAAGCGTGCTGATGGTGGACCGGGGTCCTCCAGGTGGTTGTGCTGTGCTTGGCTTCATCTGTGTGTTGCTCACTACTACAGGGATCATATCGATCCCTCACCCCGTTAACCAGGCTGCCATGAAAATTACAGTTTTCAGGGAGGGCTACTAGGAAGACGAGGTGAGGATCTTGACCAGTATATTTTGCATGACCCTGACTAACATGTTTGATCAGTATGTTGTGCTTGGCCAGACATTAGTCTTCCTCCCCACAGGATGGGGTAGCCAGCCCCAATCCTCCTTAGTCACCTCTACCTTAGGCAAGTTACAGTGTTACTATTCTTTTCTTCCTTTTTTTTTTTTTTTTTTTTGGAAACCGCTAACACTCAAGAGATTTACATGGAGGATTATTCTGAAACCTGATAATAAAATGGAGGATTATTCTGAAACCTGATAATAGAATGACATTTGGCTTGGCTTCGTTCATTCTCAATCTCCTGCTAACAAACCCTGAAAGGGCTTAAGTAGCAGAATGTAGTCCAGAGAACGGAATGCATTGTCGTAGTTCACAGCTTGACTGCGATATTTGCACCTTTCGGTCCAACACATCCGACTTCAGCAAGTATTTTTTGAGAACCGGGTTAGCATTCCCTCTTCGATCCCTTCTCCTTAGTAAGTCTGCCCTGCTGCAGCCTGTTATCCAGGATCACAGAGTGGAGGTGTAGCAGGGTCTTGGCAGCTCTGGTTCGCCGGCCCTGACGCTAGCAGTCAGCTATGGGTCGCTGACTACTGCAGCTCATGCACTGCTCAGCATCTTGATCCCAAATGATATTTCAAAAGAAGACTGCACCACCATTATTATAACTGGTTGATGCTGGAATTGAAACAGCTATGTCCTAATAATATATTCTAATACCAGAACCGGCATGGTAAAGGGCCACAGAAGATGAAAGACAGACCAACCCAAGACATCTTGACGAAGAACCATAGAAGCCAAAATATAAATAATGAACCAGAGCTGTGGCACTGCATGAAATGCATTGTATTTATGGAGATTTGTTCAACTAGAAGCTTGCCATTTTTAGTAAATATATGCATCACAGCGTGTATGTCTGTCTTACTGCTGACAGGACAATATCTGAACAATTATGAAAGTGGACTGTTGTTATCTGCACTAGTTGACATGCATCATGGTCTACACTTTTTTTTTTTTTTTTTTTTTGAGACGGCTCTCTGTTACTTTTGATGACAAGCCCCAAATGACAGTGTAAATCAACTCACAAGGAAGGATCAGAGCACCATTTTTCGACTGAGAACCCAAAACCCTGCACGTGCCATATATCACGGTATAGATGAACAACATGATGTCATAATTGCAGTTAAAAGATGACCACCCCACTATTGACATGCACCAAAGTGGTACAGCGTTCTGTTATCCATTTTGTGAGTAACGAAGGATTGAAACCTATAGAAATTCATTGGCAAATGAAGGTCCAGTACGGTGATGCATGCCTTTCACTTCAGCAAGTGTACAAATGGAGTAGGAAGTTCCAAAACAGCAGGAGTTCTGTGACAGACTATTCATGACCTGTCAGGCACACTGAGTAGTGACCAGAGTCGATTGCAGCCACTGTCTGTCTCGTAAAGGAAGATTGCGATTGACTTTGAGTGAAAGTCATGCATCACTGTACTGGACCTTCACACGATGATGAATTTCTATAGGTTTCACCCCTTCACTGCTCAAAAAACATAACAGAATGCTGCTCCTCTTTAGCGTATGTCAATAATGGGGTGACCATCTTTTAGCTGCCATTATGATGTCATGTTGTTCGTCTGCACTGTGATGGCACATGCTGGACACTCTTGTCATACTAACAAGTTACAAATTTCTATCCCACATTTAAGGTTTTCAATTTGATGCAAACTTATATAAATAAATAATTGTATGTCTATGCTATGGAATAAACTAAACGTTTTTAGTATCTGAGAATCTATTTACATTCTTTCAGCGCCAAACATGGCGGATAAGGCAGAGCTCAAAGCCCGATAGGTAGATCGGCCTGATACCACTCATTGTAGTTCCTGTATGTTGTTAAGACCCATCATGGTGGCCTCACTAGTGATAGGGATGCATAGTGTCTCAATAGCATGCCCCTCTTTCTGGTTACACTTGGTCTCTACATAATCGATTGAACTGGAAGTCTGTTGCTGTTCATTCTAAGGACATGTCTGATGTATGCCCAACATTTTTTTTCCTCAAGATAGTTTGTCTTAAATTCTTTCCAATGTTCAATAATTCTCTAAGACTTTTATTTTCAAATGCATTCAGTCTATTTTCAAGAGTTTATCTGAGAATCTATCTACCTTCAGCCCGAGTGCTCTGCTGGGGTCTTTGTGTATGACCACTGCCTCACAGAGACCATGTCGTAAGAGGCAACTAACTGTGTGACATGGCATAACACCGGCCATGGTTAAGTGGTTTGTTTAGAGCAGCATAGATCGCGTCTAACAGGCTGCAGGTCTACTTTGCTCTAGTGTTTGAGTCTATTAAGATGGACTCGCACATCGGTTAACCACCCTCCGTAAGCGCTTGCCCAGCGCAGCGGAGTATTAACCTGCTCGAGCCTAGCCCGCTTAGCAGGAAACCTTTCTCCTGGCTACATCCAGCTCATACCAGAGCTGGGATCTGCACGCGGGCATTGCCACTGTAGAAGTAAAGGTCAACTAAGAACTTCAGCCCACTTATGTCGTTAGACGTCATGGCCTCCTTTGTTTCATATTTTTGGCAGGTGATAATCCACTGGTGACTTGCCAGGTCAATCCCAGCATCTGTTAGCCCCTGGAATGTACGATCGTCTGCCTATTTTTGGGACTTGTGGAGGTGAAAGCGTAAATTACATCAAGGTAGACCTGCCAGGCGCCATTTATGCTGCTCCGCTAACTGCATAACCAAGACCTGATGTTATAGCCACACAGTCCCTTTTTGCTACATATTCTGTGGGGCGAATATCCTTAGAATAATTTTAGATCATTTTTTTTAACTTGAATTTTGCCAGAGCAGCGGCAGTTAAGGCCTACTCTTTTCAATTTCCCACTAGGGGACGGCGTGGCCTAGTGGTTAAGTGACAGGGCTCACAAACAGAAGGTGCTGGGTTCGATCCCCATCACAGCACCGGCCGTTACCCCGGGGAAGCAAACCCTTAGAAAATGCAGGAGGAAGCAGACCCTTACATAAAATGCATGCTGAAGTCGGATGCACTGGGCCTACAGGCGCAAAATAAAAACCACAGTGCAACGCACACCGCCTTGGGGATTAGAGAAATAAGGCGAACGCAAAAAAAAAAAAAAATTTACCACTGCTAAGGTATTTTTAATGTGCCCGACCCTGCACATGGGTGTCTGATCTCACTACTCAGAGATAAGAGGAAATATTTACAGGATGATTCACATGAAAAAATCCCGGTCTCCACCGTGATTTGAACACGAGGCGAACACCTTACCTTGAGACCACCGTGTGCCCCCTTAATTGAGAATAAATACAGCAAAATGCTCCTGAGTTATGTAGAGTTTATTATACATAGGTAACATTTACATAGTGCAAAAGATGTTATATCAAGGCAATCAGTCTCCTCTTCTTTCAGGCACTTTCTCCTTGCTGAAACATTTCACTAAATATTAAGTTTACTGAAACAGAAAACAAGTAACACATTTACATCTTACTGAAACAGAAAACAAGTTACACGATAACAGCTTACTGAAACAGAAAACAAGTAACATTTACAGACTTACCTATCAGATTCTATCACCTTCATAATTTTACAACTATTTCAGCTTGCTTCAGATGTATTCGGAGTCGATGTTCATTTATTTTCCCTTTAAAAATATCACAAAAATATGTGCATACACAGTGAAGTTCTGTGATATGCAATGCTATGCAGACTCTGAATCTAGGGGAAACTATTTACAGCATATGCAATTTTATAAATCTTTCATGTAACAAAACCTACTGAAGTAACAACATTCATCTATTTTTGGTGTGGAAGCACTGATATTTTTCAATGTACACCTGGTTTTCAGAATTATAACTTAAAAGCCAAAGCTGAAGAAACAAATATGCTCTGGAAGCAAATCTTGCTGCTTAGCTGGAAATGCTTTTTGTTCTTGAAATGGTATCTCAGACTCTGTGGTTACTGCTGAAGTCTTCTGATGTTCATATCTTTGCAAACTTCAGTAGGATCTCCCTTATTTTATTCTTCTTTTTTTTTAAATAAAAGTTATTTAATTTAATATCTCGTCTCAAGTGCATAATATTGTCTCTTTCCAGTATCACAGCTTTTGGTAGGTGATCTTACTTTTGTGTAAGCTGCATTATTTCCATCTTGGTGTTTTTTTCCTAATTTGCCTCTGCTCATATTATGAGGATTTCATGGCACGAGTATTGAAATGTATCTTTTTTTTCGTTCTGTTTTATACATAAACATACAAAATAAATTAGTTTTCTGACAGCACATTAAAGATTCCCATTTGTATTTGGTTATAATCAGTGTGTTTCCTAGGAATATCACTGGAAGCCATGCTAATATCATTTTGGAAAAGAATGTCAGAATTCCATGTATTTGGTCTGCCTCTTTTTTTTACATTTCCTCTGGGATGCATAGCATAGCAGTTCTGGTGTGAGCTTTTTTTAGGACATGGCCAATCTATATCCAACATCAACTGATTATGGTGGAGTACATGGTATACTTTGGGGAAACCAAAACATTGTGACAATGAAATAAGGTATTGGATAGACTAACATGATTGATTACACGAAAGTCAACAATAGAATGCAGAGACAACATTAGGGATATGAAGTTGGGGATGGTCATGATTGTTGACATATCACATGTAGGAGAGGGAAAAGGGCATTTCAGCTTGATGTATGTAGAACATCAATCAGTGCTTGGTCATGCATTGGTACAATGGATAACATATTTAGTTTACCACATCTTGATATGTAATTACTTTAAAATTAATATTTAAAAGCCATGCTCTTGAATAAATGAACAAATTAACAGTTATGAATAATGTGAGCTCCGAGTTATGGAGTTAATTATTTTATATATATATATATATATATAATTTATTTCATATTTTCTTTTCTTAAAAAACCAGTTACAAATAGCTGAAAACAAATAATTTATTTGGCCTTAATATTTTTAAGCTAATAAAGAACAGTGTATTGAATAGAGACAAGCAAGACATTGATACTTTTATTGAAAGTTAGCATAGCCAGTATCAAATTGAGCTTAATTCTCTACAGAAAATGGATTTAATTTCTAACAATATATGTAACTTACATAGCATCACTTAAGGATTCTGACATCAAAGTAAAGCTGAGATAAATATCCAGTGGCTCTATTCACTTATCACAAATAAACAGATTTTCAAGCTTGACCGATCTGAAAGCGTACATCTTCAAGTACTGCTTTTGTCAGCTTACTGTTTCAATGAGTAATTTTGACAATACTAATGACCACCTCATACAATGACATCATTACTAATTCTTTGGCCTCTTGTAGAACTACATCTGAGCAATCTTTTCCATGCACTTTGTGGCATCCCTCAATTTTCCAACAAGGTCCTTTAGATTTAAAAGGGGAAAAAGAACCAATTAAAGTAACTGCATTTTAAGGAATATCACAAGCCAAATATTGGTTCTACTGAGTGAAACAGTTAAGTTGGGAAAATATTGTCATTAATTTAAATTATTTAAAAGCTAAAAGTCGTAAAGGTGGCCTGATGCTGACTATATAACCCCTAGCCGCTGGTCAAGGAAATATGAATCTAACACCATATTCCCAATATGGTTAGTTGCCTATTGCAAGCATTGATGGTGACATCAAATGGTTTTGTCTTGATGATGTAACTTGCGCTGTATTTGGATTATAGTGAGGATGAAACTGCGCTAGTCATCAACCTCAACTCTTTTGGTCCAAAGCTACCTTGGAACAGTGGCAAGACATAAGTCAAGACGACTGGAGGTAACTCAGTATGCATGCACTCTCTGATCCCACCTCCCTTGATACCAGGAGTCGCTTGAAACGTGCGGGATTTAATTGCCCGTTTCCGTTCATTGCTTTAAGAGGCTGTGCCTTACCTCCTGACAACATCACTCACTGTGTGAGCGATGCACCATGGACATGTTGCTAACCAGGTAAGGCCCAATCTATCTAAGGCGATGTGTTAGTCCATTATTATTGGCCCATGTATGGACTAATATGCGAGAGCAGGACTAGATCGCGACCGGTTAGGTGCCATCTTGGTGTGTGGCTCCCAATATTTCACACGGTGTGTAAACAGTATCTTTATGCTTATTCTGCGTTCGTTCTCATTCTCCCGCTACCAAGTCCTGAACAGGGCTTTGCAAGTAGCAGGATGTAGTCCTGAGAATGGAATGTGTTGTGTCACTAGTTTACAGCCTGACTGCGATATTCACACCTTTCAGTCCGACACATCCGTCTTTGGCAGAGTATCTTTACTCATTTAAGAGAAGATAAAGAGCTGCCATCAACTTACAGTTAACTGTTTACATCAGGTCATTAACCATAGCCCATTTCTTCCTCCAAGTGGCAGCCCTGGAAACAAGCTGAAATGGTGTAGTCTGACTAAGAGATTTGGTAAGGCAAACCCATGCCTAAAAATTCCAGGTGAAACCGGGTGCGCCGTGCCAAAAGGTACAGATATCCCAGCTTCACTGTAAACTATGGCACAATGTTCTTTAAGGCCGAACACTGAAGAAGAAGACTTTTAAAAAAGAAGGGAATGAAGGTATGGGATAGGCACTCTCCGTTAATAATAAGACAATCATGACTATAATAATCTCACATTTTTCACTTAATACTACCAAGAAAGTCACTTGCACACAGCAACTTATGGCCTCCTTTTTCACTCCTTTTTAACTACATGAATGTGAGAGGACTTATTCTTGCCTCCATGGGTAATACTCGTCAGACTTAATACTACCAAACTGTTAACAAAGAGTTCATCACTTAAGCATTCATTAATAAAAGGACTTGAAGTAAACTTGCCTGCAGTTGTTCCACAGTACATGTAAACTGAAAGTCCTTCAGTTCTTTTTCACCAGGTACCTTAAGAAATAAAACCATATTAGTTATTATATAATGTGTGGCCTGTCTTCTGTGTGCAGTTTTAAGTCAGCCTCTCCCAGCTATGATATAAGAAATTCCATACATTAAACTATTTCAGTGATTTTTCACTAATACACCATGTAACATTTGCAACTTAGAAAAAGTTATGTGCTTTTATACAGCTATAGCAAATGCAGTATCATATTAAACAATTATAAGGATTATCTGCATCAATTTCAAAGGATCGAATTTCACAAAAGTGTTAGAGGAAATCCTGGTACTTTTATTAAAGTTAGAGCCACAATGCATTTTATTTTGCCGCTACAATATCTGAACTTGTCGATCGCTTGTAAATATCATTTTCTTTTTTATTCTTTAAATCTTCAATTATAAAGACATGTAAATCTTTCCAGAAACGCTTCCAATGATAGAGAACAAATTGTGATTACCCACTTGTATTAATGCATACTTACCTCGGTCTTTAAAGATATCAAGTACACGCCAGAATTAACTTTTTCAACATTGTTGTTCTGCAAATATGCCAATTCATTTCATGTCACACCAGCTTAACGTTTATGCAATTTTAAAAAAAAATAGATATATCATATTTCTGCTAATTAAGACACCCTCTAATATCAGCACAACGAATTAAAAACTGCTATTCTAAGACACATTCTTCTTCTTCTGCGTTCATTCTCAATTTCCCGCTACCAAGCCCTGAACAGAGCTTTGTAAGTAGCAGGATGTAGTCCGGAGAACGGATTTGCGTTGTGTCGCTAGTTTACAGTTTGACTGCGATATTTGCACCTTTCGGTCCGACACATCCGTCTTCGGCAGGTCTAAGACACATAATTGCCACCCAGAAAAATTTACAATAATCAGTGTGCTAAGGGAGCCGCGTAGCGCGCTGGCTTCGCATCTGAGTGGTCCTGGGTTCATTCCCCAGTTGAGGCGGTAATGTTTTTTCAGACCACAATGGCTCCCGGGTCGACCCAGCCATAAATGGGTACCGGTTCAGACCAGGAAGTAAAAGCGGCGAGGGAGAGGAGATGGCTACCGATCTCATATAGCCGAGCCTTTGAAATGTGAGATCGCTAACACCTCACACCCCTACGGCAGTAATGCTATGGGTTACTTTACTTTACTTTTAAGAACAATTTATTAGGCGGTATATTATATATCACTTTGAGTCATTGATATTTACATTATCCCATAATACATAATATATCCTCTTCTAAGCGATGAATGAAAATAAAGGGAAGTATTTTTACAGAACATGGGAGACGACAGAGAAATTGAAACTAGATGTCAGATAGTCTGCTGCAACAGCTGATAAACAGTATATTTATACCAACTCTGTGATATCAATGTCAAACTTGATCCTTATCCAAGACACAGGAGAGGACAATTATGTCTGAAATGAAATGTCTAAGAAGAGGAGAAATGAAATGTCTAAGAAGAGAATAAATAAGGGCATTAGACATTTTTTGTTTAGAATTACGCCTTGTGCTGATCATATTTCAAGGCAGAAAATACAATGGTTTTGCCATTTTACGAGAATACAACTCGATGATCTACCATTGCACGCTACAATGCAAAAAATATCTTGACTACATGGTGCAAGGAAGGCCGTATGGCAGTTGCATATATACTTAACTTAACTTAACGTCTTTATACTGGTTTAGAAGACCCTGCAGAGTCTGTATACAACCAGTTTCATTTACTTCACCTTGCTCTAAAAGCTATGCGCATCTAATTTATTCTTAAATGCATTAACTGTCCCTGCCTCCACTACCTCTCGTGGCAATGCATTCCAAGCATTCACCACTCTCTGGCTAAAAAACTATTTTCTAATATCTCTTCTGGACCTCTCTTTTTAATTAATTTGTAGCTATGCCCTCTTGTTATTGTGGGTGGTTGTATTTTGAAAAACTTGGTATAGTCTAATTTATCCATTCCTCTGATCATCTTGTAAACCTGTATTAAGTCACCACGAATTCTTCTCTCTTCTAGACACTGTAGGCCGGTTTTTCTGAGTCTTTCCTCATAACTGTAATTCTGGAATCCCACTATCAGCTTTGTTGTTTTTTTTTTTATTCTTTCCAGCATGTTTATATCCCCTCTATGATAAGGACTTCACACCTGTACACAGTACTCCAATCTAGGTCTAACTAATGCTTTATACAGTTTGACTATCACTTCCTTGCTACTATGTTTAATATTTCTTTTTATCATACCTAACATTGCATTTGCCTTTTTCACTGCTACCTGAACTTGCTCACTCACCTTTCCTGTATGATCTATTATAATCCCTAGGTCCCTTTCCTTATCTATCTTTCTAATATTGTTCTCTCCCATTCTGTAATTATTTTCCATATTGGTTCTACCCATGTGGATGACTGTACATTTATCTACATTAAACTCCATTTGCCAGCTTACAGACCATTCTCAAATTTTATCTAAATTCGACCTCAATATATCCACTTGTGCTTTAGATGAGGCACTACTGCATAGTTTTGTGTCATCAGCAAATTTTGCAATCATGGATCCCATATCAATGTCCAAATCATTTATATATATCAAGAACAAAATTGGTCCCAAAACCGAGCCCTGTGGCACTCCACTTTTCACTTCACACCACTCAGAGTACTCCTTATTTATGCCCACCCTCTGCCTTCTTCCCGTTAACCAATTTTCAATCCATTTTGCAACTTCCCAACCTATTGCATGTGATTTTAACTTTCGAATTAATCTTTTATGAGGTACTCTATCAAAGGCTTTGCAAAATCTAGATAAATAACGTCCACTGGCTCCCCCTTTATCTATCATTTTGGTAACCTCCTCCATGAATTTTAATAGATTTGTTAAGTATGATCTCTCTCTAGTAAATCCATGCTGACTATTTCTAATTAGATTAAATTTTACTAAATGCATTACAATTTTTTACTTTGATTAATGACTCTATCAATTTACAGACTATGCTCGTTAAACTCACCGGTCTATAATTTGCTGGATCAGATTTTTTTGCCCTTTTTCAATAAGGGAATCACTCTTGCATCTTTCCAATCCTGTGGTACAATCCCTTTTGCAAGTGATTGAGAACATATTACATAAGAGATCTAATACAACCAACACAACACACTTGACCCAAGAGAGGTGACATGCTCCTCACAATGGTACCCATTTGCAGCTGGGTTGACTGGAATCAGTCATACCATGAAGAATCCACGACATGACATGTCTGACAAACCAAGTGAGATGTGACTTGAACCTGGTAAAATGAGTTTGTAAACTACTCTCCCAACCCCTTAACTTTAATAAAACAGTTTCAAAGCGAGGATTAACACAGATGCTGGTTTTAACTGACTGTCTATCCTCTGCCTAGTTAGATGATATAACCAGCAACCTGACAAAGTACTAGTCACAAGGAGCAGTGTGGTGCAGGCATTGCACAGCATCACTGAAAACTGTAACAAATCATCCTTCTCAGAACAAATGATGGAAAAGATGTTCAAACTTTTTCTGTCTAAGATTATCAAACCATTCTTTGAACTATTAATATTTGATTTGCGAGGCACTATTTGGCCAAATATGAATAAATAATTTAATGCACTATACGGCTCTGAATTGATATTATATATATATATATATATATATATATATATATATATATATATATTTATTTTTTTTAATAATATATATATATATATTATATATATGTATATATATACTGTAATACTGGTGTTCACTCTGGCACATTTTGTGCCATATGACGTCTAGACTCATTTCTGTCCTCTGCCATTAAGTACCATGCCGGACTATGGTCCTGTCAATGGCCATCTCTCTATCTCATTGGTGGACGTCCAGGGCTATGATTATAGGTGTAGGGCTACCATGATATCACTTTATGTGTCCATCTAGTGTCAGGTATGTGTACCATGTGGCCTGCCCACCTGTACTCTTTATCAATGCTGTATCTATGACGTCATTGAAGCAGGTTTGACGTCTGATGGCGATGTTGCTGATGTGGTCCCGTAGTGAAAGTGACTGTTCTACGCTCCATCGCTCATTGAGTAGCTTGGAGTCACGCCATGTCACTTTTTCGTAAGTTCTACACCTCGCAGCCATACACCATTGCTGGAATGACCATCCTGTTGAAGGTGTGAGTTCTCGCTTTGATGTTTTTTATCTGTTGAAGTACTATCTTGATGTTGTTGAAGCTGATTCACCCAGCAGCTAACCTTCGGGGGATCTCTTAATGCAAGTCATGAGAGTTCGTAATTTCTTGGCCCAAGTAGATGTACGAATTAACGTTTTGACGGAATCAGTTCCAAGCCGCATTTTCTCGTAGTGCTAAAAACTGTTCAGCATGCATTGTATCTTTAGTTTATTTATTTTTAGACCAACTGCCTCACTTGCATTGTTGAGATCATTCAGGCATTGCTCAGCTTCCTTGATGCTGTGGCTGATGATGACTATGTCATCCGGAAACTGTTTACTAATTGTTTAAATGAAGGTCAAATCCCTAACCAATGAAAAATTTCCAAAACAAAATTAATTCATAAAAAAGGTGAAATAAAAGACCCTGTGAACTACTGTCTGATAACTGTGCTATCATCCCTATACAAGTTTGTCACGACAGTAATTATGAACAGACTAGAAAAGCAACTTGATGAGAATCAGCCACAAAAGCAGGCAGGATTTGGGAAGAGCTACTCTACCAATGACCACCTAATGGAGAGGGTATGCCCTTATGCCTAGTAATTGTGGACTATGAAAAAGCCTTCAATAGCATTGAAGTGAATGCAATCACAAATGCCCTACGAAATCAAGGCATTGAGGAACAATATGTGCGACTTATAGCAGATATAAACAAGGGTTACTCAACAAATATCATCCTTTTTTACAGGCCAATTAACACACAAATTGAACGTGGTGTACAACAGAGTGAAATAATCTCTCTTAAACTTTTCACAGCAACCCTTAAGGAAGTCTTCTGCACACTCAATATATATATACATATACACACACACACACACACATATCCATACATACACACACGATGGACAGTCAAATTAAGTAGCAGCAATTTTACTAACATTTTTTACAAGAGTACAAACCAGATATATCTTGTCTTATTTTTCTACATAGTCCCAATGCCTGGCAATACACTTTTTTCACCTGTCCACTAGCTTGTGGATGCTTTCTAGAAAAAAGGCTTTAATCAATATTGCACCACCTCCATTACCTCTTCAGCTGCCTTGGTACTTATCTGCTACACACTTTCTTATAACCGAGGTCATAGTGGACAATTTTGTGCGCAATTCCATGAATCATGTTGAAATCTACATCTACTTCATCAATAGTGACTAGCCTGTTGCTACGGAATACCTGGTTGATCTTCTGTTTCACTGTGTCAGTTACCATGCTTGCTGGTCTCCCACACCATGGTTCATGAATGGTGTTTTGTTTTCCATTTTGAAGTCTTTTCCCCATTCATGCACTCTCCTCTGTCTCAAACAACTGTCTTCATACTCAACCTTCATTCTTCTGTAGATTTCAGAAGGTTTCACACCCTCTGTTGACAAAAAAATGAATTGTGCCTCATTCTCTTTCTACGGTGAAAGTCGACAGTGGAGCAGCCATGTTGTGCGTTATATTGCAAATACTACTCAATCATCACAATCCCAACATGTGGAGTATTGCTAAAGAACCATTTTGTGGCCTGAAATAAGATTGTCCGATGTACATACTCTTCCATGCACTTTATAATAAACTTGCTATTACTAAATGACTGTCCCTCTTATGTGTGTGTGCGCGCGCGCGCATGCGTGTGTGTATATAGCCTCATCAGCTGGGTGGTGGATAGCTGAAGTGCCTTGATATTTGGAGTAGCTGTGAATATCAAATGAAACAGCTGTGGACCAGAAACAGTGGCTTGCATGGAGGTTGACCCTTCATCATGCAAAGACACATCACCTGTTTGTCTACAGACAGGCCTTAAAGATTACAAAATTCTGTGATTTACAGCCTACGATTTTTGGCACATGGAATATTTGACGTATAAAAAGAAAGAAGAATGAGCTCATGGAAGATATCCTTACTCTCACAGAAACTAAGAAAAAAGAATAGGCAGTCATGAAACTTAAATATGCTTCTCTATAGCGGAGTTCCCACTCAAATCGAGGACTACCTGCATATAGTATCTGGATTGACATCGTAATTCTGCAACCGCAAGATAGTTATAAATTGCTATGCTCTGAACCTAATATATGTGTAGCCTGAATCATGTCTGCCCTGCTCTTCTGGTTTGTTTGTTGTGGTGCTTTGTCCTTTGTGTGTGAACCACATCTATCACATTATATATGATGCTCAGGTCTGTTTAAGGGGGTGCTCCTTCATACTTTGCTAGTTTGTCTGCAGCTTCATTGCCTTCAACATTGCAGTGGGATGGGATCCACTGTATGACCAATCTTTTCTTACATGTTAAATTAATTTATGGAATTTGATATGGTCACCTTTGGTATTGTAGTCAATAAAATATCACCCAAAACCCTCTTGCCAATCAAATAATGTAGTAATCCATACCTTAATGTAGTAATCCAATCTCCAATCTACATCAACTATGTGGGGAAAACTTGAGCCAATTCTGAAATGAGAAGTAATAATATTTTATTGTTATTGCCCATCTATTTTTTCCCCTTCTACGTACTACTAATGTTCCTTTTTTTCTTTCCTTTTTCAGCTATCAAAATTAATATCTTTCAAATATTTTTACATCAGATTTCCTTCTTGAACATTTATATTATCACATTAAATTTGTATACCACCATCAACTGATATCTTTATAATTTTCTTTATAGTGGATAGCCAGATTTTTTTACACAAAATGTTTGGAGAAGAACCTAGCAACAACTAATACATTTGCAAATTCATCATCATGTAGCATGTCCTTTGTAGAACGTCGCTCCCATCACAGTCTGTCTGAAAGAAACTCGTTCCCTTGCCAAAACTCCAGCTTCCTCCACTGTCATACTCAGGCACTCCTGGATATCTTGGTGCCATCGTCTTCTTGGTCTACCCCTTCCTCTTTTGCCTGGCACCATACCTTCCATCAACGTCCTCTCAAGACCGTTGTGTCTCTTGATGTGACCAAAGTATTTGCATTTTCTAGCTAAAATAGAATTGATAAACCAGTTCTCCTCTATGCTCAACTCTTGTCGAATGTCTACATTTGTTCTTTTCTCTGTCCAGGGTATTCTGAGGATCTTTCTGTAACATTTTGACTCGAAGGATTCGATTCTTTGTCTAGAAGTTTTGGTTGCAAATTAAAGAATGAATATTGAAAGAATACAACTTGCCAATATAACAAAATATATATTTGACTAAAACCAACAGTGAAAGAGAAGAGTGAGAAGGCAAGAAAGAACCTGTAAGAGAAAAAAAAACCAATACAGTCAAAGCATCCAGTCTCATGAGCGACATTGAAAAAATACAATCCAGAATAAATGGCAAGCAACAGTTGCATCTCTATGTTCTACAGGGAACAATTAGGAATTGATTATTTAAATATCATTGGCTCTTTTCATCTTGTCATATGATAGTAATTGCACAAAGCCAAGGCAGAAATATAAAGACCATGTGTTGCCCATGCAGTATGGTCTCTCTCTCTCTCTCTCTCTCTATCTCTCTCTGCCTTGTTTGTTGCAAGGGAAAGGTGATACCAATACATTTGTACCAAGGCAAGCTTTTGGATCAGCAGAGCAATGATCTATCTGTTCGCCTGTAAGGGCTTCCCTTCTAAACCAGCCACCAACCAAGATCATCATCTCAAAGCTTTATTTTAATAAGCAGACATTAATTAGCTTTAATAATCTTTCAATATTAATATAATATATGTCCGTTATACATCAGCATCTATTATTTACTTAAGTATACAATATTTTTGGATAGTGTTTGTATACAATTTCTTTGGATAGGGTTTTATTTTCTCAAATATTTGTGTTTTTAATAAGCAGAATGTAACCCTTTCTAATTCTGAATAGTTTTGATGATTTGTGGCTTTCAGTCTAGATCAAGTGTCAGAATTTCGTACGCCAAAGTTTTATTCAAAATAAAATAAATATTTAGCTAACACTGGGATCTAAACATCATAAGACACATAACTAAACTATCTATGACAAAGTATTCATAATAAAAGATTATATGTTAGTGTGAAGTACTAAAATGGCATTAGCACGTAGGTGGAAATTGGAGAGGATAATATTGGATAACCTGAGGAAACTATGGCAGAAAACTGTCAAAACAGCAGAAGTGAAGATTTTGAGAACCTGTGATTTCCTGTAGCAGCATACGGCTATGAAATGTGGACAGTTACCTAAACCTCAAGGAAGAGAATCGAGTCATATTGTTAAAGAAAGGTCTTCAGAATACTATGGGCTGAAAAAAGTCAGAATGCAGACACTCGACAAGAGCAGAAATGGTTCATAGATTCCATCATGATCAGAAAATTTAAATACTTTAGCCACATCAAAAGACACAATGGTAATGGAATGTAAGGTGCCAGGCAAAAGAGGTAGAGACAAAGGTAGAATAAGAAGGTGATGGCACCAAGATGTCAAGGAATGCTTGGACATGACTCTGGAGCAGGCTTGAGATTTGACACAGGATTGGGTTTCTTTCAGACAGGCTGTGATGGGAGCAACGTTCTGCAAAGAACATGGTACCATGCATGATGATGAACATCTTTTAGTCATCACGTTATGTGTTTCGCTATCTGTTGCACACGTCAAAATCTTAATTTGGCATGCTTTCAAAATCCATGTGATTTAAATATTATATTGATTAATACATGTTTGCATATCATATATTTATTAATTTGTGTAGATACTTACTTTCCAAGCAACAACTGGATATGGGACTTTTGAGGCTGCAGTGTGGGAAGAATAATGGAAAATGAGATCAATAAAATAACCCAAAAAATGGCCTTAAAGTAATTACATCAAATGCGAACAAAAATTACAATATATGATAACATAACAGTCACAAACCTATTAGGTAACATTTACAAATTTTCTTGCCTCATCTTTCATTTTTCCCGTAACTAAAAAGTCATAGGGGCATAACATCACACTACATTATGAACCATCTGTTACCACCTCAGTCTGTCCACGAGCTAGTGTTTTTGACTCTTAAGGTTTTGCCTGTCAATTTCTGAACATCATCTGTCTAGAGCATCTTAAGGCAATCTCTTTCTTTTGCCAGAAACTCAACCCTTGAGTATTATGTTAGGCAGTTCATGACAGTAGCATTTGAGGTTGCACATTTTTACAACTGACAAGATGTATCTATGTGGTCAGATATATTGTCAGATTGTACTGTATATGTTGACATTTGTGGCCCAAATATCTGTGTTATTCAAGGATTTGCATGAAACATTTCATCGCCTGGATCTTGCACTCAATGTCCATGTTTCACATGCATATAGGTACATGGAGAGGATCAAGGATGGCATTAATGTGATCTTAGTTTTAAGTGATATGTTCTTGTCGTTCCATAGTGGCTTCAGTGAGGTGAGAACTATTACTGCCGACGCAGTCCTTCTTCATATCTCTGCTTCTATAATATGTAATTTTGGTATTCAATCGGGCAAAACAATTGTCTGATGCCAGGCAGCCTTAAACTCATTTCGGTCTTTCACCTTGGAGTACCAGATTGAACCAAAGATTTTACTCAGGCCATCTCTCTAATCTCATTTGTGAATCTACAAGTAGACACAAAGTAGTTGTAGGGCTACCAAGATGCCACTTTTTGTGCCCATCTGTTGTCAGGCATGCACACCCCATGCCGGTCCATCTGCATTTTTTTAACAATGCAATAACTACTAAAAAGTTTTGAGATTTGAGCAATAACTATAACGTCAATGAAGGTAGTTTGGCACCTGATTTATGTGTTGTGAACTCGGTACCATAGAGAGACTGTCAATGCCCTTTTGCTTCGTTGTCATTTGAACAACTAAAATTCACTGCATCTGCTTTTCATAGGTTGAATACCTTGCAACCAAGTACCTTGGCTGGAATAACCATGCTTTTGAAGATGTGAACTCTTGCCTTATCATTTCTAATTTGCAGCAGTATGGGTTTGATACGATTGAAGCTGAACCATTTTGATGCTTTCCTGGATGACATCTCATAATTTATTATGTGAGAGTTTGTAATTTCTTGGCCCAGGCAAATGTTTGAATCCATGATTATAACGAGATACTTTCCTAGCCGCAGTTCTCTTTGTGAACAAACAGTGATTAATCTGTACTAGGTTTTTTCTATTAACTTTAAGGCAAACTGCCTCGTCTGCTTTATTGAGCTCATTTAGGCATTGCTCATCTTATCTGACGCTGTGTTTGAAGATGACTATGTCATCAACAAACTTTAGTTGGGTGAGCATTTCTCTATATTTATTGTTCTATTTAACTACAATTTGTCTGGTATTCGCATAATGGAACAGGGTGTCGATCCTGACATACTTCTTCTTCTTCATCAATCAACTGATGCTATCCTTCTAGTCCGGTGAGGTTCACAAAGGAGACTGTGCGTTTCATGTCTTCGCTGGTCCCCCACAGCTTTTCGAGCATGGTCGCTCCCCCAGGCTAGACTTTGGTCTGCATAGGTAGGGCAGTCCTGCAGAATATGTTCGTGTGTTTGCTTGGGTGATCCACAATTGAACATGGCAGTGTCTCTAAGATCCATTCTGTGGAGATGGGCCTTGTGTCTACAATGTCCCATTCTGAGTCTGAAGATCTTTGTCTGCCCATCTCTGGCAAGTTTGCCTATGCTGTGATTTTCTGGCTTGTATTCTTTGTGCTGGTCTCTCCATTCTGTCCTCATAGATCTTTTGATGAATGTCTTTGCTTTTTTATAGCCCTGTGGATGGGGAATTGGCATGCCACCACTTCCGGCTTTTGCGAGCTCATTTGCTTTCTCGTTTCCAGCTTTTGCGAGCTCATTTGCTTTCTCGTTTCCAGAGGTCCCACAGTGGGCCGGAATCCATTGTAGGACTAATTTGTTTTTTGAGACAGCAATCCTATGTTGCATTTAATTTCATGTGAGAGTCTATCTTGTTCAGGGCTTGAGATGGCTTGGAGTACTCTCCGGGAGTCTGTTAGAATGTTTTCCTTGTAGATAAATTTTGGCTGATAAGAATCTGAGTTGTTGCATGAACCGCTCTTGCTTCAGCTCTGAAATTGGTACAAGTCTCTCTTGCTGGTATTGAGTGATTTTTGATGTTGCCATTTGAGTGTGCGATGTAGATTCCACTGCCTTACCTTTTATTGCTGACTGAGGCTGATCCATCTGTGTACACATGTGTCCAAGAGTTGCTAGGGTACTGTCTCTTGAGCTCCTGCAGAATGTGGAATTTTTGTTCTGTTGCTGACTGCTCATTTTTCTTTGTTAACCCTGGAATATCCAAGATTATTTTGGCCGGTCCTGGCTCCATGTCCAAGGTTCTGGAATGAGTGCTTTACACTTTTTGGTTTCAGCTTCGAGGATGTCTGCATATTTTCTGTGGATTTCTCTGGCCAGATGGTTGGGGCTTTTCCTTAGAAGTCTGTTTTTTTGTTCTCTCTTGGAACTTTTGGTGTAGAGGATGATCAGGTAGCCTCGTTAGTTTTTCAAACTGAGTAAGGGATTTATATTTTCTCCTTAATTCAAGGATTATGACATTAAAAGTCTTGTTAACTGCTACACAAATTTCACTACCACTTTCCATCCATTCCAGCACCCAGTTATGGTTTCTCTCTCACCAAACCTCTTCTCTGCATGCTTGGAATCTGTCATCAGTTATTGCAACTGATAGGACTTTGTAATCAATGTTAATGGCAGACGCCTCAATCATCTTCAATTCACATTTGACATAGTGCTGGTCACAGAGTCAGCCGCAGAAACCAACCGCATGTTAGAGATGCTCAGCAAAGAGTGAGAAGAGAGCAGGGCTATAAATTAATATCCCCAAGACCAAAGTCATGGAAACTGTTTTGTCCATTCTAACCCAGTCATCCACAATGAGAAAAACTAGGAAGACATTGAGGAATACTGCAGGAATCAGATGATATGTGCTACTTTCTTAAACTCCACTGTGCTCCCCGCAATGTGTTGTTGCTGAAACAGGGTGACTTACAAAAGCAATGAATAACAAACTGCAAGTGACTCAGTCCTGTCTTCTGAAAGAGAGATAGCTGGTCTTACTCTCCACAATCAGCAAATGTAAAATCTGCACAATTCTGATCTACTGCAATTATCATTGGCAAGTGATGCAATTGTTCACACAAACAGGGCAAAACATTAGTGGGCAGGCCACTTACTGAGAAGAATGGATGACTATTGCAGAATATCAACAGCAGTCTGGTATCTTTGAGGCAGAAAAAGACTGCAGGGTAGACCTCTCATGCGCTGGTCAAACTACAATCCCCTACATCCACTAAACGTCAATAGGAAAACTTATTTCTGGACTTCCATAGCCCCTGATAGAGAATGTTGGTAATTAAGTTAGAACCAGTAGTGGTATAACTGCATCAGAGGAATGGGTCATCAAATAAGTAATGTTCATGCCTTTATCGTCTCAATTTAGTTTTCTAAAGACTTCAAGGATCCCATTGAAAAATGTTGTGGGAGATTGTATTGCTCTGTCGAATGCCTTGTTGTATTGGTGTTGTGCTGTTTGGCCAGTAAAATAGGGTAACATTGGTTGATCAGCCCCCCCCCCCCCCCCCCCCCATTTATCTTTTAGTTAAAAGCTAGTAAAATAGCTCTACTTTGGTTCTTCTACAATTACACAACCAAGATATTTGAATTTTGTAACTCTCCCAAGCTTTTGTCCATTTATATTGATGTTTCCATTTATTCCTTTCTTGTTATTTGTCATTACATGTGTTTTCCCAGTGTTTATTTCCATGCTATACTTTCTTGCTGTGGTATCAAGCCTGGTTATGGGATCAAGATGCTGAGCAGCGCATGAGCTGCAGTGGTCAGCAACCCATAGCTGACTGCTAGCATCAGGGCCAGCTAACAAGAGCTGCCAAGACCCTTCTACACCTCCAAGCGGTAATCCTGGATAACAGGCTGCAGCAGGCAGACTGGCTAAGGAGAAGGGATCGAAGAGGGAATGCTAACCCGGTACTAAAAAATTGCTTGCTGAAGTCGGATGTGTTGGACCGAAAGGTGCAAATATCGCAGTCAAGATGTAAACTACGACACAACGCATTCCGTTCTGTGGACTACATTCTGCTCCTTAAGCCCTTTCAGAGTTTGGTAGCGGGAGATTGAGAACCAAGCCAAGCCAGGTCATCAGAGCTTGCAGTTATTTTCCATTACCAATCAGAGCATCTATGTCATCAGCGAAGTTTAGGTTGATAGTGCGTTCACCTAGTTACTGAATGAACAAGGTGGGTGATAGTAGGCAGTCTTGTCTTACACCAACTGTAGTATTAAATCAATCTACCATTATGCTATTAATGAGAACCGCTCTCGTGATATTGAACAATATGCACTTGAGTACAATGGTAAGCTGATCCTCTATTCTGTACTGGCACAAAATGTCACAGAGAATTTTTACATAGCAGTTCGAGGTTAAAGATTTGTTCTGTAGTATTACTAAGAGTGTGAATACCAGCTTGTTCTTCAATAATGATCGCCTCAGCTTTTGGTTGTAACCTGTTCACAATGATCTTGAGCATTACTTTGCTTGTGTGGGTGATTAAACTGGTGGTTCTATAGTTGGTACATAGTTACTAATTGTACTTCTTTGGAATGGTGAGGATGAGGAACTGTGTCCATGTGGACGGTCATATATCTGTCTTACAGATTTTTATTACACATGATAGTCAGTAAGTCTAAAAAAGATGACCATCCATTTTTTTAATTAATTCATCTAGGATGTTATCTATTCCCACAGTTTTCACATTTCTAATTTGTTTAACTGCCACCTCGACTTCATTTCTGGATATGCGTTGATCACCATCCTCTAAAGGTGGCAGGGTGAAATAGCATGTTTGGGTCAAATTTACTTTGATCGTTATACATAAATAAGCAATACTGAGTCAGTATATTTAGAATGTCTGTGTCCATCATTAAATGTTACCATTAACATCTCTAATCATGTTAGATTTTAGCACAGGATACAGTGTTCAGTTTTTCACAAATTGCTATGCTCTTTTTTCTGTGTCATGTTTTTGTTGCATTGCTCAATCTCTTTGCACTCCATCTATTGTTCACCTCTCTCAAATCTCTACTATTTTGTGTATTGATGTAGCTGTATTCTTTACCTCTCTGGTCGTTTGTCTTTTAAGGGACCTTTTTTCTTCACAAATTGTTAGTATACCATGTGTTATTCAGGGTTTAATCTTTAACCGTTGCTTTTCCAGAACTATGATAGAAGTATCAATGAAAATCTCACTGAAACTGTTTCTATGCCTAGGTCTGTTGTGGCAGGGGAAGTTATCTTTTCTCTTATCAGGTCTATGTCATCACTGAGTCCTTTAGCTTGTCCAAGTTGAATCCATGTCTGATAGTGTTTGATGGCTCCATTATTATCAGGTTGACCGTAAAGTTTATCATAACTAGATCATTATCTATATCAGCAATGAGAAACTTTGTCTTTGATGTATTTATCCCAGATCAAAATCACTTCTGTATTGGGATGCAGTCAATTTGGTTGTGTTGCATACCATCAGGGACATGCCATGTATGTCATTGTGATACCTTGTGTATTTCT
Source organism: Ariolimax columbianus (assembly GCA_036924085.1). NCBI lineage: Eukaryota > Metazoa > Mollusca > Gastropoda > Stylommatophora > Arionidae > Ariolimax > Ariolimax columbianus. The sequence continues at coordinate 38,089,986 of JAVGWX010000001.1, forward strand.
AACGTGTTAGAAGATATTAGTTGGCTGTATCTTATAAATTCCAAGTCTGTAGTCACAATTAAGCCATTACTGGAAGGGCTGACTTCTTGCCACATGGCGAAGGCATCTTTGCCTAATTTGACATTTCAATCTCCCTGTACAATTGATATGTCCTGTTTCTGCACATTGTTGACAGAGTTCTGCAGTAGGTCATAAAAAGCTTTGTATTCTGCCACATTATGGTGCATAGATCTGAATCGATATGATGTTGAATGATGTTGGTGCCTTTAAACGAAGCTTAACTAGTCTAACAGATATTGATTGACACACTAATACAGAGTTTATGAGTGTGATTCATTTCTGTACTGCTGTAATATAGTAAATGTCCTTCCTCTGTATGTCTTTCATAAGAACTCCACAGTCTTGCTTCACATATCCCCAGAAAATGACATTTGTAGTTCTTCATTTCGTGGACAAACTTCTTCAATCTGGTATAGTGTTTACATGCTATATGTGGCAATTATGTCTGATCTACCATAGGTATTACATTGTTCTACTTCACCAATAGCTCAGTGGATAGTGCAGTTATTTTTAACCTAGGCAAAAACCATGCTAGTATCGATATATGGCTCCTTAAGGTGTTACTTGTCATGTGATTAATGCGTCCTGGGTAGTTTCTAATAGTCCAACCCTCTCCTGGATTTGCAAGTTGTTTTTTTTTAAATAAGCTAGATCAAAACACAAAATTCTCACAACTAAAAAAAAAATACTATATCCAAAAACAAATACTCCTGCAATAATATTATTTTCAGTATTGAGTTGAGTGAACGGCAAAGAAATATTAAAGTTCCCTATTGAGGGAAAAACCCAACATCCGTGTATATTTGTTTTTAAAACTTACGTACTAGAAATATTTTGTTGAAGTCATTGATTCTATCAGCTGTGTACTTGCATTCCTCTAAAAGAGAGCTGTAGCAAAAGAAGAGGAAACATAATATTGTTGAATCAATATTGCAGAGTACAGATAGAAATGATATAGATAAAATATCTTCAACAAAACAGTTAATTTAGAGGAATAAATTGAATAGCATCAAAAAATTATATTTTATGTTGCCAATTACAAATGTTTCAAGCACCTCACCTAATGTTTTGTTCGTTGCTGTCATGCTTGGCTGCCTCGAGGATTAAGGTAACTATCCCATTGTAGGATGCTTTTAAAGTTGCCTTGTCAACATCCTTGAATGCTGGATTTTCTGTGAATGAAAGTGTCATCACCATCGGTATTATTAGTTTCTAAATTATATTGTAAAAGGAGCATATGAGCTGCAGTGGTCAGCGACCCATAGCTGACTGCTAGTGTCAGGGCCAGCTAACAAGAGCTGCCAAAACCCTTCTACACCTCCACGCTGTGATCCTTGATAACAGGCTGCAGCAGGGCAAACTCACTAAGGAGAAGGGATAGAAGAGGGAATGCTAACCCAGTACTAAAAAAATGCATGCTGAAGTCGGATGTGATGAACCGAAAGGTGCAAATATCGCAGTCAAGCTGTAAACTACGACACAACGCATTCCGCTCTATGGACTACATTCTGCTACTTAAGCCCTTTCAGGGTTTGGTAGTGGGAGATTGAGAACAAACAAAGCCAAGCCAAGCGATATTGTAAAAGCTATTATTATTCCATGTTTTTTTTCTTCTTGTGCGATTGTATTTTCAGGTAGGTGTACCATTTACTTGTTCTAGTTTTATTACTTGAATTGACATTTTTCCAGGGCATTCTTAATCCACAATAGTTAGTTTAATTAATTAAAGATTCCATACTTGTTCATAAATAAGACCAGGCAATTCCATGAATAAGTTATCATTAATAGCCTAAAAAAAAAAAATTTATTTCCTATTAAGTATTTAGTTTTCTGAAATTCTTTTAAATTTCTAACAATTCCAATAAGAAGCCACGTGAATGCTGAGAATTATTATTCCCATAACATTAAACTTAGACTAGACAATTGTTCCTAAATGCATGTGACTATCTTTAAATTGAAAGTCCCATAGCAGAATCTGTCGGGAATAAAGTGTTAGAGAGACTCCATTGCACTAAACCACAGCTAATGTAACATCTTTATACTGGTTTAGAAGACTCTTCAGAGTCTGTATCCATTACCTTGCTCTAAAAGGTATGCGCATTCAATATATTCTTAAATGCATTAACTGTCCCTGCCTCCACTACGTCCTGTCACAATGCATTCCAAGTATTTACCACTCTCTGACCAAAAAAAATTTCATAATATCTAATCTGGACCTAACAAGTAACATGACGTGTGGTGGCAGTTCCATTTTTCACTTCCTTTCCTTCCTTAGCTGTAGACAGATCAGGTACCAGTTTACAAATTAATCCTTTACATCTGAGTTTAGTCAAGTGCGTTTTGGTAGAGGGAGTTAATATTATTGATAATCATGGAATAATGAAAATATTAAATAACATAATCATGGCATAATCTAAATATTAAAAACAATGTCAATAACGAACAATCAATCAATGTCATATAAATACTATATAATAATAGACACTCTGTAATCTACTTTAACGAAGTACTCCCAAGACTTTTCTGGTATTGTGTTGAGAACTGGTTGAAACAGAATACATATGACTGAAAATAAGGCAGGTGTGACTTTCAGCTGGCATGTTCAAAACTGCTGAAGACTATTACTGACTAAAGCCTCAAACTGAGTGAAAGGGGCGGTAGCATTTTTCTGTTTTCATTTGTGTGAACTCAGAACAGTCAAATGACAAAAAATTAATAAAGGTGTAACATATTCCATTGTTTCAGCTCACCTTCAACAATATTTCTTTGATCTTCGTTCAACACACCTTCGCATGCACATGAAACTAGCTTACTGAATGACTTGTCAGGTATATGAGAATCACCAGCTAAACTTATGTTTTCTAAAACCTGTGGTCCGAACTCCATTGTTGATGGAAGTGCGAGGTAAGTCTTGTGATTTAAAAGCACCGAAAAGTGTCAAGGGAACCTACTCTTGTAATTTGTCGAGAATGAAAACTTAAACTAGGGAAAGATCTAGGATGTGGCGTACAGAGAACAAAATGATTGGGTCTTCGGGGAGGATTACGTAGCGGGTATCGCCGTACAGTGTGCAGGATAGGGTTTTATTTTACTCAGATAGAAAAAAACCTAGATCATTACATTGATTCGAACCCGTGACTAGGGGACTGACATCCTAACCGCACGGTCACCCATTCCTCAGACAGAATTGGATAGAAAATTGATTGACGGGCAGAAGGCAGAGAGTGGGCATAAATAGGGAGTACTCTTACTGGTGTGATGTAATAAGTGGTGTGCTCCAGGGATCGGTATTGGGGCCAAATTTTGTTCTTAATATATATAAATGATTTAGACATTGATATCGGATCCATGATTGCAAAGTTCGCGGATAACACAAAATTGTGCGCCAGGGTCTCTTCTCCGGAAGAGGTGGATCTATTCAGATCAGATTTAGATAAGATTCAAAAATGGTCTGAGAGCTGACAAATGGAGTTTAATGTAGAAAAATGTACAGTCTTCCAGATGGGAAGATCCAATAATGAATATAATTACAGGATGGGAGAGAACAATATTAGGACAATAAAAAAGGAAAGAGACCTAGGAGTTATAATAGATCATACAGGAAAGGTGCGGAGCAAGTCCAGGTGGGAGTGAAAAAGGATAATGCCATATTGGGCATGATAAAAAGAAACATTTCACGTTAGAGTAAGGAAGTAATAGTCAAGTTAAATGATTAGTGAAACCTAAATTAGAGTACTGTGTTCAGGTGTGGAGTCAATATAATAGAGTGGATATAAACATGCTGGAAAGGGTACAAAGAAGAGCTACAGAAATGATCGCGGGGTTTCAGAATTAAAGTTATGAGGAAAGACTAAAAAAAAAACCGATCTTCGGTGTCTAGAACAAAGAAGAATTCGAGGTGACTTAATACAAGTGAATAAATTAATAAATGGAAATGAAAAGTTAGACTATGCTAAGTTTTTTCAAAGTACAACCGGCTACAAGAACAAGAGGGCACAGCTACAAATTGTTTAAAGGCAAGTCTAGATTAGATATTAGGAAATATTTTGTTAGTCAAAGAGTAGTGAATTCTTGGAATGCATTGCCGCAGGATGTAGTGGAAGCAGGACCAGTTAATGCATTAAAAAAATAGATTGAATGCTCACAGTATTTTCGGTATCCGTAGAGTGAAATAAACTGATTGTAGCCAGACTCTGTAGAGCCTTTTTAAACCAGTATAATGAAGTTAAGTTAAGAATACACCGAATGTGATACAACTAATACTATCATATGCATTATTTATTCATTCCTGTGTGTGTCGAGTTCGGTGGTTTCCTTGAGGTGCAGCCTATTAAGAATCCAAGTGTGTTTTTGCGATGCTTAAGAGTTTAGATTTGGATACTCTCAATTTTGTGAATCCCTAGATATTAGCAAACAAATGATTATGTCAGTGGTTGAAAGTGGTGTACATTTATGCATTTTTCTTAAATATTTTTTTGTTGGTGCATTTGTCAAAGGAAGGTTCAATTTCATTAAACTTCTGCGTTTAGGTATTTGGTCATGCGAGATATGCGGTCCAGTAGCCAACACAAAGTTTAGTCTTTTCCAGGTATGGACGGCAGCCATGGCTTCTGTCTTAGCCCTGTTCCCTGTCATTGGAGAAGTGGCAACGAATAATCTTAGATATTCGAATGATACAGTTTTGATGCCAAAAAGTGAGAAAGAATTACAAGAGCTTGTGATAACAATATACACAATAAGTCAAGAGCTTGTGATAACAATATACACAATAAGTCAAGAGTTTGTGATAACAATATACACAATAAGTCAAGAGTTTGTGATAACAATATACACAATAAGTCAAGAGTTTGTGATAACAATATACACAATAAGTCAAGAGCTTGTGATAACAATATACACAATAAGTCAAGAGTTTGTGATAACAATATACACAATAAGTCAAGAGTTTGGATTATGCGTAAACATAAAGAAAACAAAGACTATGATAATTTGGAAAAGTGACAAGAAACCATGTATGCGGACAAAAATAAAACATCAACTACTTGAACAGGTACAGAGTTTCTATTATCTAGGTCATATAATAACCGAAAAAGGCAGCTGTGAAAAAGAAATCAGAAAGAGAATATGTATGTCCAAGATGGTATTGGACAACATGTGACACATACTGACATCCATCCGGTATTTTAAAAGACGACATTTAAATCACATGGAATAGATGGGACGGTTGCCGAATGGATTGAAAGTTGGTTAACTGGAAGAAGGCAGAGTGTGGGTATAAATAAGGAGTACTCTGAGTGGTGTGAAGCAAAAAGTGGAATGCCACAGGGCTCGGTCCATCCTCCATTCTGCACACGTGACCAAGCCACAGCGAGCGACGCTGGCGGAGGATCGTAACTAAACTGGCACGGTCCAACACGACGCTGTTAGCCACTCTGCCGCTCGATGAAATTTCATGCATGCGTCTCAGGCGAAGCATATGAAAAGCATTTAGCCTTTTTTTTATATGAAGCAAACATAGTTCATGTTTCGCTGACAAAAGAACAGGGTACTAATAACATGATCTGTACACATCAACCTTTGTAGAGATGGTCAGCATGATGTTATTTCTCTGTGAAAACCTGACAAGTGCTGATGAGGTCATTCCTAATCAATTCTGCAGCTTTGCGTACAGTGAAAGGTTGTCGGTGATGATAGATCCGAGGTAGTTAAAGTGATTTACTACTTCCAGTTTTTTTATCATTTAAGACAATGCCTGGAGGATCAGCACCCTGAGCCATCACTTTTGTCTTTTGTACGCTGATGGTGAGTCCAAATAGATTACAAGATTTTGCCAACCTATTAATGAGGATCTGTAATTCGGCTTCCCTGTGGCAGCATCGTCTGGGAAGACCATATCCCGAATGATAGTCTTCCTTCTCTTACTTTTTGCTCGCAGTCTGGTTAGATTGAATAGTCCCCCATCTGATAGTCTCCCTTCTCTTACTTTTTGCTCACAGTCTGGTTAGATTGAATAGTCCTCCATCTGACCTAGTATGCAGAAAGACCACCGCTGTAGCAGTTCCAAAGGCGTGTTTAAGCACGATGGCAAATAAAATGCAGAATACAGTCAGAGCAAGGACACAGCCCTGTTTAACTCCGTTGTTAATGTCAAAGGCCTCAGATTCCTGACCGTCGCCAGCATTGTGCCTTTCATGTCCACGTGAAAAGACCTTCATCATGCTCAGTAGTTGAAGTGGGCCGCCATCGCTAACTTTAGACAAAACTTTGAAAAGATCTTTTCTGTTTACCAGGTCGAATGCCTTGGTGTGATCGACGAAGGCAAGAAATAGTGGTATGTGTTGTTCTCTGCATTTCTCTTGCTATTGTCTCAGTGAAAATATCATAACAGAGGTGGACCTTTCTGCGCGAAAATCATACTAAGACTGCAGGTACACCCTGTTGGCCAGCTTTCGCAATCTGCTCAGGATGATGCGAGAAAACACTTCGCTAACTGTATTGAGCAGCGATATTCCCATGTCATTTTTGCAGTGTCCTCCGTCTCCCTTTTTATTGTTTTTTTTCGTTGGCGTTTCTCATGTCCCGTGATACACGCCCTCCCCCCCCCCCCCCACCCCCACCCTCATCCCAACACTGGCGTATACGCCTATAATTATTAGGCAGTTTCACATGAATGACGTTTGTTGTTTTCCGCATTGGACACAGTGTCTCCTTCTTCTTCTTTGTTCGTTCTCAATCTCCCACTACCAACCCCTAAAAGGGCTTAAGTAGCAGAATTTAGTCCAGAGAACGGAATGCGTTGTTTCGTAGTTTACCGCTTGACTGCAATATTTGCACCATTCGGCCCAACACATCCGACTTCAGCAAGCATTTTTTGAGTACCGGGTTAGCATTCCCTCTTCGATTCCTTCTCCTTAGCCAGTCTGCGCTGCTGCCGCCTGTTATCCAGGATCACCGCGTGGAGGTGTAGAAGGGTCTTGGCAGCTATGGTTTGCTGGCCCTGATGCTAGCAGTCAGCTATAGGTCGCTGACCACTGCAGCTCATGCGCTGCTCAGCATCTTGATCCCGACACAGTGTCTAATTACTGCACAGGAAAATCAGGAATTTGTATTTACTGAGCATATTAGAAGGTCAAAAACATATCTTTTTAAAACAGCTCGTATGTGCGCCTTAAACATGTTAAAATTATGTCCAATTCACTGAGGTTGATTTTAATATAGCCTAATAAATACCTTTTTGTTTTCAAAATACATAAAATTTCTTATAGAAAAAAAATATTTCCATAACGTCATAGATATTCTAAGGCTGCATGCGAAAAATCATGTGGATCTGACATGCAGTTTAGTAGAAAATTGCTTCGGACCTTATGTATGTATTAAAAGACTATAGCTGTCAAAACATACAGTGAGCAACATTCGCACTCTCGCTGATCTCCGGTGTGAAAATAATTTGTCCATTGAACCCTATTCAGCAAATAAAGATGGCCTTTAGATGTGTTTGAAGCTGGCAACCTCATCCAATGGTACCACAGTAAGAGATCATTTAAGATGATTACTGCAAGTAGGTCAACTAAGTGGTTGTTTCATGCTCCTAATCGCGCATACAAAGAACGATAGTTACTTCCCCTGTTCTGGGCACTTCACACATGTTTGTTTCCAATGTTCAACCATATGGATTGCCTTGTCATTTCCCCTCAATATGTCATTCATATCACGTTTCCAGAAGGTTTGGGCAGATCATCAGGTGGTCTGGGTCGTGTGTTGCTCCACAGTCGCATGTCTCATTATCCCTGTATTTTAATTAAGCTCTTCCTACATCGGGATACACCTGTTCGGAATATATTTAATGACTTTCACGTTCCTCAATGCAAGTATGTCCAGGCGCAGGTTTCTCCTGTAGCTCTGCATCAGTTCATTCCATTTTTCGATGCGCCTTTTCCGGGACAAGTCTGTAGGGGCTGTTGTGACTGTAAGAAACTTCGTCTAGATTTTAGTTTTGGGCACTGCACCTGGTGTCCATACAGGGTGCCTTTGGTCATTTACCTGATGTCCAAACATAGGTTGTCTTGAGTCGTTTACCTGATTCTCTCGTTCGATTTCCAATGCGACACTTCGTGTCTCAGTTAGTGCTTCGTCGATAATTGGGTATATTGTGTCAGGTGGGCTAGGTTGTAGGCACCCTGTAACAGTCTAGCATGTCTCATTTATTGCTGTATCAATCAGTTTGACACGTGCAAAGATGTTCTAAATTGGCGCGGTGTACTCAGCTACTGAGAAGAACATGGCGAGTACTGATATTTGGCTGTGATCCCCATGTTGTGCCAGTCAATTTTCAGATGGTATTATTTCTCGCATGCATCGTCCATTTTGTTCACTGGCAGACTATCGCGTAGGATAGTGTGCGATTCGGGTATTTTGGGAGCCATACTGTTCCAGCTCCTGCCCTTATCATTTGATCTGTAGCTTTCTTTTTGCCTCTCTACTTTTGAAGTGGAAAGCACACATCTGGGTTTTGCTGCAATTTAGTTTTAGGTGATTTCTGTAGTAATGTTCGGCAAGGGCATTCAACCCCTTGCCAGTTTGTGTTCAATCTCTTCAAAGTTATTTCCTTGGGCAGCGACTGTTGTGTTGTCGGCATAAATTAATGTCGTCAACTCTGCGTCTCTAAGTCGGTCGTTGGAATATATATTATATATATTATACAACATAGGTGATATGATGATTCCTTATGACTTTTTTTCCGCCATATACTCTATTTTGTCTCTCCTCACGTAGAACCGCCTATTCTGCAATATACATTTGATGAGGTTAGTGAGGTGCCAGTCATTTGTCATAGGATATAGTTTTGTCAGCAACGTGTGGTGGTTTAACGTGGCGTATGCTGCACTTTGATCAATTAAATCCACCCTTGTGACCTGGCTGCGTTAATACCCGTCCTCGGTTAATAGTGTCAGGTTAAGAATTTGACTGCAGCATGATCGTCCTGGTTTGAAACCTGCTTGCTTCTTGGGATACATATTAACGACACTGGCCGGAAATTCTTATCTTCTGTTGGGGTTTATCTTGGTTCTCTCAGTGCAACCACGTGGTATTTCCTCCGGTTATTTTCAATTTGCATAGATTCGTTGTGTGTGTGTTTTAAAAAGCTTTAGCGTTTATTTGATGGTGCCTGGTCTAAAGCTTTTAAATTAGCTGTTCTCAAATCATCAGGGCCATCTGCTTTATTGTTGTTTTTTTTAATGATGTATTGCATCCTGTATTTCTTCAGTAGTTTACTTATATCGTCTATCCATATTTTCGTGGTCTGCCTCTTGCTTTGTAACCCTCTTGTGTTGTAGATTCTCACAGTTGGTAGATCTGGTTGCATTCTTGTCAGGCGCCCTAACCACTTTATTTTCTGTCTTTCCATGTAATCCATGCACGATGGTGTACTCATCTTTTTTCTGATTTCTTCCTTGCATACTCTGTTCAACCTTGTTACCCCAACCGCTTTGATAAAACACCTCATTTCGCACACCATGATTTTTCTTTTTTGTGTCTTGGATCCTTTACTCTCTAACGCATATTTTCTTCCTAAAATGTATGCTTCCTGTTTCTCTACGTCAATAATAACATAAACACATATGGTTTATCTGTTAACGCATTGGGACAGAAACAAAACAAAACCTATTTTGGGAATTATGTTTACCTGTTTCTTTGCTGAAAGTTTTGATGTATACGCATAGTAACGCCCATTGAGTGCTCTTCAACACATTTACAAAAATTGGATGCATCTCTAAGTTAGAACATGTCGAAGGCTTGCTTGAATTCTAAACATTTTTGAGAATAGTTGTACTGTATTAGTAATATTAGTTTTATGATAATTAGCACGATGGTTATATGTCTGATCTGATAGTTTTAGAGAGAATTTCTCTAAATTTTAATTTTATGACTGAGCACGATGGTTATATGTCTGATCTGATAGTTTTAGAGAGAATTTCTCTAAATTTTAATTTTATGACAATGAGCACTATGGTTATATGTCTGATCTGATAGTTTTAGAGAGAATTTCTCTAAATATCGCAGCATTTCTTTTCCTGTTCAAGATTTTATTTGATGTTTATATCATTTTTCTTCTGATGGGCGTTTTTGATCTAGTGGTTAACAATCTCAACGAACCAGGTTCAAATCTCAGATTTTGAGGGATCAAAATGCTGAGCAGGTCATGAGCTGCAGTGGTCAGCGACCCATAGCTGACTGATAGCGTCAGGTCCAGCGAACCAGAGTTGGCAAGACCCTTCTACACCTCCATGCTGTGATCCTTAATAACAGGCTGCAGCAGAGCAGACTGGCCAACTGGCTAAGGAGAAGGGATCGAAGAGGGAATGCTAACCCGGTACTAAAAAAATGCTTGCTGAAGTCTTATGTATTGGACCAAAAGGTGCAAATATCGCAGTCAAGCTGTAAACTACGACACAACGCATTCCGTTTTCTGGACTGCATTCTGCTACTTAAGCCCTTTCAGGGTTTGGTAGCGGGAGATTGAGAGCTAACGAAGCCAAGCCAAATCTCAGATTTGATCTGGGTTGGTCAATGTTATTTTTACGATATGACCGCTTCTCATAATCGACCCAGCTAGAAATGGGTACCCGACGAAGTCAGGTGAATATTTCGGACCCGCCTTGTGGGTTATTGACTTCGTGCGATATCGTTGGCACTTTAAACAATGATTTACAATGAAAGGCTGAATGACTGAGAACATGTGGTGATGCTTAGGTGCATTGAATTCAGTTATATGAGCCATTTTCAATCATTTGTCTTCTTCCTCTGATCTACGGACAGACGAATCATTTACTCTTTCTTATTCATTTTTCGCATTTGAAGTATTTTTTATATAGCTATCTATCTTTAAATCCTAAAGATTACTGAAGGTTCTGCAGATTGTATGCTTAACAGGTTATCCAAAATTATGAGTTGGAGTCTTTTACCCGAGAAGTTTATACCAGACCATTTTATTTTAATATGGCTGATTTTGTAATCAGATTGTAATCAAAAACACATGTCATACACTCTGCACCTGACAACAACAGAAACAACAACAAAACTGAATAAATACAATGAAGATTCAGTCAATTCTTAAAATCTCCTACAAGGCCTATTACCTTTCTTGTATGTTGTACGGCATGTCTTTCAATTGTTGTAAGTCAAATTTATAGAGTGACGATTATGTTAAACCCATATTCACAAGCTTCTCAGTTTCCTTACAGATGGGTTTTCAAAATACCGTTCTCACCCATACCCTAAATTTTGGACCAAAGTGTCTATACATTTTTGTCATTTGAAATGTTTCTTACTGAAGGTATTAATCAACACGACAATTACTCAGCCTACCAGATGAGTGTATGATACATTATTCGCTAATTTCAGTTCAAATGATTTTATATTGGCAAGTATGAAGTAAGTTTTTACGTGGTTGGCCTTTTTCCAGAGCAAACTATATCAGTACAACGCTTATGAATAATTTTATGCAAGGTGACTATACACAAACCCTAGTGGTATCTTGTTTGATAAAAAATGGGATCCCTATAACCTTTCAGACATGTAAAAGGTTATTAAAGAGGGTTGCACATGGGGCTAGCAACCTCATCATGTAAAATCATTGAAATGAAATAATTAACGTAAATGATTGGATACCTCGTCTTCTGCGTTCATCCTGAAAAGAACAATGTCTCATCATTAATAGCGTGGTTGTGGTATCTGCGCATTTCGTCCCGGCACATCCAGTTTCAGCTTACTTTTTTGGTTACCAGGTTTGCCTTCCTACTATGATCCTTATTCCACAGACTACACTATTGCAGCCTGTTTCCAGGGCTGGTGCTTTGAGGAACAATAGGGTCTTGGTCAGCTCTGATTCGTTCAACTCTGGACCCTGATGCCTTTTCTTCTTCAGTTTTTAATCTCCTGCTATCAAGCCCTAAAATAGGCTTTGCAAGTAGCAGGATATTGTCCGGAGAACGGAATGCGTTGTGTCATAGTTTACAATTTGACTGCAATATTTGCACTTTTTGGTCCGACACATCTAACTTCAGCAGGCATTTTTGGGCACCAGGTTAGCCTACTCTTTTCAGTCCGTTCTCCTTAGCCAGTCTGCTCTGTTGCAGCCTATTATCCAGGATCACCTCGTGGAGATGTAGAAGGGTCTTGGCAGCTCTGGTTCACTGGCCGTGACGCTAGCAGTCAGCTATGGCTTGCTGACCGTTGCAGCTCATGCGCTGCTCAGCATCTTCGGACCCTGATTCAAGCAGCCAGCTATGAGTCACTGGCTTTTGTCAGTTCATTCACTATGCTGCATCTTTGGACCCAACTGGATACATGCTTCCTGTAAAGGGGTGTGCTGTGGAGGTGGACCTATGGTTCCTTTGTAAGAAACAAAATGGAGATTAGAAATATACAAATTGTATAGGGGAATGCAGCGGCAAAGCGTTTAGTGGCATGGCTCACAATCCAATCTTGCATGTGTTCAGATTCATAAAACATCAAGGTTGTGCCCCTATGGAAAGTAAGCCCATTTATAAAATGTGTGCTGAAATCAGATTCACTGGACCATTGCATGCAAAGTACAGACCAATGTGCTCTGCCTAAGAAAACAAGGAAATGGGGAGAAGAGAAATAAATTGTATGCATTTGTGTAGTTATTTATGATGTATTAGTATAACCATGTTTTAAAGTGTGATTTATTTTTTAGTAGTGTTAATGTAAACACATTTTAGAGCTAACAACAATAATCTTGTTTTAAAATGTGATTTATTCTTGCTTAGTGTTAATGTAAACACACTTCTAAGACACAGGTCTAAGAACAACAACAGCCATGTTTTGTGCGATTTATTCTTGCGTAGCATTAATGTCAACAACAGCAATGTTTTAAAATGTTATTTATTTATATTTAGTGTAAATGTAAACACATTGTAGAGCTAACAACAATAACCATGTTTTAAAGTGCGATTTATTCTTACTCGGTGTTAAATCCCAGTAATGGTATATGGTTGTGAGGTTTAAAGACGCAGAGAAGCTCTGTATTACTGAAAGAGCAATGGAGCGAAGAGGCCTAAATATCTCCCCAAGAGACCACATTCGAAATACAGACATCCGCTATCAGAGTTCTGGGTTGTCGTTGACTCTGCGTCAATGCGAAAGTACAGATGGGTCAGCCATGTGGTCTGCATGATTGACAATAGATGGACGAGGAGAGTGTCTTTTTGATGACCCTACAACTACAGCCATCCATTAGGCCACCCGCCACAAAGATGGAGAGATGATCTGCACCACCCCTTTGGACCATCATGGTACTTCAGAGCGAAAGACAGACATGGAATTAAGCAGCTTTTGACTACCTGGCACAGGCAACCTTGCCTGATTGAATACCAGGATTCGAGTATTCAAGTCAGTAAGTTAATGTCAACACATTTTAGAGCTAAGAACAATTGGTTTTTTGCCCTAGTACATTTGTTTCATACTGAAGAAATATTACACATTTATATTTTTCCAGGTATGAAACTCCCAGTAAAGAAAGTGTATTGTTACTTTCTATCTGTGCTTGTGACACTACTGGTGGCGTTCGACATGCATATACTGAAAAATTTGTATTTAAAGTCAATCCTGTTTGATGATAAAGCTCTTGTGAAAGGAATTAGAATTGCGGAGAATGGTGCAATAAAGCTTAATTTGGCTGGTCTTTTTCAGCCTACAGTTAAACCTTCAAACAACTTTCACAAATATCCTATGATTAATGAGCACAAATATAGTTTCATCAACCAACCGAAAGACACGTGCAATAATAAATCATTTGATCTTTTGGTCGCAATAGTATCATCAATTATAAACTTTGATCGCCGAAGGCAGGCTAGACGCACAAAAGAGAATTTGCCATCTGGAAGAGCAATTTATTTATTTTTCTTGGGAAAGTCACTTCATATGACTTCCTTGCAAAATCGAGTGGACGAAGAGGCTAGTCAGTGGGGTGACATTGTGCAAGACGATTTTGTAGATTCTGAGAGGAATCTCAGCCTCAAATCAGTTTCCATCCTGAAATGGGTCAATAATTTTTGCCCTGATATTAAGTATGTTATAAAGAAGGATGATGACATTAGACTAAACATAATAACAGCGTTGAATTCACTTCGTGACAAGAACAATCACTTTAAACACTTTGTCATGGGCAACAGCAAGTACATAGTAGAGGGACCAATCAGAGATGAGCTATCAAAATACTACACTTCATATTCAGAGTATAAAGATGTATTCTTTCCAATGTTTGTACATGGACCAGCGTATGGGTTTCCTGGGGAGACAGCTCTAATGCTATACCAGATTTCATTAAGAACAAAGTTGTTTTGGTTGGAAGATGTGTATATTACTGGCATATGTGCACACAGAGCTAACATTCCTGTGTTCTTTGATAAGGGTTTTATTTATAAGCATGAATCAGTTGACACATTTTGATAACCATGAAAAAGAATGAATATTATAGCAAATGCTCATTTGAATGTCTTGTCATTAGCTAATCTGATTATTTCTTCTTCTTCTTCGTACGCTGTCAATTTGAATTTGTTCGAAGAAAGCAGCAGTCATCCTGAGGCAGATGTTCAGCGGTCATTTTACCTGTACCACAGGTGCATTCATCAGTAGCACCTATCTTCAGTTTATTGAATAGATGGTACCTCAGTCTGATGTGGCCTGTATGGAGTATGAAGACCACGACCTGTTCTCTTCTGTTCAACTGGTAATAGGCATCATTTTTTGTGAAGCCAGTATGCTCTGTTTCCCATTAGGCCATGTATCTGGCCCTAATAAACCTTTTGGACTCTTCGTAGGTCACACTAGAATCTGGTTGTGGTAGCCTTGCACCTTCTTTTGCCAGTCTGTCTGCCTCCTCGTTGCCTTGAATGTTAAATGGGATGAAACCCACTGTACCACTACTCTTTTTGGTGTGGACTGCTGGCATAGTTGACAGAGCACTGCTCTTAAATCATTGTTCTGTATTTTTCAGGCTTTTTAGTGCTGTAACCACGGGCAGGGCATCTGTGAACAGGACTATCTGGCTTTCATTGCTTTTGCATGTCAGCATTGCTTTTACTGCAGCCTTCAATGCCTCTGCTCTGAAATTGCTTAATCTGTTTTTTTAAGGTCCTTGCTTTTATTGTCCTCGTTTCGGTGTCCTCATATTTGTCACTTGCCTAAACTTTTTGCAGATAGTAAATAAATAAAGTGGATCAGTTACCACATTTAGAAAGTTGACTAACCAAGTGCCAGTCTCAAGCTTTTAATAGCAAATGATCTGATTTCATAAATCCGTAAAGGAATGTGTAAGTTCATGTTAAAGTGCCATCTCTGCATCGAAGGTCAGCTGAAATGAATCTCCAGTGTACTTTATCTCTTGCCGTAATGGTGCAATCTGAGAAACTTTTTCCAGTCCATCTCATGATGTTATCCACCCACTTAAAACGTTCTCTGCCTCTTGAACGAGATGTTCAAAGACATTGTTAATGAACAACTCTAGATGTAATTGACAGCAGTGAAGACTATTTTGCAACTACAAAATATGCACCTCTATATGACATCATTATAGTATCAAGGCTTCATTGTTTGTGGTTATTTTGACATTTCTTGTTATTGCTGTATAATGTTCACAATGAGTAAGTTTCCTCTTTTGTGCGCCCTGAAAAGGACGTTAAATGGCAGGTTGCAGTAGCTTTCCTCACATCCTGAGCTTGCTGATGGAAATGGACTGCGGCCCTCCAGAGAATGCTACATGGAAGAGAGATTGTGGTCTTGGTTAGTGTATTGTGCCTGACCCTGACGTGATGCCCTGGTCAGTATGTTACGCCTGACTGGACTAGCGCCTGCCTCAGTTCTCCCTGACATTTCTTGAACATTATATCAACTTTTCTTTGTTGGCAGTTGTTACATTATACTCCCATATATTTTCTGTGAATTTTCTAAACATCATCAGTTCAGAAGATTCAGACACACGTATGCAATTTTAACAAATGTAATTTTATTGTAAGCGCCAGATGTAGAGCAAAGACATTCTAAATTTAGAATAAGGTTAGACGTAGATCTTGTGTGACTTCTGTCATAAGGTATATTTTAAGGTACATTTAGCGGTTAGAATCAGACAAATGCTATTTAACATATAATTTAGATAATTCTTTTACATAACTGCACAATGACCTATGCGGATGGTAAGGAGAAATAAATAGGTCCAGGGCAGCCTTCCTATTTCAAAAAGAAGGTTGGAGATGGGTTAGTAACATCATCACGTAAAAAAAATTACAGAAAGTACCAATGCAAAACAGCAGAAAAGTGTTTTGGTGGAGGCTTCCATAAGGGATCAACTGCAGTGGCAGTCTTAACTACATAAGGAATTTAACTGGTACAACAAATCAACATTCAACAAATAAAAAAGATTAAAATAGCAAGTCTGATTTACACATTTTTAATTTTTAACAAATTGTACATGTATATACACCAGGTTAACAGAAAATTGGGAAACTTTAAAGCAGTGAGATGCAAACAATGTTTTCCAAGTGCAGAAACACTTGGCTCCATGATTGTTGTCATTAACAACATACTATGTATATACACCAGGTTAACAGAAAATTGGGAAACTTTAAAGCAGTGAGATGCAAACAATGTTTTCCAAGTGCAGAAACACTTGGCTCCATGATTGTTGTCATTAACAACATACTATGTATATACACCATCACCACCAACAGAGAAGTGCTAATAATAAATATTTTGCCTTATGTTTTACTACATTTGTATTTACTTTCTGTCTTAAAATTGCATGTTGCATTGTGTCAGAACTCCCACTTGTTTTAAGGCATTCCACAAGGCAGATCTGTCCATGTGGTTAAATACAGCCTTGAGGTCAACGTAAATGAGGTGGTGGGAGGAGTTGAATTCCCAGTTTATCGTCATGAGTAGGCAAAGAGCAAGGATGGCTTCAATGGTGTAGCGGCAGACGTTAAAGAAGAGGATGTATGCGATAGAGAAGTATGTGGACAACTTTTCCAGGGGACAGATAATAACCTGTAGGTGCTGTAGCTGCTACATTCAGAGTGAGGTCTTATTCCTTTGTATAGGGGAATGATTCCAATCCTTCATGTAGCAGGAATCTGTCTGGTGTACCAAGCTGTTGTGAACAGTTGATGCAGGATGATGCTCATGAGGTTACATCCATATTTCAACAGCTCCAGCAGTTTGGCTATCCAACTTCTGTGACCAACTTTGACCACGCAGATGAAATAGGCATACTTGTCTTTCACCATTAGACACTGATAAAACCACTGGAGCACAAAACCTTGGCTGCAATCTCACAAGAGCAGGAATTATTGTCGATGACAGCCATGTCAACTCTACTGAGAATTCTATTTACCTGGCCAGTAAACAAAACTCATGAAGCCACCCTAACATCATTCAAAGAGTCAGTCTGGCTGCCACCTCTGGAGTCAGCAGAGACATTCACTGAAAACCATGCTACAAATTTTACATAATCTGTATCTTCCTCATCCCACTGTTCGGTTCTGAAGCCTGAGATATTCTGCAGGGCAATCAGAATCCAAGCCTTCCATGTACACAGCCAGAGAGAAAGGATTTCCATTGATATCAACATCATCCACTGTAAACATTGACAAATAAGAAACTGTCCAAACAAAAATGTTGCTCATCTAATATCCAAACATTTAACATCTTCTATTTCACATAGCGATACCATTACACCACTATATTGATGTCTCCAAAAAGATGGATAAGATTCCACCTTGATGTAATGTAAAATAAATATCTTCATTTTGCTTCTGCGTTTGCATTTCATGTCTATTTTTATTTTAACTGTTGAAAACTAATACACATTGCATAGATGTCAAGAGTAGGCTAACTGTCTTCCTGGCAAGTAATGTCTTAAAAAATCAACCAGATTGGGTTGGTTAACAACAACTGAACTGTATCTACACCAAAAGAAACAGCTATATAAACTAGACTAGACACAATTCAATACATGAGTAAAGCTCATTGAGAGAATTTTCATTGCTACATTTTATGTCTGTTGGACAAAGTAGAACAGGTTTTTTTGTTGTAATCTATCTTCTTTGTCTATCAGCTATAACCTGGCAGTGCATAGAACATAGCAATGAGCAGCTTCCCAATAGTTTTTCCATGAGAAAAGCCACTTTAGTAAGGGGCAATAATTGTTACTATTTCTTGAACTTCCGAAAAAGTGGATGCAAATGCTCTCCTTTCTTCCTTTGACCTCTTCCTGAGAACTCCATGTAAATGGCATCATCTGCTCCAGATAGCGAATTAATGTTGCCAACTTTTCGGCTGAACTGTAAACACAAAAATGACAAACCATGTAAGATGTTAGAAAAGATTTAAGAACAAAATTTGCATATATATTTTGTGAGATGGCTGACAAAAACAAAAAACAAAATAGTCAGTAATAAGGAACACAACCCAAAACAGAAATTGGTGACAAACAGTTCTAGGTAATGTAAATTATACACTATAAACTATCTCTAAAAGAACATAAATAATTAGAGCTCAATTTGTTTTCTAATGTTACTTTTTAAAAAAAATTATTATTTGACACAGAGTTGCCTAGGACGTTAAGACAAAAATCTAATACATTAGACAGGACTGTACTGCGTACGAAGAAGAAGAAGAAGAAGACAGGACTGTACAGGCTTAAAGCACAGGACTAACAAATTATTGAATCGAACTATTAGCAGCTTATAGATCTTCTGAATGGTGTGGCAGTTAGAACACTTGTCTCTTGTGAAAGAGGGACCTGGTTCGATCCCTGGTCTAAACACTCATGTCTGCTCAGATATCTTCTTCGTCCTGAAAAGGATATTATGACATAGTTTACAGCGAGGATGCAATATTTGCGTATTTCAGCCCAACACATCCGGTTTCAGCTGTCTTTTTTGGGTTTGTAATCTCTATTCTCTTAGCCAGACTATACTAATACAACCTGTTTTCCAGAACCACAGTTTGGAGGCGGAATAGGGTGTTGGTCAGCTCTGGTTCACTTCTTCATCGTTCATTTCTCTTACTCCCGCTACCAATCACTAAAAAGGATTTTGTAAGTAGCAGGATGTAGTCCGGAGAACGGAATGCGTTGTCATAGTTTACAGCTTGACTGCGATATTTGCACCTTTCTGTCCAACATATCCGACTTGAACATTGCATTTTTGAAAACCGAGTTAGCTTTCCCTCAACCGGGTTAGCCTTCCTTCTCTAGTTCACTGACTCTGCTATCAGTTCATTCCCTGTGATACATCTTTGACTGCCTTTCCCAGATATAAGTGGGTACCTGACTTAGTTAAAGAAGGTAATGTGGCAAGGAAGGGAACTGGTCACCCCATCCACAGACACAAAAAGACCAAGTACAATGAAGTCTCTCTTACACTTTATCCCAGATGACAGTGTCTGCTATGGTAGTAGGTTTACCTTCATTTACAACATAAAAACAAACTAATAACTTACTGAAGATTTCCCAGTAAAATCTCCAAGCATTCTCTCTTCTTCTGCATCTTCTTCCGAAGCAGCGAGTACTTTCTGCAAGAGCTGCACTTGCTCTTCCCTGGAGCGGTAAAACAGATCCTCCTGTGATGGTGTGGTGACAGCCGATTATTTATGATGTTTGATGTTTTATTAACAAGATGGAAAAATAATCTTTCTATAAATTACAAGCAACACAGAAATGTTTAAGATTGTTAGTTTTGTATATTCTTTCAGTTGGAAAAGTTTTTTTCCCTCAAAAAGTTTACACACAATGATCACAGAAACCTTGAGAAAAATTCAATATATTCTTTTAAAAACATATGTTACTGGGTACAAAAGGGGAGCAAAGAATATTAGCACTGTAACTTACCAGACATGTCATACAAGAGACAACTAAGGAGGGTTAGGCATGGGGCCAGCAACCTCATCCTATAAAAACTACAAGCCACAAGAAAGAAAGAAAATATCTCTTAACCCTAGAATTTAATTTGAATATTTAGGTTGAAGTTTTTAATGCCATTAGTAGCATCAGATGCCAAGTCTTTGATCATGCGTTCAAATTCTCAGACGGGCATAGTTTTATTTTTGTTCCTAACAGAGGTTAAATAAGAGACCTAGTCTGTACAGTGCATGGTGACTCAGGCCTTAATTCTTCAGTCCTGTAAATCCTCCCAGTTGATGCCAGCAATGGGAATAAATAATGCAATGATGATGGTAGTGATTGTAGTACAGTCTTCCCTAAAATCAATTACATTCAAGTTTCTTCATTAACTGTGTCTCTTTCATTTTTTATCAGGCATCTCAGCTCTCCCCTACTCTTTTGAGATGTCATTAATGACCATGTTTATTTTGAATGGTGAAGCTTGTATAAGTAAGCTATTTATTGGGTCAGGTAGATAAAGACAAGAACCTAGACACTACTCCCTACATAATAACAGAGTTACAATGCAAACAAAAGTAAACATGCCCTAATTATAAGTACAAAAGACAATCAACAACATAATTGCAGTCCACACGATTAATATTAATTACCCTGCAATGGATCCCTGGACATAGTGAAATATCGGGAAACAAAATTGCGGATAGACTGGCATAAACAAGAGCTCCCAAACACTGAAAGGATAGACCCTGTAGTAACAACACAGCTAAACAAATCCTTATAAATAATGCCAGGGAAATCTGGCTCAACAGTTGGGCGATGTGGACATCAGGTTGCAGTGCTTTTAGTGAAATGTCACAGCCAAGTATAATTATGGCATAAATAGACTACACAGAAGAGGAAAAAGTCTCATCTTTCAGTTCCTTTACAGGACACACTAGAGTCAATAGTCACTTAAACCACATCAACTCTCAGCACCTGCCCTTATGCAGACACTGCTTTCACCCTGACGAAAGAGACACCTACTCATTGAGTACAAATCACTTGCAGCCATGAGGAAAAGATTCTTTACAAGTGCCATCAACAATTCACTGTATGGCACAGTGGAACAACTGAAGAAAACCTGCATTTATATAAGAATGGAATTGAAACTGCCAAGAGCAGGATTGCTTAGCAGCTATGAAGTAGCGACAACAACATATAGACTCCTGATGACACTTTTGAAACAATCAAACTGTACCTGATCCATCCCTTCCATTTTAGTGATCACCTTATAACTGTAACCTTGGTTCACTAAAAAGCGCTGACGTTTTAATGAGAAAGCCATCTCATTTGTGTCTTGGGACACCAAAGAGTAGAAATATGCATTGTACTCCTCAGCAGCTGAGCCTGAAAAACATAGAAAGAACAGAAATTACTTTTTATCCATCAATATTCAAGCTTTGGGGGAATAGGTGATGGAAATGTTAGTATGCCAGTCTCATAGCCAACACACCATGCATTTGAACCCAATGAGAACTAGGTTATATTTCTTTCATTCTGAAATAAAAACTTAGCCTGTACACCAAGCAGAAGCTGCCAGGGCAAGTGGTCAATATTCTTCACCCATAGAAATCTACATGGTGAACACCAGCAACGGAGGATGCAAAGTAATAATTTTTTTTTTAAATTAAGGCAAATTTCTTTATCATCATACACACACCCATGCTTCTTAACATGACAAGCTATTTTTTTTATAAATGCAATATTTTCTGTCTGCTCTTGGCCAAGCTAGGTCTTGTTCAATTTTGTTTATCATCAGCTTGTTGATTATATTTTTGTGTGATTTTCTTTTCTTGTATTGTGGCCATGTTCTGTTGTTGGGTCTTATGATTTTGTAGTTTTTTCTCTCAATATATTTGGTGTGACTGGGAAGTCTTTGATAACCTGTGTTGTGATTCAATGTCCGCAGCCTAGGTCTGTCAGTCCTAAGAAAGACTAGTTCACCTTTTCACAGAAAACCTAAAATTTCCTCTAGCTACGACCAAAACCTACATCTGAATCATGCATTTGCGATTTAGTTTGTGGAATTTCATTTCTTTTTAACTCAACATGTTCGTTGTTTCTATTTGATTCCTTTGCTTGTTTAATGTATACACAGAGCAAATTTTCAAAAACATAAATGACATGCCTGGACTGAATATAGGATCCAGTACACCTGCAGAAATTAATGGATAAGATAACCAGCAAAAGTGAGCAATATGGGTTGGAAATCAACATCATAAAGACTAAGAGTTATGGCGTTCACCAAAAAGAAAGAAAGTCCAAAAGCTTTCTTCCACATAAATGGAGAAATTCTGAAACAAGTTTCAAGCCTTGGCCAACTCATTTCAGCTGATGGCAAATGCAAAATTGAGATCATTAAAAGAATTGCAATGGCCAAAAATACATTAAACAGCAGGAGAGATACATTTTTGTCAAAGCAGATATCTCAGATCTTTAAAATTAAAATTATTTTTTATTTTTGTTTTATTGTATGAAGTAGTAACCTGGACTATGACAAAGAAAATGGAGAAGCGTATTGAGGACTTTGAAATATGGGTATTCAGAAGACTTGGACGAGTTTCTTGGAAAAATAGGAAAACCAATAATGTGGTTCTGAAACAACTCCAGGTGGAACAGACACTTCTGTAGGAAATGAAAATCAGAAAAATAAAATATTTTAGTCAAGTTATTTTGGAGGGCAGAGTAGAGGGTAAGAGGGGCAAAGGGCGACAGAGGTACAGATAGCCAGACAAAATTAGGATGTGGTCGAGACACAGTTTGACTGTGTGTACTAGCCTGGCACGAGACAGAGACAGATGGAGATTCTTCTTCTTCTTCTTCTTCTGCGTACGCAGTCAGACAGTAACCATTATTTTTTAGAAAAAAGTGGCGGTCATCCTGAGGCTGTCGCCACTGCCATAGAGCTTGTCTTGCAGTTCCACTGGTAATGGCCACATCTGCTCTCTCTGATCCTCGTATGTCGGGCAGTTCTGCAGCAGATGTTCAGCGGTCATTTTACCGGTACCGCACGGGCATTCGTCGGTACACCCCATCTTCAATTTGTTGTATAGGTGGTACCTCAGTCTGTTGTGGCCAGTGCGAAGTCTGAAGACAACGACCTGCTCTCTTCGGTTCAACTGGTAATAGGCATCGTTTTTGGTGTAACCAGTATGTTCGGTTTCCCATTTGGTCATGTATCTGGCTTTGATAAGCCGTTTTGACTCTTCGTACGTCATACTGGTATCTGTTTGTGGTAGTCTTGCACCTTCTTTTGCCAGTCTGTCTGCCTCCTCGTTGCCTTGGATGTTGCAGTGTGACGGAACCCACTGTACCACTACCCTTTTTGGTGCGGACTGCTGGCACAGTTTGCAGAGTGCTGCTCTTAAGTCATTAAGCTCAGTGTTTTTCTGGCTTTTTAGCGCTGTGACTACGGCGAGAGCATCTGTCAGCAGGACTATATGGCTCTCATTTTCACTGTGTGTCACCATTTCTTCCACTGCCGCCCTCAGTGCCTCTGCCTCCGCTCTGAAATTGCTTGTGTACTTACCAGTAGCGAATGACAGTGTTATTTTTCTGCCATTTGGTAGGTTCAGGAATGCTCCTACCCCTCCGTTCTGTGTTGTATTTGTTACAGAACCGTCGGTGTATGCATGGGTCCAGTCCATGCTTGGGTAGCTTTTCGTTATGAAGCTTAGGGTAGTATCTCTCCTTTCTTTTTCAGTCTGGCAGTTTTTGTTTGCAATACCTGGTATATTTTCTACCACCTCTGGAAATATATCCTGCCTCCAGGTAGGTTTTCGTACAGTAGTGATGGGTTTTGGTGTTGTTAGTGCGTTTATGGGATCTTCGTGCATCTTTGCTTTGGCTATTTCTGCAAAGTTTCTCCGCTTTAGTTTCCCATTTCCCAAATTGTTTAGTCTCTGGTGCATTGGATGGTCGGTCAGTCTTCAGAGTTTCTCTGACTGCAGCTGGGCTCTGTAGTCTCTTCTATCGGTCATGGATTGCAGTTTTGTAATCTTTTCAAGTTCTACAATTGGCGTTGACTTCATGCCACCTGTTATAATTCTCATGGCTTGGTTTTGAAGTTTGTTAACTTTATCGAAGTTCGCCTTCCTCCCGAAGAGCACATGATGGCCAAACTAACAATGCGCGAAATGGAAGAGGCTATGAGAACGCTAAAGAAAAGGAAATCTCCCGGAAAAGACGGGATAACAAACGAAATGCTGATGGGGCTGGGCCAAACAGCGAAGAGGAAACTACTATCAGTCCTGAACCAAAGCTGGAAAAGGGGTATGGTACCCCAGGCGTGGAAAGACGCAATACTGGTACCAGTACCAAAAACAGGAAAGGATAAAACAGATCCAAATGGATACAGGCCCATCAGCCTACTGAGCTGTGTCGGCAAGCTGATGGAACGGATGATAAACACCAGACTGATGTGGCATCTGGAAGAAAAACGAATACTAATTCCACAGCAAGCCGGCTTTAGACAGCACAGATCCACTGAGGACCAGATCATCCTCATAGCCCAGGAGATAGAAGATGCCTACCAGGCACAGAAACACACAGTAGCTGTTTGGGTGGATCTGGAAAAGGCATTTGACAAAGTCTGGAAGGACGGACTTAGAGTCAAGCTAAGAAGAAGTGATGTCTGTGGGAAGATGTACAAGTGGATCAACCACTACCTCAAACAAAGAACGGCCAGAGTCCAAGTACAAGGGCAGATGAGCAAAAAGGTGACACTCGAGCAGGGAGTACCCCAAGGGGGAGTATTGTCACCCACACTCTTCCTGGTATATATAAACGATATTACAGAGAATATACCAAGAAGAGTCCATAGCTCAATGTTTGCAGACGATCTGGCTATGTGGACCTCTGAAAAGAATCTCACCATAGCAAGAAATCGGATGCAGACAGCCCTAACATCGCTGGAAGAGTGGGCGAACTCATGGCTGGTCAAAATAAACGAGGAGAAAACCACGTGCACAATATTCTCGCTTTCATTAAAACCCCAAAGTACCAAATTAAGTCTAAATGGCAAAATCCTGCAGCCAAACGACAACCCAACCTATCTGGGAGTCACATTTGATCGGCGCATTACATGGAAAAGTCAGATTGAGAGAAACCGAATGAAAGCCAGAGAAAGAATGGCAATCATGAGGAAACTTGCTGGCACAAGCTGGGGAGCAGACGAAGGCATACTAAAGAAACTGTACACTGGAAGAGTGAGACCAGTTCTCGAGTATGGCATTGCGGCATGGACAACAGCAGCGAAGGCGAACTTCGATAAAGTTAACAAACTTCAAAACCAAGCCATGAGAATTATAACAGGTGGCATGAAGTCAACGCCAATTGTAGAACTTGAAAAGATTACAAAACTGCAATCCATGACCGATAGAAGAGACTGCAGAGCCCAGCTGCAGTCAGAGAAACTCCGAAGACTGACGGACCACCCAATGTACCAGAGACTAAACAATTTGGGAAATGGGAAACTAAAGCGGAGAAACTTTGCAGAAATAGCCAAAGCAAAGATGCACGAAGATCCCATAAACGCACTAACAACACCAAAACCTATCACTACTGTACGAAAACCTACCTGGAGGCAGGATATATTTCCAGAGGTGGTAGAAAATATACCAGGTATTGCAAACAAAAACTGCCAGACTGAAAAAGAAAGGAGAGACACTACCCTAAGCTTCATAACGAAAAGCTACCCAAGCATGGACTGGACCCATGCATACACCGACGGTTCTGTAACAAACACTACACAGAACGGAGGGGTAGGAGCATTCCTGAACCTACCAAATGGCAGAAAAATAACACTGTCATTCGCTACTGGTAAGTACACAAGCAATTTCAGAGCGGAGGCAGAGGCACTGAGGGCGGCAGTGGAAGAAATGGTGACACACAGTGAAAATGAGAGCCATATAGTCCTGCTGACAGATGCTCTCGCCGTAGTCACAGCGCTAAAAAGCCAGAAAAACACTGAGCTTAATGACTTAAGAGCAGCACTCTGCAAACTGTGCCAGCAGTCCGCACCAAAAAGGGTAGTGGTACAGTGGGTACCGTCACACTGCAACATCCAAGGCAACGAGGAGGCAGATAGACTGGCAAAAGAAGGTGCAAGACTACCACAAACAGATACCAGTATGACGTACAAAGAGTCAAAACGGCTTATCAAAGCCAGATACATGACCAAATGGGAAACCGAACATACTGGTTACACCAAAAACGATGCCTATTACCAGTTGAACCGAAGAGAGCAGGTAGTTGTCTTCAGACTTCGCACTGGCCACAACAGACTGAGGTACCACCTATTCAACAAATTGAAGATAGGGTGTACCGACGAATGCCCGTGCGGTACTGGTAAAATGACCACTGAACATCTGCTGCAGAACTGCCCGACATACGAGGATCAGAGAGAGCAGATGTGGCCATTACCAGTGGAACTGCAAGACAAGCTCTATGGCAGTGGCGAGAGCCTCAGGATGACCGCCGCTTTTCTCGAAAAAATAATGGTTACTGTCTGACTGTGTACGCAGAAGAAGAAGAAGAAGAAGAAGTTCGCCTTCGCTGCTGTTGTCCATGCCGCAATGCCATACTCGAGAACTGGTCTCACTCTTCCAGTGTACAGTTTCTTTAGTATGCCTTCGTCTGCTCCCCAGCTTGTGCCAGCAAGTTTCCTCATGATTGCCATTCTTTCTCTGGCTTTCATTCGGTTTCTCTCAATCTGACTTTTCCATGTCATGCGCCGATCAAATGTGACTCCCAGATAGGTTGGGTTGTCATTTGGCTGCAGGCTTTTGCCATTTAGACTTTTTTTTTTTTTTTTTTTTTTTTTTTTTTTTTTTTTTTTGCGTTCGCCTTATTTCTCTAATCCCCAAGGCGGTGTGCGTTGCACTGTGGTTTTTATTTTGCGCCTGTCGGCCCAATGCATCCGACTTCAGCATGCATTTTATGTAAGGGTCTGCTTCCTCCTGCATTTTCTAAGGGTTTGCTTCCCCGGGGTAACGGCAGGTGCTGTGATGGGGATCGAACCCAGCACCTTCGGATTGTGAGCCGTGCCACTTATCCACTAGGCCACGCCGTCCCCTCCATTTAGACTTAATTTGGTACTTTGGGGTTTTAATGAAAGCGAGAATATTGTGCATGTGGTTTTCTCCTCGTTTATTTTGACCAGCCATGAGTTCGCCCACTCTTCCAGAGATGTTAGGGCCGTCTGCATCCGATTTCTTGCTATGGTGAGATTCTTTTCAGAGGTCCACATAGCCAGATCGTCTGCAAACATTGAGCTATGGACTCTTCTTGGTATATTCTCTGTAATATCGTTTATATATACCAGGAAGAGTGTGGGTGATAATACTCCCCCTTGGGGTACTCCCTGCTCGAGTGTCACCTTTTTGCTCATCTGCCCTTGTACTTGGACTCTGGCGGTTCTTTGTTTGAGGTAGTGGTTGATCCACTTGTACATCTTTCCACAGACATCACTTCTTCTTAGCTTGACTCTAAGTCCATCTTTCCAGACTTTGTCAAATGCCTTTTCCAGATCCACCCAAACAGCTACTGTGTGTTTCTGTGCCTGGTAGGCATCTTCTATCTCCTGGGCTATGAGGATGACCTGGTCCTCAGTGGATCTGTGCTGTCTAAAGCCGGCTTGCTGTGGAATTAGTATTCGTTTTTCTTCCAGATGCCACATCAGTCTGGTGTTTATCATCCGTTCCATCAGCTTGCCGACACAGCTCAGTAGGCTTATGGGCCTGTATCCATTTGGATCTGTTTTGTCCTTTCCTATTTTTGGTACTGGTACCAGTATTGCGTCTTTCCATGCCTGTGGTACAATTCCCCTTTTCCAGCTTTGGTTCAGGACCGATAGCAGTTTCTTCTTCGCTGTTTGGCCCAGCCCCATCAGCATTTCATTTGTTATCCCGTCTTTTCCAGGAGATTTCCTTTTCTTTAGTGTTCTCATAAGATGGAGATTCATTACCGCCAACCTTCGGTGCGGAGACGGCACTTGATGATGATAATGATGGTTTTGTCCACACATGCACAACTGACTTTTAACTGTAAGGTTATTTCCGATAGTTGGACATTTTAGCATGTTATGATCTTTGAAAGTTTACATTTATCATGACAAAAGTTGGACTTCAAGACCATAGAAATTATTTATTATTTGATCAGCCCAATGATCACGCACCAGGGATTACCCATGGATTTTCAACATACACCCAATTCAGCCTGATTGGGACACATAATTAGAAAGGCATGTGTGAAGGAATTGACAGATATATTAGCAAAACACACAATATGGTAAGTACCAAACAAATTTTTCCTATGAAAATGTCCACCTCCACCAAACATATAAATTTGACGCTTCACACTGATATATAAATACTAATATATTATATTTATTATGAATACTTCATGTCATAGATAGTGTAATTATGTCTTACGATGATTTGATCATAATTTTAGCTCAGCTTGTTCAATATTAATTTATTTTATTTTGAATGAAACTTTGATGTACAGAATTCTAGTATTTGGCCAGGTCGGAAAGAAAGAAATCGGCAAAATTCGCCCAAACTGAAAAGGGGTAAGCTCTAGGTAGGACTCTTTCTGTCTTTCTTGGATTGTGTGACTGCTATGTCTGAAATTCTTTGTCGATATAACTGACGCTGAATTGACTGTTAGCCATTATAAGAACTTGTCTTGTGACTTTTAGGTCTGAAAATATTGGTTGAAGTAATTATGGTGTTTATACCTTTACACCCCAGCCCAACCAGATCCGTTCGCCATATTTATATTCTCCAAGACCATAATACGCACAGAACCATTCTCTGAGAACCACTGTCTTAAAATCCATTCAATGTGAGCTAATTACGCATGAAATAAAAATTCAATGTTTTTAACATCACCGGATATCATAGTTTTATCTGAGTAAAATTGGCGGTGCTAGCATGTTTTTAAGGACAATTACAAGTTTTCAAAATTTGTCTTCAATCTGTGAAAACCTTGACTTTTGCCATTTCATCAAGTGGCAACGGCATATGAGAAATATACTTAATAATGGTAGAAATGCTAGTAGTGATGAAGAAATTGATTCTGAATAGGATATCGATGTTGCTGCTGAGAATGTTGACATGATGTAGATTCTGATACAGATATCGAAGTCGACACTGTTACTAATAGGCCTGAATCCTGGAGTGATGGATTGACAGAAGTCAATATTAACATTTTCACAGAATCTAGCGGTCCAGTCCGTGGTCTAAGCTTAGAAGCTACTAGGTCTTCTGTTTATAAAACTCACAGATACATAAGTGTAAAAGCCATGATAAGTTTCAATGGCAGGTTTCTTTTCAAACAATATATTCATCTTTTCATGGCAAGTCAACCACATTGGGAATCAGTCTGGTGTGTTGTGAAGCCAAGACTGACTACATACAAGAATGTAGGTTCTGCGCTGAAAATGTAAATGATGAGTCATTGCAGTATGGCATAGGCTATAATCATAATGTAGTCATCAATAATGCAGCTGGATACCTTGATAAATATCATCGCATTTACTTTGATATTACTTAACTTCAATAAAACTGCTGAGAATTTGTGCAAAAGCTACACTTGTGCAACCATTTGGCGAACTCAGAATGGATGGTGATTTCACTCCAGACTATTAGACGTTTGCCTGCCTCTAGTCATGTTTTTTTCAATGTTAATGTCATTACTGGAGAGCCTTTTACAAGTCTCTAGAATGGCATTAAATATTTGAGAACTCTCCAACTATCTCTTGAAGGCTGAAACCTGTTTTAGAAATCCAGACTGGTTCCTTTCAAAGCAGAAAAAAAAGAGCATAAAAGCATGTTTTCAGTATTCTAAAAAGATGTGTTGATGCATATTGTGTTCTGTAAGGCACAACGTCCTTGACATTTAATTCAGACTTGTAAAGTTGTAGAAAAGACCAGTTAAAACATATGTGTGGGAAAAACTGGTAATAAACACCAAATATTTTTCTGAGAAACAAATTTCCTGTGTTTCACAATTTGGAAAAGTCCATTACATAATAACCGAAAACAATAAAAAAGTTATATTTTCTTAAAGTATATCCATTTTTCTATGTAATTAAACTTGTCATGTGTATTTTAAAATGTATCTTTTTTTTTTTTTTTTTTTTTTTTTTTTTTTTGCGTTCGCCTTATTTCTCTAATCAAAACAAAACAAACCAAACCAGGTGCACATAATGAATAGTGTACGTATCATGCTGATGAAAAAAAATTAGATTGTCTCTGACCATTATGGAACTGTGATTGTCTTGGAACTTGGATCCAAAGTCCAGATTTATATTGACGGTGAGAGCTTACCTTTCTTTGCTCTAAGGATACGACCCAACCGCTGAGCCTCCTGCCTTCGTGAACCACCATGAGCTGAAATCTGTATTAGGACATTGGCCTCTGGCAAATCAAAAGAAGTGTCAGCAACCTGTAAAAGTTAAAGGTATCTTATTTTACTAATTGTATTGTTTTAATCAAGGTGCATACAAATGACTTCTTCATCACATGATAATCGAATATAGTTCAGCTCCCTGTGAAACACAGGTCTTCAACAAATAGAGGCCAAGACATCAAATCCTTTGCCATCCATTCCAGTTCTATCCATGTCTTCCCGCATTGAGTTCTTCCACATACATATACTGGCATGACGGGTGTCAAACAACAAAATCACCTGACAGACAGTCTCGAGAACACACTGACGATGTTAATCCATAAGATCCTATACTGCTGGTAACCAGTAAGGCCCTCAAATCCCATACTGTTGAAAAATGCTTGTTCTCATTGCGTTCGTTTCTCGGTTACTACGCATATTGTTGCCTTCTTGTTACAATTTGTATGAAGGAAGAAAGTATTGTTAAAGTACCGAAAACAGCTTGGAAGTTAAACCAGTGCATTTTCACACAAAAATGAACAATTTATCTGATAGTGAGCAAGCAGGGCTGTGAAGACGGAATCTGTTCCGATTTATTTGACAAGCTAGACTTTGATTATGATAATCATATTGAGATAGCGAGTGATAATGATGAGCTAGATCTATACCCCAGCAATGCAATGGTATCATTGATGGTCGGGTCAGTTTACGATGATCGCAGGCCTCGTGACACTAGTGTAAATGACGTGGGGGATGCACGTTCGGTCTGCACTGCTCACGATGGGTAGAGCTTTTATTGTAGCAGGTGCACATGTACAGCAATTTCTACTTTTTGCACACCAGCATGACATTTTAGACACTCCTCCATTCACATATAACATACTCAAAATTTATTCAAATATCATAACAAATAAAAAAGTTTCAGATGAAAAAAAGACAAACACCCCTTTCTGATTGATTTTATTGATTTAATTCAGGATTCTATAGACCATAATGAAAAATGCCTATAGGATCTTAAGGGTTAAGGTAAAAAAAAAGTCACATGTCATTGATGAAAATAGCAATGTAGCAATGAGACGCTTATCAATCTGAGCACAATGGCAAAGACAAAACTTATTAAGATATTCAACCTCAGGAGCAGTAAATGCAAGCACAGAGAGAAGCCATCATATTAACTAAAGTAAAGAAAGGGAAAAGCAAAACTGAGGCTTCAAGTTACTAGCAAATCAGTTTTACATGCTATGTAGGGAAGACTATGGCGCATACAGTCTACTGCAAATTGAAATGATATTTAGAGTTTGAGCAGATCCTGGTTATGGAACAAGCTTGATTTAGAGAATGCTTTGGTATAGAAAATCAAGTGAGTTACTTGTCTCAAGCAGTAGAAGATGCCTACCAGGTGAAAAAAAGGTTCTAGTATTATGGGTTGATTTCAAGAAAACCATTGGCAAGGTGTGGAAAGATGGCCTTACTGCAAAACTAAGGAGAGGAAGAATTCAGGGCATCATCATCATGTGGCATGTCCTTCGCAGATCGTTGCTCTTATTACAGCCATTCAATAGGAATCTCGATCAGTCTACTCGCCTGTTCCATGTTCATGTTGAGGGTGTCCTTGATTTCCTGTGTCCATCTACGCCTTGGTCGGCCTCTGCCTCATCTTCCTTGAACAATGCTCCCCAGAACTGATGGTGCTTGATGTGACTGAAAAACCTCAGATTATAAGACATAACACGGTTTATAAGCCAGTTCTCTTCGACACTCAGATCTTGCAGTATGGCTTTGTTATTTTCTTTACCCATGGTATTTTGAGGATTCTTCTGTAGCATTTAGCCTCAAAAGCCCCGATCTTCTTTATTAATATTTGTGTGATGGTCCATGTATCGCATCCATACATTGCCACCAGGAATACGCATGTTCTGAGGATCTTCAATTTTAATTCTTTGTTAGTATTGTGTCACAAATTTTCCATACTATTCAGTTTCTGCAAAACTATAGACAACCGTCTCCTTATTTCCCTTGCACAGTCCCCATCATTTGTTATCAAAGAGTCACAGTATTCAAAGTAATCCACGGATTTCAAGGCAACATGATGAAATGGCAACACAGACATCAAGTGCTGATAACAGGAGCAAACAATCCACAACACAACATCTAGAAGTTGATTAAAACATCAAATATTTCATACAAAAGAGATATGAGAGTGAATATTATTTGTGTATACACTAATGTAATAAACAAACCTTTGATACAAAAATAGTGTTGACTTTTGGATTGTGTTGGAAGTTTTGCAGGATCTGAAGTCTTTCATGTTGACTTGTTGGTCCATAGAGATAGGGTCTGTAAACAAAAAAATACCTAAATTTAGTATCACATCATTGCATTTAACAAATATACAATTCAGCCAAGAATCCACACAATAGGAATGTATGCTTCAGGTATACATTTGACAAAAAATCCAGCAAAGTGCTCAGTAATATACTTAAAATTAGGTAGGTGTATAGGCAACTACATGTATAAGCATCAGCATGTCCTTTGTAGAACATAGTTCACATAATAGCCAATCTGTAAGACTCTGTATAATTTTTAGCCAGCTCTCCCGTCTCTGTCATCCTCAGAACTTCATTAATGTCATGTGTCCATTTTCTCCTCGGTTTTCCTCTACCTCGCTTGCCCGATATCAAAGTAGTTTCCTAGATGTATTATTGTTTGCTAGCCTGGGATCAAAATGTTGAGCAGTGCATGAGCTGTAGTGGTCAGCGACCCAAAACTGACTGCTAGAGCCAGGGCTAGCGACACAGAGCTGTCAAGACCCTTCTCCACCATCCTGCAGTGATCCTGGATAACAGGCTGCAACAGGGCAGACTGGCTAAGGAGAAGAGATCAAAGAGGTAAGGCTAACCTGGTACTCAAAAATGCTTTGGTAAAGTTGAAAGTGTCGGACCGAAAGGTGCAAATATTGCAGTAAAGCTGTAAGCTAAACTATGACACAACACATTCCATTCTCCGAGCTACTTCCTGCTACTTCCAAAGCCATTTTCAAAGCTGAAGTTTAGTAGCCAATTTTGTTCTTAACCAGCTCCTCTTTGAGGAATTCTGCCTTTTTCTTTCTCGCTACCAATGGTATTCTTAGCATATTCCTGAAGTATTTTATCTAGAAGGATTCAATCTTTTCCCATCGTGTTTGTGTGGTTGTCCATGTCTCACATCGTTACATTGCCACTGCGTTTTTTGTTTTTTTGGTCATTTTGTTAGTGTTCTGTCATGAGTTTATCATTTTAGTCTCTGCAATTTTATGGTCATTCTTCTTCTTGGCAATCTCCACTGTTGCTTATAATCATGCTGAGATATTAAAAACTTGTGGTTTTCGTAACTTCTTGTTTCTCTGGTACAAATTTAGGTCTGTTTTTGCCTTGTCAGTGCTCATTATCTTGGTTTTACTGATGTTTAGGTAAATATTTATGTATATTTTAAAAAAATTGCATTCCAAATAAAACCTTCACCGTAGTCGGAAGATGATCATTGATCTCGTTTCTAAAGTTGGTGGTAGGCGTAATTTTCTATATGACCAGCGTGGCCTCTTTTCCATCATGATCTGTACGTGGCCTTGAAAATTACTTTTGTGTAGTCATATGTTGTTGCTGTGTTCCTTTATTGCTTATAGTTTGTATAGGGAGGGGTAGCCAACCCTTCTTTGTTAGCTCTTAATAAATGCCTAGCAGGTTACATAATTGTTCTTTGTTCCCCTATCAAGCCCTGGTTAAACACTGGTTGTGAAATGTTGAGCAACCCTGTTCTTTGCTTCCAAGCACCCTCATGATGGAAATGTGTGTACAACACAGCAAAAATCATACTAAAACCACAATAACAAAAAATAATTACTTGTTCAGTTTGACAGCATAGTGCTTCAAGGCAAACACATTATCCGAGAAAACTATAACCTTGTCATTTCGTCGTTCATGGTAACGAATAAGAAACTGGCACGCTTTGAACTTGTTTGGATTCATGGTGGATAAAAGCTGAAATTGAAAATAATATTTATTCAAATATTTGAAAAGTTGACAAATGAAGTGACCAATAAAAAACATTTAACAATTAAAATGAATAATAATTAACGAGTAAATATTTTGATAAAACATTAAAAATATTCTGATATGGGGGACGGTATGGGCTAGTGGTTAAATGACATGGCCGACAACTCAAAGGTGCTGGGTTCGCTCCCCCATCACAGCACCGGCTGTTACCTCAGGGAAGCAAACCCTTCGTAAATGCATGAAGAAGCAGACCATTGTATAAAATGCATGCCGAAGTCAGATGCACTGGACTGACAGGCGCAAAAATAAAAACATAGTGCAATGCACACCGCCCTGGGGAATAGAAAAAATAAGGCAAATGCACAAACAAAAAATGTTCTGATATTAGAAACAAAATTACAGTTTTACCATAATTTTTTTTTTATTCTCAAAGAATATATGAACTCAAGGTATTGCACTTAAATTAAATGTAATATAAACCAAAGATTTAACATTCAACTCTTGACAAGAAAGATTGCTGGCTGTCACCTACCAACTTACAGTCTGAACTGTTGGCTAAACCCCTTTGTTGGCTAGGTCACACAGTAACACAATTTCATTACTTAATAAGACATGTTTTATGAAATGGCTTCTAGCCCATGCACAGTTTTAGGCTAGTGAAGAGTAACTAGAAATCAATGGATTTGAAACAGACATGAAAAAAATGAATAACAGATTCTATCCCATATAAAATTAAAGTTTTTACATTAGATGTATGTGTATTTAATTATGAATACTTAATGTCAGAAATAATTTTATTGTATGTCTTTAAATCAAATAATCATAATTGTAATTTACTTGTAATAATTTTTTTTATTTATTAATTTCACAAATAAGATTTACTGATGATAAAGTTATTGATCATCGCGAAGCGATGATGGCCACAACATCAGAAGGTTTTGTCTTAATAATGTGCGCTGTATTTGGATTATAGTGAGGAAGAGCTGCGCTGCTCATCAATCTCATTCTTATCCTGAGTTACCTTGGATCAGTGGCAAGACTATTGGTCGAGACGACTGGAGGTAACTCAGAATGCAGGCACTCTGGTCTTACCTCCTGTGAAACCAGGGGTCGCTTGAAACTTGCAGGATTCGATCGCTCACCGTTTCCGTTCATCACTGTGAGAGGCAAGTGCCGTAACCTCTTTACAGTGACCCCCATACTGATCATACATTGAGCGTTAAGAACAAAATCTAGCAAATTAACTTTGGATGAATTTGGGATAAATCAACTACAATTTTAACCCAGTGTTTGAAACACTGTAGTCAAATATAATGTAAACTAAAACACTTCACTTTCAAATCCCTCTCCTTGAGTACCTCTAAAGGTGTATAGGTTTTTTGTATATATTTGCATAGAGTGTGTATGCAAACATGTGATTAGCCTGTTAATTGGCACAATTAAAAATAATATTAGGCAACAGTTTAACACTGAAAACATACCAACTTTCTCTGAGATTTCACGACGAGGTATTCTCTGTAAAATTCTGGTGTCATTGGACACCACACCTGAAATACAACAGCATCAAATGTAATGATGACTAAATGTCAATTATCAGGCCAACTCACTATCTGAATTGTGATACAATAAAAATTTGTTCCGTTGTTGGGACTTTCAGCAGAGTTCATATGGGGTCGTCCAGGTGTAATGAAGTTGGTTCTATGAGCCATTTACTACGAAGGTGTCAATGTTAACATATAGAATGAATTAACATTAATCACATATGATAATGAATACAGCTTTAGTCCTCCACAATATAACAATGTGAAAGATATATGGTGGCTGATATATCTGCTTCTTCTTCTTCGTACGCTGTCAAACGTCAACCTGTATTTTTTCTAAGAAAGCAGTGGTTATCCTGAGACTGTCGACACTGCCATAGAGCTTATCTAGTGTTGCCCACGTGTGCTTTCTCTGGTCCTTGTATGTCGGGCAGTTTTGCAGCAGATGTTCAGCGGGGCTGATATATCAATTAGGTTAGGTCAATCCTACACAATAATTCCTACAGATTCTCAGATCTGATATTTCAGAGCACAACAGTTGTCTTTGCAAGTTATTTAACCATTGTGTGCTACTGATATATAGATATAGTTGTGTGTGTCCCTGAACCATAAATATTTTGGTGCCGCACATGGGCCTTTATTTTAAGGCTTGTATCAGGAAGATTACTTGGATTCTGTGTAATGATGCATGTGATGTAAGGAAAGTACATGCATTTCCGGAGTTACTTTAAAATGGCAACACCCATCTCTTTCGCCTTTTATCACCCAGGGGTGCATAGGCCATCAACCAATCCTCGCCAAGCAGCTCTGTATCGTGCAATCTTTTCTACTTCCTTCCAGCTTTTTCTTGTTTTCTTTACTTCCGCCTCCAGATCGTGTCTCCATGTATTCCTTGGTCTGTCTTTGCCTCTCCTTCCCTGGGGATTCCATGACAGGGATTGTCTGGTGATACCGGCCTGGGACTTTCTTAATGTATGACCCATCCATCTCCACTTTCTTTCGAAGATTTCCTGTTCCAACTTACCTTGCACCGCTCTCTCCCACAGTCTGTTGTTTGTAACTTTGTCAAGACATTTTATACCAAGAATATTTCTCAGGCATCTGTGGACAAAACCCTGCAGTCTACTGTCATTGCCTTTGGTCATCCTCCAGATGATTTCCGCTCCATACAGCAGGACTGACTTCACATTTGAATTGAAAATCTTTATTTTTGTCTTCTTTCTTATTTTCTTGGAGTTCCATATGGGTTTCAACATTTCGAATGCAACCTTGTTTTTATATCCTCGTCTGTCCCCTCTTCCTTGTTGATGATACTTCCTAGGCATGTAAATACCTCTACCTCTTCCAGTGGCATTCCTCTCAGCCTGATTGGTTCTGTGTTTGCTGCAATGACCCTAATTATTTTTGTCTTTTCCTCATGGATCTTCAAACCGACTTGTTTAGAGGTATAATCCAGTCTATCCAGTTTCCTTTGCATTTGGCTTTGGGAATGAAGGGCTATATCATCCGCAAAATCCAGGTCCTCCAGCGGTGTATTCATGGTCCACTGGATTCCATTTCTCTCATTTGTTGTTACTTTTATAATCCAGTCCACTGCCAGGATAAACAGGAAAGGCGACAATACGCAACCCAAAATTTAATTTTGAATGGCTCTGTGAGATGTCCTTCGTGTACAACTAACATTGCATACTTTAATAAGTCTGTCTAATTATAGCAACACCCATATTGAACATATTTTGCCCGGAAAAGACGGGATAACAAACGAAATGCTGATGGGGCTGGGCCAAACAGCGAAGAAAAAACTACTATCAGTCCTGAACCAAAGCTGGAAAAGGGGTATTGTACCCCAGGCATGGAAAGATGCAATACTGGTACCAGTACCAAAAACAGGAAAGGACAAAACAGATCCGAATGGATACAGGCCCATAAGCCTACTGAGCTGTGTCGGCAAGCTGATGGAACGGATGATAAACACCAGACTGATGTGGCATCTGGAAGAAAAACGAATACTAATTCCACAGCAAGCCGGCTTTAGACAGCACAGATCCACTGAGGACCAGGTCATCCTCATAGCCCAGGAGATAGAAGATGCCTACCAGGCACAGAAACACACAGTAGCTGTTTGGGTGGATCTGGAAAAGGCATTTGACAAAGTCTGGAAAGATGGACTTAGAGTCAAGCTAAGAAGAAGTGATGTCTGTGGGAAGATGTACAAGTGGATCAACCACTACCTCAAACAAAGAACGGCCAGAGTCCAAGTACAAGGGCAGATGAGCAAAAAGGTGACACTCGAGCAGGGAGTACCCCAAGGGGGAGTACTGTCACCCACACTCTTCCTGGTATATATAAACGACATTACAGAGAATATACCAAGAAGAGTCCATAGCTCAATGTTTGCAGACGATCTGGCTATGTGGACCTCTGAAAAGAATCTCACCATAGCAAGAAATCGGATGCAAACGGCCCTAACATCGCTGGAAGAGTGGGCGAACTCATGGCTGGTCAAAATAAACGAGGAGAAAACCACGTGCACAATATTCTCGCTCTCATTAAAACCCCAAAGTACCAAATTAAGCCTAAATGGCAAAATCCTGCAGCCAAACGACAACCCAACCTATCTGGGAGTCACATTTGATCGGCGCATGACATGGAAAAATCAGATTGAGAGAAACCGAATGAAAGCCAGAGAAAGAATGGCGATCATGAGGAAACTTGCTGGCACAAGCTGGGGAGCAGACGAAGGCATACTAAAGAAACTGTACACTGGAAGAGTGAGACCAGTTCTCGAGTATGGCATCGCGGCATGGACAACAGCAGCGAAGGCGAACTTCGATAAAGTTAACAAACTTCAAAACCAAGCCATGAGAATCATAACAGGTGGCATGAAGTCAACGCCAATTGTAGAACTTGAAAAGATTACAAAACTGCAATCCATGACCGATAGAAGAGACTGCAGAGCCCAGCTGCAGTCAGAGAAACTCCGAAGACTGACGGACCATCCAATGTACCAGAGGCTAAACAATTTGGGAACTGGGAAACTAAAGCGGAGAAACTTTGCAGAAATAGCCAAAGCAAAGATGCACGAAGATCCCATAAACGCACTAACAACACCAAAACCCATCACTACTGTACGAAAACCTACTTGGAGGCAGGATATATTTCCAGAGGTGGTAGAAAATATACCAGGTATTGCAAACAAAAACTGCCAGAGTGAAAAAGAAAGGAGAGACACTACCCTAAGCTTCATAACGAAAAGCTACCCAAGCATGGACTGGACCCATGCATACACCGACGGTTCTGTAACAAACACTACACAGAACGGAGGGGCAGGAGCATTTCTGAACCTACCAAATGGCAGAAAAATAACACTGTCATTCGCTACTGGTAAGTACACGAGCAATTTCAGAGCAGAGGCAGAGGCACTGAGGGCGGCAGTGGAAGAAATGGTAACACACAGTGAAAATGAGAGCCATATAGTCCTGCTGACAGATGCTCTCGAAGTAGTCACAGCGCTAAAAAGCCAGAAAAACACTGAGCTTAATGACTTAAGAGCAGCACTCTGCAAACTGTGCCAACAGTCCGCACCAAAAAGAGTAGTGGTACAGTGGGTTCCGTCACACTGCAACATCCAAGGCAACGAGGAGGCAGACAGACTGGCAAAAGAAGGTGCAAGGCTACCACAAATAGATACCAGTATGACGTACGAAGAGTCAAAACGGCTTATCAAAGCCAGGTACATGTCCAAATGGGAAACCGAACATACTGGTTACACCAAAAACGATGCCTATTACCAGTTGAACCGAAGAGAGCAGGTCGTTGTCTTCAGACTTCGCACTGGCCACAACAGACTGAGGTACCACCTCTTCAACAAATTGAAGATAGGGTGTACCGACGAATGCCCGTGCGGTACTGGTAAAATGACCACTGAACATCTGCTGCAGAACTGCCCGACATACGAGGATCAGAGAGAGCAGATGTGGCCATTGCCAGTGGAACTGCAAGACAAGCTCTATGGTAGTGGCGAGAGTCTCAGGACGACCGCCGCTTTTTTCGAGAAAATAATGGTTACTGTCTGACTGTGTACGAAGAAGAAGAAGAAGAACATATTTTGCAATGTTCTTACTGTTATTATGATGAAAATGCATGTTGAAAATTTGGGAAATGACTGTTCCAAAAGGCTAACAACAGAACAAGCTTCTGAAGTTATTCTCAAGGATTCAGAGGCTGATAAATTAGATTCATGTGGTGAATATTCTGAAAATGGCATCTAATGATCCTTTGAATAACGAAATGTGTGATTTGGATTATGATCAAGAAAGATCTGTTTCAGTTCTGGGGCATATTTCCCGTAAAGAAACAAGTAAATTTGATATAGGATGGTGTCCTATAAATAATATTTTCCACAAGCTACTGGCATAATAAGCAGGAACATTGGAGATGAGCCGGTTTGTCAATTTAAAATAGAAAAATTAAAAAAGAGCACATAGTTTTGGCAGAATAACTAGCTTTCCTCATATATGTCTTGCATGTATTTTGCTCAGGAGCACAGGTGAATGGGATTTTGCAGACTGGGTGGACAGGGTTCAAAGGGTTAAGGTGGGTTGTGCATAGAGCTGGTAATCTCAAGTAAAACAACTTGCACAAAAGCAACAAGTTTTTCAATGCAATCTTACTACAAAGGTGTCAATTGCAAGGGTAGGCATATGTATCATTAAGGAACTTTATTATAACTGGAATATCAGGCATATGTTACTGTTCTCTACAAGTCTAGCACCAGATATTTTGATGTAACCAAAGTGCAACCATGACAATCTAACAAAATAACAGCTATGCGTAAAACACCTTTAGTTGGTATCTAACACCATTTGGAGCCGCGGTAGCGCAGTGGTTAGTGCTTCCCAGCCAAATGAACAGTGTTCAATCCTCAATTGGTACAGGATGTTTTTCCAATCACAAACTGCCTCCTGTGGTTGACCCAGTCACAGAAATTGGATACCAGAAAAATCTGAGAAGGCGGCCGGCCTGACACTGACCACATCACCCAATATGTCTAGTGGGTCCCCAAATAATATGGACCTAACACCCTTTTTCCCATTCGTCACATGGCGTGAAACGGGATCTTCACTTTACTTATACAATTATCATGCTGTATCACTTAGCGACCCAATCAGGATTTGAAATAACCTTAACAATCGCAGCATATCTGGCATATGTGCAGCTTTCTTTCAATGTTTTGTTGTCGACAATTGATCTATATCTACATGTGTGTCAGATGTGTTAAAGACATGCATTTTGTTTGGTGGAATTTTGACTTAAAGACAAGATCAATTATTTTTTATTTCATCAGATCTATGATCTCCCATCTGGATACACATGGATATTCAACAAATGTTCGATTCAGACTTTGATTGGACCACAAGAGAAAGAGATTGAGGTAATGACATAAAGGATTTAACGCAGAAATACCTGTGACATTGTGAGTAGAAAAACACATTTTTTCACCATATATTCCATTCCACATTAACAACATTTAATGCTTCTTACTAATATATATTTGGCTACCACAGCAGTCATGGAAGTAAAGAATCAAGGCCCAGCTAAAGTCCACTAGGATGACAACATAAGACAGTTTATAAGTGACCATGAACTAGACTGGAACCAGGCCAAGAAGAAGACAATGGATAGAATAGTCTGGAGCTCTTTTTGGCAAACTATACTCCAGAGCAGAAGTAGAGTGACTAAGGAAGTAAGTATAAACAGTACAATATGATATTGTATTGTATACGCTAACTTACTTACTTGTTCTTTTTCTGCTCTGGGGTGTTCTGTCCGCTGTCTTCCTATTGGCATGGTTCCAGTAAGTATTAATATATATTTTTATTATGTATACTTCATATCATAGATAGTTTCATTATGTGGAAAAAAAACACATATTTGACATACAGAGTTGCGGCACCTGCGGTGGACTGTGAGACACATATCGACCAAAGTAATTTGGACTGGAAAGGGTTAAAATGGTTTGGAAATATGACAAGAAATGCCTCCAAACCTAGCCACCTCATGAACCTATAACACTAGACAGTAGGCCTTTAGAGCAAGACCAAAGTAAAGATGTTTTGACAGTGTTAAAGAAATACTAGAGGTATGAATTGAAAATTATGACCACAAAAGAAGATTCTACATACCTTCACATATGTGGACAAATATAAAGAAGGATATGAAATAAAGATTTCCTAATGAATTCTGCAGCAATTTGTTTTACATGATGAGGTTTCTAGCTTCATGTACATCTCTTTATAGTCATCTTATTTGACATGTATAAAGGTGGAGTGGTTCTATTCTTTTCACCTAGATTTTAAAATCTGGCATCACCCCTGGGATTTCCAACATTGCATTCATATCAAGTATTGTTCTCCAGTAATGCAATGAGGATGTGATGTCAATTTAGTAATACCTTAAAATACTGAGAAAAAAGTCATGAATATTTTGTGAAGGTCAATACAAAAAATGTTCTGACCTCAGCACACTGTACACGAGCTATGTAGCCCAGATTCTGTAGCTCCATCCAGTTGGCTTCGTACAGCTTTGGACCAATCAAGAAATTCAGATCTGCAATTTTGTCATCTTCTCTTACCAGAGTGGCAGTAAGCCCCAGTTTACAGTGGGCATTAACTGTGGTCAGAACTCGGCGGAACATTTTTGCTGGAATTGTTTGTACCTCTGAAGTAGACCACATAAACAAATATGTTATCAACACAATACACAGCCTAAACAGAATTGTAACACTCTTACTAACAGTTCACATCTTAAGATGTTGGCTATGTTTTATATACTTATCTTACATCGAGTAAATGGCAATCTTGTAAAACTAATTCTTCTGGTCATAAAATATGGAACATTCAGAATGCAAACAGGCCACTGCT
This sequence comes from Ariolimax columbianus, assembly GCA_036924085.1. NCBI lineage: Eukaryota > Metazoa > Mollusca > Gastropoda > Stylommatophora > Arionidae > Ariolimax > Ariolimax columbianus. Next base: position 38,132,899 of record JAVGWX010000001.1, read on the forward strand.
AACTGAAAAATCAACAAATTAACATTTGAGCACACAAACACGGTCTGCATGAGAAGCAGACTGGCTACATAGCCCATTTCAACTCATTTTTGAGATAAACTGTACAGTGATGAGAGAAGCCTGAGATGGACCACCAAGTTTATGAGGAAAATAGATGTGATTATTTTGGAGCAAAAAACGAAGAAGAAGAAGAAAATATGCAACTTGCAAGCTAAACTACAAATAAATATTTGTCTGTTTTCTTCAGGCTCTGCTGAAAGACGTCCATGGATTTCAATAACTTCCTATCCATGATAGCGTTTACCCTATTTTTTTTATACCAGTGTGTTGTACTGTCCAATATTTTCTCTTTTTACCATCCTCCTTTTTTAGTTTCCCTTTTTTTCACTATGTGCTTCAATGCCTCTATTCTTTTAAAAAGTCCAAAAATGAAGATACCTTCTTCCTGATGTGTGCAAAAAGCTGCCTCTGTATAGTAACTTCCCTCTGCACATCTTCATTAATCTTTTTAACTGTCAGTGAGATTCGTATCATTCTTCTGCAAAATAAACATCTACAAATCCCAAATGTATTATTAACCCATGTCTTACCATCTAAAACCATCAAACCCCATTCCTGATTCTGTAGCCACTCCATCATTTTTTCTGCTTCCCACGAGCGTTTGGTAGAGTGGGCCAACATTGAGTATGTGCTGATGCAGATTGCACAGCCTGAAAATAAATATTGCAACCTAAATATACAAGATAAGATACATTTCTATCAGAGTAAGCAATTGTATCAACTAATTAATCTATCATAACGCTACTGCAATGTTTTCATAATAATTAATTTAACGAAATATGAAATTTACAATTTATGGACATATGTAATGCTGGGATCTTGGTGCTTTTCTTCTCAAAAAATAAAATTGTTTTTGACAATATTTTTCTCCATTTTGTTTCTTTTGAAGCATAAAGCCACCACTGTATGTGGATCTTTACATGGAGCCTGCACTAAAGGACTTTCCATACTCTTGCACTGGTGGTTTCTGTAGCAATTTGTTTTACATGATGAGGTTGCTAGCTTCATGTACACCTCTTTATAGTCATCTTATTTCACATAGATAAATATGCAGTGGTTCTATTCCTTCCTCCCAAGTTAGGGGACCTGACATCACCACTGAAATTTCCAACATTGTATTTACATCCAGTATTGTTCACTAATTATAATTTTTGTTAAATACAAATAATTCAGTGTAAAAAGAAACATAGATATATCAGTATATATAAAGATAATTTCATTTACTGAACTAGGCTCGCATAAGTTACGTGTTGCGTACTAAATCATTATATTTTAATACACTTCATCAACATTTAAAATCATTATACGCCAAAGGACACTGCAATAGAGCAATAACAAATGTCATTTACGACATGTTTGTTGCGAATTATGACCCTATCCTTTGTTCTAGGTTCTTGCATACACTCTGTCATCTCACTTCAAACGTGGTGAGTTTGGTTCTTTTCTTTTTCTTGTGATTTAAAGTTCCTACCGAAAGGGGTAGCCTGTCCCAAGTCCAACCCTTTTTAGTCGCCTCTTATGACATGCCTGACAGGTTACAGTGCACATAGACTTCTTGGATACAAATGAATGATTTTAAGTTACTGCAAGATTAGAACATACCCATAGGCTTGTCTTTAGCGTCAGATGTGAAACGACAGATAAGACTGTCATCTACGGTAGACCACATCTTAAACTGAGACCTCCATTGCTCCACAGCAACACCAGATGTTGCCAGACATAAGCATCTTTTCCTCACTGTGCAGGCTGCAGTCACACCAACTAATGTTTTTCCAGCACCTGGAAGATATTTTCATTATAAAACTGCTATGAACATTTACAACCATCAAATTTTATTTTCCTTCCATATTTACTTATGGTCTTCATGACACCATTTGGCCTAATATCCCAAGCCTCAAATGAACTTAAGAAAATCAGCCTTGTGATAGCCTAGAATGATGAATAAAACACCAAAGTCAACATTTGGAACAATCTGTAAGCTCTTCTTCTTCGTTCGTTCTCAATCTCCCACTACCAAACCCTGAAAGGGCTTAAGTAGCAGAATGTAGTTCAGAGAACGGAATACGTTGTGTCGTAGTTTACAGCTTGGCTGAGATATTTGCACCTTTCGGTCCAACACATCCGACTTCAGCAAGCATTTTTTGAGTATCGGGTTAGCATTCCCTCTTCGATCCCTTCTCCTTAGCCAGTCTGCCCTGCTGCAGCCTGTTATACAGGATCACCGCGTGGAGGTGTAGAAGGGTCTTGGCAGCTGTGGTTCGCTGGCCCCGACGCTAGCAGTCAGCTATGGGTCGCTAACTACTGCAGCTCATGTGCTGCTCAGCATCTTGATTCCCTGTAAGCTCTAATCCAAGGATCAAGAAAAATGCCTTATACGGTCAATTCATAATTATGCCGGTCAGTCAGTCAGTCAGTCAGTAAGTAAAATACAGAAGCATAACAACATTATAAGCACTTTATACATGGGGCAAATAAGAACTCTACATTAAGTTGAAATAATTACTTGATAATGCTTCTGAACAGAAAATAAAAATAAAGAAGACTGTAACCTTGAAGCAGCCAAACAACCAAAATGGGATCAAGATGCTGAGCAGTGCATGAGATGCAGCAGTCAGCAACATAAAGCTGAGTACTAGCATGATGGCCAGGGAAGTCAGATGTGGCAGACCAAAAGGTGCAAATATCGCAGTCAAGCTGTAAACTACATCGCACACCGCATTGTATTCTCTTGACTATATCCTGCTACTTACAAAGCCACGCAATGTTTTCATTGCATACCCCGTAAATTCACCTCGTTTTTTTAAATATTCATTGATTTTGACAGAAAATTTCAGGTTGACATAATTTTCCTACAATGCACCCCCTCCAGCTTGCTTGCAGCCACGGAGGATCAATCCCCCCCCCCCCCCCCCAGTATGTTACTAAGTAAATTAAATAAAACAATCCCTTATTTCTGTTTCTAAGAATCAACGTCACTGCACTCTGGGCATACCTATAGGTGCTCAGTCTCTCTCACCAAATAGCGTAACATATGGATGCTGATGGTCCCAGTGGCTCACTGGTTGTACACTCTCCTGCGCCCCACTCCGCTCGAACCATATTTAATGTCAACACTTTGCAGCCTGTGGATTGCTGCTTCATCTATTGCAGTGTCCTCATCCAACAGGGGGGTCATTGATTGATTTCAAAATGTCACTTCTATCCATCACTAATGTGCCCATAATGGGAGCTTGTGAAGCTGTGATGTCAGCTCTTTCATTGCCCTCAACCCCGGCATGAGCAGGACAGTAGATCCATGTCAATGCCTTGAGGCCTTAACTGCTGCTATCCACTCGTACCTAAGCCATCCCTTCTGTACTTTCTGAAGTACGGATTGCATGTCTGTCACGATGACTGCCCTTGTTATAGAAGTCTCAGATATCCATTTCAGTGCTGAGGCCACTGCTTCTGTCTCTATTCTCATACTGGAGGTTGTTGACATGTTTGTTCTACTGCGCTCAGCAATGACCTCTCCTCTCACTCTAGCAGAGAAACAATCTCTTAAAAAATAACAATCATAAAACAATGTGGTCAGAAATTGGTTTTCATTTGCCAGATTTCTTTCACTTCATACAGATTTTATTTCTCCCTATTGAAAATTATTAACCCTTTGAACCTGTGACACAGATGAACCGGTGTGTATGTAAATACCCCATTCCCAGAGTCACCTATGATTCGATGTGTCGAGTAGACCATTATTCTAAAGTGTATTTCGGGCTGTACTGCTTGAATTTTGATCACAGCATCTACACAGTACACATATTACCGAAGATAACAAAAATGATTGCATTAACAAACTTGGAAATTTTGTGGATGATTTTCGTGATGGAAATTAGTTTTGAAAATTCAGAAAATGGTTAGCAACAGAACAAGCCCTGAAAGTATTCTCAAGTCAAGGATTTGGAGGCCGATAAATTGTATTTAGATGGCGATTATTCTGAAAAAGACAACTGATTATTTGAATGACGACACGTGAAATTCAGAATATGATCAAGCTAGAACTGTTCCTGTCCCTCAGAGTATCAGACTACCGGGTATAGGAGAAGACAATTTACTGACATAACAAGAATAGATATTGGAGATGAACAGGCCAGTCAATTTGAAATAGTATAATTAAATTCCAATCATGACCTACACAGAGTATTCCTACACCTTGCCCACTTCTCCTGATAGCAGTAACAGTCCCAACATGAGAAGGTACAAAAACCAGACTTTTGCTGTCGGAGGTGCCTGGGAGGATTTATTTAGAATTGAGACATCTTTCATTCCAAACCCGGGAACTACGTGGGCTAATGGTTAAGTGACACGGCTCACAACCTAAAGGTGCTGGGTTCACTCTCCAATCAGAGTACCGGCCGTTACCCTGAGGAAGCAAACCCTTAGAAAATCCAGGAGGAAGCAGACCCTTACATAAAATACATGCTGACATTGGATGCACTAGGCCAACAGGTGTAAAATAAAAACATAGTCCAATGCACACCGACATGGGGAACAGAGAAATAAGGTGAACACAATTTTGTTTAAAATTTTAACTATAAAATTCAACACCCGACTATGACAGTATTTGGGACCTACATCAGTGATGATATAGATGTACTCAAAACAATAAATTCTGTTAAATGTACACATAACTATTACTTTTCATGTTACTATTAGAAACTGACTAATTATATGAAAAACTCACCACATGGTAGTACTATCACACCAGATCTAGCTCTTCCATTGCCAAACATTTTGCGAAGACTTTTTTCTTGGTATGGTCTCAAGACTGTAGATGGCTTTAGATCAATACTGTTGAAAGATGAACATTTTTTCACCAAGACTAAGGTATTATACTCACCAGCTATTAATATTATTCCATTTGGTCAACCCAATGAATTGTTAGTCATTATGATATTAATTTACTTAAGGAAAGGCACATTTGATCACAATTTTTTTTGTATATATCATTCAGGGTCCTTTAAATTGCACTTTCTTATATGTGGTTTAAAATTAGGTTTTTTTAGCACTAAAAGCTGAAAGGGTAAAATGAAAACCAAATTATAATTTCTTCAAAAGATAATTAAATACATACTTGACATCAGGGTTCAAAGTGTCATTTCTGAAATCATATTCAGCCAAAAGTGGATGTTCTAATTCAATACACCTAAAAGGAGGGAAACGAAATTGATTTTTTTCAAACTGCTGCCGCTTTTCCTCACCTGACAGAGGCATAAAAATGACAGAAAAGACACAGGTTACCAATATAATAAAAATGATGCAACTAGAATAATGCAAGGTAGGATGAAAAACACATTAAGATAGTGGAGATACTTGATTATTAAAGCAAAGGATAGTGGATCAAATACAAAATAACTTTTCATTATTTTTTTTTAACCATGTAAATAGTAACTGCAAAATGTATCATAACTATTTTTTTTAAACACCCGCCTTTTTTGTAGGACTTCAATCATTTCTTGTTTGACTTCAAATGATACAGTTTTAAGCTGTGCATCATCTTCATCATCATCATCTTTATCCAACTTGTCATAGAGTTCAAAAATGTCTTCTGGAACATCTTTAACTTCTCCAGCATCTTCATTTTCTGCGTTTGATGGACCAGCCTGTGGGTCATCTGGTTTTGCCGCAGGTTTGTTTAACTGTTGAAAAGAACCATATTTACTTTTGTTAACAAAATTCTCAATCACACAACTCAAATATGTATGTCTCAAGGTGTCGCTTGAAAACCATTGTTTAAATTTCATACAATGTTCATCTGTGAAAACTCTTCTTTTTTTTTATTTCACTTCCTATTTTCAGTTCATTATTTATTTCTACTTACAATGTTCCTTATTAACTTTACTTCTTTATACTGGTTTAGAAGGCTCTGCAGATTCTGTATACAACCCTTTTCTTCTACTCCACTTGTTCTAAAAATAATTTTATGCATCCAGTCTTTTCTTTAATACTTTAAATGGGGAAGATGAGGCTGATGTTTGATCATGCAAAACACACTGATACGACAATGTTAGCCAGGGTCAGGAGAAATATACTGGTCAAGACCCTCACCTGACCTCCGCGTTGATCATCCTGGAAACGGGCTGTTGTTGAGGACAACAGTCTGGCTAACAAGGTGAGGTTCGACGTGATCCCCGTAGTAGTGATCAACACGCAGATGAAGCCAAGCATAGCACAACCTCCTGGAGGACCCAGGTCCACCTTCATCAGCATGTTCTGGATGTGAGGAAAGCTACGACAACCCGCCAGTTAATGCCCTCTTTAAGGCGCACAAAAGAGTAACCTACTCATTTTGGGCATTCGCAAACAAAATACATTAATTGACCCTTTTTCCACTGTTTCCTGTGGCAATGCATTCCAAGCTTGCATCACTCTCTGACTAAAAAAAATATTTCCTAATATCTAATCTGGACCTTTTTTTAAAATAATTTGTAGCTGTGTTCACTTGTTCTTGTAAGCGGCTGTACTTTGAAAAACTTGTTATAGCCTAATTCATCCTTTCCCTTTAATATCTTATAAACCTGTATTAAATCACCTCAAATTCTTCTCTTTTCTAGACACTGTAGGCGGTTCTGACACACAGTGTCACTTTTTCCATGGTCCTGGTTGAACGGAAATATTTTAGTGATCACAGGAAAATGTATAATTTTCTATTGATTTTATGTCAATACCTTTAAATTTAGACATTTATAACTTAACTAGAATAGCTGGTTTGCAAATGTTGAGCAATAAAACCTTCCTAGAAGAAAAATATATTTTTGAATCAATTAACTGCCCAAGTGATTTCCAGAAAGGCTGTGTGTGACAGAGATGAGAATAGGTTCACTGCCACACTAATTGCATCCTGTAAGAGGTAAATAACAGTGTGTTTTAACTCCTCAAGGGTAAAATGCTCTCTAACTCATGGAATTTCTGATCTTGTCACTCCCAGCAGACAAGAAGCCTGCTGAGTGTGGAGTAGCTTTTAGGATTGAAAGAAAGTTCTAAACACTAAGCTGTTTAACAGATCTGATGATGAAGAATGGCAAACCTCGCTTTGAGCATCAATCTGGTTTATTGAATATTCTAATAACTGAGCCTCATTTCTAGCATTAGTAACTTATTGTACTGATTCTGGCTCACCCACTATTGTTTGTACAAAGCCCTTCTGACTACACTCTTAGTCTTAGAAAAGAGTGTGGTGGTGCTGTTGTGGCTAGGTTAAAATGTCAGCAACTATTTAATCAGCTTTGCACATTGATTTATGCTAGCTAATTGTCTATCAGAACTAAAAAGTAAGGCAACATTAGCCAATGTAGGTGACATGCATGCATTGCACATTATACATTTTTATTATGGCTTGAAACATTTTAACAATGACTTGAATGGACAGACTTGGGTCGCTGCACTTTTGCCATGGGTGAAGAGTTCTTTTCTTTTTCTTCAGCTTGTAGTTTATACAGGCTGGAGTAGATAATCTAATACTCGTCCCTCTTTAGTGGCATCTTACTACATGAGACTGGCAGGTTGCAGTGTTACTATTCTTTTTTTCCGACCTTCAGGCCCAATAACATACGAGTGCGGTTAGATAACAGTGTCAATAACTGTCTTAATTTAAACGTGTCTACATGACTGTTCTACAAAAACAAAACTTAACAATATAACTCATTTATTGAAACAACTTTCAGTTTAGCTATACAAATGCTAAATTCAATTTCACAGAAATTTTCAAATTTCAATATCTAATTTTTCACACAATAAAAAGTTTGCTCTTCTCATCCAGGTTTCATATTATGAGAAATAAAAAAGTGAATAGCTTCTTTTCCCGATATTAGGAAAAGACTAATCTACATTATAGCAACCAGTTAATAGTTTCCACAGCTAGCTCCGTTTAAAAAATTAAGACAATAAATTATCCCAGAACAAAGAGATAGCTTTATGGCTTTCACTATTTTAATTTAGATATTACTTGTTGCTTGGGAAATATATTTGGTGAATGCTTAGAATGTATTCCCACAGGAAGAAGTGGAGGCAGGGGCAATTAATGCATTCAAGAATAGATTGGATATGCATAGGTTTTAGAGCAAGGAAATGTAAATGAAAATAGTTGTATACAGATTCTGTAGTCTTCTAAACCAGTATAAAGACATTAAGCTAAGTTCACTATGGTCTATTTGATCTGAGGACCTTTGCATCGGTGTGACCATTTATGTAGATGCTAATTTTAGAAGTCTTTGCTAATGTGCTATAAGGAAACTTAAGACACTGATTAGTGCAACAAATTCTTCAATAATTGCATAAACAGACTGACTGGGGGAGATTTTCTCAAATCTAATAAGTTTATTAAGTAGCAAATATAGTTACTGAGCTATTACCTGTAATGCGGACTTCCCTGAAAGATGACCTGCGATAAAATTGTCAGTGCCAGATTCATCATCTATTTCTCGTTTTCTAGCTTGCTGAATGTAAGAATCTTTCAGCAGTTTCTGAAGTACATCCTGTGAATAGATAACAAATCATGTAACTTCAGTCTGTGTTGACATCAGCAGCCATAATATACACAATATTTGTCAATATTCTAATCCTATAAGTATACATCATGAAATGCCATGGAAAAATGGTTTTATAGAAAAATATTAATACAATTTTCTTAACTTTGCTCCCTAAAGAGCATAGAGCTACCACTGTAGATAAGCATCTTACAGATAGCCTGTGCCAGAAGAGCTTTGTTTGCTCTTGCTTTAGTGGATTCTTTAGCGAAATATTTTACATTTTCGGGTTACTAGTCCCATGCACAATGCTCTTCAGTTGCCTATTATGATAACATGAATGGAGGTGCAGTGGCAGTATTCTTTCCATCTTACTAAGAGGTCCTGGGTTCCACATTGGAAAAGAATCAGATGAATGATTTTAACATCTGTACAATTAGAAAATGTAAAATAATAATTGCCTATGATAATATAAATGTATAACAGAAAATTGGTTTGGTGCTCATGACAAAGTGGTCAGTGGCATGGCTCATAACCTTAATTGCTTATGTTCGAATTCATGAAACATGGTCATACCCCTATGGGAAGTAAACCCACTAAAATAAAGCTTGATGTAAGTCGGATGAATTATGTTATCAGGACACAAAACATGGCACACTGCACTCTACCTTAGAAAACAAGACAAATTAGAAAGGAAAAAACAAAAAAACAAATAATAAATACAAAATGATTGTTTTTGTTTATTATCTTCCAGAATTGGTAACCCTTATTTACATCATCAACTGCATATAATAAAAATGTTCAACTTACTGGGTACTGACTTTCTACAAAGTATCTGTTATGTTTCAACACAAGCTTGACCTTGCCATAACTGAAGGTACAAATCTGTAACAGAAAGAGTACTTACAGAATAATAAATGCTATCATTAATCTATCTAAACTTCTCATAGAATAATAAACACTACTACTAATCTGTCTGCTATATAATAGTCAACAACCATTAAAAAGACAAGTACACCTACAAGAGTAATATTCATTCTTTGTGCTTGCTATGTCTCACAACTGAAGATCAATTTGTTAGTGTTTTTGTTGCGTTCGCCTTATTTCTCTAATCATAATCAGAATATAATTTTTTCAATTTTGATTCCCATATTGTCAAATATACCTTTTTGCGGTTTAACTATTTGAATACGTCTCATCACTTTAAATGGCACATAATTTTCAGTTGCGTAAAACTAGCCACTGTAAAGGCATCTTTTGATTCTTTGCTAAACTTACAAGTTTTTAAGTTATCTTATAAAAACTAATTCTGTTTCAATCGAGAAGACTTCTTATTCCATTTGTTTGCTAAAGAAAAATGTGGTTTTGAGATTTTAGTTAATTTAGATACATTTTCTTTGAGTGTTTATGTTGTAAACAAAGGCAGCATGAATCTCAATCATCTGGTAGCGGTGTTAAGAATTTTTTAGCCGATGAGGCATGAGCTTCGATAACATTGTGTATGCATGAAAAAAACATGTTGGCTAATGAAGAGCAAAGCAATTCCAACACCATGACAGTATCAAAGTTGAAAGTGATCTTCATTTTGTCATCAATGATAGTGACTACGAAGATACTGCCCTGCCCCCTTTGAAGAAGAGATTTGTTGCTAAACAAGGTAGAGGTCGTGGTAAAGCAGCAAGTAAAGCAAGATCTGTTGTTTCTGTTAGATCTACAACAACTGTTAGTCACAGGAATGTTACAGTGCCAGTATCAGCGGAGGCATGCCAACTAGAGTGGATTCAAGTTACAGAAGGTCAGACACAGAACACGTTTTAATTTCATCCTATTCGCAGTTCTGGAGTTGCACTAGATGTGGGGAAAGATTCTAGCTCCCAGGCTGTTGAATTTTTCAATAAACTATTTGATGTGGAGGTGAAGGAACATCTTATAAATTCAATGAATACCTTTCTATTAATATCTTTGCCAGGAAAAGAATACAGATGGACACCCCGTCGCTATCTCATTCCGTGTACAATAGGTCATTCTAAATGTTGTTATAGCCAGGGATGGGGTTGAGAATGAACTCTCAACACCAACTAAATGCTCCTATGGCGTGCGTCTCATATAGCCTCTGACAACAAAGTCCAACTCCTGGCCTTCGCGCGGCAGAACTGATTTGACTAACAGGAAAAGGGGCGGAAGGCGAGTCACTGCTGCCTTAAAACCAGTAGTTTTGGGCAGATGGGGCTCGAAATCCTAGGAACACTCATCTAGGAGAAGGAAAACTCTGATTTCAAACAATCTGAAGCCTTGCAGATAAGATACTGGCGTATCTTGTTGGGTTTTGTCAGATATGGCTGTGCAGCCTGTTTTCTGATAATTCTGAAAGTTGGTCAGCATCTACCAAACCTGACAACTGACGATGTGTGAAGGAGCAAACGCAAGAGGATACAATGCCTTATCCTAGAGTGAGGAAAGACAACCTCAGCTGAGTATTGTGGCAGAGGAGATCAGGTCCTTAGCCTTGGGTTGGCGGCTGGTCGGTCTAGGAGTGAAGCCTCGACAGGCAAACAGGGCATTGCTCTGCTGATCCTGCAGCTTGCCTTATTCCAAATGTATTGGTATTACCTTTCCCTTGGAGTAAACAAGGCAGACCGAGAGAGGGACCACACTGCATGGGCAACACATGTTTCATGCAGTTGATGAAAATGCAGACGGTAAGGATACAATTGAGTCGTTCATGAATCTTCAAGCAACTACTGATTTCACAAATTACTGCTAATATTACAGTAATAAACATAAAAGAAGCTGTCAAAAGAGCACCAAGAGTATGTCCTGTTTCTAACCCAATGAAACATGTCCAAGAAATCTGTCATATTATTTTGTTTGTCGCACATGAGCGCATTTGTGTACATTGTTCAACATTCCCTGAAAGGAAAAGAACACACTTTGTATGCTTAGGGTGCACAGATCAACCCCATCTTCATCCTATAGACCTTTTTCAGGCATACTACAATGTCTAACATTAAATAAATGCTTCTATACAACTGTTCATTTATGTAAAGTGTATATTATGATTTTGCATAGGTTTTTCAAATTTTTTTTATTTTGATCATGAAATAGAAAAGTATATTTAAATTAACAATGGTCGATGATATCATAAAGAAATTTGGCGGTCCTCTTGAGAGCTAAATGGACATTATTCTTTGTGAAATTTATGAATTTTTGTTCGTTAGCTTGACAATAGTGATCTGGTGAGTAGAATAATAATTTTTTTTAAATAAAACATATTTTTGTTTCAAATAATATTGATTTTATCATTTTGCGTACTAAACAATGAATTAGCATTTATTGGCCAGATTTAAATTCTGCATTCAATGTGCTCATATTCTATATATAACATAGCCTGTTAGACGCCATCTATGATGCTCTAAACAAACCACCTAACCATGCCCGGTGTTATGCCATGTCTCACAGTTAGTTGCCTCTTACGACATGCTTTCTGTGAGGAAGTGGTGCTATTCTTGTCCTTGTCGTACACAAAGACCCCGTCAGACCACTCAGGACCACTGTAGGTTATTAAATTAAGGAAACTTGTGTTAAAGCACTTTGTAGTAGTGGTTTTTATAACAATTTATTTTATGTAAAGAGGTTGCTTGCCCCATGCTCTTCTTCATCGTACACTGCTTACATCATGCTCAACTATCTGTAGTTACTCTTTTCAACATGCTTGGTATTTTGCATTGATTTTAGTTTTTGTTCCCTGGAATCCACTCAGGTGAGAAAGATCATTTTCTAGCAAGAGAAATAATAACAGCTACTTCTTCTTAGATTAACTGATGCTTCTAGTCAGGTGAAGTTCACGAAGGAGACTGCGTCTCAGGTCTTCGCTGGCCCCCTACAGCATGTCGAGCATGGTTGCTCCCCTGGGTCAGACTGCCTCTCTTTTAGTCTGGTGTTTGCTTGGGTGCTCCACAATCACACATGGTAGTGTCTCTGAGACTCATTCTGTGGAAGTGGGCCTTGAGTCTACAATGCCCCATTCTGAGCCTGACGATCTCTGTCTGCCCATCTCTGTCAAGTTTTGTCTATGCTGTCATTTTCTGGTTTACATCCTTTGTGTTGGTCTCTCCATTCCATCCTTGTGGGTCATTGATGAGTGTCTTTACTTCTTTATAGCTGTGTGGATTGCGAGTCTGCGTACCAATAACAATTCAATTAATTAAAGTGAACAGGAAAATAGTACATACGAAATACCTTAATGAACTCGATAATTCCTGAAGACAGAGAAGTCTTACTAAGTCTACGTAGATATTCAATAATGTCATTTGTCTGTAGTCCAACAGAAACAGCTGCATACAATGAATATGCTGTTAGTTTGTACTCGTGAACGTGTGTAGGTCTGCATACAGGCTGTTGATAGAGTTGAATGTGAAGATGTATATTTATTCGTTAGATTGAAATGTGATACTTAACGTAATGTCATTTGCTGGTTTAGAAGACTCTGCAGAGTCTGTACAACCAGTTTCTCTGTTACATTCCTTTTATCTAAAAATGCCTATGCGCATCCAATCTATATTTGAATGCATTAATTGACCCTGCGTCCACTATTTTCTGTGGCAATGCATTCCAAGCATTCACCACGTACACACAAATACATGAAATGGATACACGTAAAACAAATAAACATATTTATTTATGTGGCAGCAGCCATGACTATTTTCAGTTCATGTAATGTTCAATGTGTGCAGTAGGAGCTGGCAACTTGCAATGGGAAATGGAAATATTGATTTTAACAAATACAAGACTAAATTTGCAGGCTTATAAAAAAAAGTATGATTGATGGAACTTTATTGAGGAGAGGGCCAAGATGCAGCAGTGCTTGAGCTGACAACAGCCAGCAACTCATAGCTGGCTGCTTGCATCAGGGTCAGTGAACTATAGCTGACCAAGACCCTATTCTGTCTCCATGTGCTCATCCTGGAAACAAGTTACACTACTCACTAGTGTAGTCTGGCCAAAGGATAGGGACACAAAGGGAAGGTAAACCCAGTACTAAAAAACGCCAGCTGAAATCGGATGTGTCGAGCCAAATGGAGCCTTGTTGTCAACTACGTCACTTCCTTTTCAGGAAGAATGCAATAAAGAAGAAGTAGATATTGATGAGAACAGCAAGGTAAGAAGTGAAGAAAGATAACAGAAAATAAGGTTTAATAGCAATAGTCTTGAAAAAGATTAAACTATACCTATGAGGAGGCAGACAGACTGGCAAAAGAAGGTGCAAGACTACCACAACCAGATCCTAGTGTGACCTACGAAGAGTACAAAAGGCTTATTAGAGCCAGATACATGACCAAATTGGAAACAGAACATACTGGCTACACAAAAAACGATGCCTATTACCAGTTGAACAGAAGAGAGCAGGTCGTGGTCTTCAGACTCCGCACAGGCCACAATAGACTGAGGTACCACCTATTCAATAAATTGAAGATAGGTGGCACTGACGAATGCACGTGTGGTACCGGGAAAATGACAGCTGAACATTTGCTGCAAAACTGCCCGACATACGAGGATCAGAGAAAGTACATGTGGCCATCACCAGTGGCAACACTAGACAAGCTCTATGGCAGTGTCGACAGCCTCAGGATGACCGCTGCTTTTTTCGAAAAAATACAGGTTGACGTCTGAAAGCGTACGAAGAAGAAAAAGAAGAAACTATACCTAAGTAGAAATCACCTAAGAGAAAAAAATGTGATCATTGTTCCGCCGACACTCCAGGTACAGAAACACGAGTACCAAATCTTGGACAATGAAATAAGGACAATTATAGAGTATAAATTATATCAGCTAAAATTAATTTTTTTTTACCTTGGTAAAACAAACCAAATTATAAAAAAGATAGCCATGTGATTTCAACAAATTCAAATCTTAATATGCATATTTTATGAAACACAAACTCACCTCTGATATAGCAATGAGAAAATCATGTGCATGTCTGTACACTGGAGAAAATGACTCTAGAAATATATGGCCATTTGGAGCCTGAAAAAAATAAAATGTGTTACAATTATTTCTATTACTGGGGCCTACTGGGAGGATGTACAGGGCTGAAAAATAAAGACTGCTTGCCCATGTAGGCATCATGCAGTGAGCAGGTTAGGTTTTTATTTTATCTCCGACTGAAAACATGCCTTACAGATGCTTTGAACTCAAGCCCCCATAGTCACGAGACCAGCATACAATACTTTCTGTCACAAGGTCCTTTACCATGATTTTATTTCATTACCAAATATTAAAGAAACTTTTATTTCAAACATTTTTGTTGTCATATTGATTTTGCAGATCTTTATAAAGCATTGATATACTATTTGCTTTCACGTTTCTTATGAGCCAAACAAACAATCCTGTCCCACTGTTTACTAATCACACCATTTTCCTTACCCATAATAACACACTTTCTTTCTTCATCCATGCTGTCACTCCAATCTCCAATACAAACATTTGTTATAATAAAGTGATCAAAATGTAACTCTTCAATCTTCTAAACAAAGAGTTTAATACTACACATTAACTAACATTAGCAGCACACAGTGGCCGAGAAGTTTATCCAGTAGCTCACTAAATAGTAGTTTCAATTGTCTTCAAAATGAGATTTTTATTTTATTTTTTTTGCGTTCGCCTTATTTCTCTATTCCCCAAAGCGGTATGCGTTGCACTGTGGTTTTTGTTTTGCACCTGTCGGCCCAGTGCATCCGAATTCAGCACGGATTTTATGTAAGTGTCTGCTTCCTCCTGCATTTTCTAAGGGTTTGCTTCCTCGGGGTAACGGCCGGTGCTGTGATGGGGATCGAACCCAGCACCTTCGGTTGTGAGCCGTGTCACTTACCACTAGCCAATGCCGTCCCCAAAAATGAGATTTGATTCATGAGAATCTGTTAGCAATTTTTTTTTAAACTACAGCTTCATTTGCACACTCAGATGAATGTGAAAAAAAGTCAATACAAATTAAATATGCACAAAATGCTTCCAAATCAGTAGTTTTTGTTAAAACAAATAATTTGTATGCCCTGAAATACAGACATATTTTTGAAAACTATCTTACCCTATAACTTAACATTTAAATATCATTATCATACTACTTGAGGGGACGGTGTGGGCTAGTGGTTAAGTGACACGGCTCACAACCCGAAAATGTTGGGTTCACTCCCCATCACAGCCGTTACCCCGGGGAAGCAAACCCCTAGAAAATGCAGGAGGAAGAAGACCATTACATAAAATGCATGCCAAAGTTGGATGCACAGGGTCGACAGGCGCAAAATAGAAATATATTGCCACGCACACTGCCTTGGGGAATTGAGAAATAAGTCAAACACAAAAAAAAAAAAAAAAAAAAAAAAAGATACTACTTGGAAGTCACACAGTGAAGAATAAACTGTATTCATTAAAAAAAAAAACTATTCAATGGTTGTAATAACTAATACAGACAGGAGGAGATGCATGCATACGCATATACCACGCATTGTGCAAAAAAATTTGGTACAGCACAGAATGGAAAAGGTCAGCCTATATTCCCATACCAAAGAAAGGGAACCTAAAATTATGCACTAATTATTGCACTATTGCCCTGATAAGCCAGACCAGCAAGATATTACTATGTATTATCATGAAGAGACTAGAAAAGAAAGTAGAATATGAAATACACAAAACACAGCCAGGATTCAAACAAAGTAGAGACAAAAGAGATCACATCTTAAATTTGAGAACAGCTTTGAAAAATGCAGAGAATACAATGCTGACCTATATATGTGCTTCATAGATTAAGTAAGTAAATTGCCCATTGCAAGCGAAGATGACGACATCATCAGACTGTCCTCGTCCTGAAGATGTAACTTGCACTGAATTTGGATTTTAGTGAGAAAGAAGCTGCACTGGACATCAATCTCACTCTCTCGTCCTGAGTTACCGGGAACCAGTGGCAAGACATACAATCAAGATGACTGGAAGTAGCTCAAGATGCAGACATTCAGGTCGTACAATCCATGAGGTGGTAGTCGATTTTCCCCCGTTTCCTTGACGATTTGAGAGACGAATGTCGTACCTCTCGACAGCAGCAGCCCCCATGCGTAGACTAGAAGACGCTACTGCTGACCAGCGCCCACATCAGTAGGTCTAGGAGAGGGACCAATTAACCCATGGCTGAGGGGAGATTTCGGTCATGGCATGTAATGAAAATGGACGCAATTTCCAAGTAAGTCGTGCGCAATCCGTAATGACGTCCTATCCAACATGTATTCTATAACACATGAAGAACAAATCGTGTTTTCTCTTAATTCCGAGGAAAATTACACACATAGGTTTCCCGTGAATAATGTAGGAAAGGCTAGAAAATTATCGCAGCACAACACTGCATTCCATATATTAATTGGAACGAACAAGGCACATGAAAATCGCAGACCATGAGAGTAGCTGTTGCTTGGTCGCCATCTTACCAGAAGTCCTCATAGATAGATTTAAGAGATTACACCAAAAGCTTTTGACTGTGTACAACATCAGCAACTATGGCAAATAATGAAAGACATGGGCTTTGCAACACATCTGATATACCTAATAGAAACACTACAGTAACCAACAAGCTGTCATCAGAATCAACGAAGGCACCTCAAATTGGTTTGAGATCCTCAAAGGCGTTAGGCAAGTCTGCATCCTTTTACTCTACTTTTTCAACATATACCCTGAGAATATCATGCAAAAAGTAAAAATAGATGAAAACTATGTCAATTTCAACCCATTTTCAATTGGAAGAAAAGAGATTCCAGAACTAAGATATGCAGATAACACAGTTACACTCTCAAACAGCGTTGAGGGCCTGGTACATTTGCTTATGTCCGTTCAGAAGCACAGTGAAGATCAGAATCTTTTCCTGAATATAAAAAAAACATAATGTCCATTGGCACACACAGACCTCAAGCCAAGATCACTATTGGAATGAATTATTTTTAATATCTTGGCTCTTTGATAACAAATGATGGGGCCTGTGCAAGGGAAATAAGGAGACAATTGTCCTTAGTGATGGAGAAACTGAATAGTATGCAAAATGTGTGGCACAATACTAACAAAGAATTAAAATTGAAGATCCTAAGAACATGCGTATTCCCAGTGGCAATGTATGGATGCGAGACATGGACCATGCACAAATATTCAGAAAGAGAATCGGGTCTTTTGAGACAAAATGTTACAGAAGAATCCTCAAAATACCATGGTCAAAGAAAATAACAAATAAAGTCATCCTGCAAGAACTGAGTGTCGAAGAGAACTGGCTAATAAACCATGTTATGTCTCAGAAATTGAGGTTTTTCGGGCACATCAAGCGCAATGACAGACTGGAAAAAGCAGTTATCGAGGGCATTATTCCAGGAATACAGATACAAAGGCCGACCACGACTAAATGGACACAAGACATCAAGGACACCCTAAATGCAGTAGTCGAGTAGACTGTTGATCAAGATGCTGTGATGAAAGTGACGTTCTGCCAAGGACATGCTACATGATAAATAATTAGTTCAAATAAATGGGTTGTTTTTTTTTGCGTTCACCTTATTTCTCTATTCCCTAAGGCTGTGTGAGTTTCACTATGTTTTTATTTTGCACCCATCATCCCAGTGCATCCAACTTCGGCATGCATTTTATGTAAGGGTCTACTTCCTCCTACATTTTCTAAGGGTTTACTTCCCCTGGGTAGTGACTGGTACTGTGATGGGGATCAAACCCGGCACTTTCGGATTGTGAGACGTGTCACTTAACCACCATCCCACGCGGTTCCCACATAAATTTTATTTTTGATACTTGGAAACAATTGTAGTACACCACCCAAGGTCAAAAGGTTGGGAATTGTGTGGTTGAAAATTTATTGGACCATTATGAGCTGATAGGCAAAGTAAATGTAAAATATATTACTGCAATTCCTTTATAATAAAACTTACAATCCACAGGGGTCTGGATTTATGGTCTATTTTCAGTTCTAATATTTTTCTGTAGTCATGGGCACCAAACTCATCTTCTGGTGCAGATTCAGCACACTCACAAGATGCAGCAGCAGGAATATCTGCAAAAAAGGTATGACTCTTGTTATTATAAAAGAATACCCAAAAAAATTATATATATATATGGATGGATGGATGGATGGATGGATGGATGGATGGATGGATGGATGGATGGATGGATGGATGGATGGATGGATGGATGGATGGATGGATGGATGGATAGATAGATAGATAGATAGATAGATAGATAGATAGATAGATAGATAGATAGATAGATAGATAGATAGATAGATAGATAGATAGATAGATAGATAGATAGATAGATAGATAGATAGATAGATAGATAGATAGATAGATAGATAGATAGATAGATAGATAGATAGATAGATAGATAGATAGATAGATAGATAGATAGATAGATAGATAGATAGATAGATAGATAGATAGATAGATATGTGCATCTAATAAACTTAGTACGTTCATTGCAACCACACCAAGAATTCCAGTATGTGTGTATTTAGTAGTATATATTGAAATTAGGTCACTGAGGTCTTAGAAAAGATGCTTAAGACAGAGATATTGTAAAAATGCTAACAATTAGTGGATGTAGTTGTGAGTCTTCATTGAAAATCGTTATCTTCTTCTTCTTCTTTGTACGCTGTCAGACGTCAACTTGTATTTGTTCGAAAAAAGCAGCTGTCATCCTGAGGCTGTCGACACTGCCATAGAGCTTGTCTAGTGTTGGCACTGGTGATGGCCACATGTGCTTTCTCTGGTCCTCGTATGTCGGGCAATTTTGCAGCAGATGTTCAGCGGTCATTTTCCCTGTACCACAGGTGCATTCGTCAGTGCCATCTATCTTCAGTTTATTGAATAGATGGTACCTCAGTCTGTTGTGGCCTGTGCGGAGTCTGAAGACCACGACCTGCTCTCTTCTGCTCAACTGGTAATAGGCATCGTTTTTTGTGTAGCCAGTATGCTCTGTTTCCAATTTGGCCATGTATCTGGCCCTAATAAACCTCTTGGATTCTTCGTAGGTCACACTAGAATCTGGTTGTGGTAATCTTGCACCTTCTTTTGCCAGTCTGTCTGCCTCCTCGTTGCCTTGAATGTTACAGTGGGATGGAACCCACTGTACCACTACTCTTTTTGGTGCAGACTGCTGGCATAGTTGACAGAGTACTTCTCTTAAGTCATTAAGTTCTGTATTTTTCTGGCTTTTTTAGTGCTGTAACCACGGACAGGGCATCTGTAAACAGGACTATCTGGCTTTCATTGCTTTCGCCTGTCAGCATTGCTTCTACTGCAGCCCTCAGAACCTCTGCCTCCGATCTGAAATTGCTTGAGTATTTTCCAGTTGCCACTGACAGTGTTATTTTTCTGCCATTTGTTAGGCTCAGGAATAACCCCTCTTACTCCATTCTGTGTTGTGTTTGTTACAGAACCGTCGATGTATGCATGGGTCAAGTCCATGCTTGGGTAGTTTTTCGCTATGTACCTCAGGGTTTTGTCTCTTCTATCTTTTTCATTCTGGCTGTTCTTGTTTCCAATACCTGGTATATTTTATACCAGCTCTGGAATGATATGCTGCTTCCAGGTGGGTTCGCGTACAGTAGGGATGGGCTATGGTGTTGTCATGGTGTTCATAGGGTCTTCGCTCATCTTTGCTTTGGCTATTTCTGCAAAGTTTCTCCGCTTTAGTTTTCCTTTTCCAAATCTATTTAGTCTCTGATGCATTGGATGGTCTGTCATTCTTCTGAGTTTCTCTGTTTGCTGCTGAGCTCTGCAGTCTCTTCTGTCGGTCATGGATTGCAGATTTGTAATCTTTTCGAGTTCTACAATTGGCGTTGACTTCATGCCTCCTGTTATAACTTTCATGGCTTGGTTTTGAAGTTTGCTAACTTTATCGAAGTTCGCCTTTGCTGCTGTTGTCCATGCCGCAATGCCATACTCGAGAACTGGTCTCACTCTTCCAGTGTACAGTTTCTTTAGTATGCTTTCGTCTGCTCCCCAGCTTGTGCCAGCAAGTTTCCTCATGATTGCCATTCTTTCTCTGGCTCTCATTCGGTTTCTCTCGATCTGACTTTTCCATGTCATGCGCCAATCAAATGTGAGAAAATCATTATAATATTAACACAAAGGGCATTTCAAATAAACTTAGAAAGGATTGATTAAAATGAAATACAGTCACTACTATGCTATCCTCAAAAGCTAGCAAGAAAGTTATTCATTAATTTGCAAAAAAAGAAAATAAAATTCATTTTTACAATCAGATAAATGCATAATTTTCAACATGAAAATGAAATTACATTTCCAATTAAGTTGCCAGGCAGCAGTCAGCGACCTATAGCTGACTGCTAGCAAATCAGAGCTGCCAAGACCCTTCTACACCTCCATACGGTGATCCTGAATAATGGGCTGCAACAGAGCAGACTGGCTAAGGAGAAGGAATCGAAGAGGGAATGCTAATCAGGTACTCAAAAAATGCTTGCTTATGTCGGATGTGTTGGACCGAAAGGTGCAAATATCGCAGTCAAGCTGTAAACTACGACACAACGCATTCCGTTCTCTGGACTACATTCTGCTACTTAAGCCCTTTTCAGGGTTTGGTAGTGGGAGATTGAGAACATACGAAGCCAAGCCAATTAAGTTGCCAAGCAAAGTGGCATGACTCACAGCCAAAACTTTGTATTTGGATTCATAAAACAGCCAGGACTTGCCCCTATGGAAAGTAAATTCATTGTTAAAATGTGTATTGACAGCAGATGAACTGGCCATCAGGCACCCAGCACAGTACAATATACTCTATCTTAACAAGCAAAGCAAACAAGAGGGGAGAAAAACATGAGAAAAAATTATTTCAGCTAAATACTGGGAAAGTAATTTACTATACCTTTTATGCTCTCAGCATCTCCTTGATCATTATCATCTTCTTCATAAATATCAGCTTCATACTTTGCTTTCTTAGATTTCCTGTCTTCTGTTTTTGGGGGGAAAAAATATAAATACTACTAATTATGTTTGTCAAGAAAGTAATTAATCAATAAAATATCATAATTTATTATTCCCAAGGAATTTAATGGAATTGAAAATGTTTATGAATTCTTTACATCTGTATCCTGAGGTCGTTATCCCTACTTATATTTCAAATGCTGTCATGATTTTCCCAAGACTTATGAATAAACCAATAACATGTTACCTATATCTTATTGTTCTTAATAATATCTTATTATTTGTTGAACTACATTTATCATTTCATTATCATTTGTGAAAGGAAGACTAACGTCTGGTCAGGCACAACATACTGATTAGACATGTTAGTCAGGGTCAGGCAAAATATACTGGCCAAGACCCTCACCTCAGCCTCCAAGCAGCTCTTCTTGGAAACGGGCTGTTTTCAAGACAGCATGGCTAATGAGCTGAGAAATCGATGTGATCCCCACAGTAGTGAATGACATGCAGATGAAGCCAAGCATGGCACAACTGCCCGGAGGACACCTTCATCAACATGCTCGAGATGGAAGGAAAGCTATGACAACCTACCACGTAACGCACTTTACTAAGGCGCACAAAAGAATAACCCTACTTATTGTGGGCATTCAACAACATCATATTATTCATTATTGCTTATTCTGTAATAAGATGTTTTTCACAACACGCTAATTTTAATATGAGTTCAAGTCGGTAAACAAGTCCTAAATGGCTATTTCTTTTAAAAACTAAATGTGATACGAACTTGTAAACCATTTATTATTGCACTTACATTGCATACCTTATTTTTCAACATAATTTCATCCAACATTGATACACTTATCTCATCGCTTTATCAGTCCACCAAAACCTACAGCACAGAAGTCTTTAGTCTACTGTTTCAGTCACATTTGCTGTTCATATTAAACCCCTTTGTGGGATCAAGATGCTGCAGCGGTCAGCGACCCATAGCTGACTGCTAGCGTCAGGGCCAGTGAACCATAGCTGCCAAGACCCTTCTACACCTCCACGTGGTGATCCTGGATAACAGGCTGCAGCAGGGCAGACTGGCTAAGGAGAAGGGATTGAAAAGGGAATGCTAACCCAGTACTCAAAAAATGCTTGCTGAAGTCAGATGTGTTGGACCGAAAGGTGCAAATATCGCAGCCAAGCTGTAAACTACGACACAACGCATTACATTCTCTGGACTACATTCTGCTACTTAAGCCCTTTCAGGGTTTGGTAGGGGGAGATTGAGAACGAACGAAGAAGAAGAAGAAACCCCTTTGTTATTTGAGAAACATCTTCCGCCAAGGTGGGATCATGCATTATGCTTAGGCCAAACAATGTAAACACCCTTGCAGTTGCTACACCATCTAGGTCTATTGTTAATTGTCAGCTCGAGTGACCATGGATGCCGGTTTGTATCTGAGCTGCACATGTCCATGTGATACCTAACGTTTGCTTGCTACAGTAATCACAAAGCTGGATGCTGCTGCCACATAATCATAATGACATATTTAACAACTATCAATTACATTTTTTAGCTATCCCATCAGTTTGTGACCTACTTACTGAATTACCTCCTAAGTAAATCAAACACCGGAGAGGCACCCAACCCAGGATGAAAAGTATAGACTATAGGTTCACTGAAACTATCACCTTTCTAGCTATAAAAGGTAACTAAAGGGGGCTTTTCTTGGGGTTTGCAACTTCATTAAAAAATATTGTTTTTATAATCAGCTTATGATAAGCTGTTAATCTGCTACTGACTAAAGCTCGGATATTGGCTTCCTCTAAAAAGTGTAAAAGACTCAAAGGGGACCAGCTGCATTTGAAACATATCTTGATCTTGATGATCAAGCAGCGTTAGCTGCAGGTCCCAACTTCGTCTCCAGTGGACCCTGTCTTGGGCCACGGAAGTCCAGTGTGTGGTAAGTGCTCCTCTAGAGCGTCTCGGATGTTGCAGCGTACAGCAATGGTGTCTGACCAATGCATTGGAGGTCTTCCCCGTGGTCTCTTCTTACCTCAGGGGTACCAAACTGCTGTTGCTGTGCTCCATTGACCATCATTTGGTCGCGTTGTGACCTGCCCATCTATGTTTTGCCTTGTCTGCATGGATTACCGTATCCTTCACCAGGGACAATCGCCTTATGTTAGAATTGTAGAGACCTTGCATGCGCTGGTTCCGGAGAGTGATTCCGACCAAGCGTCTCTCAATGGAAACCTGGGTCACTTTCAATTTGCCCTCTAGTGATTTTGTTAGTGTCCACGTCTTGGCACCATAGCACATCGCAGGGAGTACAGTGGAATTGAAGAGGGAGACTCACAGGGTTGATCATGACAACCATCCAGGACCGTGTTAATAGACGAGAAGGCTGTCCAACTCGCATGGTGACGTGTTATCAATTCAGGTTCCAGGTTATTCTCCATATTGAGAAGACGTCCAAGAAAAATGTACTCCTTGACCTCCTCCAATCATATAATAACTAATATATTAATCTTAGTGTCTGCAACACAAATACTTGGGGTCACACTCACAGCTGATTTCTCCCCATGTATCATGTACTAGACTGCAGTACTCAGTACTGAGGCCGAAAATGAACGTGAGGATATTCATTTGCATTTGGATGTTAAGACCGAAAAAGTGAAAGATTTTTAATGCTTGAAAACATGCCTTGTTGCAAGGTTTACTTTAAAAGCGGTCATCTGCGAAAATTTGAAAGAATAGTGATGAAGTAAATCACATCTAATCCCACTGTGTCGGCAGTCATTTACAGTCATGAGACTCATGAGTAATCACGATTCGCAAAACATTGTGATACATTGTGTATCATACAGTGATTGTCACACTGCCGACACTGACTACTGACTACACAGTACACACGCTTTCTATATAATTAAATAATAAAAACATGTACAAAGAAATACTGCTACACCTTTCTCCTTTTTATCACGTTTACTGCTAGCCATTAATATAGCCAGAAAATACGGCAAATAATGTTTTTGATTTTTTTTTAATCAGGCTACAAAAACACTTTCTCCTACTAGAAAACACTACAAGTAACTGGCGGTTACGGAAATTAGGCTACCTCATTTACGCTGTAAAAGCAGAAATAAATCTGTCTTTTTTTTATACCAGTTTTGTTAAAACATGGATTTTTATATAAATATGAAATTCAAACAGAAGTCTATAAGACAGTTGGCCTATGCCTTACTACCAAGATCACTCACACACTCTTCCCCTTCTCTCCCCTCTCACCTCACTCTGTTTCATTTGACTCTATCCCACAGTCACACCCTTGCACAACTTTCATACGCGCCCTCGTGGTAAAGCCCTTCCATTGCACTTTGGTTGGGCTAGCTTCTGAGGGCGCACAAACCTAGCATAGGTACATACAGATGCACACGTGCATCCAAGCACTGGTTTATGCGTCCTGATATCGCCCAATTGACTACTGTCTGGGGTGGAAAATGGCACGCCTCCGCCAGTAGAAACTAGTGAGGCAAACATCTAAGCAAAAAAAAAAAAAAATACTACCAAGATCACTAAACTATTCAGCGACATCTGGGATGAAGAAAAAAATTCCGCAGGAATTTAAAGATGCTTTAATCGTCCACATATACAAGAGGAAATGAAACCAGCAGATCTTTGATAATCTCCATGGAATATCCCTGCTATCCGTCGCCGGAAAATTCCTAGCACGCCTTTTAGTAAATCGGCTAATTAAATATCTTGAGCAAGGCCACCCCCTTCCAGAGAGTCATCGTGGCTTCAGAGCTGGGCTGGGAACTGTGGACATGATTTTGCTGCACAACAGATACAGGAGAAATGCCAGAAGCATAGCATAAATCTATATTCTGCCTTTATTGACCTCACCAAGGCATTCGACACTGTAAGCAGAGATGATCATGTTAAAGTTGGCTATCCCACCAAGTTTATCACCATGGTGAAACAACTCCACGAAGGCATGCGTGCTGGAAAGCGGAGAGATCTCCAGAACGTTTGACACGACAAACAATGTAAAACAAGATTGTGTGCTCTCCACAACCCTGTTTAGCATGATATTATCGGCCATGATGTCGGATGCTTTTAGAACAGCCAAATCCGGCATCAGGACGGGACACACTTGTGAAGGAATTGTACGATGTATAACATATTTTGCTTACTTGTGACCTTTGTGGTCGCTTTTTAGTAGAGAATATAGTACCACGTTGCTGTACCAATCTTGTCTATCAGACAACAAAGGTGCGTACGATGAAGAAGAAGAAGAAGACAACAAAGGACGAAAATGGTCATGTAAAACATAATGTTACCAAATACAGCCCTACAAGAGCACATGCATGCTTTTGTACAGGCTTCATTCAAAGAGTTCAGTTAGAGGTGGCCTCAGACTTAAAATACCGTTTTTAAACTGGTTTGGAAGACTCTGTAGCGCCAAGGCAAAGCTCAAGGTCTACCGAGCTGCTATCTTAACTTAACTTAACTTCATTATACTGGTTTAGAAGGCTCTACAGAGTCTGGATACAACCAGTTTATTTCACTCCACCCGCACACCGCCTTGGGGATTAGAGAAATAAGGCGAACTCAAAAACAAACAAAAAATTTCACTCCACGGATACCGAAAATACTGTGAGCATCCAATCTATTTTTGAATGCATTAACTGACTCTGCTTCCATTACATTTGGCGGCAATGCATTCCAGAGATTCACCACTCTCTGGCTAAAAAAATATTTCCTAATATCTAATCTTAAACCTGTTTTTAAACAATTTGTAGCTGTGTCCTCTTGTTCTTGTAGCCGGTTGTACTTTGAAAGACTTGGTATAGTCTAATTTATCCTTTCCATTTATTATGTTATACAATTGTATTAAGTTACCTCGCCTGCTTACAGATGCCTTGGCCGTAGTCACAGCACTAAAAAGCCAGACAAATACTGAACAATGATTTAAGAGCAGTACTCTGTCAACTATGCCAGCAGTCCGCACCAAAAAGGGTAGTGGTACAGTGGGTTCCATCCCACTGCAACATCCAAGGCAACGAGGAGGCAGACAGACTGGCAAAAGAAGGTACAAGACTACCACAACCAGATACTAGTTTGACATACGAAGAGTCAAAACGGCTTATTAGAGCTAGATACATGACCAAATGGAAAACCGAACATACTGGCTACACAAAAAACGGTGCCTATTACCAGTTGAACAGAAGAGAGCAGGTCGTGGTCTTCAGACTTCGCACTGGCCACAATAGACTGAGGTACCACCTATTCAACAAATTGAAGATAGGTGGCACTGACGAATGCCCGTGTGGCACCGGGAAAATGACCGCTGAACATTTGCTGCAAAACTGCCCGACATACGAGGATCAGAGAGAGCAGATGTGGCCATCACCAGTGGCAACACTAGACAAGCTCTATGGCAGTGTCGACAACCTCAGGATGACGGCTGCTTTTTACGGAAAAAAAATGGTTGCTGTCTGACTGCGTACGATGAAGAAGAAGAAGAAGTCACCTCGAATTCTTCTTTGTTCTAGACATTGAAGACCAGTTTTTTTTTAGTCTTTCCTCATAACTATAATTCTGAAACCCTGCTATCATTTTTGTAGCTCTTCTTTGTACCTTTTCCAGCATGCTTATATCCACTCTATTATATGGACTCCACACCTAAACACAGTACTCTAATTTAGGTCTCACTAATGATTTATATAACTTTACTATTACTTCCTTGCTCTTCTGTGAAATGTTTCTTATTATCATGCCGAATATGGATTAGCCTTTTTCACTGCCACCTGGACTTGCTCCTCACCTTTCCTGTATGATCTATTAAAACTCCTAGATCTCTTTCCTTTTTTATTGTTCTAATATTGTTTCTCCCATTCATTATTGGATCTTCCCATGTGGATGACTGTACATTTGTCTACATTAAACTCCATCTGCCAGCTCTCAGACCAATTTTTAATCGTATCTACATCCGATCTCAATAGATCCACCTCATTCCAGAGAAGAGACCCTGCCGCATAATTTTGTGTCATCCGCGAGCTTTGCAATCATGGATCTGATATCAATGTCCAAATCATTGATACATGTATTCAGAACAAAATTGGTCCCAATACCACGTATTACATCACATCAGTCATAGTACTCCCTATTTATGCCCACTCTCTGCCTTCTGCCCGTCAACGAATTTTCTATCTAATTGGCAACTTCACCACCTATTCCATGTGCTTTCAACTTTCGAAACAATTTTTGATGAGGTACTCTATCAGAGGCCTTTGCAAAATCCAGATAGATAACATTTACTGGCTCCCCGCCATCTAACATTTTGGAAACCTCCTCCATCAATTCTAATAGATTAGTAAGCCCATGCTGACTATTTTTGATTAAATTAAACCTGTCCAAGTGCATTACTATGATGTCCTTAATAATGGACGTTTTTCAGAGAATGCTCGTCAAACTCATTGGTCTATAATTGGCTGGATCTGATTTTTTGCCTTTTTTTTTTAAACAAGGGAGATCACACCTGCATCTTTCCAATCTCTTGGAACAATCCCCTAGTCAAGAGTATGAGAATAAAATATCGCTAATGGTTTTGCTAACTGGTCTCGAAGCTCAAACAGTAATTTTGGATGAATACCGTCTTGACCAGGATATTTATCCACCTACAACCTATCCAATTTTTGTAAAAACAAATTCCTCGGTAATGCAGAATGATAGTAAACCTTCTGTGTGCATGTCCCGTTGGAAAATATTTAATGGCTCTGGGATCTAGAAACTGTCTTCTTTTGTATAAACTGTGCCAAAGTACTGATTGAGTTTGATTACCAGCATCCATGTTCTCACTTATTATGTTTCCTGGACTATCTTTAAGTCGACCAACTGTGTCTTTCGTTCTCTGTTTACGTCGAACATCAGAAAAAAGCCCTTGCTATCAGTCTTCATCTTTTAAGCAAGTTTTTTTTTCAGTCAATTTTTGCTGCTCTATTAACTTTATAAGATTTTTTTTGTATGCTCGAATATTTTAAATATGTTTCATTTGATTTTCCAGCCTCTATATATTTTTTCCAAGCTTTATTCTTAGCTCTTCCACAAATAACCACGGATCGAGTTATCCTCCCATCCTTGTCATACAAATGTTAGAGTTGAACTGTCTATGCGAGACATGCAAAAAGATTGAACCACTTTCACACAACCTGCCTGAGACGCATTTCCGCATTCGTTATCAGGCCCATGTCCCTGACACTGAAGTCCTGAAAAGAGCACACCTGCCAAGCATCCAAGCATTGCTGCAGGCGGCACAACTGAGATGGGGTTAGCACATTGTGCGCATGCCGGCCACAAAACTGCAGAAGACACTTCTGTGCTGTGAGGTTAGGGAAGGCTGGTGAAAAAGATATCGCTCAAAAAAGAGTTTCAAGGACAGCGCGTGAAGGAAACTGATATGCTGGCACATAGATGAAGTCAAATGGAAGAGCCGACACAACGCATTCAGTTCTCTGGACTACATTCTGCTACTTAGGCCCATGTCAGGGTTTGGTAGCGGGAGATTGAGAACGAACAAAGCCAAAGCCCAAATGGAAGAGCATCACGGAAACCAGGCCGGAGTAACGAAATCCAGTAAACGCGAGAGTTGCTGAATGAGAGAGCCGCCGTATGCAGACAGCGCAAACCAAACGTCTGATCCGGGAGGAAAGAGCCGCGGAACTACCCTCGCCCGCAGTAGAAGACCTTGTGTGCAAACCATACAATAGAATATTCTGTGATCGCATTGGACTGTTTGGCCACATGATCTCCAGCAAACACCACACCGAAACATGTCAGACAGTGCAGAAACAAAACAAAACAGAACACATGCAACAAGAATGATGTCGATGGTCATCACCAACAACGACGGACAGCTATCATATATATATATATATATATATATATATATATATATATATATATATATATAAAGGCAGTCCCATAGCAGACGAAACTGTCAGTAATGAAGTGTTAGAGACTTCATTTTATTATTTTTTATTTAGACTTTTCGCTATACCTCTTAAAATGAAGCCTGCACATGAGAATTTGCAATGGCGGCTCAATAGCAATGAGTCTACATAATAAAATTGCCGGTCTCATACATGACCCTCTTTAGTTGGCTATTGAGACACGAATGGAATGTTGCAGCGGGCCTATTGTTTGACACACCGCCTTGGGAATAGAGAAATTATGCGAACGAAAAGTTGCCAGATAGCGAAGACTATCCGTAAGTAGGTTTTTTAAACGGCCTGCGGGGGAACTGAGACGCTAGTCCAGTCAGGCCCAACATACTGACCAGGACGTCGCGGCAGAGTCAGGCCCAACATACTGACCAGGACGTCGCGGCAGAGTTAGGCCCAACAGATTGACCAGAACGTCGCGTCAGGATCAGTACACTGACCAAGACACTACTCTCTCTTTCATGTATCGTTCCCTGGAAACATGCTGTTTTCAAGGCAGTCTGGCTGACGATATGTGGATCGATGTGATCCCTGTAGTAGTGAGCGTCATGTAGATGAAGCCATGCATAACACAACCGCCTGGTGGACCACTGTCTACCTTTATCAGCATGCTCGGGATGTGAGGAAAGCTACTACAACCCCGTAGCTGTTAAACTAGATGTTTTCTCGAGATTCGAAGAAGGCTTAAAGGCAATGGCACACTAAAAAAATCGCGTTATGCGAACTTACTAAAACAATACGTCATCTGCTCAAAGCTGACTACGAGCAGCATCAAAGACTGGTCAATGCAGCTGAAAACAGGCACAGTATAGTAAGATATCGTAAGAGTATGGAGCAGAAGAAAGCCATTCTTCAAGCACTGAAACTGACGACAACCGAATAAGAACCTTCTCAATAGATTGAATCGTATGAGGTCATCCATGTGATCCAACAGGCAAAGTCAGGCACAGCCTCGGGAGTAGACGGAGTTACAATATACTTTCTTAAGACGGAAGAATAGACTCTATCACTACAGCTATCTATGTTATTTAACAAGTCCTTCACAGAGAAGCGAATCACAGATCAATGGAAACCTCAAAAACTATACTCATCCACAAAAATGGCGACACCAAACTCATGGAGAACTATCGCCCTATATGCTTACTACCTATGATATAAAAATATTCTCAAAATTTCTTATCAACAGGATCGGCCAACGACTGGACCTCCAACAACCCCGTGCGCAGGCTGGATTCAGAAGAGCGTTCTCCACTACTGACCACCTACACACAATCCACCAGCTGTTGGAGAGTGCAATATGACAATATGTCTAGTGTTTATAGATTATGAAAAAGCTTTTGACAGTATTTAGATCAATGCCCTAAGCAACCAGGGCGTGGCCGACAATTACACGAGGATGATCTAAGAAATAAATGTAGATTGTAGTATGGACATTACTCTGTACCACCGTCCAATAACTATTCCACTAGCAAGAGGAATGCAGCAGGGCGACACAATTTCTCCAATGCTTTTCACTGCAGCGCTTTAGGACATCTTCCAACAGCTGAGTTGGGCCGATAGAGGAATACATATAGATGGGAAAAGGTTCACCCACCTACGCATTGTGGACTGCATTGTGCTTATCACCCACACCACCGAGGAGACCCAACACTCCCTGAACGAACTGGATGAGGTCGGTAGAGGTGTCGGACTACGGATGAACAAACAAAAACAAAGGCAATATCCCCGAAACCCATACTGTCGCAAATGCGAGAGTAAGCTGGGAAATGAGCCTGTCGAAGATGTCAGCAACTACATATACTTGGGACAGAAAATAAATGCCACCCACACCATAGACAGGCAAATCTTCATATCTTCGGGCTTGATAGCGGAAGATTGAGAACGAACAAAGAAGAGGGAGAAGAAGATAGAATCGAATAGGTGATAGTCATCAGGAATTGAGGACAAATCATGTTTTTGCTAGTGATAAGGTGGGAGATATATATCATGTTATCAGACTAAGAAAGCAGAAGACGAAAAATATCGCCATGTAGCAAATTGATGGACTTCCAGAGAAATCAAGTCTGACACATAGATCAAGATTTTCATCTTTAATGTTAAGGCATAATTGCTCTGTGGGTCGAATTCTTGGAGGTCAACAAAAGCACTAACAAAAAGGGTGTAGACATTCATAAACAGAAGCTTTCACATAATAATTGGGTTATAATAGCACGATATGGTTGCTGACATCAGGATGTGACATAATACTGGGCAGTTGACATGAGATCGGGAAATAACGAGAAGGCATAGGGACGGATATGCATTACTTTGAATAAATGGGAGAATGGCATCGTGAGACAGTCGCTGTTCTGGAACTCGAAAGGCAAGGCAAGTGACACAAAGGCCGTTCAAAACATACTTGGCAATGAGAGCTTGAAAAACAACAAGTGATGCAGGACAGATGTGGCAGATCACAGCGAATGTCATACATACTTTGTGTGTCTGTTATTTAGAGACATATCCTCCGCAGGGTTTTGATTGATTGAATAGTTGAGATTAGTGACTTCAAATGTATGAACCGTAATACACATCACTTTCTTAACAAACTTAAAGGGGTAAGATATTATACTTTTTTCTTGAACCTGTTATGTCATTCGGAACATTTGCGCCATGAACCAACGAACTGCATTCGCTTCTGTATTTCTTTCTGTAATTCTCAAGTGGTAAGTTTTCTAACTACATACATTACCAACAGTAATCGGCTTTGAGGATACGTTTAGTAACCAAATCCTTTGCTTACCAACCTCGGGCCCATGAAGGAATTAAAGGGCTTTAAGATCGTATACATTAATGCGCTGGATCTTTAGGTAGCCTAAGATAACATACATAATAACCTACATGTACATAAATGGGGGCTGACATTTGCCGCTACTTATTTTAATAATCTTGAGGCAGCGTGGCCTAAGGATGAAACGTCGGCTTCACAACACCAGTACACAAGATTCGAATTTCCAGTTTGGCAGACACTGGATTTTTGTTTCTCTGTTTGATCGGTCCTCGGCATACGAGAAGTAATAACAACCTATCGGTGGTGCACACCTGCCAAGAAACTTATAACAGCCAATAAAAATTAAGCTTGTCAATTGGTGAGGATATTATTGTCTATACATCGAGTTTTCTTGCTTGACACTGTGAAACACCTCTACCAATTTACGTTTTCTTCTTGTTGATGCTTCTGTTTCCAATTTTCTTTGGAAATAGTAAATAGGCGTTTGCTGTCCGAGCTATGGGCTGCGCTTGCCTTGGGCTAGCATTTAGTTGCAACTTGGGGAGTTCATTCTTGCCACTTCTACACACGACAGTTCAACAGTTGTGTGTACATTTTCTTCTTCTTACTTGACCTGCACTTTCTACAGGGGCAGATGCTCATGTGCAGGTCCCAGCTCTGGTATGAGCTGGATGTAGCCGGGAGAAGGATTTCCTGCTTAGCGGGCTAGAGCAGCTTTATACTCCGCTGCGTTGGGACAAGTGCTTACGGAGGGTGGTTATCCGATGTACGATTAAACTTAATAGACCCAAACACTAGAGCAAAGTAGACCCACCGCCTGTTAGGCGCCATCTATGCTGCTGTAAACAAATCACCTAACCATGGCCGGCCGGTGTTATGTCACACAGTTAGTCGCCTGATACGACATGCTCTCTGTGAGGCTGTGGTGCTACTCTTGTCATACACAAAGATCCCGGTAGATTTTGTTGTATGTCAATTTCACCAACTTTTTCATATTTTTTCACAATGGGAGCAGTAACTGCGATCAGATAAAAGAAAAAGTAATGTAGATCGTTTAGTAATATTCTCCGACAGAAGGGAAAGACAAAAAATGTTTGTAATGTGCTGTGGCCCCCGAGTCCCCCACACTTGGCCGCGGCGAGGGTGAATGCTCAACTTGCCTGCCATGTGCAATTTGGCAATGGAATAGCATCTACCAGTTAAGCCTGTTGCAGCAATTTTGGAAATATCTGAATGCAAAAAGCAGCACGAATCCATGTCACAATGATATAATAATTTGTTAAGTTAAAGCATGAAATACAAATATTTATACTGTAAATTATCGTAGAAGTTGAAATAGGATATTTAAAAAAATGTAGTTACAGATATTTAAATATCTGACCTTGTAAAGAGCACGTAACCGAACCAAACACTGGCACATTGTCGGGCACAACCAAAGAAAGCCGGTTGACTTCACATAAAGTTCATAATTTGCAGGATTGCAAGTAGTACATTTGAAACAAAAGGTAAATATTATTAGCAGATAGAATGGTTCACAACAGAGAAAAAAAAGCGCGAGCTAGTGGAATCACTCTGAAATAGATGATGCAGCTTGTTGAAGCTTTGCTTTACCCTGCGTGAGATGACAAAAACGTGCTTTTCACTCTCCAGCTCACGGCCAAAATGTTCGATAAATTTCAATTTGACTCATGACTGTCACCTTAATATAATAAATATTATTTACGAGAACGTTATTTCGTTATACAAGTTTATATTTTGTATGACTATGGTTATTAATGACTTTGTAATTCTGACTGCTGCAGATTCCTAGATTCTTGCAAACTAAAAACAGCGGCTAAATAAGCAAGCAAGTCTATAACTAAAAAGGTACTACCGATTACTTTATTAATTTTAGTAATGGCCAGTGTGTCCAATCATCTCGACAAATGAGTCTGACTAGTGACTGATGCAAATTTTACCCTACACAACTACGACGGTTCGCATAAAAGCACTACTCATGTTTGTTTTTTGCGTAGACAGTTTGCTGTTACTTAAATATTTGTTTCTGAACATTAGAAAAGAAAGATGGACCTTGAGCAACGTTTTAAAAACTAAAAAAGCTGTTCCATTACTCTTTATTATTTATTTTGTCACTAGCCCCATTCTGTGTGTTCAAACTTTATTAAGTTTAGTTTATTTAGACTAGACTAACCATTGATTAGTACGGGCGTACGACATGCCCATGGCATTAGTGTTCTATAAGTCTGAGATTCAGTCTTCTTTTTGACCATGTGTACTACTGTTCATCGCATATCCATTCAATTTCATAACCAAATCAGTCCAAATCACTTTGGTTGTATTAGGACATGTTAACCGTACACAATTATGGCTATTTAATCTTAATCTACACACTTAAACAACTGCAACAAGAAAAGAAACACCAAATGACAGCCCAGAAATTTGAGAAAACATAACTCGGATTGACATGTAAGAAAAAAAACGTTAACAGTTTACTTATTTATTACAACCAAACCCTGTAATCTTTCTGGTTGTACTAGGATGTATTACTTTATTAGCTTATAACATTTACTGATTTAGTTAAGGAATCTATGCACGTAGCATTGTTCTATGAAATATCCCCCTCCGGCCCTTCCCTGTTTCATATATTGTGCTTATCATCATCCTGCTGCTTATGCGACAGCATACAAATATCTGTGAAATCGAGGTCTTCCAGCTGCTTATGATTATCAAAACACAATTTCTGTTTTTAGACCCGGTGCGCTACATCCAGAACCATGAAAAAAGATTGTTAGTTATTGTAGGCATCCCTGTTTACTAGTATCTGCAAGTAGCATTATATTTAGAAAACTGTAGAGTTGCATCACAGAAAAGACCATGAGACTCATAGAAGAAAAAGATAAGGCTGGGTCGTCCCGGGAGCCATTGCAGTCTGAAAAACCATTTCCGCCTCAACTGGAGAATGCACCCAGGACCACTCAGATGCAAAGTCAGCACACTAATCACTGTGCTACGCAGCTCCAACACCTGGGAAAACCTTGTTCAAAATGGTTAAACCTGGAGTTCGGTCACGGATGGCGTTGAAATCACCAAGGGCCTCTGGAAGTCTAAAGCAGTCTAATCATAGAACTTTCCGCGCTCGCATTGGATTGATCACCAGTCACAAGTGCACCCACATGCTCAAGGATACAGTATGACATGGGATGATGTTGGCGGTATATATATATATATATATATATATATATATATACATTTAATAATTTGTCCATAGTTGTAGATAAGGACAGCCAACGTCATCCCATGTCATACTGCATTCTTTTTCTTGTGCTATCTATGAGAGAGCCTACTATATAATATATATATATATATATATGAGTAGGCTCTCTCATAGATAGCACAAGAAAAATAAGTGAGAATAGAGATAAAGCTAATCTACTCAATCAGTACTTCGGCGCAGTCTACACAAAAGAAGACTGCTGCAAGATTCCAGAGCCCATAGATATTTTCCAAAGGGACATGGATGCAGTGGAATTAAGTCGTAAGATCAATCTGTATCACGGAGAATATGGTTTTTAAAAAATTGGAGGGGTTGAAAGTGGATAAATGTCCAGGTCACGATGGTAAACTTTTCATCCAAAATTGCTGTTTTTAATTAGAGAACTATTAGCAAAACCATTGGCTATATAATGTTCTCAGTAACTTGGGAAGGGAATTGGAAAGATGCAGAAGTGACTCCCTTGTTCAAAAAAAAAGGTAAAAAATCAGATCCAGCAAATTATAGACCAGTGAGTTTAACAAGCATAGTCTGTAAAATAAGAGAGAGGGACAATGGGATTTGCTTGATAAGCCTCATGTAGTTTGAATCAGAAAATATAGACAAGAAAATGCCTAAAGAGATTTTATCTGTGGTTCTTAATATACAAGTATCCAAAGGAAAGATGATGTATCTTGTTTTTGTCTGAATGATACCAGTGCCTGAAAGGCACTATAATCTACAAGGCATGTAACAAGAGACGACTAAGGATTGGTCAATGGCGTTTCAGTCAAAGACAGATGTGTCAGACCAAAAGGTGCTGAATATCGCAGTCAATCTGTAAACTAGCAACCCAAGGCATTCCGTTCTCCGGACTACATCCTGCTACTTGCAAAAGCCCTATTCAGGACTTGGTAGCTGGAAATTGAGAATGAACGCAAAAGAAGGACATGGGCTTGGCTACTCCTCCCAGTAGAAACTTTAATAGGTTCTGGCAGGTCAACACTTTATGACTTGGCGTGTATTAGTTGAAGACCTATTCTCCACCAGGAGCTGGTAAAAGTTTTGGATTTATAAGATAGTTATTTGCATCATTTATATCACAAGTATTGTTTTTGTTAGTTCACTTTAGGATGTTAAATATAAACATGAAGTCTAAAATATTTCAATTATTGTCATTTATTATAGATGGCTGTACCACCAGGCAAAACACCTATTAGTTATTTACAGGAGTATGCTACAAAGCATGCAATTACTCCCCAGTATGATCTTATTGCCAATGAGGGAGCAGTGCATGAACCAACATTTATTATGAGGGTGACTGTTGGTGATAATGCAGTTGCCACTGGCAAAGGTATTTTTATTATCACTTTTAATTTGTATGTCATTTCTTTTTCCTCTTTATTTTTTTCTCCTGACATTCACTGATATTTATTTCATACAGGATTATAGACATTTTTGTTGTTGCGGAAATAAAACTAGACAGTAATTTAAATATGAACCCACTAAGAATACAAGTTAGAAGAATTCTGATGTAGAGGAAAGTTCATGGCATTGTGTGCAGAGGAGTTTATGAAACAAAATTGATTAAATTAATACAGCTTTATGTCATAACATAATGAGATGCTTATTCTTTTGTATCTTGTTCCATATTGATATGTCCTTTTTTTTTTTTTTTACAATAGAATGTACAAGTTTATTAAACTGCAAAATTAGAATTTGTATATTTTCTTTAGTGCCATCATTTCAAATAATCTTGTCAATCTATACAACTTATAACATATTGTCTATTTTAATTATTTTAAATTCTCCTCAAAGGTTCAAGCAAGAAAAAAGCAAAGCATGCTGCTGCACAAAATGCTCTAAATATTCTAATGGGTGTTACAGTGAATGGTCAAGATGATGTTAAAGATGAGCCAGTATTGTAAGTAAAGATACTCAAACTTTAGAATCAATCTGCATGCGATTACTGGTCATGTTGTCTTCAATATTAAATCAGGTTTTATTTCATCACCTATAATCTCCTTTTGAAGCAAAACCATTATCTCAGTGGCTAAAGCTACTAAAATGATAAATTACAGTAGTTATCCCATAGTTGGAGTCCACCTGGAAGATTTATAAGATTGTGGAACAAAGTCCTTGCTATGCTATACCAAAGTTTTGAATTTCCCCTTGATGTAAGACTGGTATCCAAACCATTGGACCACTCGCTCTTTCTTTAGTTATCTAGATCTAGCTTGTATGCAAGAGTTACATTTTCTGAGTAAGTTCTAACATGATGCAACCAAGAAAGGCTTGATACCAGCTATACTGCGAATGGAAGCAAATTACAAATAGTGAATCAATGTGCAAGATGATTACAATAGAAATGTTTAGAGTACTATAATACTATTCTTATGATTTTTGCTTTCACCTCATCAGACAGAGTATAGGGCCACCACTGTAGGTCACCTCCTTTATGACTTTAGGAAACACAGTGCTAAGCACAGTGTGTAGCGTTTTACAATGGTGGTTTCTGTGGCAATTTGCTTTAATAGATGAGGTCGATAGTCTCGTGCATTTAGAATACTATTGACAAACAGAATTATCTTACGTTTTACAAATAAAGTGAAGACACAACAGGAAAGACCAGATATATATATATATATATATATATATATATATATATATATATATTGAGAACAGAAACATTGAAACACAACGGAAAAGATAAATTAAATTATAACACGTTTTTCAAAATGCAGCTGCCTACAAGAACAAGAAGGCACAGTCATACATTAATTAAAGAAAGGTCCAGATTAGATACCAGGAAATATTTTTTTAAGTAGAGAGTCGTGAATGCTTAAAATGCATTGCTAAAGGAAATAGTGGAGGAAGGGTCAGAGAATAGATTGTATGGATATAGGTATTTTTAGATCAAGTGAATGTAAAAGAAACTGATTGTATACCGACTCTACAGAGTCTTCTAAACCAGTTTAAAGAAGTTTAAATTGAAAAAGTTGATACAGATAGAGAAAATAATAGCTCAGTCTGACAACATGACACAGCACAGAACTGACATTAAACCAGGTACTCCTAGTTGTAGACAAACATGATTGCCTGCAGTTTCCTCTAATCTGTGGGCAAATTCATCCACACACACAAAATAATTCTGTCACAGATAGGCTATTCAGTGATGCCACAAATACTTGGTAAATAATTTGTGTCCCACTGAAGTATAGTAATTTAAATTTGAACTTTGACACTTGCAGTCAGATTGACATAATGCAGACCATGTTTCTGTGTAGCCAGGGAAAGTTCAAAGTGTGTATCATTGCCTGTTCCCTGAGATAGTTATATGCAGTTCATGAAGAGTGACATGAATTCATGTAAGATACTCTGAGAAATTTGGAACTCTCTCAAGCATATCACTCTGTTTACTAGTCTGTGCAACATTAGGACAGATGCAGGAGAGCAAATTAAATTGACTGTTTTACTGTAACTGATTCAGTACATTGGCTCATGAAAAAATGCTGCTGATCCTGACTAGCAATTTGTGCAAAAAATACACTTTTCTCCATTCCAACCGTATGACATTGAGCTAAAAAAGTATGCAACACATGTGAACACATTTGCTAAAACAATTTCTGATTTTGTAGAAAAACATTGGAATTTTTAACTTCACATGCTTTCAGTAAAATGTGAAAATTGTTTCACTTAATAAAGTGAAACTTAAGAAACCTAGGATAACTCAATGCAACAGGATAACGACTGTCATTTTCTCGAATAGCAACATTTGTCCTTAGAAAATACTATGACTGTTTCTCCTACTCTCTCAATTGTGCCGCTATCATGTCTTTGTCTCTTTCTTTATCATTTACATTTATCTTTGTTATCTGATTACATCTACCTTTAAATATACATATGGGGAAAAAAAGTCCATTGAGTGCTTGTATTTTCATTTGCAGGACTGCAACCACTACTCAAGTTAAGGAGGATGATGTGGGAAATCCAATTGGAGAGCTTCAAGAGTTTACTCAGAAAAAGTTACTCAAGCCTCCCATTTATGAATTTGTAACAGAACAGGGCCCCCCTCATGCCAGAGAGTTCATTTGCAACATTAAATTGGGAAAGTTTACAGAGAAAGGTACATTTTTGTGTCTGCTTTTGATAAATCTTTGCTTGCTTTTGCTAAATCTTTGCTGTTTGTAATAACTTTTTTTTTGCATTATGAGGTTTTATCAGTTATTGTGATGTCTTGCACTATTATA
Source organism: Ariolimax columbianus (assembly GCA_036924085.1). Taxonomy (NCBI): domain Eukaryota; kingdom Metazoa; phylum Mollusca; class Gastropoda; order Stylommatophora; family Arionidae; genus Ariolimax; species Ariolimax columbianus. The sequence continues at coordinate 38,172,702 of JAVGWX010000001.1, forward strand.
GGTAAAATTTAAATTCAGGTGTATATATACGTTATCTTTAATCCAGAGACTTAATCTATAGCTCACGAATTAAGTGTTTTGGCAAACATAATTAAAAGCATTTTTGTTTCGTTAGATTAGCATAATTAATTGTTATAGAAACACTCATACCATATAGCTGGAGATTAGCATAATTAATTGTTATAGAAACACTCATACCATATAGCTGGTGATTAGCATAATTAATTGTTATAGAAACACTCATATCATATAGCTGGAGATTAGCATAATTAATTGTTATAGAAACACTCATACCATATAGCTGGAGATTAGCATAATTAATTGTTATAGAAACACTCATACCATATAGCTGGTGATTAGCATAATTAATTGTTATAGAAACACTCATATCATATAGCTGGAGATTAGCATAATTAATTGTTATAGAAACACTCATACCATATAGCTGGTGATTAGCATAATTAATTTTTATAGAAACACTCATACCATATAGCTGGTTTAATTGAATAGGCAATTGGGTGTGTTTATTTTACATGTAATTTAGCTGGGTCACTTTTTTTTATTTCCCTATGGCAGTGAGGAATTCTTTTCCCAAATCTCCCCTCCCCATGAGGTAATTTTAGGTTCCTGGAGTGGGCTTATACTTCTTTTAGTTTCAGTAATTTGTTAATGCCAGAGTGGTCCACCGGGGTCTTTGTGTATAACAAGAATAGCACCACTGCCTCACAAAGAGCATGTTGAAAGAGATGACTGAAATGGCATAATACTGACTGGGTCTACTTTGCTTTAGTGTTTGAGTCTATTAAGTTGAACTCGCACATTGGTTAATCACCCTCTTTGCAAGCACTTGTCCCAACGGTGCGGGGTGTTAAGCTGCTTGAGCCTAGCCTGCTAAGCAGGAAATAAATCTTCCAGCTACATTCAGCTTATACCAGAGCTGGGACCTGCATGGGGGTATCTGCCCCTGTAGAAGTACAGGTCATCTTTGAACTAAGAATTAGTTATGAATATAAAATTAGTAAATCATTATAAAAATAATTGAAGTGAAATGAACTAATATAGAGAAGAAAAAAAATATTTACAATATTATATGCAAATTGTTTGAAATGCACCTTTTGAGTCTTGACATTCTTGGAAAGTGAGGGAAATGACATTCTGACATATGGCAGAGAAGGTTCATACCACAACAAATATTGAAGCTAGTTTTAAACCTACAGGATGTCACCTCTTACATCATGCCTGGGAGGTTACAATCCTTTGTTCTCCTTGCTGTAATCAGAATTATTAATATAGCATCTGAGAATATCGTCAGAGCATCACCAGGGCTTTAAAGGGGAGCAAAGACGGGTAACACTGAAACCTGCCAGGAATGTCATTAGAAGCTGATTAGGAGAGTTTGACATGAAGCTGGCTACCTCATCCTGTAGAGACTTTAAGCCGCAATAACTTCAACATATATGGAAAAGTCAACCTATGATGACTCGGTACATATTTGTATAAGACCTATGCTTCAGTGGAATCTGAAAATGCATAAAATGGAAATTAATTCACTTTTTAAAAATAGTGCCCTTTAAAGTGTTCTGTTTTACAATGCAGTAATAAATATGACATGCAATTTCTAGTGTTTGTTATGCTTGTCGTTTAAGGAACTGGGAGGTCAAAAAAGACAGCCAAGCGTATTGCTGCAGGAAACATGTTGGCCCAACTAAAGGCACTCACTCAGGACAAAGAGGTAGAAAAGCAATTAGAAGATTCAGATGAAGATGAAGAAATACCATTGGTGAGTGCTGAATTGTTGTTTCAGTGTGAGTGATGAAATCTTGTAAAAACAATCACTCATTTGAGTGATGTGTTATCATATTGACTACTGATGTATTGAGTCATATTGACTGTTGTTGTATTGAGTCATATTGACTGTTGATGTATTAAGTCACTGAATGTTGATGTTGAGCAGTTTGGATGTCAGTCTTTCGATCACAAGGGCATGTGTTCACAACTTTGCGGATATTTTTTTTTCTTTTGGAGGTAAAATAAAAATCTATGCTGTATAGCACATAACAACTGCAGGAGCAAGTAGCCTTTATTCCTTGGCCCAATATATCCTTATGGTGGACATCGGCAATAGAAATAAAAGCCATAATAATAGTTTTTGTTATTTTTAATCACATTTTAATCAGTAAAGATCTATATTAGCATGTGCAGATAAACATTTATTTGCTGATATCAGTGACATTCTATATGCCTTGTGTATGTTATTTAATTAGACTGAATCTCACCTGTGTATGACTGATGTTTTTTTTTTACCTAAACTAACTTTAATTTATTCTGACAGCATTATGCTGGCAGCATTATGACATTAAAATGTCTGAACATAAATTACACAAGTTTAATTTTGCGTTCGCCTTATTTATTTCCCAAGACGGTGTGCGTTGCACTGTGGTTTTTATTTTGTGCCTGTCGGCCCAGTGCATCTGACTCAGCATGCATTTTATGTAAGGGTCTGCTTCCTCCTGCATTTTCTAAGGGTTTGCTTCCCTGGGGTAACGGCCAGAGCTGTGATGGAGATTGAACCCAGCACCTTCGGTTGTGAGCCGTGTCACTTAACCACTAGCCCATGCCGTCCCCAGAAGTTTACAAATTGTTAATTATATACCCGATTCTGAGTTAAGAAAGTTCGGCAGTAAGAAAATGAACTAAACACTACCTCCTAAGGCTGGAAAACCTGGCAGAATAATGTCTCACTTCATCCCAATGTCAGTGATTGCTAAAGACTACTTTCACTCTGACATTAGATCACACTTGTTTTCCCGTTCATTATAAAATATATTTGTGAATATTAGATATGCAGAAATGGATTTCCTTTTTTTTTTAAACGTGTGTACTAAAAATGCAGCAAGAAATATATTCAAAGAACTAAGTACCAGAGTTAAAACTGGTTTTTCTTCTGCGTTTGTTCTCAATCTCCAACTACCAAGCCCTGAACAAGGCTTTGCAAGTAGCAGGATGTAGTTTGGAGAACAGAATGCGTTGTTTTGCTAGTTTACAGTTTGACTGCGATATTTGCACCTTTCAGTCCGACACATCTGTCTTCGGTAGCACTGGTTCTTCTGTATCTTGAATAAATGTGCTTTCTGAAAATTGTTGTCTTTTGTTGCTAGAGTTTGTGACTTTCCACAAATTGTTTTCGCATTTTGTGATGTGTTTTTAAAAGGCAAAGTGTGATTATAAATACTTGCAACATTGAGTAAATTGGAAACACGCTGAGCATTAGTTTAAGATAAAGTGGACGTCGCAAATTGTAATGGCGTGAGTGCACTTTATTTGACATTCTAGTGTTCTGATAAGTCTACCTAGCTGTAAATGTAATGTTTATCTGACTTACAGTTAAGCAAAGGGAATCAGTATGGAAGGTGGTTGGTCATACTGCCTCTGAAAAAGCAAAGACCTAATACAATGGAAGTCTCTAATATTTTATCTTGATGGCAGTTCAGTTCTTTGGAACTATGGAATTACATTTGCCTTTTTATTTCTATCAGGGGTTTGACAAGTCAAGTTATCCTGGTCTGAAACAATCAATAGGCAAAGCAAAGACAGTTAGCACACAGTCTGCTCTCGAAATTCAGCGCTTCTATGAGAAGGTTATGATTGCTGGAGGAAAGCAGGTCAGAGGACAAGGTCAGACCTTAACCCCACCAACAAATTACTGTCAGATGCTGCAGGAAATTGCAGAGGTGCAGAGATTCGAAGTGCAATACTTTGACATAAAGGACGATAATGTCATGGGTAAGTTGGCACATTTGATAAACATCTTGTCTTTTTCTACTCCAATGATTTCCATCCTCTGACCTGTTATTCTAGATCTGTGAGGTACGACTGTTCTAATACCTATTGTACCGATTTTTTAGTCAAGAGGTCGTGTTTGTTTGAACCTTAGTAAAGTTGTTTTTTTCTATTGAGATTTGATTTTTTTTTTAAACTAGCCTACTATCTGAAGCAAGAGACCTGTATTTTGGAGCCTAATGTGTCCTGTCTATATACCCTAGAAATGGGTAATAGGTTGTAATGAAAGTAATTGTACATTTGAATTTAAGAAATTCCAAGATTTTTGTAAAAAGCACCTGGACAAGATTGTGCATGGGGCTAGCAACCTCATCATGTAAAATCACTGCTATTAACACCGCTCTATCAAGTGCTAATGATTTTTAAAAAAAAATTTTTGTTGTTTAATCTTTAAATGCTATGGGACTGACAACCTGAAACTTTGCAGTTAACATTTAACAGCTTGAATAATACTTGAATTGTTTGCTATCTTCCCCAGGTATGAATCAGTGCTTAGTTCAGTTATCAACTGTCCCTGTTGCTGTTTGCCAGGGCACAGGACCTATTATGGATGAAGCTCATGCAAATGCAGCACACAATGCCCTGCATTACTTGCGCATCATGATTAAATAACATTAGCGCCCAGGAGATGTCATAGTCTCACACTGACCAAGTGAAAAGGATGGACTTTGAGAGCGAGTGCTGGCAACAAGACTTGATTTTGTTAACTGCAAATAGCTATTTTATGTTAGTTCCATTTTGAACACTTATCTAGCAGAAAATTGGACTAACCACATAGTTTTTGGTTATTGAGCCTTAAGAGATACAAGCAAATCGGTTATAAATCAAGAGAATAGTTTTCTTTATTGCCTAGTGACCATTAGCTATATACGCCTTTGCAAAACCTAAGGTAATAGTGGTTTTCTTTCACTCATGAAGACTTCTAACACTTATTATTGCACATTCTATAATATCAAAGTTAATGATTCTACTTGTATTCACCAAACCACACTTTTTTTTAAAAAAGTCACAGGCTTTCAGAATTAAAATGCCAAGTGTAGTTGCTAATAATGAACATATTTATATAGCAATTTTCAAACAACACATTCAATTTCTACTGTTTAAATTGGATTTTGAGAAAAAGAAAATTCACTTCTCAGAGCTTTGTTTGGAGATATTCATTATCTGACCAAAATTATATAAATGTTGAGGTGTTGACTAAATTCTTTCAGCTTTTCTAAGCAGAAAACATTGTTCTTAAGAGTGACATTTGCATTTTTAGATTATTCATGAACAATATAATTCAGCTATATAATAAATTTAATCAACTTCATTATTTCAGTAAAAAAAAAATATGCTGTTCCTTTTAACATTTCATATTAAATAGAATGCAGTGACGAATTGTGTCTAAGTTCCAACTCACATGCTCAAAGTCTAGGTATGATCAACTTGGTATACAAGTGTGAGACTATGTGATATCCTGGGATGTGCCAGGTTTTTGTGAGAGAAAGTGGAGTGACTTAGTTTTGTCTGAGTTTGGTGTTGTAACTTTTTCCTTTTCTTTTGTTTTAAATGTATTACTTGCATTTATTTGTCACGTTCTGTTTATTAGTGCAGGTTTGGGAACTCTTATTCAGCTCAACTATTTCTGAAACAATTTAAAATTCAATAATGTTAAGGGGCAAATAAATCTTGCAAGAAATGCACAAATTAATTAATTCCTGGGCTACAGCTTTATTCTTTCAACATGCTCCACTTGTATTTCTGCTGTTGATTTACATTTTGTTTGAAATTGAGCAACATGTACTGTAAATTTCAATGTGTTTTTTTTTTGTGTTCAAGATCTCGCAATTCTTTTTTCATATAAATCCTAGGATATAAATTTTCCTTTCATATAAATCAAATCTGTATATGCAGTATTTCAAATATTTCGAAAGGTTACCATTAGAATTTGATACTGTATGAAGAACAAGAACAATTTTAGAGGACAAATGCGAATGACTTATGTATGTAGATCTGTTTTGGTGTTGGTCTTGTCTCTTTTTTACTCCAGTCGGAGTATAGGGCCACCTCTACAGTTGGTCTCCTTTACTGTGCCTGTGCCACAGCAATGCATGCTTTTGCAGTGGTGATTTCTTAACAATTTGTTTTACATGATGAGGTTGCTAGCTCCATGCACTCTCTTAGTCGCATCTTACGACATGTATGGAGGTCCTTTCCTCCCTAATACGCGGGCCCTGGAATCCAGTCAGGGATGATCTATATATAATATGAAATATCTTTATAAATGAAAATTGGTATGATAGCAACAGTATGGAGGAATAGTTCTTTTTGATAGAATGGTAGGTCTTACAGAATAATTAACTAATGGAACAGAGCAGAGATGTCTTGTCTTCACAGTTAAAGAATGATTGTAGAGAGACTAAAACAGCTTGTATATGGGAAAATGCTTGATGATGGTTTATAAGCCTAGATCTCAGCACCCTACAGAGCTATATTTCTATGTTGGATCATCTCCACTAAAGGTTTCTGGTCATGTTCTAGAGTTTTGATTTCCTTGAAACTGATACATATTCTTCTCCATTTTGCTCCTTATGAAGTATAGATGTACTCCTGTAGATGACTCCTTGCAGGAAGCCTGCACCAAAGCTCTTGCAATATCTGTTTGTTGTTGAACGTGACGTGGACCTATTTTTGCTTCCCCAGTAATAGGTTCTAAAATCCAGACATGGTTAATGCATACTTCTGGTTCAGTGCCCACCACAATAATTTAGATGACTCTTTTGTGCGCCCTGAAAAGGGCATTAAGTGGCGGGTTACAGTATTTTTCCTCACACCCAGAGCGTGCTTATGAAGATGGACCGGTGTCCTCCAGACGGTTGTGTTATGCTTGGCTTCATCTGCATGTTGCTCACTACTATGGTTTTCATGTTGATTCCCACCTCATTAGCCAGGCTTCCATGAAAACAGTTCGTTTCCAGGAAGACCTATGGAGAAATGAGGTAGTGGTCTTGGCCAGTATATTTTTCCTGACCCTGACTAACATGTCCAATCAGTACGTTTTGTCTGACCAGATGTTAGTCTCCTCTCTCCGATGGATACTTAAGAAAGGTTGCCGCGGTAGCCCCATATAGGCACTGCTGTCTGTGATGAAGTATTAGAGACTTCATTGCACTGCTCAACTTTTTTTTATAAGGTATGGTGGCCAGTTCCTTTCTTCGCTGCCTTCCCTAAAATTAAACTAGGCACCTATTTACAGTTGGGTCAACTGGAGCATGTCGTTAGCAGGTTATACCAGGTACCTTATTAGCTAACACAAAAATCTTGATTTTAATGCAGAACTTATGATTGTGTTCAAATAATTTTAAATGGTATTCCAAATACTGAGTTTCCTCATTTAGAAAAATATCCGTCCCAAGCATTCCAGAAATCAGATCCCTTTCCTGTACTTTATAATCCAGAACTACATCTCAACTGATATTGTATGAACCTTTTTGGGTTTAGCCAGAATGGTGGATCAGTTATCTGCATTCAACTAGGATAATTAATACTTACATCTTGTTCTGTAGAAGCTAAGTTGACACCTCGATGTGCACCTTAGTCATTATGAGACACAAATTTGTAAATTTTTCAATAAAGTTGAATGGTGCCAATGTTTTGAAATATCTTTTGGCCATTATTTTTAACGTTTTTGTTTGCCCCATTATATTGGGGAACATTTTCTGTGTATCATCGCCAAATTGTATTCATATGTGAATGTTACATCATTAATAAAAGTACCACTTTAGCAAGGGGGCATCAGCAGTCAGGTTGCCTTGATTTTGACTTATTTGCATGTTTACATTTTTGTAGTTTCAGTGAAATTTCAATATGTTCTAGTCTGAGTAAAATTTTCATGGATTTTTTTCTGTTTAAAGACACATGTTACCAAAATACATTTTGTGTTTCAGTTTTCCACACAAATTCACGTATGTGAGATTTAAATAGTCAGTATTTATACCAATTTGCATAAATTGACAGGCTTAGACATGAACATAGTGAAATGCTTTCATTGTGAGGAAAGTAATCTTGGAAGTGAAAAGGCTGTATTATTTTATCATTCTGTTCTGTTGTATGCATTACATAATTTGTTTATATTTTTTTATTTGTTTGATAATTATTCTGATAATTTTTCTATTGCAAAAAAGAAAAAAAAAGATAAACATCAGTCATTTGGGATTGATGAAAAGATCAAAATAAAAATTAAAATATGTACTTTTATAGGCATTGTATGCATTTTCATACAATATTGCATCATAGGAGAAGAAACCTTACAACTATTGCCTATTTATTAGCCGTAAAGTTCCTTTTGCTGTGACAGTTTTTTTTCTTTTTTTTTTCATGTCTAAGTCATCTCAGCCGCATGTTTCCAAAGTGAGTGGACTTTGGGAAAATAACTCTGGCTTGTAAGGGAACATCTCAGTTTGACAGTAAAGATTATTTGTTATGTTTGTGTTATTTAAAGTGGGAAGTCTTGTGTGTGAATGTGTTGATTTGACCCATTTTCTTAGTGGACCTTGCTACATTCAGGTATGGCTTTTGGCCAGAGACATAAACTGCAAACAGTGAGGTAGTCAAAAATGCATGTTGTTTTCTGCAAGTTGCTGTAATTGCACTTGTTGATTTTTTTGCTGGTTTTTTTCTCTGGAATTGTAAATGTAAATAGTGCATGTTTCCTTGTAAGCCACTCCTGGACTGCCATAAATAAACTGGTACTTCCACATGGAAATAAAACGAATATGTTTTAATTTGTGTGCGTGGTCTAGTTGTCCTTGTTCTGTTGATAGAAAAACCCATTCAGAGAATCTTAGGTAGCCTACAGCAGCGGCCCCAAACTCGTAGGTCATATGGCTTGATTGCTGTTGTAATGTAATTTAAGACATTGTTTAACACAGAATTATGGTCTAACTAAAGAGAAAGCATCAGTTAAATGCAAGTTCATGGTATGACATCAATATTCAAACAAATGAAAACTGTAGTAACAAAGTATGAACATGGTATAAGAAATCATGACCAGGACTGCACAGCAACACAAGCTGAAGTAGGCTTCCAGAAAAACAAAACCTTATTAAGAATAATACTGCACCGTGGATATCCACGATGAGCACACAGAGTGAAAGTCTCAGTTTGTCCAACTAATATTCACTTTGACAGGTTTTCTTCAAAATATCCACGCACCCACATTTTTCACAAGTAATTAATATTTTAATTTGTATTCTCCTTTGCTGGGTTGTTTGGTCACAAAATAACAAATTTAATAATGTTCCATTGTTTCTCTCTATGGAGGCAGGTAGTTTTACATGATAAGTAGGACCAAAAAAAAGGAGCCAATTCAAATTAATCATAAAATGATTATTAGTTGGTGAAATTTGATAATTCATATAGTAGTAGTTGTTCCCTTTCTTTTTGAATTGCTCATGTTCAAATGATTTTTGGATCATGTCATAAGATCTGTCTGCTCCAAAATGAAGAAAGGCACTAAAAATTACAGTTTGAAGTGATTTTTAAACACGTTTCCAGATGAAGACTGGTTGGGTGGTGATTTGCTCAAACTTTTGCATAAGGTTGATGAAACTGAATCAGTCAAACAGCGTGCAGAAAATAGATCACTGAGATAAGTACGCACTGACAAGAGCATTGCTGTTGTCCAACAATTGGGTGCTATATTTAGGAAGGTCAAATGATTTTCCAAAGGAACATTTTTTGAGATTTTAACATTTCAAAGTCCTTCGATTCCAAATATTATCAAAACAGATCTAAAATGGAAATGTTTCTAACAACAGATAGACTGAACTAATGAAAGCTAACAAAGAAACAGATCTAAAATGGAAATGTTTCTAACAACAGATAGACTGAACTAATGAAAGCTAACAAAGAAACAGATCTAAAATGGAAATGTTTCTAACAACAGATAGACTGAACTAATGAAAGCTAACAAAGAAACAGATCTAAAATGGAAATGTTTCTAACAACAGATAGACTGAACTAATGAAAGCTAACAAAGAAACAGATCTAAAATGGAAATGTTTCTAACAACAGATAGACTGAACTAAAGAAAGCTAACAAAGAAACAGATCTAAAATGGAAATGTTTCTAACAACAGATAGACTGAACTAAAGAAAGCTAACAAAGCAGCAAGACAGCAGCTGCAGTGATTGCTGCTCAACGGACAATTAACATTGATGGAAAAAGATTGCTTTGCTTGCAATCAACTTTCAACCTATTGATTATGGTATCTGTTTGTGTGTCTAGCCTGGGAAAAACTTCTAGACTTAATCGAGCTAGGTATGAAAATAAAGAGTGCCAACTACCAGGATATTCTGATTAAGCAGCATTTTTTTCCAAATGTTCAAGCATTTTCAGACTTAACTATAAACAAGATAATGCATTAGCTCATTATGCTCGAGAAACTCTTCCATTTCTTGAATGTGGAAATCCTGCTTTTATACCTGTGACGGATAGGAGAAGACCAGAAATGCACAATCTCCTTCGTGAACCTAACCAGACTAGAAGCATAGCATCAGTTGTTCGATGAAGAACCTCCAACACTTTGACCACCAAACAGTCCTGACCTAAGTCATGTTGCCTATACAATTTAGGGTCTAATAGTTCAAAAAGTGTATTGCTCGAAGACAAAACAATGATTTTTGTATGCTTGGAATGAACTCTGCCAAACCACAATTGGCATGTTAATCGCCATATGGCGCATGCATCTAAGGACTTGTATTTTAACAAAAATGAGGAAACTTTGAACATAAAATGAAATGATCATCTTTGTTGTCTAATTATGTACAATTTTAATTAATTTTGTGATGAATTTTTATTGGTTCCTATTTCCATATTCACTCTGTATATAGAGTTCATAAATTGCTCTCCCCATTTTAAAAGTAATAACTTTTTGCTATTTCATATTTGAACTGTTTGGTTTATTTGCAAGCCAATAATCCCCAGTATATTCAGCAGTTCTAAGACAACATTTTGTTCGAAGTTCAAGCGCTGAAGGTAATGTTGAGAGGTGTTATTGAACATTATGAAGAGAGAGCCGGTGCTTGCGTAAGGACATTGCAGGGGGTCATTTACGTGACATTATTTTCCATGCATTAAGAGATTTCCACTTTCTTTACTTTATAATATAACAAAATTTACACAATTAATTAACAACCAAAAGAGGACATGAAGATTGCAATTACCATTTAAATCGGGTGTCCTCTGAAAATGGTTTTTGTCAACTAATTCTTTCAATACCAAAGCATCATGAATAATAAATCAGTCCTCATCTTGATTTCAATCAACATCGAGGGCCTATCCAGTGGCAAGAAAAAAAAACATTGTCAGAGATATGTATTCAGCGCAAATGTGTCCCGGAGACACATCACACAATTGTTGATCAAAGATCGAACATACAAGGAATGAAACTCATTGTGGACAGACCACATGAGAACTATGGAAGTGCCATCTTTGCCACACCAGATCTAGACATAGACACAGCGTGCCAATTCTCCAAAGGAAATATAATAGCGATCCTCACAATTCAAACTAAATCTGGCACAATGACATCAATATATAAACCACTCAATGACGAGTTCAGTTTTGAAGACCCTGAAAATTTCAAAACACAAAGTAACAAAATAGTTATGAGCTACTTTAACTGCCACAGCACGACATGGGGATATAATGAGACAGACACCAATGGTGAAAAACTGGAGGACTGGACAGAGCAGGCCAGACTACATCTTATGCACAGCCTAAAGCTAGCTACGCTATAAGCAAGTTACCCCCAACCAAATTGCTCACCAATTATTGATGAATAGAAAAACAACTGAGCAAAGATCTAACATCATAATGAGAATGACACAATGAGTACACCCTTCTCCATAGAGGAATTCAATCATGCAATAAATCAAATGAAAAACAATAAAGCAGCTGGTCCAAATGAACTGATGACAGAACAAATTTAGACCAGAAACAACCAAATGGCTGCTAAAGATCATGTGCATTGACAAAATGCAAAATCCTCAAATCTGGAGGAAATCTTGTGTGATTACGCAAATAAAACCAACGACAACACCAACAGAACCTAATAATTTCTGTCTAGTGTTGCTGGGAAAGGCTGATCCTGAATTGCATCTCCCCTTTGATAGACAAGAACCTGATCAAGCAAGCTGGTTTCAGCACAACCAGTCAGTCCTTCGGACATCGGCATTTGGCTTGTGTTTTTCTGTAGCTGAATACGCTGAGAAAAAGACAAATACAGTCATTCGGCAAGAGTTCGACATAGAGAACTGGTTTATCAATTCCATTTTGGCTAGAGTATTAAAATAAATTGTCACATCAACAGACAACGGTCTTGAGAGAACAGTGATGGAAGGCACAGTGTCAGACAAAAGAGGCAGAGGTAGACCGAGAAAATGATGGCACCAGGAATGCATGGGTATGACTGGTGGAGGCTGGAGTTTTAACATTGAAAATAGTTTCTTTCAGACAGATTGTAATGGGAGCAACGTCCTATAAAGGACATTCTACATGATGATGATGAATATGCTGCACCAGTCTGGAAAAACTGCCTATGTGAAACTAGTTGACACAGCAATAAATGATGCGGGTCCGGATAGTATCAGGGGGTCTAAACCCCATCCCCATCAACAAAATGTACCTCATAATTGGCATAGCAGCACCCGAAATCCGAAGTCGCAGCAATAATCTATAAGAAAAACAGGAGCAAGACCCTCAATGTTTGTACATCAGGCACAGACCACAAAACTCAAATCCAGACATAGCTTAAAAAAAAATCAACAAAGCCGATATAGACAATATGGAACCTGCACCTGAACATCATACACAACATGGGGATCAAAATGCTGAGCAGCACATGAGCTGCAGTGGTCAGCGACCCATAGCTGACTGCTAGCGTCAGGGCCAGCGAACCATAGCTGCCAAGACCCTTCTACGCCTCCACGCAGTGATCCTGGATCACAGGCTGCAGCAGGGCAGACTGGCTAAGGAGAAGGAATCGAAGAAGGAATGCTAACCCGGTATTTAAAAAATGCTTGCTGAAGTCAGATGTGTTCAACCAAAAGGTGCAAATATCGCAGTCAGGCTGTAAACTACTACACAACGCATTCCGTTCTCTGGACTACATTCTGCTACTTAAGTCCTTTCAGGGTTTGGTAGCGGGAGATTGAGAACGAATGAAGCCAAGCGAAATGTTAATAAGTCTGGGCATAAAGGCAAAGAAGAAGAACGGGGCAGTCCTAAACTTCAGTTGGAAAAAGGAAAGTGAACCGCAAGCATATCAATATTTCTGTATGCTTGCGAGACCTGGACCATTACAGCAGATATCCAGGGCAGGATACATGCAATGGAAATGAGGTGCTATAGAAAACTCCTAAATGTTACATATAAAGATGGTGTCACGAACGTAGAAATCCGTCATAGAGTTGAAGACGCTATTGGTCCTTTTGAAGATCTGTTCACAGCTATCAAAAGACGAAAGATGGCCTGGTGCGGGCACGTCGCGAGGTCCAACGGAATTACCAACTCGATACTCTTTGGTTCCGTACCGGGACAGAGACGGCGAGGACGTCCAAGTAAGAGATGGGTAGACAACATCACTGAGTGGTCAGGCCTTCGCCCCGGTGAGATACGTCAGGCGGCGACATTCAGATAGGGTTGGCGTGGGATTTCATGTGTGCCCCAACGACCGGATGGGTGCCGGGATGAACTGAACTGAACCGCAAGCATGGAAGGAAACCATATTGATACAAATTCCGAAGAAAGATACAGACTTAACAAATCCAAATGACTACAGTCCTATCAGTTTACTTACATATGTGGATGTGGGAAAACTGACGGAACACGATAAATACCAGACATGTGACATTTGAAAGAAAGACTTCTTTTACTGTAGAAGAGAGAACAACAACTCCTATCTCCCCTACCTATCAAGAGGAGTCGACTGAGTCTGTAGGCAATTGACTTCATTGTTCCTGTGTTCATCATCAAGACACAATAAAATTTAAAGACTTAGCGTGTCTTTGTTGGGGGTCTATGCTCCCCTGCGGGTGGTAAAGGTGATTGATGATGATGACAAAGATGTGGTTTTACTGGAGGATGGTAGGAGATTAAAGGTGGTATACTTCTTCTTTGGCGTTCGTCCTGAAAATGGGACTGTTAACGTTTTGTCGTATTTTACAACGAAATATGCGATCCAACGCAACCGATTTCAGCTGACTTTCAAATGGTACTGGGTTTGCCTTCCCACTGCAAACACGAATTCTCTTAGCCAGATTACACAAGTGCAGCTGGTTTCCAGGGCCGCCGCTTAGAGGCGGAATAGGGTCTTGGTTAGTTCTGGTTCGCTTATCCTGATTCAGTCACTGACTGCTGTCAACTCATTCTCTGTGCTCGGTATACTGAGGGAAGTGCGCGTATAGGCACAGAACAAAACACATATTTTCTTATCAAGTACCTGTCACGGAAGACGATCAACGACTAAATTGTTACTAAATACTCGGGATGTGAACTTATGGAAATACATGATCGACTACGCCAGTCGTATGCACATGATGATTCTGTGTAGATAGTTTCATTTCTGGTATACACATGATGGTTTTGGTTTGAACCCATGTTTGTCATGATTTTGTTGTAACCATCTTATGTGTAGTTCTTTCACTTGTCCACTAAACCTCGTTCTGGTAAGCTAGAAGAAAGAAAGACCATGTCTTGTGCCTAATGCGCTGACGCCAACGATAAATATTCTTCACATCCACCAATCCCTTTCTGAGCATTTCTGTACTTAGATTATATTTCTGTTTCTTGCGATCCAACAGGAAGACGAATCACTCACTATTTACTTCCAAAACATTTTTGGTTGTTGCATCTAATGCTTTCTTACAAGCCCAGTAAATTGTTTCACACCAAGCAAGGTTGGAAGACCCACGAGCTGGACAGTCTTCTACATTAGAATGATTAGAACTCTTATAACGACATGCTTTCGGCGTGGCAATGGACTTATTCACACGTAGAGATCCCTTGGAAACCACGCGAGCGTATCTGTAATTAGATTATAAATTGTGTTAACTCCACGTTCTTGAATCTTACCTCTTTATTTTTCTCCGTTTCTGCATCACGTGAAACAATTAAGCCACGGTTTTCAATACATCTTACGTGTGGCCGCATAACATATGTCGGCGACATTGACCTAATAAATGCTTATATATCTTATCATCTGCCCTCGGGAACACATCTTATCAGCTACCAGCGTATTGTAACATTACTACATTGTATGAATAATATATTTTTGTTTAAACACGAGAAGTGTTATCTCCAGTCCGAGTACGATTCGAAGACGCCAAGGACGGCTATACTGGATGTGTGAAAGTTGCAGACAGTTCACACTTTGCATGTTTCTGACGGCATGCTCATTTAATGGTCACAACACTGACAGGTAAGTATCATTTCTGTCTCTCGTCATTTAATGGTCACAACACAGACAGGTAAGTATCATCTTCTGTCTCTTGTCATTTAATGGTCACAACACAGACAGGTAAGTATCATCTTATGTCTCTTGTCATTTAATGGTCACAACACAGACAGGTAAGTATCATCTTCTGTCTCTTGTCATTTAATGGCCATAACTCAGACAGGTAAGTATCATCTTCTGCCTCTCGTCATTTAATTGTCACAACACAGACATGTAAGTATCATTTCTGTCTCTCGTCATTTAATGGCAACAACACAGACATGTGAGTATCATCTTCTGTCTCTTGTCACTTAATGGTCACAACACAGACATGTGAGTATCATCTTCTGTCTCTTGTCATTTAATTGTCACAACACAGACATGTAAGTACCATCTTCTGCCCCTCGTCATTTAATTGTCACAACACAGACATGTTAAGTATCATCTTCTGCCCCTCGTCATTTAAATGTCACAACACAGACATGTAGGTATCCTGTCTCTCGTCACTTCACATTTAACAATTTAAAAAAAACAACCAACAATATTTAAATTCATATAGTCATATCATCTTCTTCGTGAGGTTTCATTGAAAACGAGTTATTCACATTTATCCCGTTATGATTAATGGGATATTATTTCTAGGGCTATCTTTCAAACCTACAAGGGAATTTCACACTCGACATGATTTTGGCTTTTTGTTTCCTTCGTTTCATTCATTTTTGAAAGCGTAGTGCTTTAACTGTGTTTTGTGCGTTTCGACCCACTGGATCCGACTTAAGCAGACATTTATAAAAAAAACGGGTTTACTTCACATAGAGACATTGTTGGATCCGAACATTTGCTTGTCTGGGATGTGGTCAATGTCACTAACCATTTCGCCACGCAGCCACCCTCTTCGCTTGTTTGGATGATCGGATGTGCAAGCAAATAGGTGAAAAGTCTTCTGCCCTAGATGGATTAATGCAATATATATATTATATATTAATTGGGCGTCTACATTGATTGTATCAATATTTTAGGAATGAATTGGTTACCTTTGAAATACAGAATATGTAAAAGAACAAAAAATTATTCAGTGGGCCAACTGACCATATTTTAGGAATGAATTGGTTACCTTTGAAATACAGAATGACACACAATGAAAATGAAAGCCATATAATCCTGCTTACAGATGCTCTCGCCGTAGTCACAGCGCTAAAAAGCCAGAAAAACACTGAGCTCAATGACTTAAGAGCAGCACTCTGCAAACTGTGCCAGCAGTCCGCACCAAAAAGGGTAGTGGTACAGTGGGTCCCATCACACTGCAACATCCAAGGCAACGAGGAGGCAGACAGACTGGCAAAAGAAGGTGCAAGACTACCACAAACATATACTAGTATGACGTACGAAGAGTCAAAACGGCTTATCAAAGCCAGATACATGACCAAATGGGAAACCGAACATACTGGTTACACCAAAAACGATGCCTATTACCAGTTGAACCGAAGAGAGCAGGCCGTTGTCTTCAGATTTCGCACTGGCCACAATAGACTGAGGTACCACCTATTCAACAAATTGAAGATAGGTGGTACCGACGAATGCCCGTGCGGTACTGGTAAAATGACCGCTGAACATCTGCTGCAGAACTGCCCGACATACGAGGATCAGAGAGAGCAGATGTGGCCATCACCAGTGGAACTGCAAGAAAAGCTCTATGGCAGTGGCGACAGCCTCAGGATGACCGCCGCTTTTTTCGAAAAAATAATGGTTACTGTCTGAAGAAGAAATTCAGAATAGGTAAAAGAACCAAAAATTATTCAGTGGGCCAACTGACCATATTTTAGGAATGAATTGGTTACCTTTGAAATACAAAATATGTAAAAGAACCAAAAATTATTCAGTGGGCCAACTGACCATATTTTAGGAATGAATTGGTTACCTTTGAAATACAGAATATGTAAAAGAGCCAAAAATTATTCAGTGGGCCAACTGACCATATTTTAGGAATGAATTGGTTACCTTTGAAATACAGAATATGTAAAAGAGCCAAAAATTATTAAGTGGGCCAACTGACCAAAATCCGCTGCTATGTCATCTAAAGCAGGAAAGCAAGTTTCAAACATCTAATTGATCAGCGCTGGGAGTCCTTTTCACGGGCTTTTTTTTTTCAGCTGTGGTTAAAAGTTTGAATACCCGTGGCGTGATAATCAACAAATGCGATCCATAGTCGAACAAATGGACACTGCCATAAGAAGATACAACAAAAGAGAACAATACTCTGTTCATATTCTGCTAAAAGGTGGGAGACTGGAGCAGCTTTTCGGTGCAATTGTCTTGAGCGCACAGCTGGTAGCTTATTAAACAATTCTGAACACCTTTCTCTTATGCATAGGCACGCATCTGTATCATTGACTCCACGTTGCCCTTTGTTCTGATTGGTTCTACTTGTCATAATCAACCAGTGTTGCTTATAGAGATACAGATAGACATGTATCTCCACAGAACTTCACACTTGTTCATTTTCCATTTGTGTTCTGCAGTTAATCCCTGTAAGACAATTAAGCGAAAGAACACAAGAATATAATAAGCATTCAACATACCATTTATTGATCAGAAAAAAATGCTGTTGATAGGAATAAACTTTGAACAATATTAGAGGACTAGAGAATACACGGACAGCTATTAGATGATACGAGAGCACTGTATCAAAATGCATACACATGTAACAAGAATAATTCACAAATCACATATACTTTTGAAATAACCACAGTCGTACATCAAGGATGGGTGCCTTCACCATTGCTGTTCAACATTTACATAGACAAAATAGCAACAGAAACCAGCCAAAGTGCAACACCAAAAATGGAATGTAACGTAATATATGAACTACTCTTTGCAGACGACCAACGCCTAATTTGAGAACGTGTTTGTTGCGAATGCCCAAGATGAGTAGGTTTACTCTTTTGTGCGCCCTGAAAAGGGCGTTAAGTGGCGGGTTGCAGTAGCTTTCCTCACATCCCGAGCGTGCTGATGAAGGTGGTCCTCCCGACTGTTCTGCTGTGCTTGGCTTCATCTGCGTGTCGTTCACTACTACGGGGACCACATCGATACCTCACCTCGTTAGACAGGCTGTCATGAAAACAGCCCGTTTCTAGGAAGGGCTACGAGGAAGCCGAACTGAGGATCTTGGCCAGTTATGTTTTGCCTGGCCTTGACTAACATGTCTGATCAGTATGTTGTGTTGGGCATGATCAGACGTTAGTCTTTGAGAATGAAGATATACATGACGATAATATGAATATGTAAGACACATCCTGTGGAAGATATAATATGCAGATTTGCACATCGAAGATGTATGAGAATTAGCAGGACACCAGGTTCACTAAAATAAGTGTACACAATATCAAACTTAAAAGCTGGTCCAACAGTTCAAATATCTGGGAAGTATGATTATAGAAGAGGGTTGTTGATATTGTTATTGTTCATTGTCCACAATGAGTAAGTTTACTTTTTTGTGCTCCCGGAAAAGGGCGTTAAGCGGCGAGTTGTAGTAGCTTTCCTCACAGCCCGAGCGTGCTAATGAAGGTTGACCGCTGTCCTCCAGACGGCTGTGCTATGCTTGGCTTCATCTGCGTGACGCTCACTACTACGAGAATCACGTCAATCCACATCTCGTCAGCCAGACTGCATTGAAAACAGTCTGATTCCAAGGAACGCTACATGGAAGAGAGATAGTGGTCTTGGTAAGTATATCGCGCATGACCTGACGCGACGTCTTTGGTCAGTATGCTGTGCTTGACCGGACTAGCGTCTGTTCTTCCACAGAAGGCTTGATATAGAAATTAAAACTAGATTTCAGAAAGAATCTGCTGTGACTGATCAACTGTCACCATTACACCTGAACATCAGCTTGACAATAAAGCATTACTAAATAAATAAACCACTGCCGTGTTTATTTCAATTTGTGAAGACCGGGGGGGATGACTTATAGGACTGAACAATAAAGACCGTTTGCCACTGCAGTAGCCACGGGTACAGGTTAGATTTTGTGTTTTACCTCCGAACATACCTTAGCTTTGTTTTGAACGAATGTCCTCGCAGTCATAAATACGACACCCAAACAACTCGGTCAACCGCTCAAACAACAACAGACAAACAGCAAATGTATGCCAACTATGTGTTACCAGTGTCAAACTTGACCTTTCTCCAGTACTGTAAGTGTCAAACTTAGCCTTTATCCAATACTACCAGTGTCAAATTTGGCCTTTATCTAGTACTACCAGTGTCAAACTTGGCCTTTATCTGGTACTACCAGTGTCAAACGTGGCCTTTATCCAGCACTACCGGTGTCAAACTTGACCTTTATCTGGTACTACCAGTGTCAAACTTGGCCTTTATCTGGTACTGCTGTTGTCAAACTTGGCCTTTATCTGGTACTGCCAGTGTCAAACTTGACCTTTATCTGGTACTACCAGTGTCAAACTTGGCCTTTATCCAGCACTACCAGTGTCAAACTTGGCCTTTATCTGGTACTACCAGTGTCAAACTTGCCCTTTATCTGGTACTGCCAGTGTCAAACTTGACCTTTATCTGGTACTGCCAGTGTCAAACTTGCCCTTTATCTGGTACTGCCAGTGTCAAACTTGGCCTTTATCCAGCACTACCAGTGTCGAACGTGGCCTTTATCCAGCACTACCAGTGTCGAACTTGGTCCTTATCCAAGGCACAGGAAATGGAAATTTCAACTTGTAAAATTGAATGTCTAAGAAAAGTAACTGGTGTCACCAGCAGAGATCAAAAGATAAATGAGGACACTCATTATAACTATGGTGAGAAATTCCCTTTGCACTGAATACATTTCAAGATTGAAAATACGAATAGATTAGAAGCTGGTGACATACCAATGCACACTTACAGGTTAAGAAGATGTGGCTACAGCGAAGGAGAAAGTCCGCGTGTCAGATTGATAGATGGATGATATCAGAGAAATCATTTAATAACACGGACTTAATCAACCGACGTAGCACACTTGGCCCAAGGAAGGCGACTTATAATTTCCTCACGGCGGTTAACGGCACAGGTAGATGGACAAGTAACGAAAATGTAGTCCTGCGGCAGACACTGCGTGTCGCTCACTACTACGTCGATCCTCACCTCATTAGACAAGCTGTCGTGAAAATGAGGACTCTGGGGAAGTCGAGGTGGGGGTCTTGACCAGTCTATTTTTTTCCTGACCCTGACTAACATGTCTGATCAGTGTGTTGTGCCTGGCCAGACGTTAGTCTTCCTCCATCGCCAGCGTGTGTGAATAGCAGACATGGAGGCTTCATGCCTTCAGGTACTTGTGTGGATCCACATTCCTGACCATGCTGGGGAACATGGGTGTTGATGCCCTGTCCCCAAAGTTGCTCATAGTGACGCATTTGGATACGAATAAAGGTGTCATTCTGTGGTCGATCAATGGCTGTTTCTTTTTTGGACGTTGAGACTGGCAATAAACTAGCAATCAACAGATAATCTATCTATCTATCTATCTATCTATCTATCTATCCATCTATCCATCCATCCATCTATCCATCCATCCATCCATCCATCCATCCATATCCATCCATCCATCCATCTATCTATCTATCTAACACCTCACATCCCTACGTCAGTAATACTATGGGTTACTTTATCTATCTATACGTTTTTATTAAATATATTTTATACTTTCAATAATTCCAGAAATTCTCGGACATTCAATGTCAAATACAATAATAAAAACTACATAAAAATACATCATATAAAAAAATAAAAGTTTTTCTTGTAAATGTTATTTCGATTGAGCAATTGTCGATGTGGGAAACTGTCTGTGTGAGCAATTGTTCGTGTAAGTAGTTGGTTATCGGTGTGAGCAATTGTCTGTGTGGGTATTTGTCCATGTGGACCTTTTTCTGTGTGAGTTTTTATCGAGTGGACATTTATGTCAGTTGGGATTTATTTGTGTGCAGTTTTCATGTGCTATTTTTTCGTGTGTATATTTGTTTAGTTACCGTTTTTGTTTTCTTGCAGTTGCTACAGGGCATTGTCTTAACGTAGACACGTATTGCAAAAAGAGATATTTAATAAAAATAGATCCGTCCTGCCATCGGTGTAAACATACCTGCTAGATGTGACGTTTGGAAATGTCCAGCAATAATTCCACACACAATAATTGCTTAACGGTTACCGACACCGTCAAAGGCAAAGTGCAGACCCTATTCTGCTGGGTAGGCTAAATGTAGACAGGGAAAAGTCTGGAGACTAGACACACAAGAACAGCGCGTTATATAGACGTATGGCTTGGCTTGGCTTCGTTCGTTCTCATTTGGCTTGACTTGGCTTCGTTCGTTCTCATTTGGCTTGGCTTGGCTTCGTTCGTTCTCAATCTCCCGCTATCAAACCCTGAAAGAGCTTAAGTGGCAGAATGTAGTACAGAGAACGGAATGCGTTATGTCGTAGTTTACAGCTTCACTGCGATATTTGCACCTTTCGGTCCAACACATCCGACTTCAGCAATCATTTTTTGAGTACCGTGTTAGCATTCCCTCTTTGATCCCTTCTCCTTAGCCAGTCTGCCCTGCTGCAGCCTGTTATCCAGGATCACCGCGTGGAGGTGTAGAAGGGTCTTAGCAGCTCTGTTTCGTTGGCCCTGACGCTAGCAGTCAGCTATGGGTCGCTGACCACTGCAGCTCATGCATTCCTATAGACATATTAAGGCGCACAAAGGAACCGTCCACAAACTCTCTGTCTTACAACTTTATTCCAATTGCTAGGGTAGTCGGGGGTTTTAGGCTGAGATCTACATGTCGCTGGGGTAGTCGGGGGTTTTAGACTGAGAACTACAGGTCGCTGGAGTAGTCGGGGGTTTTAGACTGAGGACTACAGGTCGCTTCACTACTGCAGTCGTCACGTCGTGTGCTGGCTATGTTTGTTTATTTTACCCCCAACAGAAAAACAACATATGCTGTACCAGGGATTCGATCCACTACCATCCTTGTCAGCAGGTACACGTCAAAACCATTTCGCCGCGTATTCTCCACAAACCAACTACTAATGGTAAAACGAAAGTCCGAAAGGGAAAAAAGACATGTTGGGCGAAATCTTTTTCGGGTCGACCAGATGAATTTCTGAACAAAAGGAAAGCTTTTGGCTACCTGTCATCAGACACTGATTGAATACCATGATTCCAGTTATCAGTCTTAACATATAATGCACAGATCTCATGCTGAAGTCGGATGTATCGAACCGAAATGTTCAAAATATCGCGGTCAAGCTGTAAACTATGACTCATTCCGTTTTCCGGACTACATCCTACTACTTGCAAGGCGATTTTCAGGACATGGGAGCGGGAGTTTGAGAACGAGCGACGAAAAAGAAGATAAAGGTCATCGTCATGTAGCCTATTCTTTACAGAACGTCGTTCCCATCCCCCCCCCCCCCCCCCCCCTTCTGAAAGAAATCAGATCCCTTGCTAAATCGACATCCTGCTCAATCATTCCTTGACATCTTGGTGCCATTGCCTTCTTTGCCTGCTTCTGACTCTTTTGCCCAGCACCATACCTGCCATTACCTCTCTCTCAAAACCGTTGTGTCAACGTATTTCAATTTTCTGGTCATGATGGAATTGATGAACCCGTTTTCCTCTACGCCCAACGTTTGTCCAATGTCTGTTTTCTTCTTAATTTTTCCTAGGTCCATAATATTCTGAGAATCTTTCTATAACATTTCCACTCGAATGACTCGATTCTCTTCCTTGAGGTTTGGGTAACTGTCCATGTTTCGCAGCCAGATGCTGCCTGCTGCCACGGGAAAAACACATTATCTCAAAATCTTCACTTTGTTGGTTTGCTTGTCAGTTTTCTTGTGTTGTGTAGACCTATCAGTATCTACCGCATTGTCATTGCCAATCTTCTTCTGATTTCCTTTGAGCAGTCGCCATTGTTGTAAATCCGGAGCTTGTCAAGTAAGAAGATAAAATATAGATCTAAAATGTAATCTCTTAGTTAATTATTGTTTTGTTAAGCTCTAGCTATTAAAATTCTCCGCCTGCCGCCCCACCTCTCTCACGTTTGGAAACCACTGGCCTAGATTCACTGACATAGGGCGGCAACTATTGTCATGGCAGTGACTTCCCTTGCTGAGTGTGTCTGCTGCTGCTCTAAGGGACCCATCTTAGATGGGACACGTACTGTTAGTGTTAGATTCTTGTCAACTTATTGTCGTTTCATGCTGAGTGATGACAGAGAGAAGGATCTCTGCTGTTCGCTGTTTGAACATAACTGTTGCACTTGTTAACGTTTTTGAAAGTGAATGGACATCTAGTGTCTCAAAGTCTGTGGATGTATTTATATTAATTTAGCTTTAAATTTTAAAATATCTTGGCTAGATCACCGACTCTTCTCTTTATGCCCTCTGCATGTATGAGAAGCACCAAACAAATAAAAAAATATGATGACACTCCAGACAACAAGCTGTTCAATACATAGATACCAGCTAGATAAAAGAAATCATATGTTGTGATATACTGTCACGTTCGTGAAATGATGTCTCAGCACACCTGCTAACAAAGTAGAAACCGTGGGCTTGTTTCACTTCATTTATTCACTCACTGTTTACTGTTTTTACACATTCACTTTGTTATGCTGTTACATGTATTTCTTTCTTATCTGCATTTGCTTCTTTTTGTCTTTGATTTTCCATATTGTCACTCTGTATTCTCCATCAAGTATAATCAACTTAACTTAACGTTTTTATACTGGTTTAGAAGACTCACCAGAGTCTGTATACAACCAGTTACATTTGCATTAATCTTCTCTGAAAGCTATGCTGCTATGTGTATACAATCTATTCTAAATTGCATTAACTGTCCCTGCCTCCACTACCTCCTGGGACAATGCGTTCTAAGCATTCACCACTCTCTGGCTAAAAAAATATTTCCTAATATTCAATCTGGAAATAAGTACTTTATCAAAAAGCCTTTGCAAAATCTAGATAAATAACATCCACTGGTTCCCCCTTATCTATCATTTTAGTAACCTTCTCCATGAATTCCAGTAGATTTGTTAAGCACCCTCTAGTAAACCTATGCTGGCTATTTCTTATTAGATTAAACCTGACTAAATGATGCATTACAATGTTTTCTTTGATTATTGATTCTAACAATTTACAGACTATTTAAACTCACAGGTCTATAATTTGCTGGATCTGATTTCTTTCCCTTTTTGAATAAGGAGATCACTGCATCTTTCCAATCTCTTGGAACAGTCCCTTTTGCAAGTGATTGAGAACATAATATAGCCAATGGTTTTATATGTGTCCTCTATCACAATCATTATTCATATGCATCCTTTTGTGTCCACTTCTGTGATTGTATCTCCATCTTATGATCCTCTGTCTTCTTTCCTTGTTTACTCCAAGCTCATGTGTGGTGAGTTGTGCCAGAGGTTTATTTTTTTAGTGAATGTTCTGTATATCTCCAGTTAGACATAATGGCAGCTAATGTTACTAAATGAGTCTGTGATATCTTACTTCTTTCCAGACAACTCTTACACGCTTTAAAAGTCATATTTGCACAAGCATCTTGTCAAGAATGATGTCAAGAGCATCCTTAGTGGCCAGCAGGCTACGTAACTGTGGCCAAGAGGTAAAGGAAATGTTACAGCCGAATGGAGAGATTAGTGGAGAGATAGAATATCTTTATAAAACAGTTAATGCTATGCTTGTTTTGATGTGCTGCTCTCTGTGTATCAGTTGTTGTGAGTTTAAACAGACGTATCCATTTGTTACATAATATCCATTTGTTACATAAAATTTTTTTAATTGAGTGTATCTTATCAGGAATAATCTTTTCTTATCAGCAGCACCTACATTATAACTTACTGACGTATGACTTTATTCCCATTGCTGGGGTAGTTGAGGGGTTTTTAGGTTGAGGACTAACGGCTGCTTCATCACTGTTGTCACCACATCATGTCCTAGCTACATTTTTTAAAATTCAACCCCAACAGAAAAACAACATATGCCTCACCCTGGATCCAATCTGTTGCCCTGTTTGTCAGCAGTTATGCATCGAAACAATTCGGCCACAACATTATAACAATACACTTTAAAAATATGATCATGGATAAATTAAATAATTGATCAATATACTTTACTTTATTTATTACAATTAGCTTTCCTTGGATGTCATTTGTCACAAGTTCCTTCTTCTTCTTTGCATTCAGGATCTTTTTGGTCATGCTATATCTGCAGGCCAGTCTCCATGATGAAGTCTGTAGTCTTCACCAGGTCGGAGCGGCTGCCCCACAGCTTTTGTCTCAGCTCCGCACCCTCTGGCCAGGTCTGGCATCTCATTTCCCTATAGATTGGGCATTCTTGTAGAATATGCTCAGGGTTCTGGCATCCTGTTCCACATGGGCACTCATCGGTGTGTGAGATCTTCAGTTGGTACAGATGTTCTAGTAGTCTAGTAGTTCTCAGGCGAAATAAGGTAGTTTGTTGATTTCTTTTGAGATAGTGAATTGGGTCTGGTGTACTGCTTATGTTTCTGTCTTCTCTCCATTGGTGTGTATACTGATTTCTGATGATGTTCTTGATTTCTCTGTATGGTACTCGATGATTAAATTGTGCCTTTTTGCTGCCATCTTTTGTCAGAGCATCAGCTCTCTTGTTTCCCGTGATTCCGCAATGGGAGGGTAGCCACTGGAGCGCTATTGTTGGGGATCTCTTAGAGTTTTCCTAGTTCTGATCTGATCTCCGATAACAGTGGTTCGTAGTTTGTTTTTTGTATTGTCTGTAATAGTTCTCTGAAGTCCGTGAATACAGCTATTTTTGTTGGAGGAGGTTGCCTTTCTGTTTGAAGTATTCTCAGTGCTCGCAGGAGGGCCATCGATTCTGCTCTAAGGTTTGTGGACAACTTTCCTGTTAGGAGGGCCTCTTCTGTTATATTTCCACTTTTGTGTCTTATGAATATGCCTCCTCCCCCGTTTCGGCCTGCCCCCTTTGCTGATCCATCTGTGTCCATTCCTTGGTATTATATTTATCCTCAATCATTGTTTGTGCTAAAATTTTCAACTCGTGGACACTGGGTTGGTCTTTTCTTCTTATTCCTGGGATCTCTGTACTTATTTCGATGTTGTTCATGTTGCAGCTTGGCTCTTCATAGTTAATAAGCATTTTTATTTCTGTAGGTTGGTTGGGAATTAGTTCTCCATATTTTTGGTGCAGGTGGTTTGATATATGAATGAAGCTGGTTCTCTTTTGCCAATTTTTAACTGGGTGTTTTAGTTTGATAGGTATGGGAGGATCAGGCATGTGTAGCATCTTTTCACTACGTGTCAGCACTCTTTCTTCTCGTCTAGTATTTAGGGATCTTATATTTCTATATGTTTCCATTTTCTGGATTGGTGTATTCTTCATTTCTCTGTTATTATCCTTAAGCCTGAATTTTGGTTAGGCGTTCCATTTTTGTTTTTGATGCTGTGGTCCAGGCTGTCATGCCGTATTCAAGTACTGGCCTGACTGTGCCAGTGTATACATTTTTGAGGATGTTGCTATTTGCACCCCAGCTTGTTCCGGCCATCTTCTTCATGAGGGATAGTTTTCTGGTTGCTTTTTGTTCTATCTCCTGTATGTGTTCCCTCCATGTGAGTCTCTTGTTCATTTTAACTCCGAGATACACAGGGGTATTTTCTTGTACAAGTTCTTTGGTTCTTTGCCATTTAGAATAAGTTTTGTTACTTCCTTGGTGTTAGACAGTGAGAAGCATGTTGTAACTGTCTTTAAGATGTTAATCTGCAATCCCCAATCTGTAACCCTTTTTCCAACAGTGTCCAGTGCTGTCTGCATTCTATTTTCAGTTGTTGGTAGTTTTTCTGCAGCACTCCACATTGCGAAGTCGTCAGCGTGTAGGGCACTGGATACTTTCTTTGGGAGTTTTCCCGCTATGTCATTTATGAGTCACAAATTCCTATTGCAGACAGTCATAAGTTAAGTCAATGAGACGTAAGTTGCTCAGATTTCTGGTTCTCTAATTCTTCACCATGTGTACTTTGACCTCTCCATTCGAGTATTGTGTGAGTGTAATTTAAACAAAAAATAAAATTTGTTTATGCTTATGTTCTCCTTTTTTTCTTTAATCCCCAAGGCGGTGTGCGTTGCACTGTGGTTTTTATTTTGCGCCTGTAGGCCTGGTGCATCTAACTTCAGCATGCATTTTATTTAAGGATCTGCTTCCTCCTGCATTTTCTAAGGGTTTGCTTCCCCGGGGTAACGGCCGGTGCTGTAATGGGGATTGAACCCAGCGCCTGCAGATTGTGAGCTATGTCACTTCACCACTAGCCCACGCCGTCCTCATGTGAGTGTATGTTGATGTTTCCTGTTATATTAAGTTATTGTTTTTCTGATTGATGGTTCTTTTTACCTCTAACTGGCGGGGAGGAAGACTAACGTCTGGTCAGGAAAAATATAATAATCAGACATGTTAGTCAGGGGTCAGGCAAAACATACTGGCCAAGACCCTCACCTCGGCTTCCTAGTAGCCCTCCCTGGAAACGGGTTGTTTTTATAGCAGCCTGGCTAACAAGGTGAGGTTTGGCGTGATCTCCATAGTAGTGAGTGACACGCAGATGAGGCCAAGCATAGCATAACTGCCTGGAGGATCCTGGTCCACCTTCATCAGCACACTCGGGAGGTGAGGAAAGCTACTGCAACCCGTCTCTTAATGCCCTTTTCAGGGCACACATAAGAGTAACCTACTCATTGTGGGCATTTGGAGCAACAGCTCCAAAAGTTTCTTGCGTGTTTTTTTGTAACCTATCAGTGGTTTGTCACTGGTTTTATTTATGACAATGAACCTATTCCAAACCATGGACATCCTGAAGCCAATAAAAATAATAATTCATCGCTGTACCTGTACTCTCATTGGTCACACAAGGTGAACTTAGCAACCTGCACAGAAAAAAAATATTTGCATAAATCTAGATTAAGTCAGTGGACCCCACTTTGGGAACTACTGCTCCAATGGTTTCAAATCTGTTGTCTAATTCATACTGAACTCTGCCTTGGTGCCTCTATTTGTGTTTGCGAGTTTTTGTGTGTTGTATTTGTGACTTTTCTTCATGATTTGTCATTGAACACTTCTCCCTGTCAAGATAGATGATCTAATACTCAAATGTGGTTCTCACTTTACCATCATGTCCTCTATGCAGAATCACCATTTTCTATTTTAAAATCATCAATTTAAATTTCCTGTACACTTGTGCACCAACTGATCTTATTTGCATTTATATGTGGAAAAATGGTTCCCCCAATGACGACACAATTGAAATTGCAGAAGTTGACTAAGATCTCATCAGCTTTTTTCTGTTTCTCATGGCATTGTTCACCATCATCAATTCATAGATAGCTGTTGATGTCTGTTCAAACCTTTTGTTCACTCCTCTAACAGACATGAATGGACAAAAACTGAAGATTTTCTAGAGGAAAACATTTCTTTCAGCAGTCATCAGAATTGATTAGTGTCAGTAAACTCATGCACACCTTAAGCACAATTTTGCCACCTAGCATTTATCTACCGCTGCCTATAGAAATCTTGATGTCCAGTCTTTGTGCTCTGTCTGATGTTTCCTCGAATTTACAATATGTCTTGTTTAGCAGCATCATCTACATTGTTTGCTGAGGTTTCACATTGAGTGATGATTTTTTCCTTCCCATTACTTGAAATTATACAGATGTAAATCTGGGCAATACTAGTTGCAGTTCCATAAGAGTCTTTTGTTGGTTGTGTTAACATCATAAAGTGACTACCTCTGTTTGTGCATGGTCTTTGTCTCAGTGTCCTGAAGAGATTATGATTTACCTGGACCCAGTGTGATGTTTCATGTTCCATTTCATTTTTATCTTTACAAGACCAATGAGACTTATATAGTTGTTGTTTAATGCCCACAATAAGTAAGTTCACTCTTTTGTGCTCATTGAAAAGGGTGTTAAATGGTGGGTTGTAGTAGCTTTCCTCACATCCTGAGTGTGCTGATAAAGGTGGACTGTGGCTCTCCAGGTTGTGCTATGATTAGCTTCATTTACATGATGCTCACCTTACGGGAATCACATTGATCCACATAGTGTCAGCCAGACTGCCTTGAAAACAACCTGTCTCCAGGGAACACTACATGGAAGAGAGATAGTGGTCTTGGTCAATATATTGTGCCCAACCGTGACCCGATGTCCTGGTCAGTATGTTGTGCCTGACCAGACCAGCGTCTCAGTTCCCTGAGACTTATATTACTTAGCTTTATTTTTCTTGTCTGTCAAGTGTCATCATGGTTCTCAGATTTCATATTTATATTCTGTTTCGTTTTTAAAACCACCACTGCAAGAAAGATTTTCTAGTGAAGGGATTTTTATTATCTATCTTTAAATCAGGCAGTGTCAACGACCTCAGTGTTGAAAATTCATGCAGAGTTGAACTAGTAGTTTCAGTATGGTACAATTTTGTTTGAGTTTGCATTATTGCTCGTAGCCTAACCCCCAATGTTGGTGACCAATGTGCTCATTGCCTCTGGTCTCTTCTACAATGAACTGTTAAGTTTGTTTGAATCTGACAGAATCATAAAGGCTCGTGCTTGCATAACTCAATCACACAAGCTGTTCCGCCAAGTCAAAGTGGGTTAATAGGGCTGATGAACATTTGTAAGAATATGTTGTGTATCAGTCAGTACATTTCTTAAGCTTCTAATTTTTTTTTTACTATTCTGATTTTTTCAGAACTTCCCAAGATGTAGAAATAGACAAATACAAATCTTTCCATACAATAGGTGAATTAATGCTATTGTAATGATGACATTTAAAGAACATTTCAAGTGAAAGCATATTCTGTACAACAACAAAAATAGTGTGCTGTGTTTGTGTGTATGTATTTATATATAAAGTATTGTTAAATGTGAAATGTTTGAAATTATGTCAATTTTTATCTTCCATATCAGTTGAGGCTTCTCAGTCCAAATAACCTCATCTCTGCTGGGAAATATAGTGGATTTAGCTCTTCAAGTGTCCAACGGCAGCAGTTGGATATATCAGGCATCTTTCCTCCAATTCCTACGCCTTTCAATGCTGATGAAAGTATTGCTTATGATAAGTTGGAATATAACATGAAGAAATGGAATAAGATTCCATTTAAAGGCAGGTTTATGTTGTGACGACAAATATTTTAAGTTCAATCAGCCTAGTTACTAAGAAAAGAAAATAATACGGATGTGTCGGACCGAATGGGCAAATATCGCAGTCAAGCTGTAAACTAACGACACAGTGCATTCTGTTCTCCTGACTACAAATTTGCTACTTGCAAAGCCCTGTTCAGGGCTTGGTAGAAGGAGATTGAGAACGAACGCAGAAGAAAAAGAAGAATACTCTGAATTTAATGGTATTTAAAGCAAATAGTCGTAATATTTGTTTTGTTCAAAATGAAAACAAACAACTTCTTTTTTAAACAGGCAGATGGGGTTGAAGGTGCAATGAATGAGATGATAGCAGTCAATGACTCATAGCTGACTGCTTGCATCAGAGTCAGTAAACCAGAGTTGATCAAGACCCTATTCTAGCTCCAAACGGCAGGCTTGAAAACATGCTGCACTAATGTAAAGGATGGGTATCGCAGTGGGAAGGCAAGCTCGTTACCCAAAAATGCCAGCTGCAACCAGATGGTTTTGGCAGAACGGCGTAAATATCATATCTTCGCTGTAAACTACAACACAGCATCAGTACGACCTTATCAGAACGAACGGCGAAGAAGAAGAAACAGACACATACATATATGCACAATAAGTTGAAACATGGCTTTTAGAAGTGTCACTACAGTAATGTTGCCATGGAAAAGAAGTTAAAATGAATAGTTAAAAATGTTGCTCATTTTCTCGAATCTGGTTGACACATGACACACTTTTGGTAAACATCTGATGTACTTTTGATTAAACACCTGATGTACTTTTGATAAACACCTCATACACTTTTGATAAACGCCTGATGTACTTTTGATAAACGCCTGATGTACTTTTGATAAACGCCTGATGTACTTTTGATAAACGTCTGATGTACTTTCTTTTGATAAACACCTGATGTACTTTTGAAACACCTGAAAGACTTATAACAGACATCATATTTTAGTATTTCACTCTTATTCCCACTAGGGTATGTTGTCCAAGGTTCAAATGGAGAATGCTGTTTCCTGGATCTGGAAGAACGAATCAGTATGGTAAAGGAAGTGACAAGGCTTGCAGGACCTGACAAACTAATCATTGCAGGATCTGGATGTGAATGTAAGACTTTCACTCTTTCTGTTTTTCAAATTAAGCTGCAATTAATTCACATATTATGGGTGTCTGAAGAAGTACAATAACTGTCAAGTAATATTAGACAAATTACATTAAGTTTGGTCAGAATTAGAGACAGTAGACATGTTTTTGTGTAACATTACAAAATATGAAATAATTATGAATAATTTAAGAACAAGCAAAATATGTTTTGAGAGCTGCCCACTACAGCCAGTTTACCTGGGCTTTAATGCAAGACATCTTGGGAATTAAACCTGTTCTTCTAGTTTTCAGGTGGTGACTTGTTGCTTGACTTGACAGTTGGTAATTTTATCAAGTGAATTTGGTAATAGGGTTGATAATGCATTTCCTCAAATCTAAGAGTTGTGACAGTTTGTGAATAATTAAATGCATGGTTGAGCTAGTTAGAGAAAAGATACCATAAAATTTAACTTTACTTGGTTATAGTGAATACAAGAGAACAGAGAGACTATCCTTCTTCTTCTTCTGTCAACTAATGCTATGATTTTATTCCGGTGAGGTTCACTAGGGAGACTGTCCATTTCAGGTTTTCCCCAGTCCATTACAGTTTTTCGAGCATGGTTGCTTCCCCAGGCCAGACTGTCTCTGTTCGGCATAAGTGGGTCAGTCCTGCAGGATATGTTCTAGTGTTTGCTTGGGTGCTCTGCAACTGTATCTAAGACCCATTCTGTGGAGGTGGACATTGAGTCTGCAATGTCCAATTCTGAATCTAAAGATCTTTATCAAGTCCATCTCTGCCAAGTTTGTCTATGCTGTCATTTTCTGACTTGTATTCTTTGTGCTGGTCTCTCCATTCTGTTCTCATGGATCATTTGATGAGTTACTTTGCTTCTTTATAACTCTGTGGATCACAATTCTCCATGCTGCCACTTCTGGCTTTTGCAAACTCATCTGCCTTCTTGTTTGCAAGAATCCTCTGCAGGACTCCATCTGTTTTTTTGGAACAGCAACACGATGTTATATTTTTATTCCGTGTGAGAGTCTGTCTTGTTTGGGGCTTGATATTGCTTGAAGTATGCCACAGGAGTCTGTTAGAATGACCATTTTCTCATAGTTTGTCTTTTGGCTGATAAGGATCTGAATTGTTGCAAGTTCAGCTGTTGCTTCAGCTTCGAAATTGATACAGGTTTCCCCTGCTGGTTTGGAGTGATTTTCTGTGTCACCTTTGGAGTGTGTGATGTAGATTCCACTGCCTCCCCTTTTTGTGCTCTAGTGGCCGATCCATCTGTGTACATCATGTTCAAGAGTTGCAAGGGTACTGGCTCTTGAGCTCATGCAGACTATCCAACAGAGTGAAAGTCTTTAGGAGAAATACATGTGCTATAGTTCAGTCAGGCCATTCTGACATGTACTTCTACTCCTTCTCCTACTTCTTTTTCTTCTTCTTCCTTCCTTCTTTTATTTTTTATTCCTCTTCCTTCTTCTTCTACTTATTTTTTCTCTTCCTCTTCCTCTTCCTTGTCCTCCTCCTCTTCCTTCTTCTTTTCATTTGATTCCTTTTTAAACATGGGGACCCCCACAGAAGGCTGAACAAAATTGCTTTGTGTGCTCTTGCAGTTGTGGTTTCTAAAGCAATTTGTTTTACGTATTGAATTTGCTAACTCCATTCGCGACCCTCTATTTAGTCACCATTTATGACATGCAGTCATTCTATTGTTTCTTCCAAATTTAAAGACCCTGAATCATGCAGGGGCCTGTCATCTACTGGGTTCTGTTAGAGACTTTAATGGGGTAGATCTCAGCTTTTCCAAAAGTGAGGTGGCAGGGGACTGTCATCTACTGGGTTCTGTTAGAGACTTTAATGGGGTAGGTTTCAGTTTTATCTGAGGTGAGGTGACAGGAGTCTGTTATCTATTGGATTCTGTTAGAGACTTCTGTACTAGGTCTTAGCTTTCTCTTTGGTGAGTTGAGCAGTTCCCTTCCTCACCACTTTGCCTTTCATATTTGCACATCATGTACTTATTTACAGCAAAGTAGCCTGGAGGACACGGGCGACTAACTCCAACTAGGTGTGTCTACAAGTGGTGGAATGATCCCCAGATATGGTGCAGTCTAAGCCAGTTATAACTGGATGAATAAGCAGTTGTAGACCAAATGGCAATGTATCCCAGCAGGATGGAGTGGGACAACAGGTGGCACTGTTGTCCCCACTGAAATACCACATTTGTCCTTTGACGGGCACATTCTGGCGAGCAGGAGTCGTTAAAAGTTCTAGCTATGGAGAAGGAAACCTTGGTAAACAAAAATAGTTTCCCATCGCAAGCGAAGATGGTGACAACATCAGATTATTGCTTCAAAATGTGTTCTCTGATGACTGAAGACCACTCCTGGTATGGCACACCCTGCCACATACAGGGTACACATATGGGAATCTGGCTGATGAATCGTGGCCTCAAGCACATTGGTGTAGGATTTATGACAGTAAACAAACAAACCTGCTGCCTTGCAGTCACCATTGGAAGTTGAAAGGCTATGTGAGACAACCCAGAATACATAACACAACCCAGTCTGCTGAAGATGAAGTGTGTTAGCTACGGCGCAGACACTGGGAAAAATTAGGATACACACGCATCTACAGGGATGGTCACAGCTGGGTAGGCAAGAGTGTTCCAAGACCAGAGATTGAACCCAGTTCTTTACTGTGAGAAACAAATATTCCAACTACTCTCTAACTAAGATTTACTTAAGTACTATAGGGATAAAGGAAATGTTTGGAGAGTTAAATGCTAGACATAACCATAATGTGTTATTTCTGTTATTTCAGCTACAAGAGAAACAATTCTCATGTCTCAGAAAATGGCTGAGGCAGGGGCCAAGGCTGTCTTAGTTGTGAACCCATTTTATTTCAAAGCTAGCATGAATCAGGCAGCGCTTATCAATCACTTTACAAAGGTATGCACTATACTGTCTATTGTAATAAATCCTAATACAGAGGTTAAGAGAATGTAATTAATATAGGTTTTATTCTTGTTATAAATCAGTCACTTATATATGTAACATGAATAAACAATTTCAGATAGCAGCATGAGATATTTAAAATACAATTTCAAGTCACTTCTCTGCTCAGCAGGGCTATTTTATCATATGTGATTACAAACATATGGTCATCCCAAATTCCAAAGACAAGATCAACCTCATGAAAAGGAAAGACCAAAGCACAATTTTCCAACTTTGCACTCAACACATACAACTTAACAGCCACTTGAACAGAATCTAACCAGAACATATTCCATAGTGCAGGTTGTGCACACATCCATATGAAACTGTTGAACATCATCTTTTTTAATGCCTGGCTGTTGCGGGTGTTAGGAAAGAGCTTCTTTCTCCAAGGCCAGACAAATAGAACACTTTGTATGGAACTAAACAACAACTTACAAACACTATATGGCATTGGGCCAAAGGGCAGGAGCCCATAGGCCGTTAGATCAATAACCAACCAACCAACCATCATATGTGATGCAGATGAATAACTTGAAGTCTGTGTAGTCCAACCAAAGCCCATCAAACTTTTGAAACTCCATATTGAATTGATTGCACAGTATCACCATTTTGGAACTTTTAATCTATGTCCCTAGCATCACTAGAATTCCAGACATAAATCCATAGTCTTTCCAACATCACCAGACTTAGAAACCACATTCTACGAGGCATGTTCAAATGAAACTGGACCAAACTGCAACAAGTGAACATACGTACAATGTGCATGATGATGTCACAGTGAAGAACTGGACAACGATGTTTAAAGAAGGACATGAGTTAACAAAAGATCTTCCAAGACCAGATCAGGCGCATATTGTTGCGTTAACTCACGTCCTTCCTTAAACATCGTTGTCCAGTTCTTCACTGTTGTCTTCGACACACTTTTGTCACCATACACTGCCTGCATTCTGTGATGAATGTCAAGTGGTTGACATCCTTCAGCTGTTAGAAACTGAATCACAGCTCGCTGATCAACTCTGGACAGATTCTGTATCACATCCGCCATGTTTTTAGCAGTCTGCCGAGGAAACTATGAGTTGGAGGATAATGAAATTTGCAAACTTGATGGTTGGTATGTGCTGTTTACACCAGAAGAGACATCATCAAGCGCATCGTACGTATGTTCACTTGTTTTAGTTTGGTCCGATTTCATTTGAACACACCTCGTACTATTATCAACTCACGACTTGGATACCACTCCAACATCACCAGACATAGATACCACATTCTGCTATCATCAACTCACGGCTTGGATACCACTCCAACATCACCAGACTTAGAAATCACTGGAGTTTTGCATTTAGGAACTGCTGTCAAACACTACTAGAGTTTCAGACTTAGAAATCACTGGGAAAGATGATATGAATGACTTCTAAAGAAGTGATAAAATTGACTGAGACAAATATTTCAGATGTGGTTCATTCTTGATTGAAACTCCAGTTCATACACTTTCAGATGCCACCTTGAATATGTATAAGAAAACAGTGGTCAGCCTGAGGTTATTGGCATCTCCATAAAGCTTGTTCAGGAATGGTAGCAGTACTTTTATCTGTTGCTCATGTGTTGGACACCCTTGTAGCAAGTGCTCAGCAGTCATTCTATCAGTACTGCTAAATACACACACATTAAGGATGTTACTAACAATAACTTTGTGTTGTCTAGAGCAACACACATTACCAGGACTGCACAGAACAGCACAACTAAAGGATTGTAGATGACAGTAATAGCCAAAGAGTAGTTTCAAGAACAGCATACACAACAATATTGTCAGTTATTGCTTATGCTACAAGAAAAATGGTTGGCTCAAGAAAAAAATACATTGTGTGTTGCCATGACCATAGAGAGAAAGGAACAGTAACACTATAAACTACATAACACCTAGCATGTCACAAGAGGTAACTAAGAATGGTTTGACTTGAGGGTGGCCACCCCATCTTATAGAAACTATATGTGACAAGAAAAATGAAAGAATACATTTACACCCAATTGTAAACAGGAGTGACTAAACCAAATCAAGTCAAGACAAATTTATTCATATAAAAAAGTTAGATCTATTTGTAAGTATAATATAGACTTCTTTTACTTTTATTATATTGTATGTATCATTTTTTCCTTCTTTTTGCTGCACTTTGAATAAAACAGAGGACAAATGTGTATGTAAATATAATTGCTATCTCTACTAGGTGGCTGATCAAGTACCAGTACCTGTTATTCTGTACAATGTTCCAAGCAACACAGGTTTAGACATACCTCCAGAGGTTGTCATCAAATTAGCCCAGCATCCAAATATCATAGGAATGAAAGACAGTGGTGGAGATGTGAGTGTTTATGTATTCCTCTTTGACTGGTAGCAATTGATACATAGTGTGACAAAAATGATTGTAAAATGTAAGTGAAAAGTCTTTCCATTATTAAATTCCTGTGTGGGGCTGAAGATACAATGAATGGGATGATAGCAGTCAGGGACTTTGGTCAGGGTTGGCGAACCAGAATGTCCAGCAAAGAGAAGAATGAACTGTGAGATGACATCCAATAGACAGATAACAGAGAAAATAAGAATGTCCAGCAAAGAGAAGAATGAACTGTGAGATGACATCCAATAGACAGATAACAGAGAAAATACGAATATCCAGCAAAGAGAAGAATGAACTGTGAGATGACATCCAATAGACAGATAACAGAGAAAATAAGAATGTCCAGCAAAGAGAAGAATGAACTGTGAGATGACATCCAATAGACAGATAACAGAGAAAATAAGAATGTCCAGCAAAGAGAAGAATGAACTGTGAGATGACATCCAATAGACAGATAACAGAGAAAATACGAATATCCAGCAAAGAGAAGAATGAACTAGTTATAAGATGACATCCAATAGACAGATAACAGAGAAAATAAGAATGTCCAGCAAAGAGAAGAATGAACTAGTTATAAGATGACATCCAATAGACAGATAACAGAGAAAATAAGAATGTCCAGCAAAGAGAAGAATGAACTAGTTATAAGATGACATCCAATAGACAGATAACAGAGAAAATAAGAATGTCCAACAAAGAGAAGAATGAACTAGTTATAAGATGACATCCAATAGACAGATAACAGAGAAAATACGAATATCCAGCAAAGAGAAGAATGAACTAGTTATAAGATGACATCCAATAGACAGATAACAGAGAAAATACGAATATCCAGCAAAGAGAAGAATGAACTGTGAGATGACATCCAATAGACAGATAACAGAGAAAATAAGAATGTCCAGCAAAGAGAAGAATGAACTAGTTATAAGATGACATCCAATAGACAGATAACAGAGAAAATAAGAATGTCCAGCAAAGAGAAGAATGAACTGTGAGATGACATCCAATAGACAGATAACAGAGAAAATACGAATATCCAGCAAAGAGAAGAATGAACTAGTTATAAGATGACATCCAATAGACAGATAACAGAGAAAATAAGAATGTCCAGCAAAGAGAAGAATGAACTGTGAGATGACATCCAATAGACAGATAACAGAGAAAATACGAATATCCAGCAAAGAGAAGAATGAACTAGTTATAAGATGACATCCAATAGACAGATAACAGAGAAAATAAGAATGTCCAACAAAGAGAAGAATGAACTAGTTATAAGATGACATCCAATAGACAGATAACAGAGAAAATAAGAATGTCCAGCAAAGAGAAGAATGAACTGTGAGATGACATCCAATAGACAGATAACAGAGAAAATAAGAATGTCCAGCAAAGAGAAGAATGAACTAGTTATAAGATGACATCCAATAGGGGAAACTGAGATGCTAGTCTGGGTCTGGCACAATATGCTGACCAAGACTGCAGATAGTGAACTTGAAATAAAGGGATATACAATGTTCAGGAAAGATAGGGTAGTTGGAGACAAGACTAAGGGAGGTGGCGTTTTATTATACTGTATAAATTATGTTAATATAACGATCAAAGATGGTAACAAAAATGAAAGTGTATGGGGAGAAATAGAAAGTGGGGGTGAAAAAACAGTGATTGGAGTGTGCTATAGATGTCCATCAAGTCAAAAAGAGGAAGATTAGGAGCTGATTAGTAGCATAGCAAAGGAAATTATTATTAATGGGGGATTTCAACTTTCCAGAAATAAAACAGGATATGGCAGAAGCATTTGTAGTCAAAACCTTTTGTTAAGTGCATAATTGACAATTTTTTAATTCAACATGTAGAAGCAGCCACCAGAGGCAAAAACACACTCGACCTAGTTTTTACTACAGAGGAAAATATGATTGAAAATGTTACCGTTGGGGAACTGTTTGGTTCAAGTGACCATCAAATCATCCGTTGGGATCTTATTTGCAGGGAAAGAAGTAAACATAAACATGCGAACATACGACTACTCTAAGGCAGATGTTAAGAGGATGAAAGAGGTAGCAATCCACATAATCTGAAAAGATAATTTCGGAGGAACAGATGTTGAACAAGAGTGGGATAGTTTTAAAACAGTTCTAGAAACGCTAAAAGAGGAATGTGTTCCATGTAGAGAGGTAAACCCCAAGCGTAAAAAGTGGATAACTAGATTTGTAGTGAAATGTAGAAGAGCTAAAAGTAAAGCTTGAAAAAAATATATAGAGGCAGGTAAATCAAAAGAAACATATTTAAAATATTTGGACAAGCTCAGGAAGTGAATAAAACAGCAAAAATAGACTTCGAAAAAAAAAAAAGCTCAGAGGATCAAGACTGATAGTAAAAGCTTCTTTGTTTATGTTAGAATAAAACAAAGAATGAAATACAAAGTAGGCCCTCTCATAGACAGTAAAGGGAAAATAATAAGTGAGAATAGGGAGGCAGCTAATCTGCTCAATCAGTACTTTGGCATAGTCTACACAAAAGAGAACAGCTCCATGATCCCAGAGCCTATAGATATCTTTCAAAGAGACATGGATACAGCGGGATTAAGATCAATCCATATTACAGAGGAAATGGTTTTTAAAAAATTGGAGGAGTTGAAAGTGGATAAATGTCCAGGTCAAGATGGTATTTATCTAAAATTGCTGTTTGAAATTGGAGACCAACTAGCAAAACCATTGGCTATATTATGTTCTCAATCACTTGCAAAAGGGATTGTTCCATGGCATTTGAAAGATGCAGGAGTGATCCCCTTATTCAAAAAGGGAAAAAAATAGGATCCAGCAAATTATAGACTGGTGAGTTTAACGAGCATAGTCTGTAAATTGTTAGAGTCAATAATCAAAGAAAACATTGTAATGTATTTAGACAAATTTAATCTAATCAGAAATAGTCAGCATGGGTTTACTAGAAGGAGATCATGCTGAACATATTAGAGTTCACGGAGGAGGTTATTAAAATGATAGATAAAGGGCAGCCAGTGGATGTCATTTATCTAGATTTTGCAAAGGCCTTTGATAGAGTACCTCATTAAAGATTATTTAGAAAGTTAAAATCACATGGAATAGGTGTGGAAGTTTCCAAATGGATTGAAAATTGGTTAACGGGAAGAAGGTAGAGGGTGGGAATAAATAAAGAGTTCTCTGAGTGGTGTGAAGTGAAAAGTGGAGTGTCACAGGGCTCAGTTTTGGGACCAATGTTGTTCTTGATATATATAAACAATTTGGACATTGATTGCAAAATTTGCTGATGACACAAAACTATGCAGTAGTGTCTCATCTAAAGCAGAAGTGGATATATTGAGGTCGGATTTAGATAAAAATTTGAGAATGGCCTGTAAGCTGGCAAATGGAGTTTAATGTAGATAAATGTATAATCATCCACATGGGTAGATCCAATATGGAACATAATTACAGATTGGATGAGAACAATATTAGATAGATAGATAGATAAGGAAAGGGACCTAGGGGTTATAATAGATCATACAGGTAAGGTGAATGAGCAAGTTAAGATAGCAGTGAAAAAGGCAAATGCAATGTTAGGTATGATAAAAAGAAATATTAAACATAGGAACAAGGAAGTGATAGTCAAACTGTATAAAGCTTTAGTTAGACCTAGATTGGAGTACTGTGTAAAGGTATGGAGTCCTTATCATAGAGGGGATATAAACATGTTGGAAAAAATACAAAATAGAGCGACAAAGCTGATAGTGGGATTCCAGAATTACAGTTATGAGGAAAGACTCAGAAAAACTGGCCTACAGTGTCTAGAAGAGAGAAGAATTCGTGGTGACTTAATACAGGTTTATAAGATGATCAGAGGAATGGATAAATTAGACTATAACAAGTTTTTCAAAATGCAGCCACCCACAATAACAAGAGGGCATAGCTACAAATTAACTAAAGAGAGGTCCAGAGTAGATATTAGGAAATAGTTTTTTAGTCAGAGAGTGGTGAATGCTTGGAATGCATTGCCAGGGGAGGTAGTGGAGGCAGGGACAATTAATGCATTTAAGAATAAATTGTATGTGTATAGCTTTTAGAGCAAGGTAATGTAAATGGAACTGGTTGTATACAGACTCTGCAGAGTCTTCTAAACCAGTACAAAGACATTAAGTTAAGTTAAGTTACTGATAGTGGGCATTAAAGAACAACATCCATTGGACAGAGATCACAGAGAAAATAGGATTGACCAATAAATAGAAGAAAGAACTATGTGATGACACAAACATTTACAGCATACCAATCTACCATTATTAAAAGTTTGAAAGCATTTTGTACATTATTTGTATTTTTGTTTTTATTTATCTATATTTTTGTATAGTCTACGTGACAATGATCAATGTTTTAATATATATAAAGCTGATTTAATTATAAAAATGCTATTATTTCTTTTATACCGCTGCTAGCGAGCAGATTTTTTGCTTGGGTCAGCTAAATATGATTGAATCAACAATATATGCACCCATCTTAGCTGAAAGAGGTGAAAGTTGGAAGAGGTGGATGCCTTTACTTATTTGGGCAGCTGAATGGACACGTTAAGGGGTACAGATGGAAATGTAAAGACCAGAAAGGCAAGAGTGACATTCCTGACACTAACCATGTGGAGATCCAGAGAAATGAAGATTCATCCTGAGATTAGAATATTCAATGCCACGTGTCAAGTAGGTGCTGCTTAATGGAGTGAAAACATGGAGAACAAACATGGCGATTAAATAAAAACTTGAGCGCATGAGCTGCAGTGGTCAGCGACCCATAGCTGACTGCTAGCATCAGGGCCAGCGAACCAGAGCTGCAAAGACCCTTTTACACCTCCACGCAGTGTTCCTGGATAACAGGCTGTAGCAGGGCAGACTGGCTAAGGAGAAGGGATCGAAGAGGGAATGCTTACCCGGTACTAAAATAATTCTTGCTGAAGTCAGATGTGTTGGACCGAAAGGTGCAAATATCGCAGTCAAGCTGTAAAATACGACACAACACATTATGTTTTCTGGACTACATTCTGCTACTTAAGCCCTTTCAGTGTTTGGTAGCGGGAGATTGAGAATGAACGAAGCCAAGCCAAACAAAGACTTTAGTCCTTTGTTAACGGATGTCTATGAAGGATAATTGGCATAAAGTGACAGAAGATGATGAGTAATGAAGACCTTTGGGAAAGGAGCAAACAACAGCCAATGGAACAACAAATTAGAAGAATATGGGGCTGATTAGGACATACGATAGGGAAAGCGCTGTCCAACATAGATAGGAAACTCTCACATAGAATCCTCAGGGAAAGAGAAAGAGAGGCAGACTTAAAAATACACGTAGAAGAGAATGTGAGACGGAACTACAATTCAATGGTTACACCTGGAGAGAGGCAGAAAGAGTAGCCAAGGACTGTTTATGCTGGCAAGATGTGGTCAATGACCTATGTACAGAGAGGAGCAACTGGTTTTGATTGATTGATTGATATTAGTTTCTGGGAAGCAGAAATAAAATAAATGGTTTTCCATAAATGAGGTCGCCAACCCCAATACAATCTTTCCTTGTCACCTGTTCGGTCATCCAGGAAGGGGATCATCAGGATTTCTAGACAAGACAGTTGAGAGGCGATCGGCAGTGCCCACGGACAAACGGAGCCACAAATATTAATTATTTACAGGGGCAGCAAAGTAGTAATGAAGGTTTGAGAATTATCATGTTGAAGAGCATGTTAGTAGTATCTTATTGCTAGAACATCAGTTTTCAGCTGATTAACCAACATTATTATAATGTTATTACGAGAGTAAGTCAGTAAGTAGGTCATGACTGATATAGGATAGCCGAAAAATGTAGTTGGTAATTTCTAAAGGTGTCACTAGGTGGCAACAACATCCAGTTTTGTGGTTACTGTAGCTAGCAGATGCTAAGTGTCGCATACATGGGCACAACAAAGTGGTGTCTGGGCTCACAAGAGTATATAATCAAAGAGCAGTATGCTGTTGTGTGTTGTTTTTAGGCATAAGGGCTTTCTACAAAGACTATTCATAAGGACATTTTTCCTGTTTATGGTGAGAAGTAAGTGTTTGTAGCGTAAAACCGTGCATATCTGGGTCGATAAATTTTTTTAAGGATACAAAAAAATTGCTGATGAAGCCTGACCTGGTCATCTTGTTCAGATTGTAACAAAAGCAGCTGTGAGACGAGTGGTGGGGGAGATGATTAGTGCTGACAAGTAAATAACGATGGACAGTGTGGCAACTGCAAAACGGTGTTCGCATGGTTTAGCCTACAACATAATGCATGATTGATTGAATTTCCTAAAAGTGGGCACACAAACAACTAACTGATAAACACAAAATTAACTGAATGGGCCTCTCCTTGAACTTATAAAACAATGGGATAAGTGTATTAATGTTGATGGAAATTATGTTGATAAATAAGGGGCTGTTACGACATGTCTAGTATATTACAGTGTAATAATTCTTTGCTACCCTCTCTGGTCCTGGTAGCACACAGATAACATAATTTAGTATTATCACTATGCTTTGTCAACATCTGTACAGATCATATCTATTCATCAAGGGCTTTGGTGTTCATTGACTTCCTCAGATTGTTCGTATTTCCTCTTTGGTATACGCCACTGCCTCTGAGAACTTCCAAATTTTGTCAGGCTCAGCAGGATTTCTTCTGGCTTCGTACAGTGTCGGTAAGTTACTTTCTTTTTTAGTTTCTAAAATGTTTTAGATATAGCCAGACATGTATTGGATTGGAAATCACAGGTGAAGAGATGAATGGGGAGGCTTAATAAAACATGGTGAAGAACAGTGCAAGTAGAAGGAAGCCAGACAGCTGCAGATGTGCTGAGGAGAACAAGTCAGATGTGCCAGGTAGAATAATCCAGATGTGCCAGGTAGAATAGTCCAGA
This sequence comes from Ariolimax columbianus, assembly GCA_036924085.1. NCBI lineage: Eukaryota > Metazoa > Mollusca > Gastropoda > Stylommatophora > Arionidae > Ariolimax > Ariolimax columbianus. The sequence continues at coordinate 38,216,624 of JAVGWX010000001.1, forward strand.
TGTGTTGGGAAGAACAGTCTAGATGTGTCAGGTAGAATAGTCCAGATGTGCCAAGTAGAGCAGTCCAGATGTGCCAAGTAGAGCAGTCTAGATGTGCCAGGTAGAACAGTCTAGATGTGCCAGGTAGAACAGTCCAGATGTGTTAGGCAGAAAGATGCAGATGTACCAGGCAGAACAGTCCAGATGTGCCAAATAGAACAGTCCAGATGTGCCAGGTAGAACAGTCCAGATGTGCCAGGTAGAACAGTCCAGATGTGCCAGGTAGAACAGTCCAGATGTGCCAGGCAGAACAGTCCAGATGTGCCAAGCAGAACAGTCCAGATGTGCCAGGTATAACAGTCCAGATGTGCCAGGTAGAACAGTCCAGATATGCCGGGTAGAACAATCCAGATGTGCCAGGTAGAACAATCCAGATGTGTCAGGCAGAAAGGTCCAGATGTATCAGGCAGAAAGGTCCAGATGTGCTGGGTTGAGCAGTCTATATGTGTCAGACATAAAGATGTAGTTGTGCTTATAAGAAAGATGCAGAGGTGTCAGGTAAGAAAGCTGTAGATGTTGCAGTTCAGCTGTAAACTGTGGCACAATATATCTTAAGCTGAACCAAAAAAATGAATTAACAAAAGTGAGCAAAGATGAAGAAGTCTATATAGAGATAGTTGAAACATAAGTGTGAATATCTGTATCAACTGTCTGGACATTTTTTTTGCCAATCCAGGGTGTGTTGGTGGGATATGTGGACTTGCTAATGTGCTTGGTGAGGAGGTTTGCAAGCTATCAGACCTGTCCAACTCTAAAGATGTCAAAGCAGCTAAGGAGCTTCAGTTGAGAATTGTTGGTCCAAATGCATGTGTAAGTAGGTCACGTCTGAAGAGGAGAAAGCAGTTGATTAATCTTGCAGTTGACTCGTAGATGGAAAGGTTAGAATTGTCTGGCCTTGTAGAAAAATGGTTTTCGATTTTTTCACCATGTGATGAGGGGTCTCCAAACTACGATCCATGTGACACATCTGGCCCACTACAAAATTATATCTGGCCCTGCTACCTGGTTTTATAAAAAAACAAAACAATGAATTGTTAACCTCTATTATTTCTTAGTCATGCAGTGTAGTTGACATGTCTAGCTCTTGTCCATTCGCATACATCCACCTTAACAGCGAGCCAGAGTGTTGTCGGATTCACAAACTCTCATTTTCAGTCATAGGCGCCATATGATTTAAGACCACAAAACCATGGTTTAAGAGGCAGGTGGTGTCATTCCCTAAACCTACAACAGAACGGCTAATGACAGTTTTTTGGGTGGTTTGAAGTCACCCATTAGAGTGCTAAGAAAAACAAGTCATATAAGAGCTTACATAATTAAGATTATTTTGTAGTTCCTACAGTACCGGCAGAGTGCTAGGAAAGTAAATATCAAGAAAGATGTAACATAATTTTAGAAACAAGTAGTTGTATTGACTAATTATTATAATATTAAATAGTATTATGGGGACGGCGTGGGCTAGTGGATAAGTGACACGGCTCACAATCCGAAGGTGCTGGGTTCGATCCCCATCACAGCACCGGCCATTACCCCGAGGAAGCAAACCCTTAGAAAATGCAGGAGGAAGCAGACCCTAGCATAAAATACATGCTGAAGTTGGATGCACTAGGCTGACAGGCGCAAAATAAAATCCACAGTACAACGCACACCGCCTTGGGGAATAGAGAAATAAGGCGAATGCAAAAAATTTTTTTTTAAAAATGGTATTATAAATTGTTGTTTGAAATTAGAGACCTGCTAGCAGAACCATTGGCTATTTTATGTTCTCAATCTCTTGCTAAAGGGATTGTTCCAGGGGATTTAAAAAATGCAGGAGTGATCCCCTTATTCAAAAAGTCTGATCCAGTATATTATAGACCGGTGAGTTTAACGAGCATAGTCTGTAAATTGTTAGAGTCAATAATCAAAGAAAACATTTGTGCTTAACAAATCAATTATAATTCATGGATGAGGTTACTAAAGTAATAGATAAAGGGGAGCCAGTGGATATCTCATCTGTTTCACTGTAATAGCTTTTTCCAGAAGCCCATCCACAAGAGGTACAAATATATATGACCCAGTTGGACTTCATCGTCATGAAATTGACCATGTCTTGTCCAATTGTAGATTGGCAACTGATGTCTCAGTGGTTGGTTCCTTCTGCACTGGAAGCGACCATCGCCTCATCCGTGCCCATTTCCACTTCGATCTAAAACTTGTAAAGTTTCAGCAGCAGTGGTCTAGAGATGCTCATCAACCCCTTGGTTGCTACCACCCTCCAGCATATATTTCCAGAGGTGGTAGAAAATATACCAGGTATTGGAAAAAAGAACAGCCAGACTGAAAACAACAGAAGAGACAAAACCCTGAGGTACATAACGAAAAACTACCAAAGCATGGACTGGACCCATGCATTCACTGACGATTCTGTAACAAACACAACACAGGGGCAGGGGTATTCCTGAGCCTACCAAATGGTAGAAAAATAACACTGTCAGTGGCAACTGGAAAATACTCAAGCAATTTCAGAGCGGAGGCAGAGGCATTGAGGGCTGCAGTAGTAGAAATGGGGACAGGCAAAAGAAATGAAAGCCATATAGTCCTTCCTGTTTACAGATGCCCTGGCCATAGTCACAGCACTAAAATGCCAGAAAAATACTGAACTTAATGATTTAAGAGCAGTACTCTGTCAACTATGCCAGCAGTCCGCACCAAAAAGAGAAGTGGTACAGTGGGTTCCATCCCACTGTAACATTCAAGGCAACGAGGAGGCAGACAGACTGGCAAAAGAAGGTGCAAAACTACCACAACCAGACCCTAGTGGGACCTACGAAGAGTCAAAAAGGCTTATTAGAGCTAGATACATGACCAAATGGGAAACAGAACATACTGGCTACACAAAAAACAATGCCTATTACCAGTTGAACAGAAGAGAGCAGGTCTAGGTCTTCAGACTGCGCACAGGCCACAATAGACTGAGGTACCACCTATTCAATAAACTGAAGATAGGTGGCACTGACGAATGCTCGTGTGGTACCGGGAAAAGCCTTCCAGCACCCACTCACATCACAAATCACATTTCACCTGCCACTCAAGCATTGCTAGAGGAGCGGTGTTCTTCTGTGTTAGTTCTCAATCTTCCGCTACCAAGTCCTGACCATTGTCATTCTCCTGCTACCAGGTCCTGACCGTTCTCATTCTCCTGCTACCAGGTCCTGACCGTTCTCATTCTCCCGCTACCTAGCTCTGACCGTTCTCATTCTCCCGCTACCTAGCTCTGAACGTTCTCAATCTTCCGCTTACCAGGTCCTGACTGTTCTCATTCTCCCGCTACCGAGCTCTGACCGTTCTCATTCTCCCGCTACCTAGCTCTGACCGTTATCAATTTTCCGCTTACCTAGCCCTGACCGTTCTCATTCTCCTGCTACCAGGTCCTGACCGTTCTCATTCTCCTGCTACCAGGTCCTGACCGTTCTAATTCTCCCGCTACCAGGTCCTGACCGTTCTCATTCTCCTGCTACCAGGTCCTGACCGTTCTCATTCTCCCGCTACCAGGTCCTGACCATTGTCATTCTCCCGCTACCAGGTCCTGACCGTTCTCATTCTCCTGCTACCAGGTCCTGACCGTTCTCATTCTCCTGCTACCAGGTCCTGACCGTTCTCATTCTCCTGCTACCAGGTCCTGACTGTTGTCATTCTCCCGCTACCAGGTCCTGACCGTTCTCATTCTCCTGCTACCAGGTCCTGACCGTTCTCATTCTCCTGCTACCAGGTCCTGACCGTTCTCATTCTCCTGCTACCAGGCCCTGACCGTTCTCATTCTCCTGCTACCAGGTCCTGACTGTTGTCATTCTCCCGCTACCAGGTCCTGACCGTTCTCATTCTCCTGCTACCAGGTCCTGACCGTTCTCATTCTCCTGCTACCAGGTCCTGACCGTTCTCATTCTCCTGCTACCAGGCCCTGACCGTTCTCATTCTCCTGCTACCAGGTCCTGACCGTTCTCATTCTCCTGCTACCAGGTCCTGACCGTTCTCATTCTCCTGCTACCAGGTCCTGACCGTTCTCATTCTCCTGCTACCAGGTCCTGACCGTTCTCATTCTCCTGCTACCAGGTCCTGACCGTTCTCATTCTCCCGCTACCAGGTCCTGACCGTTCTCATTCTCCTGCTACCAGGTCCTGACCGTTCTCATTCTCCTGCTACCAGGTCCTGACCGTTCTCATTCTCCTGCTACCAGGTCCTGACCGTTCTCATTCTCCTGCTACCAGGTCCTGACCGTTCTCATTCTCCCACTACCAGGTCCTGACCATTGTCATTCTCCTGCTACCAGGTCCTGACCGTTCTCATTCTCCTGCTACCAGGTCCTGACCGTTCTCATTCTCCTGCTACCAGGTCCTGACTGTTGTCATTCTCCCGCTACCAGGTCCTGACCGTTCTCATTCTCCTGCTACCAGGTCCTGACCGTTCTCATTCTCCTGCTACCAGGTCCTGACCGTTCTCATTCTCCTGCTACCAGGTCCTGACCGTTCTCATTCTCCTGCTACCAGGTCCTGACCGTTCTCATTCTCCTGCTACCAGGTCCTGACCGTTCTCATTCTCCTGCTACCAGGTCCTGACCGTTCTCATTCTCCTGCTACCAGGTCCTGACCGTTCTCATTCTCCTGCTACCAGGTCCTGACCGTTCTCATTCTCCTGCTACCAGGTCCTGACCGTTCTCATTCTCCTGCTACCAGGTCCTGACTGTTGTCATTCTCCCGCTACCAGGTCCTGACCGTTATCAATCTTCCGCTTACCAAGTCCTGACCGTTCTCATTCTCCCGCTACAAGCCCTAACTGTTCTTGCGGTCTACCCCTTTACCAAGTCCTAGCGCAACATTTTACATGCTATCTTCATTCAGGAGGAACACCTGCTGCCTGGCACAATTCGGGGACAACACTCTTGCACAAGAAGGGAGACAAAGAGGATCTAGGAAACTATCGTCCAATTACTCTCCTCCATGCCACTTACAAGCTGTTTACAAAATGCATCCTTGCCAGAGTCCTCATCACTCTAGAAAAATCACAACCAGTCAAACAGGATGGCTTTCGACGTTCGTATAGCACAATGAACCATATTTCAACCTGTTGCTGCCTTCTTGAGGCAGCCAAGAGTTCCAGACACCCTTGATATTCACCTTCATCGACTATAAAAAGGCTTTTGATTTGGTAGAACTACATTTTGTCTGGCGTTCACTGTTGGAACAAAGTGTAGATCCAGGTTACATCAGAGTTTTTACCAACAGTTATACGAACTGCACCACCACATTTAATCTTTTTCAATGTCCAATTGTGGTACCCAATTCAAAAGGGGGACCGCCAGGGCGATCCTATCTCACCGAACCTCTTCTCTACATATTTGGAATAGGTCATTAGCCGATGCAACTGGGACAGCTTTGGTATCCTTATTGACGGCAGACATCTCAATCACCTTCGATTTGCCGATGACAAAGTGCTCATCACAGAGTCCACAGCAGAAGCCAACCAAATGATTCAGCTATTTGATAGGGAATACAAGAAAGCAGGTCTAGAGATAAATGTCTCGAAGACCAAAGTGTTGCGCAATCGCTTCGCCACTTGTGATCCAGTCTTCCTTGACGAGGTACGATTAGAGGATGTCAACGAGTACATTTATCTTGCTCGCCTTCTCAATATGGAGAATAACCTACAACCTGGTAATAACCTGGAGCCTTCTCGCCTATTAACATGGTCCTGGACGGTTGTCATGACCAAGACCTATGAACGTCCCTCTTCAATTCCACTGTACTCCCTGCGGTGTGCTATGGTGCAGAGACGTGGACACTAACAAAATCACTAGAGGAAAATTTGAGAGTGACCCAGGCCTCCCTTGAGAGAAGCTTAGTCGGAATCACTCTCCAGAACCAACGTATGCAAGGTCTCAACAATTCTGACAAGACGATTGTCCCAGGTGAAGGATGCGGTAATCCATGCAGACAAAGCAAAACATAGATGGGCAGGTCACATGTTGCGACGAAATGATAGTCGATGGAGCACAGTGACAGCAGTCTGGTACCCTCGAGGCAAGAAGAGACTGGGGAAAAGACCTGCAATGCGTTGGTCAGACTCCCTTGCTGTATGCTGCAACATCCAAGAGGCCTCTAGAGGAGTACTTACCATGCACTGGAATTCCGTGGTCCAAGATAGGGTCCACTGGACACGAAGTTGGGATCCGCAGCTGTGCTGAGGTACGGGTCATCAAGATTCTATGTTAACCTCAGGAAAAATGGTATCTAATTGATATAGATTCAAAGTTAACCTAAGAAAAAGTGGTATTTAACTGTTATAGATTCAAGGTTAACCTAAGAAAAAGTGGTATTTAATTGTTATAGATTCAAGGTTAACCTAAGAAAAAGTGGTATTTAACTGTTATAGATTCAAGGTTAACCTAAGAAAAAGTGGTATTTTAAACCATATTTCATGGTGCTTTGTTTATATATTCCTATTTTCAGGTCACTCGTCGATTTGGAGTTCCTGGGCTGAAAGCTACAATGGAGTGGTTTGGCTATTTTGGTGGGCCGACTCGGTCACCACTTGTAGCCCTTACCGCTAGTGAAACGGAGATAATTAAACAGTTCTTTCAGAAGTCTCGTTTTCTGTAAGTGACGGTGGCCATAAATTTAGCTGGCAAAGAACATGTATTCAAGTAGCTAAGTAGACTCAGTAAGATGTGTGCTATGTTCAATGATATGCTTATCACTCATTCAGGTTGTGTGTTTGTTATACAATGTGCTGGGTGGATTGTTATACCATTTGCATATTTGAAGAGAGCCATAATTTTATTCTATCTGATGCAAATATATAAATATGTTTTGTTCAATAATATATTAGTCATCAGAAACAGTGCTTTTGTGTGCAGATTATGTTACAAGCAGCTTTTGAAACATTTCATTCATTTATCTTTTTCCTTCAATGTGAAGATTAAGCCACTACTGCCGCTGTCACCTTTTAAGTGAAGACTGTTTTCCCCCCAAATTGCTATAATTTCACTTTTTCTGCCCTAATATGAAGCAAATGTTTTAGCTGCAACTGGTCCCTTTACAGGAAGCATGTATATGAGCTTTTGCAGTGGTTGATTATAGTGAAAATGTTTTTTACATGATGATGTTATCAGCTCCAAGCACAACCCTCTTTAGTAACTTTTTACAACATGGTGGAAAGGTGACAGTGGCTCTATTATTTTATGGGAGACATAAAATAATGTAATAGGATATGGTTGACAAAAAATGTGAATGTACAAGACACATCTCAAGTTTGTTAGTTGACCAGATGCAACAAATAGGAGACCAGGCAGCAGCAGTATCATGGGCAGATCTCAACAAGATGGTCCAAAATATGAATTGTTAGAGAGTATGTTACAACCCAATTTTCCCATTGTGAACTAGAAGGATTAAGAAAGTTAGTATGTCAAAGTGCAGGTGTCATCATATTTCTATAATGTTTTTGTTTGCACAAGAATGTTTCTTCTATTTTGTCCTGACTGTGAAAAATAAATCAGAAAGAGAATAGGTACTGTCAAAATGGTACTTGACAATATGCAACACAAACTGACATCCAAACAGATTAATCGGAATTTTAAAATGAGAATTGTCAGGTGTTATGTATATTGGTCACTACTTTATGTCGCAGATACATGGACAATGAATAACAAGTTGGAAAAGAGTATTGAAGCCATCGAAATGTGAGTATATAGAAGATTGGGTCGCATTTCTTGGAAAGAGAAGAAAACAAATTTGGAGGTGTTGTAAAAGTTGGTGGTGAAAAGAGAATGACCGAAGTCAGGGTTAGACAGTTACGTTATTTTGGTCATATAACAGGACATACCTCCTTGTTAAAGACCATACTGGAGGGTAATGTGGAAGGCAGTCATTCAAGAGGCAGACAATGTTTGAAGTGGGTGGATAACATCAGGAGATGGACTGGAAAAAGCATCTCAGATTGCACCATTGCGGCAAGAGATAGAGTACACTGGAGATCCATTGCAGCCAACCTTCGATGCAGAGATAGCACCTGAACTGAATTGACTGTTCTGATTCTTTACTTTTATTTGCACGTTTTAGTTTAACATAAAATCTCAAATTACATTGATTGTAGATTGACATCAAGGAATTCTATTTTTCTAAATCATGAGCCGTGTAATATAATAATTTGTCTGACAGAAATTCAGAACTTGTTTACTTTGTGTACCATATTATCCTGTTGTCCACATGAACCTTAATGGGGCAGAATGAGCTAGTACAAATTAATGATCATTTAAAAATTGTAGCTGTATTTGATCATTGTTTGCAGCAATGAAAGCGTTGACATCCTGATTTCTGATACACCATAGTGTGGACATTACCAATGCATGAGGGTGGACATGCAGATTAATGACTCTTGTAATAGATTAATTTAGCAATCCACAGATTTCAAGTGTTTGAAATCAAATGTATGTCGAGCAACAAGCTACAGAAACTATCAACATCTATAACTTTGCCAAGTTGGGAATGAGACTGATCACCTGTGGGTCTGCACACAGTGATAGTGATGTTTAATTGGTATAACAAAACGTACATGTAAATATTGTCCAGTTTTTAAGGTGAAAGTTGACTTGACCAAATTTGGAATGTAAACAAACTGTTCTGCGTGTTTTGTGACTTCAATACTGTTTCAAGCAGAACATTACTGTAGTAAATGTAATAAATAAACAGTTTACAAGTTCTATCCAGTTTGTTTCTACTTAACTAATGTATTTATTTTTAACTAAATAGTTTCTAATATATGTTTATACTTAACTAATATCTGTTTCTACTCAACTAATCTGTTTTTACTCTGGTCAAGGGACCAGCTGTAGCAGTAGCCCTCAGTTTCACTCGTAGCCAAAAGTTGAATTAGTCAATAAACCTATTTGAATTTCTGTCCTGCTGAAGACAGATGTGTCGGACCGAAAGGTGCAAATATTACTGTCAAGCTGTAAACTAGCGACACAACACATTCCGTTTTCCAGACTACATCCTGCTACTTGCAAAGCCCTATTCAGGGCTTGGTAGTGGGAGATTGAATTTTTGTCACAACTCCCAAATTACATGCTGCTCCTAGTTGTCCCATATACACTTGCAATACAAACAGAAATCAAACCAAACATGTTTTTAGGAAATAATGCTTTTTATTATTATTATTAATGTAGTATTTATATACTTGTCTACAGGAATAATAAATGGCTTAGAGAGTAAATATTTAAATAAAATAATAAATTAAAATATAGATTTACAAAAAGAAATGAAAAAAAAAGTATGCAGTTTGTTCTTTATCACTAGATTTGATCAATATTTAAAAAATATATTTAGCCTAAACATTTGTTTTGTATGTGTGCTATCTAGATTATTTCATAATTCCATCTGAAAGATGGAAAAATTACTCAAATAAAACTGAGACAAATCTATGTTTAATTTATAATGTCCAATACTTTTAAAACTCTACAATAATCAGTTAAGAAAATGTCATCATAGCTAAAGTAAAGCTCTAAATATGTCATCAACTTAGTTCAAATCAGTCAATAGATAGATCCGGTCAATAAATTGGTTTTAGTATGAATCAGTCAACAGATCAATAAATTGGTTTTAGTATGAATCAGTCAATACTAACATTCTTGAGTCAATAAACCATATAGTAAGTATCTGTCACTGAATAGTCTAGTAAAAAAAATACACAAAAAAACTGTCATACAACATTTTCCCAATGCTGGGGTAGTCAAGGGGTTTTAAGGCTGATGACTAAAGACCGCTTCGCCACTGCTGTCGCCACATCATGTGCTGGCTATGTTTGTTTATTTCACCCCCAACAGAAAAAGAACAATGCCATACCGGGAATTCAAAAATCTGCCCTCCTTGTTGGCAGGCAGGTCTCGAAACCATTTGGCCATGTGTCTAGTAAAATCAGTCAATAGACCATATAGTAAGTATCTGTCAGTCAATAGTCTAGTAAAATTAGTCAATAAACATTATAGTACGTATCTGTCAGTCAATAGTCTAGTAAAATCGGTCAATAAACCATATAGTAAGTATCTGTCAGTCAGGCAAAGGCCGCTGTCCATAGTAGACGATGATGGCATATTTTATTTGCTAGCGCTATGTTTTAGTAAGGATTAACTGTGCTACTTTTTATCCTCACTTTCTCGTCTCGAGCCGCCTGACCCCAGTGGCAAGTCAAGGACAAGACGACTAGGGGGCGACTACGAGATTCAGGGGACTCTGCATCAAGCACCTGTGTAAAAGACGGCGGAGTCCGGAGTCGAATCCACACCACCTGATCACAAGGCCGAAGGCTTAACCACTTTGCCACGGAATCCCACAATCTATCAGTCAATAAACAGCCTCTAGTAATATATAAGTATAATCAACTATATATATATATATATATATATATAAACATTTAACATTTTGCTAAAGTCAGGCTATGAATATATATTATTATTAATAAAATCATTATATAAAAATGCAGTTTAAAAAAAACTAATGTCACTTTCATAAGGTTTCTCTAATAAGTTCCGTTAGACAGTCTATCTTTCCTCTGTTCACTATAAAAGAAAATACAAATGCCTTTCTTGACCAGCTAAACATTTAAAAAAATGTGTGTGCATTACAAAAAGAACACATGCCATAAGAATAGGCAAAATATATGAAGTTATATAAGGTCTTTTGTATAGCAAAGGCAAGCCTACAATGAACCTGTAAGACATGTTTATTTATATATTGAAATAACTAAGTTTTTCCTCTCTATGTTAGTAACTTATTTCATTGAGGCTATTTTCGTTTTAATTTCCGTGACAACTTGGTACTTGTCATATTGAAAGGCGCATATAACTAAATTTAGACAGCAATATCTTTGCCATATGGAAGGCCTCATATGTAACACAGCAAGTAACAATGACAATATTACATGATTGAACTGTGAAAGATATGAAACCCACCACAAGTTTACATTTTGATGTATTCTCAATATGAAATCTGGAAAGAAATACAACTACAAATTCCAGGTGATCCTAATCAAAAGTAGTTCTAAAGTACAAGGTTACAAAGCAGTTTCTGTCAAATGTAAGCAGTCAAGGTTCAAAGTCTGTTTAAGTTTTGTAAATCACAACAGCATGTTCACACAAGTAACGTTTTTATTTGTAAATAACAAACCATTACCATCAAAATATTTTTAAAAAGCATTTGCTGTACATAGATATCTTAGTGAGGTTGCGATAGTGAGACACCTTCTCACAACAGCTGGGGGCATCACCTTCTCACAACAGCTGGTGGCGTCACTTCTCACAGCAGGTGAGGGGTGTCACCTTCTCATAACAGCTCGTGGCGTCACTTCTCACAACAGTCGAGGGGTGTCACCTTCTCACAACAGCTGAGGTACACCTCACAACAACTGGGGGTGTCACCTTCTCACAACAGCCGAGGTACACCTCACAACAACTGGGGGTGTCACCTTCTCACAACAGCCGAGGTACACCTCACAACTGGGGGTGTGACCTTCTCACAACAGCCGAGGTACAGCTCACAACAACTGGGGGTGTCACCTTCTCACAACAGCTGAGGTACACCTCACAACTTCTGGGGGTGTCACCTTCTCACAACAGCTGAGGTACACCTCACAACTTCCGGGGGTGTCACCTTCTCACAACAGCTGAGGTACACCTCACAACTTCTGGGGGTGTCACCTTCTCACAACAGCCGGTTTTTTTTATATTGCACTAAGTGAGAAAATAAACAACATTAAATGAAGGCACCACTGAATGTATATAGTTCAATCATATCATTTTTGGTTCAACAGCACAAATTTATGATTCACACCTTAGCATACAAATTACAAATCGTGTGTAAAATAAAGGTTCATAAACAAATGCCCAAAAGGGTCATCTGACAACTGCTATTAAATATTTTGTTTATTGAAAAAAATAAGGATGTGCATAAACAAAAAAATATGCTTTTATGTTGTTATTGATTTATTTTTAACCTGGCAGAAAATGAATGCAATATATTTTCTAAAATGCATTACTAAATTTAAAGGTGTATATGACAAAATATCACAATTTGTTGAATTTAGTAGAACATTTTAGTTTTTGTACTTTCGTTTATGTCAGTCTTCTTTTCCCCCTATTCTGCTCTGGAATCATGTCGGAATGAGTTGGGCTGAAGTACAATGAAATAGTTGAAAGACAGTCTTGCACATAAAAAACACAACACAGCTTACACTCAGACTAACACTCGGATAGTTAGGGGATGTGAACAGCATAGATTAAAAATAAGCTAGCATTAAAATCTGGATGTCTAAAGTGAGAATAACATAAAGGTATACAATCTTAAGTATCTGTTAAGAGAGACACAGACAAAAAAATAAAAATAAATGTCATTTACAGTTTCGTTATATTAGAGCATATAGGCATGCCATCTTTGTGAAATATTAAACAGGCACTTTGAAATTCTTATGTAATAATAATAATATATGTACATACATATAAAAAAGCAAGCAAACTAATGTTTTAAAAATTTAAATTAAGAAAAGTAAATGATGCAAATTTGCATCACTCAAAAGTCAGAATATGATTAATTAAGAACAGATGCCAATTTAAATAAAAATTCACCTACTTATCACATAAACAGTAATATAAATGAATGTGATCAAAGTATGCTACCTAGCATTTATGTGCCACAGAAAGAACTACAATCTTTCAGTTGTTCAATATGAGTAAAATAAAATATGGTACTTGAGAGACGAGAGAGCATGACAAGGTGTCAATCAATATGGAGTTTTATAATTAGATTGGTATCATTAATAAGTTAGTGATTGAGTTACTTCTAATAATTATACACATTAAATTAGTTTACATCAAAACGCTATTTTGTTCCCAGACAAATTGCTCCTGATTTCATATACTGAGTCAAAGCATTTTTGTAATAATAGAATTTTCAAAAGCCAAATGATTTGCCATGCTCCTTCAAGAATACTGATCCATGAAGATTGCATTGTATGAAAAGTTGCTAGTATTAACAAAATCCAAATAAAATACCGTGCCTCTATAACATATAATGCAATTCACAAAGATTGACTAGTCATAAGCAATTTAAAAAAACATATGCTTGAGTTAATAAACAAAGAGAAAATGCTTCACAATGTAAAAAGATTACGCTTCAGTTATTTGGAAAAAAAACACACCAGGTCTTATTTAAAAAAAACATTCTTCGGGGTTGAAAAAAACCCCCACCAATTCGAGTTAGAAAGAAAAAAAAAAGGTCAAGCATGTTTTAATCACACCTGAAAATTGTTTGATAACACAGCCTGAAATTATTAGTTTTCCCTCAACACAGTATTCTTACCATTAACAGTACGTGCAGGTGTAAACAAATATGTCAAGCATTTTGTGCAAATACGTGCCACAAATAAAAACATGTCAATAGTCAATGTTTTTCATGTCAGTGTCATTATTCTAAAAAATATAAAAATTATATTACAATGCAATCAGGAGATGTGTAGAATGTAACAAAAAATGTGTAATATAGTTTAAAATATTATAAATAGAGTATATCAAGCTTTCAAATAGACAGGACTGAGGCCAACTTTATCAAAAAAAGAATAAAGTTGTGTAGTAAAACATGAATTCAATCAATTAAATTAAGTGAGTGTCCTGTCATTAAAAAAACAAAACAACTATAGCCACTAACCAAGGAAATAGCTTTAAAAATAAAACAATTTAATATGTGATCAAAAGACATAAGCCAGCAGCTCTAAAAAATGATCCACAAATACCTGTGTCAATATGACAATCAGACATCAATATAGATAATAGCATTTTTCTGATGTACCAGTTACTAAAACACTTCTCTGGTGATAGAGACAATGTATTAGCAATAAATAATATAGACAAGAATACATCTTGATAGGCATGACATATATACAGAATAAATGTAAAGTCTGCACAAAGCAGTAAAATACTTTGTTTAATATGTCTATGTTGTTATGTGCAGTTTAATGGTTTTCAAATTTTCTTATTTTATGTGCAATGAAATAGCTTTGAAATTTTCAATTTCTATATGCACTGAAATTGTTTTGATATCTTCATGGATTCGGACACAATTTTGTCTATAGTTATCATATATAGATTTGGGACACAATTTTGCCTTTAGTTATCATATATAGATTTGGGACACAATTTTGCCTTTAGTTATATATAGATTTTGGGGGACGGCGTGGTCTAGTGGATAAGTGGCACGGCTCACAATCCGAAGGTGCTGGGTTCGATCCCCATCACAGCACCGGCCGTTACCCCGGGGAAGCAAACCCTTAGAAAATGCAGGAGGAAGCAGACCCTTACATAAAATGCACGCTGAAGTCGGATGCATTGGGCCGACAGGCGCAAAATAAAAACCACAGTGCAACGCACACCCGCCTTGGGGATTAGAGAAATAAGGCGAACGCCAAAAAAAAAAAAAAATATATATATATTTTGGACACAATTTTGCCTGTTATCATAGATTTGGACACAATTTTGCCTGTTATAGATTTGGACACAATTTTGCCTTTAGTTATCAAATATAGATTTGGACACAATTTTGCCTGTTATTATAGATTTGGACACAATTTTGCCTGTTATAGATTTGGACACAATTTTGCCTAAGTTATCATAGATTTGGACACAATTTTGCCTTTAGTTATCAAATATAGATTTGGACACAATTTCGCCTGTTATCATAGATTTGGACACAATTTTGCCGAAGTTATCATAGATTTGGACACAATTTTGGATGTTATATATTTGGGCACAATTTTGCTTAAGTTATAGATTTGGACGCAAAATGAGAATAGAATACCACTGGACATGACTCAAGGCTCATGATGTCAAAGCTGTGAGTGGGAAGACAATCAAGTAAAAACCATACCCGTGCTCATAGCAGATACTATATACATAAGCATAACAAAACAAATGTATGTAGTTGTTAGGTATTATAACCAGATCACAATACCTTTTGATTGTTCTTGTCATGTGTGATGTCAATAACCTCAGTTTATAATGTAAACACAGACTTAATGAAGATCATCAATTATTCTTTAGTATATCACTTCACTTAGCCACTCCTTTAATACCCTGGGGTGTAGAGGTCTTTGTATATACTTGCTATCGAGTGTGCAGACGAACAGGTGATTGACCTGTTGTGTCTGCATAATGAAAGGATCGCCTCCGTGTTAGCCTTCAATCTGCCCATTGGATAGGAGTTTCATTACAGTTATAATTTTAGACTGGACAGTGGCCAGCAGTCTGCTATTTTATGATTTTCAACTGCCAAGGGTTCTTTTACGCGCACAGCACGTACACAAGGCATCATATTTTATTGTCCGTCTCCGATAGAACTGGGCAGCTCAATCTCATCTTTCCCAAGACCACTTGAAACATGTAAAATTCAAACACCCACCATTTCACACTTTCATTTGTTTCTTTAGAGGTTAGCACCTTACCTGTCATCTATAGTGACCTCTATGCTCTTGTATATAAAAGCTTTAAATGCTTTTAACGTTTGCAGCTATAAAAATGAGTTATCTTTTCCTTCACTTGTATTGTGTTCGGAGTTGAAAATGCAGCACAGTGAATAAGCTGACAGCAGCCAGCGACTCATAGCTGGCTGCTTACATCAGGGTCAGCAAACCAGAGCTGACCAAGACCCTATTCTACCTCCAAGCGGCAGCCCTGGAAACAGGATGCACTAGTGTAGTTTGGCTGAGAGAATAGGGATCGCAGGGGGAAGGCAAACCATGTACCCAAAAAAGCCAGCTGAAGCTTGTTGCGTCAGACCAAAAGGTACAGATATTGCAGCCTCGCTGTAAACTATGGTGCAACATCCTTTTCATGACGGACATAAAAAAAAGAATTATATTATTGCTTAATGCCAACAATTTTCCATTGTAAAAAAAATAAACACAAAAAATATATACTTTCCCCTCTAAAATAAAAACCTACAGCTATCATGGAATTTCACATAATTATATACAACGGTTGCACTGAGGTTCTGTAGCTGATCAATTTGGATATGGTCATAGATCAGCTTATTGAAAGATGCAGCTCCACAACACCTCACTTAACACTTTCTCGTATATAACACTAAGATTATCTACTGTGCTAGTCAAATAAAACATAAGAGATTATGTTTACAGTCTCATCAGTGGGTAGTGGTAGAGCAATCATTTTTCATGGGACAGGGTTCAACTCCCATTACTGGCATGCTCTAGTCAATCCAGGTGTAAATTGATACCTGACTTACTGTTAGGGAAGGAAAGGCACCCCAACTCATAAACAAGCTGTGGCCTCAAACAATGAAGTTTCTTATTACTTCATCTCCGACAGCAGTGTCTGCTGTGGGAATACCTTGAACTCTACAAATACAGAAACCCACCTAATAGTCACTGAGTAGCAGTGTGGATAGAGTGACTGCTTCTCATGCAAAGGTGTTGGGTTTGCTTCTTGGTAGTGATACACTCCAGTCTGCTAAGCTGTAAATGGCTACCTTACTATTAGAGAACTGGTGACCCGTCTAAGAAACAGCTGAGCCCTAGTACAGTCAAGTCTCCAACACTTCATCCCTGATGGCAGTGCTGTATGGTACTGGACTAGCTTGACCTTTAATATCTAATCAGTAGAATTACAAATGTCCTATTGTTGAATGTGAATGAAGTCATAAATATTCTTTCTGATGGTTAAAGTACACTAAATAAGTCATGACTGTGCTCATTTACTATATTATAATATAAGCCAAACCAAGTTAAGCAGACTGACAGATTATTATTTTCAGCTGTTGCTGTGGAATGAATGATGGACCTGTCTGGCAATCTAGTCAGGATGAGAGAATAACCAATCTAGTCAGGATTAAAGAATAACCAATCTATTTAAATTCTGCTGTTGAAGTAATGACAAACCATTCTGTGAAATGATGAACCACGATGAATAAGGACAACCATATTCAAATGTAGCAATGTGATGAATTAGGAACCTCTCCATCAAATTAAGCCGAACTAAGGAATGGCCAATTTGTTCAAATGTAGCAACAGAATAAATAATGAATTATTCTGTCTAATAAAGTTAATGAAAGATTTAATATAAACTTTCATTACGGCATTGAATGCCATTGTGTGTGTGGGAGCGCAAAGGTGCTGGGTCAGGTATCTAAAATTTTACAGTAGAATGAATGATCAACAATTCTATTCCATGAATTGAAAGAAAATAAACAAAACAAACTTGCTGCAGGAGAAACGTGTATAAACTGTTTGCCTGTAACTGTAGTCAATTGCCAACTGAGTGTCAGAGAGCTTTACATCTGCATCACTCTTCTGCTGAAGTAAGTATACATGAAGATGTACAAACTGCATGGACTTTGATCCAAAGAGAATAAAGAATTTGAGCTCTGGCTTGTGTCGCAGCAGCAGTTTTTGGCCTGATGCTGTTACCTTGTGCCAACCATCCATCGTGACACTTGCTCCTGTGAAAAGAAAGCCATAGAGAATAATAAATGGATATTCAACAATTACAAAATGTAATTGTGATACATAGCCATGATTTGGGAACCCTCAATACCTCTTTGTTATGTGTGTGTGTGGGTGTGTATGTTTATAACGTAACCTAGGGGTTATAATAGATCATACAGGTAAAGTAAGTGAGCAAGTCCAAGTGGCAGTGAAAAAGGCAAATGCAATGTTAGGTATGATAACAAGAAATATTAAACATTGGAGCAAGGAAGTGATATTCAAACTGTATAAAGCTTTAGTTAGACCTAAATTGGAGTACTGTGTACATGTGTGGAGTCCTTATCTTAGAGGGGATATAAGGATTCAAAAAAGAGCGACAAAGCTGATTGTGGGATTACAGTTATGAGGAAAGATTCAGAAAAACCGGCCTACAGTGTCTAGAAAAGAGAAGAGTTCGAGGTGACCTAATACAGGTTTATAAGATAATCAAAGGAACAGATAAATTATACGTTATACTATATAAATTATTACTACCACCTACAAGAAAAAGAGGGCATAGCTACAAATTAACTAAAGAAAGGTCCAGATTAGATATTAGGAAATCCTGTTTTTAGTTAGAGAGTGGTGAATGCATAGCCACAGGAAGTAGTGGAGACAGGGACAATTAATGCATTTAAGAATAGTTTGGATGCACATAGCTTTTAGAGCAAATAAATGTAAATAAAAGTGGTTGTTTACAGACTGCACAGTCTTGTAAACCAGTATAACAAAGTTAAGTTAACACTACTATTAATGTACCTTATGACAAGAACAATGCTGGTTCAATTTTAACACTGTTTTGGTGTTGGCAATTAAGACTAGCAGATGTTAACGAGACTAACAAATATTTACAATGTTCTGTACTATGTGTAAAAATCACTGCACTTTGGGCATACTTATAAGTGGTCAATCTCTCACAGTGAATGGTGGGGCATGCATACTGATGGTTCCTGTAGCTGATTGGTGTACACACTCCTGCTTTATATCAATGGACCCACTCTGCTTAAACCTTGTTTGATTGAAAAGGTCTGCAGTCTGCGAATTGCTGATTCATCCATTGTGACATACAACAGATGGTAATTGATAGATGTCACCTCTATCCATATCTATATTGGGTGTTTGTAGAGCTAGGATGTCAGCTCTTTCATTGATTCGAACCCCAGCATGACCAGAACAGTAGATCCACACCAGTACTTGAGGGTTTGAGGCCTCAACAGCTGTCATTGACTCATTCTTCATCCATCCCTTCTGAAGTAAGGATTTAGAGTCTGACACAATGACTGCCCATATTAAAGAGGCATCAGATATCTGTCTTCTTCTTCTGAAAAGGATGTGTCATAGTTTATAGCAAAGCTGTGATATCTGTGCCTTTCGGCTCGACACATCCATTTCGGCATGGCATTTTTGGAACCAGGCTTACTTTCCCTCTTTGATCCATATTCTCTTAGCCAGGCTGCATGGGTGCAGTCTGTTTCCAGGGTCACCACTTGGAAGTAGAATAGGGTCTTGCTCAGCTATGATTCACAGACGTAAGCAGCCAGCTATGAGTCACTGACTGCTGTCAATTCATTCATTGCTGCGTCTTCGACCCTAGATAGCCATCTCAGAATTGAGGTCACTACTTCCATCTCCATTAAGATACTAGAGATTGCTGTCCAGTATATCCCACAATACTCAGTAACACGCCAGTAGATCAGCCGTAACAAGATATCTCACCGACTAGTACCAATTCATTTGTATATATATGACTGCATCACTATCCTCTGTGTTATCATTTATAAGCTGGTTAACTTATAGCTCTGCTTTCTTGGTGCATCATTCTATGCATTCCCTGTTTATGGTTATGATGACTCTGTGTTAATCTGTCATTATATCCCCAGTGTGAACCTATTTTCCTTGGTTGATTATCGTCTCAACTGTGGTCACACATGCAATTGTTCTCTCTGTCTGTGCCATCCATGGTATCCCTCACTTGATCCTTTGATATCTAAGGTGTTACTGTGAAGAGGGTGCTGCCTGTCTGAGGTATAATGCTAACTAGGATAAGTAACTAGGCGCACAATGTAAAATAGACTAGAAAATAAGAACTATACTAGCAAATATGAACTATGCAAGCAAATATGAACTATGCTAGCAAATATGAACTATACTAGCAAATGTGAACTATACTAGCAAATATGAACTATGCTAGCAAATATGAACTATGTAAGCAAATATGAACTATACTAGCAAATATGAACTATACTAGCAAATATGAACTATGCTAGCAAATATGAACTATACTAGCAAATATGAACTATGCTAGCAAATATAAAATATGCTAGCAAATATGAACTCATCATCATGTTCTTTATAGAACGTCGCTCCCATCACAGTCTGTCTGAAAGAAACTCTTTCCTTTGCCAAAGCTCCAGCCTCTGGCACAGTAATACCCAGGCATTACTTGATATCTTGGTGCCATTGTGTTCTTGGTCTACACCTGCCTCTTTTACCTGGCACCATACCTTCCATCACTGTTCTCTCGAGACAAATATGAACTATTCTAGCCAATATGAACATCATGCCGACTACATTTACATCCCAGACTTGCTCTAGTATCTAATTTTTTAGCCTGGGTTTACAATTGAAAAAAATATCTTGAAGATTGAACCTAGATTGCTTGTCTGGACAGCCAGTCCACTATCCACTGTGCTGTTGCAGCACCAATTTGAACTAAGATAGCAAATATGAACCATACTGGCAGATATTAATTATGCTAGCAAATAGCAATTATACTATTAAATATTAACTATGCTAGAATATATTAATTGGTTTACTAAATATTAAGTCTGCTAGAATATTTTAACAAGCCTAACAAAAATTACATATGCTGGAATAAATTAACTAGTTTTACAAAATATTAACTGTTAGAAACAAATTTACCAGTCTACAAAATATTAACTATGCTAGAATAAATTAACTAGTTTTACAAAATATCAGCCATGTTTGAATTAATTTACTAGTCTACAAAATATTTAAACTATGTTAGAATAAATTAACTAGTTTTACAAAATATTTTAACAATGTTAGAATAAATTTACTAGTCTACAAAATATTTTAAGTATGCTAGAATATATTAACTAACCTAATAAATATTAATTATTATAGAATAAATTAACTTGACTAATAAATACTAACAATGTTAGAGTAAATTTACTATCCTACAAAATAGTAACTATGCTAGAATAAATTTATTAGTCTACAAAATATATTAACTAGCCTAATAAATATTAATTATGCTAGAATAAATTAGCTTGACTAATAATTACTAACTATGCTAGAATAAATTGACTAATAAATACTAACTATGCTAGAATAAATTGACTAATAAATACTAACTATGCTAGAATAAATTAACTTGACTAATAAATACTAACTATGCTAGAATAAATTGACTAATAAATACTAACTATGATAGAATAAATTAACTTGACTAATAAATATTAATCACACTAGTAAATTTTGAACTATTATTCATTTTCCTCAAGCAGTATATACCCAAATATTGTTCAGTATTAGTGTACATGTAAAAAAGCATGTCCCTTTTAGTTCTACTCTGGAAGATCTACAACATTTGCACAACTTCACAATCGGATTAACTTTCAATATTTCAAATAATGTTACAATTGCTAAAAATAACACAACAAAATACATTGCCAGGTAACAAAAAAACAAAACAAAATAACAGAAATTGGAAGAATTATAAAGAAAATGAAAGAAAATATAACACATAAAATAGTTGAAGAAACATGAAACCTCAAGGCAGAACCATCAATTATTTATACCTTAAAACTTGAGCAGACAGTAGATGGTGACAATGTTTATATAGCAAACACCCAGTTAAAAATCTTAGGCATTAGTTTCAGACTATTTTATTCTTGATTTCTGTTCTGGCCTCCCTTAACAGTTATGCCAAAAAGATACTCTGCCAAAATTTTCTAACAAAGGAAACCATTATTGGGGATTAGTGATTGAAACAATACTTGTCATTCATATATAATTGAATATAAACATATGCTGTCAGCTATTTCTTCCTTGGTTGTGTGCAACTAATCCAATTCGTATGAATTAATGTTTGTTTGGAAATGATCATAAAAACTGATGACCTAAAAAAATACACATTTGAATGTTACCAGTGGTGGAAAGAATAGAAGTATTGTAAAACAAAAGAAGGTTGCTTATGGTGATAGTATTCTCACTGCATAAAACAAATAACTAGTAGCCAGTACTACAGGAACACATATAGCTGCTTGAATACAGGCTTCCTGTAAGGAGACAAGCTGAAGTAGTAACCTTAATATTCCTTTAGAAAAAAAAAAATTCAGGAAAAGAATAATCTTGAAGACATTTTCAGCACATAAATGACATACAATTCATGTCTATATCTTGTCCAACCTTCCTTCTCTGAGAAGTGGATTAATGTAATGATTTTCATTTCTGATCATGGGCTGAAAATAAAGCAATGAATGAGCTGACAGCAGCCGCAATTCATAGTTGGCTGCTTGCATCAGGGTCAGGGACCAATAACTGATCATGAACATATTACACCTCCAAGTGGTCGCCCTGAATCAAAGAGGGAAGGCAAATCTGGTTCCAAAAATGATGTGTTGAAATTGGATGTGTCGGTCTGAAAGGCACAGATATCACAGCCTTGCTGAAAACTATGACAACGTCATAAACATCCTTTTCAAGACAAATGCAGAAAGAAGAAGATCTCTGACCATTAACATGCTCAGAGATTGTGCACAATATATATATATATTAAATGTCAACAAACATATAAACAAATAATGTAATTTGTTATGCCTTCTGGTAACATAATCTGTAAGTTCTATAATTCTGAAACACTTTCTCTTTACAATAGAAATGTCTCCCGTCTAAATGCAGCAGACAAACAAACAAAAACCACAGCCATTGTAAGCACATATACAAGAGTACGTGTTTCAAACTTCGAGATAAGAGTAAATAACTAGCAATAACATAAAAACACACCTGCTCCTATATGGATATGGTCTCAAATTTATGGGTGTGTGGGGGTAAAAATATATATGGCTTGGCTTGGCTTTGTTCGTTCTCAATCTCCCACTACCAAACCCTGAAAGGGCTTAAGTAGCAGAATGTAGTCCAGAGAACGGAATGCGTTGTGTCATAGTTTACAGCTTGACTGCGATGTTTGCACCTTTCGGTCCAACACATCCGACTTCAGCAAGCATTTTTTGAGTACCGAGTTAGCATTCCCTCTTCGATCCCTTCTCCTTAGCCAGTCTGCCTGCTGCAGCCTGTTATCCAGGATCACCGCGTGGAGGTGTAGAAGGGTCTTGGCAGCTCTGGTTCGCTGGCCCTTACACTAGCAGTCAGCTATGGGTCGCTGACCACTGCAGCTCATGCGCTGCTCAGCATTTTGATCCCAAAAATATATATAAAAGACAAACCAGCAAATTTCAGTGCATATTTATAAACATACACCTAAAACTTACAGGGAAGGAGTAGATGAACAATCCAATCAGCAACAACAGCAGAAAAACAATAATGGTAGTGATAATCACACAGCGGTAGTTACGCCATAAAACGAACTTCAGTGTCTTCCATGGTGAAGTGAACCATAGGAAGGATGTTTCTGGCCGTCTGGATAGACAAAGAAAGTGAATTAGGCATGTAAATAAAGGGCTACTTTAACAGTATATGGTTTGTAAGTTGCAAAATTTCTTTTTCTTTACCTTTTAGGTCCCTGTGGTGGGGATCTGTAGATCAGGAGCCTCAAACTGTAACCACCTGAAGGCCACAAGTTCAAAAGCCCAAGGTTTGCATGAAGCCTTCTTCCACACTGTGGAGACAGTTCCTTGTTTCCAGCTTGTGTGTTAAAGATGTGTAGCAGTTTGTTCTTTGCTACCTCTCCCATAGTAGAGAGCATTTCATTAGTGATGCCATCTTTTCCTGGAGCTTTTCTCTTCTTGAGTTTACTACCAATTCTGTCTTGGTGATATTTATTATCAGATGTTCCTCAGGTACTCGCATTGAGTACTCTATGTGGTTTATTTCTTTCATAATATACCTTTTTATGTCTGCTGGGATTTTATTTCTACTAGTTACTGCATAATTTTGGATTAGAACATGCACTGATTTTTCCCCAATTAGTACCTTTTCTTTATTTCCAATTGCAATTGTTGGCTTGTATCTGTTTTTGTCACTCAAGGTCTTTGCTAGCTTCCAGAGCTTCTTGCTCTCTCTATCAGAGTTGAGGGTTTCTGTCTGCTCGTGCCAGCTTTTCCTGCATGCTTGTTTGACTGTTTACCTATATCTTGCAGCAGCTGCCTTGAGTGCGATATTGCTTTCTTCATTTTGGCCAATTTCAGCTCTTCCTCTTGCCTCTTTTAGTTGAAGTTCCATCTGTTGTACTTCAGGGGACCAAAACGGTTTGTAATTTCTTCTGGCGCCTCTTGGGATTTTCTCCATTGCTGCCTTTAGAAGATACTGTTTGAATTTTTCCACAATTTTGCGTCTGCTCTCTTATAGTTCCACCTGGACAATGGCTTGTGGTCTGATGGAATGTTTCCCAGGTTTATTGTAAGTTTGATGGGTTTGTGGTCCCTTTCTGCAAGAGGTGCAAGTACTATTCTTTTGAATTTTTAGCTTAGGTCTCCGGTGGTAAATGCAAGGTCAGGGGATGATGTTGATGTCCATCACCTTGAATAGAATGTGGGTAGTTGTCTGAGAGGTTGGTCAGATAGAGGTTGTTGTCAATCTGCCATTTCTCTAGTTCATGTTCCCTTGCGTTGGTCTGTGCATAACCCCACCTCTCAGACTGGCTGTTAAAGTCTCCTACCACTATAGTTGCCTGGTCGATAGTATTCATGGCTTCTAGGGCCAAATATTTTGTTGGCGGACAGTATGTGTTAAAAATTCTAACTGTCTGATTCGGTAAAGTTATGTCCACACCTATTGTTTCGGCTTCTCCGTTTGTTTCCACTGAGATCATCTTTGATGGGATTGATATTTTGGAGAGCATAAGCACACACACCCCCCTTATGCCCATCCCTATCCAGCCTATGGGTTTCATATCCTCTTATGCAAAATCTGTGGTTTGGATTAAGGTGTGTTTTCTGGATGCAGGCAACGTGTATTTCTTCCTCAAATAGTCCTCTGGACAACGCTTCCTTTTTGTTGTATATACCTTCAACGTTCCATTGCAACACCTGCAGGGTTTGAGTCGCAAATGTATCTGTGTGTCCATGGTGGGAGAAACATGTATTATGGTGTCTCTCTGTGTAGTCCGGATCCTTGATAATTCTTGGATGAGATGCGTAGTGTTGTGGTTTGCAGCAGCGAGCTGTTTTATTTGCACCTTTCAGTCAAACACTTTCAGCACCGTTTTCAGCAAGCATTTCATTCAGGTTTTCATCACTAGCCTTTGGTTGTCCCCAACCAACCTGACGGCCAAACCTGCAAGGCAGCAGGTTATTTTGTGATACCATGTTTATTTATGGTTTGATGGGGTAGTTATACGGTCACCCTGACAGTTGCCCCTTGTCAGGGAAGAGGCAGGGGATGTCCTATTTGGAGTCCATGAGCATGGTGTCATACCCTCTCGCCCACCAGACTCTCACATTCATAACTGCTCTCTTGGCAGCCACGCATTCCTTTAGCATTTTGATACACAGTGAACTTGAGGTCATATTTTCCATTGACTGGGGCCATTTTTGGTCAAATATTAAGGTCTAGGAATGGCTTTTCCTTTGCAATTTTCATTGTTTAGGCTCGCTAGAAGATAGTCCTTGGTTATCCTGTCCTCCGGGTTGTGAGCTCCATCTGTCCGAGTTTCCTCTCCTATATAGTCTGTCTTCTTGGACTCTTGAACACCACCCAGCTACTACTATTCTTAGTTTGGCCCCTCTCCAGTAACCTGTCCGGCATGGGTGGCACTACCAGGAACATACGTTCCCACCGACATAGCTCACTGAAGCACGCAAGCCCCCCCCCCAAGGTGATGGCATGGGGGCGGGGGGGGGGGGGGCAGTAATTAACTGATGTGGTCTCTAAAATATTTCTCAATTGTCTTTCCTGCTATACATTGTACACTGCGCATCTCACAGGTCTCAATCTTACGTTTTTGGCTATCTAATATGACACTGAAAACTGATTACGTAATGTAAGTATGATCAGCGTGTTTATCAGCATCTGTTTAGTGGACATAGCAACACTTGGATGTTTCAGTATCGGTGCTAGCTGGTAGTGCACCTTGTTTGCCTTTTGAATTAAATTTGCTATCTCTGTCTAGTCTGCTGTCATCAGTGAAGACACTTCACAGGTTCTTAAACTTCCGTACCGGCTTGAGAGTTTTGCACCGGTGTGGAAACTGCACAGTGTCAGTTGACAGTTAATTTTCATAGCTTCTGTCTTGTCACTGATTGATCAATGTTAATCAGCCTGTGCAAAAGCTTATATACAGGATTTCTAATGGACAAGTTGCAGTTTAAACATATCAATCAATCAATCAATCAATCAATCAATCAATCAATAAACCCCCTAACCTTTTAGTGTTGCATCACCCCTACAACAAGTGTAGAAAAAAACCTGTCCTGCCCTTTCTTTCTCATATATGTCTAGCTTCTTCTTCTTCTTCTTTGTTCGTTCTCAATCTCCCACTATCAAACTTTGCAAGTATCAGGATGTAGTTTGGAATGTGCTGTCACTAGTTTACAGCTTAACTGCAATATTTGCACCTTTCGGTACGATACATCCATCTTCAGCAGCTGGAATATTTTGAGTAGAGGGTTAGCTCTCTCTCTTAGATCCCTTTACCTTAGCCAGCCTGCTCTGTTGCAGCTTGTTATCCAGGATCACCACGTAGAGGTGTAGAAGGGTTTTAGCAGCTCTGGTTTGCTGACCGCTGCAGCTCATGTATGTCTATCATTTCACGTTTTATGTTGTGCGGATGTTTTCCTCCTCTAGTTTTGCCATATTTGTGATTAATATCTGTTTTTGCATATTCTGTTCTTACCACATTATTACTGGTTAATATGTTCTCTCTAAGAATCTGCCCCACCTTATTGCATTACTACTTTTAGTATGTCCTCTCAAAACATCTGTATTAACTTACCACATTATTACTGGTAATACGTTCTCTCTAAAAATGTGCATCAATGTACTTCAATATTACTTGTTAGAGTGTCCTCTCTGAAAAACTAAATCACTTAGAGAGATCTTGTTCTTATTTCTCTTATACATTTTCATTTTAGGTTATGAAGGTTCACAGAATATACATTTTTAATTAACTTGATCATCATTCCGTGTGTCTTAATCTCACATTACAGAATTTCATTTTGTTATGACCATTGTTTGACAATTGCTATATTTAAATCCTGTATGTATTGTCCCATAATATTCAACTTTTAATATATTTAATTTAATTTTGTATCTAATCGTGTTGAGAGCAGCAAGAAGTAGTATTGCAGGCCCTTATAGTCAACTGCCCATGAATTGGAGACTCTTGTTGTTGAACAAAACTCCTCATCTGTTTTCTCCATACTGTTCTGTTCTGCTCAAGTTAGCAACAGCCATACCATTTTCAGCTGGGTTATATCTAAATAAGATTGACACAAAAGAAACAATCTTAAGACATGTTATTTTATGCAGAATTGATATCACTGTACTGCAGGCAGACCCATATGGGTACAGCCTCTCAGCAAATGGTACAGCCTTTCAGCAAATGGCACATATACTGATGGCTTCTATATTCACTCCTGTCCCATTCTCCCAGGCACCCTTCTTTGCTCAGATGGCTTCTATATTCACCCCTGTCCCATTCTCCCAGACACCCTTCTTTGCTCAGATGGCTTCTATATTCACCCCTGTCCCATTCTCCTAGGGACCTTCTTTGCTCAGATGGCTTGTATATTCACTCCTGTCCTATTCTCCTAGGGACCTTCTTTGCTCAGATGGCGTGTATATTCACTCCTGCCCCATTCTCACAGGCACCTGTCTTTGCTCAGATGGCTTCTATATTTACTCCTGCCCCATTTTCTCAGGCACCTTTCTTTGCTGTGATGGCTTCTATATTTACTCCTGCCCCATTCTCTCAGACACCCTTCTTTGCTTGGCCCATGTTTGCTTTCAAACTATTACAGTCTGTAGATTGATAAAATCATAAACTTTAGGAATAACACTTCGATTTGTCCACTAATTTGTTGGCCTCTTTACAGAAGGCTTGTACTTAAGCAATTGTAGTGATGATTTCAATAGTATTGGTTTTACATTATGTTACAAGCCCCAAGCACAACACTCTTTAGTCGCCATATATGACTTGCTTGGAAGGGTAGAGTGGCCCTACTCTTTCAAACCTGATACCACTCTGTTACATGAATAAGAAATAGTATACTTAATTATCATGATATCACCAAGCAGACAATACATTTATTGTGACTGTCCTTCAACCTGACAAACAACCAAACTGAAATATGTCACACAAGTAAGGATAAGTATCAAATTAGAAAGACAAGTCATTTAGAGGGACAAATAAAAATGAAACATTTCACAAGCCAAGATAAGAAAGGGTTAAATGCAGTTTGATAAGAGAACTTAAAAAAAGTACACTGCTGTGTTCTATACAGGCCTTTTTAAAGGACTGGTGGAAAATTAAAATGACACAAACAAAAACAGTGACCTCTGCTAAATGAACAAAGTATAGCCTATATTAATTTGGTCTAAAAAACAAGAAAAGTGACAATTAATAGTCAGTTCAAAGTGCTCCCAAGATCTTAGCTATTGAACACATTAGCTACTGAGGTGAAAAATATTTGGTGGTGTCATTAATTTTTGTTGGTTTTTTTGCACATTGAAGTGAATGTACAAATTAACACAGCAGTTTTGAAAATTATACTTCCTTTTAGTAATTAAAATGATACTTCCTGTGGTCAACTAAAATGTTGGACAGGATCAAAAAAAGTTTGGCACATTTTATTACTACCTACAGATTGGTGCTGATAAACTTCTTCTCTGGTGAGGCTTAGTTAATGTGTTAGTAATTATTTAATATGTTAACAAAAATAAAGTTTGTTTGCCTAGAGTAGTCATGGAGTGACACAGAGATATCTGAAAAAAAATTAAAATTAAAATGAACGTTCCTAATTAGCTTTTGTACAGTGAAGCACATACAAAAAGCCAGGATACAAATAGGTAAGAAGGGCAAGCAGTTAGAATAATGAATCTGATGAAGACAGATGTGTCAGACCAAAAGGTGCAAATATTGCAGCCCAAGCTGAAAATCAGCGACACAGCGCAATCCGTTCTCCGGACTACATCCTGCTACTTGCTTAGCCCTAATCCGGGCTTGGTAGCGGGAAGATTGAGAATTAATGCAGAAGAAGAAGAAGAATAATGAAATGAGTTCTGATGATTTATAGTTTACAAACTTGTCTTCCAGCATCATGTAATTACACTAATGCAGCTAATGATGAAATCTAAAGAAGATGATGCAGATGATTGGATCACGTATGATATGTAGAGAAAAAAAAAAGGTATGTCTCCAAATAATCCACACATAGAAAAAAGCAAAGAAACGCCTGGTAAAATATGAAAAACATCCCAAAAGGAAAACAAAGTGAGAAAGATCTGTAATATACTTTGATGGCTCATGAAAGACGGTTTAAATGGGGAAAATGTGTCATGCTCCAAAAGTGCTGAGGGAAGACATCATTGACTCACATTCAAAAGAACACATGTGATGTTTGATCTCTTTAGAATATTAGTAACAGATGACTCATTTGGGGGCTATGTGTAATGGTAGAATATCTTTAATGAATCAGTATCAGAATTAAGATGGATAATAAGGGGTTGTGTGTAACTTTCATTGGATAATAAGGGGTTGTGTGTAACTTTCATTGGATAACAAGGGGTTGTGTGTAACTTTCATTTGATAACAAGGGGTTGTGTGTAACTTTCATTTGATAACAAGGGGTTGTGTGTAACTTTCATTTGATAATTAGGGGCTGTGTGTAACTTTCATTTGATAACAAGGGGTTGTGTGTAACTTTCATTGGATAATAAGGAGCTGTGTGTAACTTTCATTGGATAATAAGGAGCTGTGTGTAACTTTCATTAGATAATAAGAGGCTGTGTGTAACTTTCATTAGATAATAAGAGGCTGTGTGTAACTTTCATTGGATAATAAGAGGCTGTGTGTAACTTTCATTAGATAATAAGAGGCTGTGTGTAACTTTCATTAGATAATAAGAGGCTGTGTGTAACTTTCATTGGATAATAAGAGGCTGTGTGTAACTTTCATTGGATAATAAGAGGCTGTGTGTAACTTTCATTAGATAATAAGAGGCTGTGTGTAACTTTCATTGGATAATAAGGGGCTGTGTGTAACTTTCATTGGATAATTAGGGGTTGTGTGTAACTTTCATTGGATAATTAGGGGTTGTGTGTAACTTTCATTGGATAATTAGGGGTTGTGTGTAACTTTCATTGGATAATTAGGGGTTGTGTGTAACTTTCATTTGATAACAAGGGGTTGTGTGTAACTTTCATTGGATAATTAGGGGTTGTGTGTAACTTTCATTGGATAATTAGGGGTTGTGTGTAACTTTCATTGGATAATTAGGGGTTGTGTGTAACTTTCATTGGATAATTAGGGGTTGTGTGTAACTTTCATTGGATAATTAGGGGTTGTGTGTAACTTTCATTGGATAATTAGGGGTTGTGTGTAACTTTCATTGGATAATTAGGGGTTGTGTGTAACTTTTATTGGATAATTAGGGGTTGTGTGTAACTTTCATATCTTTAAAGAATTAGTTATAAGAATTAAATTGTGCATCTTGTTGTTCTTGAAAGTTACTTGCACTGAGTTGAGTTAACTCTTGATAACATTGCTCTGGTAGTGGGTTACAGTGGCTCTTCTCATATCATGTGGCGTACTTAAGAAGGTGGAAAGCTGCTCTTTTGGTTATAGTGCAAAGCAAAGCTCCTCAGTAAGCTCACCACTATTGGCATTACAGTGTTGGATCCTTATTTTGTTGGCCAGACAGCTGTGACACATCCTGTCTCCAGGGGATGTAAGATGGGGGGGTTGGGGGGTGGGGGGGGGGGTGGGGGTATTGATTAGTATGTTTCACCTAACATTGATTATCCTGAGCTCCCATTTAAGATGGATAATACGGTGTTGTGTGTGAGTGTAATAAAATTTGTATCAGAATTAAGATGGATAGCATGGAGATGTATGTGAGTGATGGTTTATATGTTTTAGAGAATTTGTTGCTGCCGAAGACGGATGTGTTGGACCGAAAGGTGTAAATATCACAGTCAAGCTGTAAACTAGCAACACAGCACATTCCGTTCTTTGGACTACATTCTGCTACTTGCAAAGTCCTGTTCAGTGCTTGGTAGTGGGAGATTGAGAATGAACGCAGAAGAAGAAAAAGAGAATTAGTATCAAACAAGATAGTTTGCATAGAAATTGTGTAATGGTTGATATCTTTAGAGAATTTATATTAAACAAGATAGTTTGCATAGAGATGTGTGATGGTTGATAGCATCAGACAAGATGGTTTGCATAGCGATTGTGTGATGGTTGATATTATAAGACAAGATGGTTTGCATAGAGTTTGTGTGATGGTTGATATTTTTAGAGAATGAGCATTTTGTTCTCTTACTTGGGAGGATCCAATTTTGGGTACATGTTGGGTTCATCTCGGCTAACTCCAGCTGGCCTCTCCTCAGCTTCAGCTGCAGTTATCAATTCTAACTCCATTTCTAACTTTCCCTGATGAGTTACAAAATATGAGGGACAGTCATTACATAACATAAATTTTAATGTAAAGTGCATGGAAGAGTGTGTATAATGGAAATCCTATTTCAGGACATAAAATGGTTCTTTAGCAAAACTCCATGTAGGGATTCTGATGATCCATCATCAATGTACATCATGGCTGCCCCAATGTCGACTTGTACCATGGATGAACAACAAGGGGTTTTTGTGATATCAGGGAGTGAATCCTTCTGAAATCTACAGAAGAATGGCGGTTCAGTATAGAGATAGTTGTTAGATATAATCATAACAAAGGTAAAACAGTCAAAGTGTGCTTGTAGTTAGATACAATCATGACAAAGGTAAAACAGCTGAAGTGTGCTTGTAGTTAAATATAATCATGACAAAGGTAAAACAGCTGAAGTGTGCTTGTAGTTAGATATAATCATAACAAAGGTAAAACAGTCAAAGTGTCCCTGTAGTTAGATATAAATCATAACAAAGGTAAAACAGTCAAAGTGTGTCTGTAGTTAGATATCTTCTTCTTCTTCGTACGCTGTCAGACGTCAACTTGAATTTGTTCGAAGAAAGCAGCTGTCATCCTGAGGCTGTCGACACTGCTATAGAGCTTGTCTAGTGTTGGCACTGGTGATGGCCACATCTGCTTTCTCTGGTCCTCGTATGTCGGGCAATTTTGCAGCAGATGTTCAGCGGCCATTTTCCCTGTACCACAGGTACATTCGTCAGTGCCACCTATCTTCAGTTTATTGAATAGATGGTACCTCAGTCTGTTGTGGCCTGTGCGGAGTCTGAAGACCACGACCTGCTCTCTTCTGTTCAACTGGTAATAGGCATCATTTTTAGTGTAGCCAGTATGTTCTGTTTCCCATTTGGCCATGTATCTGGCCCTAATAAACCTTTTGGACTCTTCGTAGGTCACACTAGAGTCTGGTTGTGGTAATCTTGCACCTTCTTTTGCCAGTCTGTCTGCCTCCTCGTTGCTTTGAATGTTACAGTGGGATGGAACCCACTGTACCACTACTCTTTTTGGTGCGGACTGCTGGCATAGTTGACAGAGTACTGCTCTTAAATCATTAAGTTCTGTATTTTTTTGGCTTTTTAGTGCTTTAACCACGGCCAGGGCATCTGTAAACAGGACTATCTGGCTTTCATTGCTTTTGCCTGTCAGCATTGCTTTTACTGCAGCCTTCAGTGCCTCTGCCTCCACACTGAAATTGCTTGAGAATTTTCCAGTTGCCACTGACAGTGTTATTTTTCTACCATTTGTTAGGCTCAGGAATACCCCTCCCCCTCCATCCTGTGCTGTGTTTGTTACAGAACCGTCAGTGTATGCATGGGTCCAGTCCATGCTTGGGTAGTTTTCCGCTATGTACCTCAGGGTTATGTCTCTTCTTTCTTTTTCAGTCTGGCTGTTCTTGTTTCCAATACCTGGTATATTTTCTACCACCTCTGGAATGATATGCTGCTTCCATGTGGGTTTGCGTACAGTTGGGATGGGCTTTAGTTTTGTTATGGTGTTCGTAGGGTCTTTGCTCATCTTTGCTTTGGCTATTTCTGCAAAGTTTCTCCGCTTTAGTTTCCCTTTTCCAAATCTGTTTAGTCTCTGATGTATTGGATGATCTGTCAGTCTTCTTAGTTTCTCTGCTTGCTGCTGGGCTCTGCTGTCTGTTCTATCTGTCATGGATTGCAGATTTGTAATCTTTTCGAGTTCTACAATTGGCGTTGACTTCATGCCTCCTGTTATAACTTTCATGGCTTGGTTTTGAAGTTTGCTAATTTGATCAAAGTTTGCCTTTGCTGCTGTTGCCCATGCCGCAATGCCATACTCGAGAACTGGTCTCACTCTTCCAGTGTACAGTTTCTTCAGTATTCTTTTGTCTGCTCCCCAGCTTGTGCCAGCAAGTTTCCTCATGATTGCCATTCTTTCTCTGGCTCTCATTCGGTTTCTCTCGATCTGACTTTTCCATGTCATGAGCCGATCAAATGTGACGCCCAAGTAGTTTGGGTTGTCGTTTGGCCGCAGATATTTGCCGTTAAGACTTATTTTGGTGTTCTGGGGTTTATTTGAAAGCGAGAATATCGTACATGTTGTTTTTTCTTCATTTATTTTGACCAGCCATGAGTTCGCCCACTCTTCCAGCGATGTTAGGGCCTGCTGCATCCAATTTTTTTCAGAGGTCCACATAGCCAGATCGTCTGCAAACATGGAGCTGTGGACTCTTCTTGGTATATTCTCTATGATGTTATTTATATACACCAGGAAGAGTGTGGGTGACAGTACTTCTCCTTAGGGTACTCCTTGCTCCAGTGTCACCTTTTTGCTCATCTGCCCTTGTACTTGAACTCCGGCTGTTTTGTTTTCGAGGTAGTGGCTGATCCATCTGTACATTTTTCAAGATACTTCACTTCTTCGTAGCTTGACTTTAAGTCCCTCTTTCGACACCTTGTCAAATACCTTCTCTAGATCCACCCAAACCGCTACTGTATGCTTTTTCTCTTGGTAAGCATCCTGTATTTCCTGTGCTATGAGAGTGATCTGGTCCTCAGTGGATCTGTGTTGTCTAAATCCTGCTTGCTGTGGAATTAATATGTGTTTTTCTTCCAGGTGCCACATCAGTCTGATGTTTATCATATGCTCCATCAGTTTACCTACACAGCTCAGTAGACTGATAGGCCTGTATCCATTTGGATCTGTTCTATCTTTTTATTTCTTTGGTACTGGTATAAGTACAGCATCTGTCCATGCCTGCGTTACAATTCCCCTTTTCCAGCTTTGGTTCAGGACTGACAGTAACTTCCTCTTTGCTGTTTGGCCCAACCCCATCAGAATTTCATTTGTTACCCCATCTTTTCCGGGTAGTTATATATAATCATAACAAAGGTAAAACAGCCAAAGTGTGCTTATAGTTAGATATAATCATGACAAAGATAAAACAGTCAAAGTGTGTCTGTAGTTAGATATCTTGATGATCCATTCCTCAGCGTAGCTGCGGGTACCAACTTCGTCTCTAGCGGATCTTGTCTTAGGCCATGGAATTCCAGTGCGTGGTAAGTGCTCCTCTACAGGCATTTCAGATGTTGCAGCATACAGCAAAGGAGTCTGGCCAACGCATTGGAGGTCTTCCGCAGGTCTCTTCTTACCTCTGGGGTACCAGACTGCTGTCGCTGTGCTCCATTGACCCCACCATTTCATCGCAACATGTGACCTGCCCATCTATGTTTTGCCTTGTCTGCATGGATCCTTCACTTATGTCAGAATTGTGGAGACCTTGCAAACGTTAGTTCCGGAGAGTGATTCCAACCAAGCATTTCTCAAGGGAGGCCTGGGTAACTCTTAATTTGTCCTCTAATAATTTTGTTAGTGTCCACATCTCAGCACCGTATCACATCGCAGGGAGTACAGTGGAATTGAAGAGGGAGGCTCGTAGGAATTGGTCATGACAAACTTCCAGGATCGTGTTAATAGATATAATCATGACGAAGATAAAACAGTCAAAGCATGTCTGTAGTTAGTTATAATCATGACAAAGGTAAAAGTATGTCTTTAGTAAGAGGTAAACTGGACAAAGGTATAATGATGTAAAAGAAGTAGGATATAAACTGATGAAACAGTGTAACAGCAACAAGTATATGTTACAGATATCCTTGTCAAAGGTATACTAGCCGTAAAAGTGTGCCTATAACATACTTACAGTGAGCATACGTTTCCCAGTGTCTTCAGTGTAACAGGGCCAAAAGCCTCTCATGTGCTTCATTTCAAAAAGTGAGACTAGTTTGACATCCTTGCCAACATCAGGCAACATTGTCAGCTTGCAGTTCCTGCTGACTTTAGCAGGCATTGGCAGTGCATTCATGTTTAACTCCAGATGACCTGTGGTACATGATAATCCTTTAAGTTGGTTCATGGAAGACATCCTCATGCAGTCACAGCAAAGCTTATCTCATGCACTAAGGCCACAACAGTATTATATACATTTAACTCATTCACTCCCGTGAGCCGATATATCGACTTTGTTTTTTACAGAAAACACAGGAGCCAATATATCGGCTTATGTGACTGTTCACAAAATCACATATTTTCCTAATCCTAGTTCTCCTAAAAGTTTTATTTCGGTTCTTGACGGTAGTCAGAATTTGTACTTTTCATTTCCAGAAGAGTTTCATTTGGGTTTCATTTGTCAGAATTTGTACTTTTCATTTCCAGAAGAGTTGGCGTGGGTTTCATTGAAATAATGTTTATTTTCGTACTTGGATATACGAGAATTTTTCTCATGTGGATTACCGTTAAAAGAAAGTCGTTACGTTATTCTATTCCAATATTGATTTAGAACTGAATAATGTGTTGATGAGTGTAACGCTTTTTTTCATAATTTAAAGAAATAAAAACGATTATGCAATTATAATCTCTCATACACAAATGTTCACCTCCGTTTGCAAAATATGTGTATTCCATTGTATTCTGGCCTTAATTGTAACCAGTTTGGTACATAAAATGTATTATTTCAAGGATCTTTTATTGAAGATAAATAGATCACAATTAAGTGATGCTGTGTTTGAGTTTTACATGAGAACAAAAAATGCGCCCAAAAGTCCAAAATATTTGGGAGTGAATGAGTTAAAAAATACAAAATCCCAGAATGGTTTCAGAAGAGGGCTTTGAAAATGAAATGAAAGAAATGAAAATAGGACCACTATCACACTGAGAGTTTGTAATAAGTGGTGACTAACAGTATGGTCTAACCCTTTAGGGTAAAAGACGCTCCAACTCATTGAATTGCACGCACAACAATTGTGCATGTCATCAGAATTTAAATTACATTTCTTATCAACTATGTATTTTATTTTCCAATGTTTTGTTTACAATAGTGTGTAGTTCTGATTTTTTACTTCTTAGCTTGACATTGTGTATTTTAAAAAATAATATTGCAAAATGCCTTCCAGCGCCTCTCCCACACACCTTTTCTGTTGCCTCACATTTTTAGAATACTTTCCTTTATCCTACATTTTTACGTTTAACTATGATACAGTGAGGATAACTGGTTTTTTTTCCTTGTTCCTGCCAGTCATTAGCTTCCTGTTTGGCAGTTCTTCTTCCTTTTATAAGGCTTCATGTGTTCTCTAAATCATTTGTTATATTGTTCAATCTTTCTGTTGACAACTTCTTTATTTTTTCCACAATGTTTCCTGAAGTTTATACCAATGTTGCTATTGGTTTCCAGCATAAGATTGTGAAAAATTTCATCTTTCTATGCTTAGTGTTGTCATCTGATCATGTATACATTTCCCAAAAGATTAATGGACAGAGTTTATACTATTTAATGATATAACTGACTAGAGAAAGTAATTTAACATCCATTGCATCAGATTAGACTGAACTATTTATAATTACGACATTTAATTCTGTTGCCAAGGAACACATTGGGGGAATTTAAGAGGCTGACAAATAAAGGCTGCTTGTCTTTGCAGTAGCAGCACAGTTTACAGGTTTGGTTTTTTTTTTTTACTCCCCGAAATTAAAACACCAATGCCTAACCGAGGTTGTGAACCTAGGTTTCCTAGATCAAGAGGCTGGTATTCTAACAGCATGACAATCCATTACTCATTAGGCTAAGCAAATGTCAGAAATCATCTTTAATATGTGTAGCTTCAGTAATGGTCTGATAGAAAATGGCAAAACTAAGAATAGACTCTACTTAATCAACACTATAGAGTTATATACTGAAACAGGCAGCGCATGAGCTGCAGCGTTCGCAACCCATAGCTGACTGCTAGCATCAAGGCCAGCAAACCAGAGCTGCCAAGACCCTTCTATACCTCCACGCGGTGATCCTGGATAACAGGCTGCAGCAGGGCAGACTGGCTAAGGAGAAAAGATAGAAGAGGGAATGCTAACCCGGTACTCAAAGAATTCTTGCTGAAGTCGGATGTGTTGGACCGAAAGGTGCAAATATCGCAGTCAAGCTGTAAACTACGACACAACGCATTCCGTTCTCTGGACTACATTTTGCTACTTAAGCCCTTTTCAGGGTTTGGTAATGGGAGATTAAGAATGACAAAGCCAAAGCCCATATACTGAAACAAATAATACAGACCTATAAAATCATCTCTGGAAAACTTGTCATTGTCCCAGATTTGAAGTATCAACTTTGGGGTAGTTCGCAGTTCTGTTTCATCAAGACTCCAAAAATGTTCCTTAAACAGAAGCAGATTTATTTGAGATACGAGCACTGAAATGGAGTGCCATCACAACTAATATACATATATGACTTACTCTAACCTTTCCAGTTCCTTTTTGAACATATTACTGCAATAATTATTTAACTGCAATTCCTATTTGGGCTCGTAATATGTTTGTATGTGACCCAAATAAAGAACTGTAAATGAGCAGAGATAAAAGAAAATCATAGCTGTGGTGGTGTTGAAGGTCAAACAATGATACTATTCTAAACAAGTAAGGCTCAGATACAGAGCTGGATCAGAAAAAAATGGAACATATGTTACGACCACAAGGCATTCATCAGGGACAAAGGAACACTCTAAACACATCACAACAAGGATGAACATAGACTTTACACAAAGTACCTTCTGGTGGTGGCCATTTGTAGAAAAGAGAACAGAAGTGGCCATCAATGCATGAGAAAGAGCAAAGGTATAAACATATCTTGTCTGTATTTAATTTGAGCTTTCTGTGAACTGTTTCTGTATTCCTTTCTAAAATAATATGTGGAGGCAAAGTAGGATCTTAGCCAGCTATGGTTCATTGACCCTGATGCAAGCAGCCAACTATGAGTCACTGGCTGTATCTTGGCCTCACACAGGTACATAAGACTGAGGCTTAATTTTCTGTCATTTATTATGTCTTTCTTCATAAAGTGACAATATTTGTGATAAGCTTTTGTGGAGTTACCAGCACATTATAAAGTATCTATATTTCCTAATAAATGCCAAAAAAAAAAAAAAGGTTAACAATTTTTTTTTTTTAAATGGACCAAAACAGTGAAAAATGCAATATTTAATTAG
Organism: Ariolimax columbianus; assembly: GCA_036924085.1. Lineage (NCBI taxonomy): Eukaryota > Metazoa > Mollusca > Gastropoda > Stylommatophora > Arionidae > Ariolimax > Ariolimax columbianus. Next base: position 38,255,040 of record JAVGWX010000001.1, read on the forward strand.
AATAGTGTTTCTTGACCAGTAACACTTTATCCCTTTAAAAAAAAACTAGTTATTGATGTTAACACTTCATAAAAACTATCACAAAAAAACTGTTATTGGTGTTATACTTTTAAAAATCTGGCTACTGGTTTAATGACTTTAAAAGATCTGGCAATTAGTGTCTTCACTTAATTACAGAATTACATTTACGAGGAAAGACATAAAAACCAGCCTACAGTTTCTAGAAAAAAGAAGAATTCAAGGTGACTTAATACAGGTTTATAAGATGATCAGAGGAATGCATAAATAAGACAATAACAAGTTTTTCAAAATACAATCACCTACAACAACAAGAGGGCATAGCTACAAATTAACTAAAGAGTGGTGTCTGCTTGGAATGCATTGCCTGGCGAGGTAGTGGAGGCAGGTACAGTTAATGCATTTAAGAATAAACTGGATGCGCATAGCTTTTAGAGCAAGTTGATGTAAATGTAACTGGTTGTATACAGACTCTGCAGGGTCTTCTAAACCAGTATAAAGACGTTAAGTTAAGTTAAGTTAAGGTCCAGACTAGATGTTAGGAAATATTTTTTAGTCAGAAAGTGGTGAATGATTGGAATGCATTGTCACAGAAAGTAATGGAGGCAGGGACAATTAATGCATTTAAGAATAAATTGGATGTACATGCTTTTAGAGCAACATAATGTAAATTAAACTTCTTATATACAGACTCTGCAGTAATAAAGACGTTAAGTTAAGTTAACAAAACACGGGTATTGGTATTATCACTTTAAAAAAAATCTTTGCTAGAGATGAACATTATTTCTATGTTTACCTTCTTTCTGACAACCATTGTCTGCTCTGCCAGCTGGTATTCAAATGGAAAAACAAACCTCCAGTTGAAATTTCCTTCACCATCCAGTGATCTTAATAATGCAAAAAAATGCGGTACAAAAAAGTATGAATTTCTATAAATGGTGACAATCTGAAATAAGTAACAAAAATATACACAGCATTGACTCTAAAACATACTCAATGTGATTTACTTGAAATCCTGGTATTCAAACAGGCAGGTTATGCCTGCTGCCAGGAAGTCGAAGACTATCCGTAGTACATTCTTAATTTTGCAGACTATCCACAGTATGTTCTTTTTTTTTGCAATGTAAAGTAAAGTAAAGTAACCCATAGCATTATTGCTGTAGGGGTGTGAGGTGTTAGCGATCTCACATTTCAAAGGCTCGGCTATATGAGGGCGGTAGCCATCTCCTCTCCCTCGCTGCTTTTACTTCCCGGACTGAGCATGTACCTATTTAAGGCTGGGTCAACCCGGGAGCCGTTGGGATCTGAAGAAACATTATCGCCTCAACTGGGGAATGAACCCAGGACCACTCAGATGCGAAGCCAGGGCACTAACCACTGCGCTACGCGGCTCCCATTTGCAATGTGGCTTCTGTTAAAATATGCACACCTCAAAAAAACCACCATCACCATTGTTATGCAACACTTTACTTTTGAGCAATCTCAGTCTAGTATACTATATTTTGCATGCCTCATTTCTTTCATTTAAAAATATTTAAACAGTTCTACATTCCAACTATGTATTTAAGTGGCAGACTGGCAACAAACAATATTAGAAAGATAGATAAGGAAAGGGACCTAGGGGTTATAATAGATCATACAGGAAAGGTGAGTGAGCAAGTTAAGGTAGCAGTGAAAAAGGCAAATGCAATGTTAGGTATGATAAAAAGAAATATTAAATATAGGAGTAAGGAAGTGATCGTCAAACTGTATAAAGCTTTAGTTAGACCTAGATTGGAGTACTGTGTACAGGTGTGGAGTCTTTATCATAGAGGGGACATAAACATGCTAGAAAGAATAAAAAAAAGAGCGACAAAGATGATAGGGGGATTCCAGAATTACAGTTATGAGGAACGACTCAGAAAAACCGGCCTACAGTGTCTAGAAGAGAGAAGAATTCGTGGTGACTTAATACAGGTTTATAAGATGATCAGAGGAATCGATAAATTAGACTATAACAAGTTTTTTAAAATACAGCCACCTACAATAACACGAGGGCATAGCTACAAGCTGACTAAAGAGAGGTCCAGGTTAGATATTAGGAAATATTTTTTTAGTCAGAGAGTGGTATCTGCTTGGAATGCATTGCCAGGGGAGGTAGTGGAGGCAGGGACAGTTAATGCATTTAAGAATAAACTGGATGCGCATATATTTTAGAGCAAGGTGATGTAAATGTAACTGGTTGTATACAGACTCTGCAGGGTCTTCTAAACCAGTATAAAGACGTTAAGTTAAGTTAAGTTAAATCTTGCCACTAATGGAAAAGGTACTGGGTTTGCTGTCCATTAATGACACATTCCAGCATATCTAACCATAAATGGGTATCAGACTTACAGAACTTGTCTTCACAACTTACAAAAAGGTGAGATCTCATTTGATAAAGTCTAATAATTGTTTAGTGGGGAGAGGTGTGTGTGTGTTACATCTGCAGTTTGACTATTTTTGCTTATCTACTATCCAAGTTATTTCCGAGTGATATCCATTTTTTCTGTCAATTATTTTCTTCAATATTCCCTTTTATGAAATGGTATCCATTTGGTCATTATAGATTTCCCGTGACTTTACCTGTATCACTTAATTATCTTGCCCCAACTATGTAGATGTGACTAAATTTAGAGTTAATATCAAGTTTTTACATGAACTCCTGAGTGTTACTGAGGCTCAAATGTGGAGCAAAGAATAGTAACACTGTGATCCTGTCGTAAGAGTGTACTAAGGAGGGTTGTGCATGGGGTCGCCTACCTCATTCAGTAGAAACATTGTCAGACAAAATTCAACAATTATGGACAAGTCAACTAAAAAGAAAAATTCAACTCAACCATTCATGACAGAAACAGGTACTTCGTCAAGAGGGCAAATGACATGAAATGGAGACAGCAGCAATGAATCTGTATTTCTGAATTCTTTGTTCTCTTTTTGGAAAAGCTCCAGGTTTGATAAGGAAACAGAGAAGACATAGACAGAGCTAGAATAGATATTTCAGGACTGGAGGACTTGTTGTTAATGATGTGTGCTCAACAGGGAGCTGAAAGTTGTAATTGATTGATTGACTCTACATGATGGTTGACTGTGATGATGTGCAAACACTGCCTGTGGCTCTCCTTGAAGTCATATTTTGCTCCTTTTGGGACATAATAATAATAATAATGTTTGCTTGGGCGTTAAAGGTCTGTTGCATCGAGCAACCAATACCAGTCCAACTGCTGAGGCTATGTTCATGCGTAGTGTGTCGACCAAAATCCCTACAGACTCCCTAGGTGGAGCCGAGTACTCCGCTGTCTCGGGATGAGGGCCACGAGAAGTATGTATTAGTCCAATGTTTATGTCAGACTTTCTGTATCTGTCCATGTCTAATTCCCTGTTTTTTCATGTACCGCTCCCAAGATCTCTGAATTGTGTCGACCTTGAGTCAGCATGACACTTGCTGTGCTGAGAATACAAGGTTGGGAGCGGTATCGTGTAATCTTGGAGCATAGGCCATTGACAAATTTGGTTAGGATCTAGGTTGCAGGTAAAAATTGTAGGAGCCAGACATAGTGCTGGATGAAAAGTTTCTTGTAGAGTTGTGCAACAAGTTGGAGGGTATGAGTGACTTGTTCTTGAAAATATGAATTTCAAATGTGAAAATTTAGTTTATTTTCAAAGCAATATGGACCTATTTCTGCTAAACCTTATTTGTGTTATTCCATCACTGAAACGTAACATGACCTTGTTAGTCTGACCTTAAAAGTCGGCAGAAAGAGGGGAAATTATACAGGAAAACATCCTATTGTCCCTTAAAATTGAGTGGGTATGTATGCGATGGTGAAAATTGTGGAGTAAATACAACACTGGTCCTGAAATGTTAGGAGCCTCAGCAACATTTCTATGGGTATCATGCTCATCTCACAACCAAGATTTGTTATGCCCTGAGCTACCTCATACTGCAGAAACTATGTCATAAAGAAAAAAAGACCTCTATACTTGGTGGTAGAAGAGAAATGACTGTCAAGTCAATAAATAAACTCGCTTAGTCTAATTCAGCAGATGGTGAAGGGTATTGAAACTGTTGGTTCCTGTAGCTTGCTGACAGTACACACTTCTGATTTATCCTAGTTTGACCAACTCCCAAGTCATGGAATCTATTTATATCTAATTAAAATGAGCCAAATGAGAAAACACAAAGTACCTGTAGTGAACATCAGTTTTCTGTTTCTCATCAATGCCCGACATCCAGCCCTGCACATAGATGTCACTCATCTTCTCTCCTGTAATCGACTCCTCCTCAAGAATAACATCCCTTGTGTTCCAGATCACAATACGCAGGACATACCTTGAAACATATCACAGAAAAAAAGTAATTAAAAACAGAACAAAATCACAACTTAACGTTAAGTTAAGTTAAGTCTTTATACTGGTTTAGAAGACTCTGCAGAGTCTGTATACAAGCAGTTTCATTTACATTACCTTGCTCTAAAAGCTATGCACATCCAATTTATTCTTAAATGCATTAATTGTCCCTGCCTCCCCTACCTCCTGGGGCAATGCATTCCAAGCATTCACCACTCTCTGACTAAAAAATTATTTCCTAACATCTAATCTGGACCTCTCTTTGGTTAATTTGAAGCTATGCCCTCTTGTTTTTGTAGGTGATTGTATTTTGAAAAACTTGTTATAGCCTAATTTATCTGTTCCTCTGATCATCTTATAAACTTGAATTAAGTCGCCTTAAATTCTTCACTTTTCTAGACACTCTAGACCGGTTTTTCTGAGTCTTTCCTCATAACTGTAATTCTGGAATCCCCCTATCAGCTTTGTCACTCTTTTTTGTATGCTTTCCAGCATGTTTATATCCCCTCTCTAATAAGGACTCCACATCTGTACACAGTACTCCAATCTAGGTTTAACTAATGCTTTATACAGTTTGACTATCACTTTCTTTGCTCCTATGTTTAATATTTCTTTTTATCATACCTAACATTGCATTTACCTTTTTCACTGCTACCTGGACTTCCTCAATCACCTTACCTGTATGATCTATTATAACCCCTAGGTTCCTCATGTATCATGTTTCAGGATTTCAGTGATAGTAACATATTTTCTTATAGATATAATGATTGTTTTGCAATGTCACATCTAACAGGTGATCTTTGCTTAATTTCACTGTGCACAGATTATTCGTATCTTCTTCTACCGGAATGCCTCTTATCTTTTGATTCTGCCCATAATTTTTGAGTATTTCCATTTCTTTAATTTACAGATAGAAAGAATCTCATAGTGTTTCTTAGCTGTTTTTGTCTTGGTGTCGCACAAGTACTAGTGGGGTCTGAAAGGTGGGTGGGGGCAAGAATAGCAACATGGTAACTTTTCAGGCACATTGGATGAGGTTATTAAGGAGGGTTGCGCATGAGACTGGCTATCCTGGCCTGGAGAAACTTTAAGAAACATTAATTTTAGTAGATACAGGCAGGTCAACACTTACTGATTTGTGTATGTTTGTTGAAGACCTATGTTTCGTAGTGAACCAAACAAGTTTTCATTCGAAAGCTAAAACTGACCATTCTACTTTTTATTGTAATTGCATCTTTGATGTTGACACCGCCAGACGTAGGGAACTGAGACGCTCGTCCAGTGAGACAAGATACTGACCAGGACGTCGGGTCAGGGTCAGGCACAATACACTGACCAAGATCACAATCTCTCTACCGTGTAGTGTTCCTTGGAAACAGGCTGTTTTCAAGGCAGTCTGGCTCACGAGATGTGGATTGATGTGATTCTCGTAGTAGAGAGCGCCATGCAGATGAAGCCAAGCATAGCACAACCACCTGGAGGACTGCGATCAACCTTCATCAGCATGTTTGGGATGTGAGGAAAGCTACTACACAAAAGAGTAAACTTACTCATTGTGGGCATTGAACAAAAACAACAACCGTTAGACAAGTTCTCTTGATGAACTCTACCATTGGAGCTTCTGTTTAGCTACTTACAGTTTTAGTCAGTCTAGTGTTGAATTACTGTGCAAGTATATCTTCTTTAACTGGCCATACATGAGGTAGTCCTGTAACACATTCGCAGCAGCTTGCTGAAAGAATTGTGATCTGTCTCTGACAGGTCAAGGGTATGGTAGTCAAGCTGATAATGAAATTACTTTATTAGAAGTTCCTTTAAGAGTTAAAAATACTATCTCTTACTTATGTGGTTTCCTGGGTGTAACATCAAAAGGGGCACTCGGTGGGCCCAGCGAGGTAGGGAAGATGTCTACCCACATCTGAAGTCGGCCCTGGAAAAAAAAGCATGGAGAAAATGTAACAATTGGGTGATCTCATCAAATACGCTATTTTATATTCGTATTTAGAGTTGTACAGCTCTTCTCTTTTCCATGAATTTCACAATATTTTTCTTCTCTACTTTAATCTTTTTCTTTGGGTTCTGAGTGGATGCTAGAAATAACAGAAGAAATAGGTTATGATTAAGTAGACTGATTTCTTGTTGTTAGCTTCTGCTTGATTTTGCTTCAAATGCTTTTATTCATTGCATTCTTCAATCAACTAATTTTACCTGTTTGACTTCTAGAAGTGGTCTTTGTGAGGGACAAATATGAATAAAAGCACTGTTAAACTTGAGTGCATATCATAACAAGCAGTGCAGTATAGCCTCACTTTGGTAGAAGACTCTCCAACATTGCACACCTCATAATTCACACAAACATCCTACTGAATGTATAGTAGACTTCTGGGCTGAAAAGAATTCTCTGATCTAGAAGCAGCACCTCTATAAGGTAGTGGAATAAAAGAATGAATAACTTGTTTTTTCAAAGAATTAAAAGAAGAGGATCACCCAGCTTTCTGTTACCACCTTAAGCCCTTCTTCATAAGTATCCAGTTTCTGTTGTCTTTGATGTTTTGTTTCAGAATTTCACATCAGACTGTTGTCATATGTTTCAAAATCTTAAACTACAAAATGTATAAATCTGATAAAACAATTGAATGTATGAACCAGATACAAATAATAGAACTACTTTTTGTGTGTGCATTCACCTTATTTATCTATTCCACAAGGCGGTGTGTTTTTTTTTTGCACCCGTCGAACCAGTGCTTCCGACTTCGCCATGCATTTTATTTAAGAGCCTGCTTCCTCCTGCATTTTCTAAGGGTTTGCTTCCTTGGGGTAACGGCAGCTGCTGTGATTGGGGAAGGAAACCAGCATCTTAGGATTATGAGCCGTGTAACTTAACCACTAGCCCACGCCGACCCCAACAGAACTAATGAATCTAAGGGCCTGTCCTTCTAACATGCGTGTCAGCCTAGTTGTAAACTAGTCAAAAACATCCATTTCAGGACAAACCTGAAGAAAAAGAAACCAAATTAACTAATAACATACATACACACATACACGCACATGCATGTGCGCACGCACACACACACACACATATATACATACATATATATATATATATATATATAAATATATATATATATATATATATATACACACGATGGAAAGTTCAAATAAAACCAGACCAAATATGCAACAAGTGAACATACGTACGATGCGCATGATGACGTCACTTCTGGTGTAAGCAGCACATACCAACCGTCAAGTTTGCTAAATTTCACTATCCTCCATCTCATAGTTTCCTCAGCAGACTGTTGAAAACATGGCGGGTGTAATACAGAATCCGTCCAGAGTTGATCAACAAGCAATTGTGATTTGGTTTCTAACAGCTGAAGGATGTCGACCAGTTGATATTTATCACAGAATGCAGTCAGTGTAGGGTGACAATAGTGTGTCGAAGACAACAGTGAAGAACTGGACAACAATGTTTAAGAAATACGTGAGTTAACGCAACAATATGCGCCTGACCTGGTCTCGGAAGATCATTCGTTAGCTCACGTCCTTCTTTAAATATCATTGTCCAGATCAGACATTGGGCACTTGAAATGCTTGATTGAATACCAGAATGGGATCAAGATGGTGAGCAGCGCATGAGCTGCAGTGGTCAGCTGCCCATAGCTGACTGCTAGCGTCAGGGCCAGCGAACCATAGCTGCCAAGACCCTTCTACACCTCCACGCGGTGATCCTGAATAAACGGCTGCAGCAGGGCAGACTGGCTAAGGAGAAGGGATCGGAGAGGGAATGTGAACCTGGTACTCAAAAAATGCTTGCTGAAGTCGGATGTGTTGGACCGAAAGGTGCAAATATCGCAGCCAAGCTGTAAACTACAACACAACGCATTCCGTGGACTACATTCTGCTACTTACCTTTCCAGGGTTTGGTAGTGGGAGATTGAGAATGAACGAAGAAGAAGAAGAAGAAGAAGAATACCAGAATTACAGACTATGAACAAACAGACAAAGATAATCATACCTGTTCAATGCTGGGTTGCAATGGGTTATACAGAGCTCTAGCTTCCACATGTTCCTTGATAAGTGGTGTCAGATTGAGAACATGCAGGGCCAAGCGTTGCATTTCTGGACCCCAGTGTTTGGAAGCTGGCAGATTTTTCTCTGTTGTAACAGATATTGATGTAAAACTGTTTAATTTCCTTCGCAAACACGGCAGTTTCATATTGTAGTAAACGTACAAAATGAAATGTGCACCTTGTTTGTAATTTCAAACATTATATACACCAGGCCTTATGAAATATAATTTAGCCAAATTTTCCTAGCTAACGTGTTTATCTGTCGGCTGGAGGACAACACTCAGAAAAACAAGTTTGGACTAGGCTGGTGAATGACATAAAAATGTGAACATACTACGCTGCCCCTCTTCTACTCTTGGTTGTACAGGATTGCCGGAAAGTTTCAGACATTTCTATCAGCCTTCTTCCTCTTAGCCTTGTTCCATTCGTTGTCTTCTTCTTTGTTCATTCTCAATCTCTCATTATGAAGCCTTGAAAAGGACTTTGCAAATAGCAGGATGTTATCTGGAGAAAGGAATGCGTTGTGTTGTAGTTTACAGCTTGACTATGCTTTTTGCACATTTATGTCCGACACATCCAACTTCAGCAGGCATTTTTAAGTACCGGTTAGCCTTCCCTCTTTGATCCCTTCTCCTTAGTCAGTCTGCTCTGTTTTGCAGCCTATTATACAGGATCACTGCGTGGAGGTGTAGAAGGGTTTTGGCAGCTCTGGTTTGTTGACTCTGATGCCAACAGCCAGTTTTGGGTCGCTGACCGCTGTAGCTCATGAACTGCCTGTTCCATTCTAGTCCAGTCTTTTATAGACTGTCTTGTTACCATCCCAGCAAACTTTGGCTTGTCCTTTGGGATCTGGATCTGGACTCTTTGATTCCTATGACTGCTTTGGTAGCCAATCTTCTATGAATTCTACAGACATGGTCAAAACATCCAAGATGAGACTGTTCCCCTAGAGTCTACTAGGTCTGCATTTCAAGTTCAAGGCCTATTGTCTGATTGTAGACCTTGTCTCTTCTTGTTACTTGGACAACCTTCTTTAAATACCAAATTTTTTATTCTTGGAACTGGTATTTTTGGGGGTTTTTGACATTGCCTATGACTCATATTCGTAAGTTAAAACTGGCATACAGGTAGAGTGGTATTCAGCCATTTGTGTTTTTTTTTGCCAATGTTTTTTTTTGCTGACGAAGCATCGATTTATGGCATGGAAAAGTCTCTCAGTTGCTGCTCTTCTTTAATGCCTCTCTTCCAGTCTGTTATGAGTCCAAGATATTTGAACTGGTTGACCTGCTCCAGAGCTTGATCTCTGAGCATAATCTGATGTTTCTTCTCTTCTCTTAAGATTACCATAGTTTTTGTTATGGATCTGCTAATGGCCATCCCTCTCTTCGGGATCAAGACGCTGAGCAGCGCATGAGCTGCAGTGGTCAGCGACCCATAGCTGACTGCTAGCGTCAGGGCCAGCGAACCAGAGCTGCCAAGACCCTTCTACACCTCCACGCAGTGATCCTGGATAACAGGCTGCAGCAGGGCAGACTGGCTAAGGAGAAGGGACCGAAGAGGGAATGCTAACCCGGTACTAAAAAAATGATTGCTGAAGTCGGTTGTGTTGGACCGAAAGGTGCAAATATCGCAGTCAAGCTGTAAACTACGACACAGCGCATTCTGTTCTCTGGACTACATTCTGCTACTTAAGCCCTTTCAGGGTTTGGTAGCAGGAGATTGAGAACAAACGCAGAAGAAGAAGATCCCTCTCTTCTCCAGTTCTCCGTTCCAGATTTGTAAGTTGGGCTGAAGATGTGCCTTTGATTTAGCATTTAGGGCCACATTGTTGGCAAAAGCCAGCTCTGATATGTAAACTGACTTTATCTCCCAGTACCCCATTGAGTACTTTTTCAGCTTCTCCATACAGGATTTGATGACATCATCCACAAGAAGTATGAAATGGTAGGGTCTTACAACAGTAATGGGCACCCTTGGCACAGTGCTGAAACTAAAAGATAATTCACAGACTGGTGCTAAAATAAAATGATTTACTATGAAGTTCAACTGATGCACTCACCAAAATCAGGTAAATTGTACTGCTTGGTTCCAACTTTTAATGTTGTGTTGTTGTTGGAGAAGACAGGTGCTTCAAGACGATTTTTGCGGCAGTATTCCAGCAGAATATCCAATGGTTTTTGACTGTCCCTCCAAGTGTTGATGCCACTTCTGTAAATGCAGAAAGAAGCATGTAAGCAGAAATTCTAAGCATACATCTCATGTGTAATTTATTTACATATGGGGATGGCATGGGCTAGTGGTTACATGACAAGGCTCACAACTTGAAGATGCTGGGTTTGCTCCCCTATAACAGTGCTGGCTGTTATCACTGGGAAGCAAAATAAAACGTAAGTCTGATGCACTGGTCCGACAGGCACAAAATAAAAACAGTGCAACGCACACCGCCTTGGGGAATAGAGAAATAAGGCAAACGCAAAAAAAAATAAAAAAAATTAACATATATACTCAATGCACTGCTTGGTGAATTTATACACAGTGTGCCCCAAGTGGTCTGCCGGGGTCTTTATGTATGATATGGACAAGAATAGCACCACTGTCCCACTGAAAAAATGTTGTAAGACTCGACTGTGTGAGATGGCATAACACTGGCCATGCTTAGGTGGTTTGTTAAGAGCAGCATAGATGGTGCCTAACAGGCTGCAGATATACTTTGCTTTAGTGTTTGAGTCTTCTTCTTCTTCTTCGTTCGTTCTCAATCTCCCACTACCAAACCCTGAAAGGGCTTAAGTAGCAGAATGTAGTCCAGAGAATGGAATGCGTTGTGTCGTAGTTTACAGCTTGGCTGCGATATTTGCACCTTTCGATCCAACACATCCGACTTCAGTAAGCATTTTATTAGTACCGGGTTAGCATTCCCTCTTCGATCCCTTCTCCTTAGCCAGTCTGCCCTGCTGCAGCCTGTTATCCAGGATCACCGCGTGGAGGTGTAGAAGGGTCTTGGCAGCTATGGTTCTTGGCCCTGATGCTAGCAGTCAGCTATGGGTCACTGACCACTGCAGCTCATGCGTTGCTCAGCATCTTGATCCCGTGTTTGAGTCTATTAAGATAGACTTGCACATCGGTTAACTACTCTATGCGGCACTTTTCCCAATGCAGCGAAGAAATAAGTTGCTTGAGCCTAGTCTGCTAAGCAGGAAATCCTCCCCCCGGTTACATCCAGCTCATGCTTGAGCTGGTACCTGCACAGGGACATCTGCCCCTGTAGAAATACAAGCCGACCAAGACATACAGAGTTGAGAAAATATTTCCAGAGTGGATCATGGGGTCCCTTATTTGGGAGGAAAGAATAAGTCCACTGGGCCTCCATGTATGTTGTAAATGGAAACTAATAATAGTTGTGTATGGGGCTAGTAGCCTAATTATGTGTAAAACAAATTGCTACAGAAACTAACACTGTAAAAGCATGCAAAGTGCTTTGTCAAAGGTTTCCTTAAGGAGGTCAACTGTAGTGGTTGCCCTATACTCCAGCTGTATCTAAGCATACATTCATACATCTTTGTAGCAATGTAAACAAAGTATCAAGTACAGATACAGATATTAATATGAGAATACAAAAGGTGAGAGGACCTTTCATTGCATATAGGAACTTGCAGTCTGCCGAAGACGAATGTGTCGGATCGAAAGGTGCAAATATAGCAGTCAAGCTGTAAACTAGCGACAACGCATTTCATTCTTCGCACTATGTCCTGCAAAGCTCTGTTCAGGGCTTGGTAGCAGAAGATTGAGAATGAATGCATTATAAGATGAAGAAGCTACTTATAGAAATAAAAAGAAATTAAGTGCAACACAAAAATAACAATCTTCAGCTCCAATGTAAAGTCAGCTCTGTTATTTGGCTCTGAGAAAGAACAAACAAAACAAAATACTGACTTTCATAAATGGGTGTCTGATCAGAGTACAGGAATTGAAATGGTAGTATAAGATCATTAATGTGAAACTGTTGGAAAGAATCAGACAGATAACAGTGGAACAATACATGAGGAAAAGTTGTTAGTCTTGAATAGGACACACATTAAGGAAACCAGCTGACAGCATTACAACAGTCTCTGTTTTGGAATCCCCAAGGCAAGAGACATCAAGGCAGATCAAAGCATACATAGAAAAGTGAGCTCGAGGTAAAAATAAAAGAAACAGAGGAAAGATGTAAACAGAGCTGGTACGGATGGACCAGGAAAGGAGGACTTGCATGTATTTGTAGAAGACCTGTGTTCCATGGGAAACAGAAAGGTTTTGATTTAATTTAGATTGTATCTGAACACTTAGAGCGACTGTTTCAATAACACTGGTTTAACATCATGCTGCTGCTAGCCTCATGCACAACCTTCTAAAGGCAACTTTTATGACATGCTTTGGAAGGTAATTCTTTTCAAGCCTTGTACCACTCAGCGAGATGCTTTGTATAATTGATTAAAATATGACATAGTCCATCATCATCATCATGTAGCATGTCCTTTATAGAATGTCGCTCCCATCACAGTCTGTCTGAAAGAAACTATTTCCCTTGCCAAAACTCCAGCCTCCGCCACAGTTATACCTAGACATTCCTGAATATCTTGGTCCCATCGTCTTCTTGGTCTACCCTGCCCCTTTGCCTGGCACCAAACCTCCCATCACTGTTCTCTCAAGACCATTGTGTCTCTTGATGTGACCAAAGCATTTACGTTTTCTGGCCAAAATGGAATGGCTAAACCAGTTCTCCTCTATGCTCAACTCTTGCTGAATGTCTATATTTGTTTTTTTTCATCCGTCCAAGGTATTTTGAGGATCTTTCTGTAACATTTTGACAAAGGATTAGATTCTTTGTCTAGAAGTTTGGTAATCGTCCATGATTCACAGCCATATTGTTGCCACAGAAAATACACAGACCCTCCAGACTTTCACTTATCATTTTGTTGGTGCTCTGCCATAATTTTTTCAAGCTGTTAAGCCTCAGTGTTGCCATGGCTAGCCTTCTTTTGATTTGTTTCAAGCAGTCGCCATTTTAGACAATTCTGGAGCCCAGATATTCAAAATGTGTGACCTGATCTATTTACTCACCACCCAACGTAAATTTATGTTGGCATCGTGTTTTGTCAGTGGTCATTATCTTTGTTTCTTTTTTTAATGTTTTAAAAACAAGTTTTTATCTTTACTGTGTCCATTTACGGCTATAAGTAGCTACTCTAGCCCTTATGCACTTCTTGATAGTATAACTGTATCGTCTGCAAATTGTAACTCTGAAATCTCGTAGCCGCCAATCATAAGTGTATAAAAACTTTCAATGTTCTCGTCTTCTCTAACATTTCTCATTATACATTCCGCATAAATGTTATATAGATAAGGTGTTAGGATACATCCCTGTCTTACTCCTTTTTATACTGCGAACAGATCTGATGTTTGCCCAAATACTCGGACAGCGACTCATTGATCTTGATATAATGTTTCATTGAGATGGATAATATGCACAGGAAAACCCATTTCCTTCATGATGTTTCACAGATTCTGATTTTTCACCGTATCAGAGGCCTTTGTGTAATCATTGAAACATGTGTACAGGTCTACATTAAACATAGTCCACGTGCATTGAATTGACGAGAAAACTTACTCCCAGTAGGTTTTTGGCAGCCCACATGTGGCCCTGTACTTGGTTAAGTATCGGTTCTCCAAATCTATGATGGTCTCACCAATAGTGTCATCAGTGCTCAGCAAGTCATAATCTTTCACTGTGATTTTCAAATCTTTATTTAGAGGAATCAGAGCCTTAATCTCAAAGAGTCTGTGGACAGTAATAATAAAAACAAAACACAGAATGTGATATTTTATGACCTGAGTAAAACAAATGTCTCTGTTCTGAATATCCTCAAATGTGGTTGAGATGGAGTGTGCCTCCTGCTAATGTTAAACCATTTTGGAGTTTGCATGTTTATCACTTCTTCAAGCTAACCTAAGCTATATTCTTTGTAATAGATGTAATCACATGCAAGTTTAAGTTCAAACTGTCTCACTGTGAAATTGCAAATGAATGATTGAATTAGTCAAGGTTTCTTAGATGACATGTTTATACTTGGATAACTGTGGCAATTCTAGAGCTAATACATGCTTACCAAGCTCTGACTCTCGTGGAAAGAGTGCTTTTATTAGTTGAAAACCAATTATTGTTTCCCTTAAAGGGGCTACAGCCTTCCAACTGGTGACTGGATACCAATGTGCTAGTTGCATGGCCTCACGTGCTGGCAGTGCATGCTGATTGTGTCTTATGCACTATTGCAAAACTGAAACATTATAGAGCTGACGAATAAGAAACTCTCTCAAGACCTAGTGAACTAGGGTTTTGGTACCAACTCAGCATCGCACTGCGCTGAGTGTATTCAACTCAGCATTGCACTGTGCTGAGAGTGTCAAACTCTGTATTGCACATAGCTGAGTGTGCCCAGCTCAACATTGCATGGCAAGAAATGTGTCCCATGCCCTGTTGTAAAGTTGAAACATGATGGAGCTGACAGATGCTAGAATATCTCAAAGCCCTGTATGTTGGATGGAGATGCCAGACTGCCAGGGCTTTGGTACCAGCTAGGCACCGCCAAGTGTAATCAACTCATCACTGCACTGAGCTGAGTGTGTTCAGCTAGGTATTACATTTCAGCATTGCACTGTGCTGAGAGTGTCAAACTCTGTATTGCACATAGCTGATTGTGCCCAGCTCAACATTGCATGGCAAGAAATGTGTCCCATGCCCTGTTGTAAAGTTGAAACATGATGGAGCTGACAGATGCTAGAATATCTCAAAGCCCTGTATGCTGGTATGTTGGATGGAGATGCCAGACTGCCAGGGCTTCGGTACCAGCTAGGCACCGCCAAGTGTAATCAACTCATCACTGCACTGAGCTGAGTGTGTTCAGCTAGGTATTACATTTCGCCAAGTGTAATCAACTCATCACTGCACTGAGCTGAGTGTGTTCAGCTAGGTATTACATTTCGCCAAGTGTAATCAATTCATCACTGAGCTGTGCTGAGTGTGCCCAGCTCGACATAGCATTTAGAGAAATGTATCCCATGTCCTTTTACAAAGCTGAAATATGGTGAAACTGATGGATAAGGGACTCCTTTCAAGACCCCATATATTTGTGCAGATAGTAAGACCCATTAAAGACTTCTCAGAGTTATTTGACTCGTAATCAACATTGCACACCATCATCTGCACTACACTCCCTCCCCCCTGTCCCTGCGGCTGGAAGTAGACTGAATATATTCCTGACTTCAGCCCAGGATGAAAAGGAAAACCATGGACCCCCAGCACTTACATCTATAATCCCAAAGAGTAAATGGGTATTTTCTAACAGTTAGGGAAGGTAAGACAAGAAAAAAGGGAACTCCATCTACCAAAAAAACTCATAGAAAATGAATAAAAAAAGAAGCAGAGACCTAGTACAATGAAGTCTCCAACACTTTATTCCCTGAAGGTACAGTTTGCTATGGGACTTTACCTATTTTTTCTTTTAAGTTCACATATTCTTTTACTTCTTCTCATGCCATTTAACCTATTTACACTCGACACCACTCCTCTCCTATACTGTCTATCATCTTTTCTCTTACGGCTTGTGCAAACATTCTACATAATAATGCTAGTAATGAATAATACTAAACGTTGGATAACAAAGAATATCTACTAATATTTTGCTTCAATCATGATATAGCTCAATTGTACTAAATATTTCTTTCGATATATTCTATGAAATTGGATTAATTTTAGTAGCGTCTCTGACATTTGGTCATAGTATTACCATTACAGGTAATGTCTCTTCCCTTGTTGGGCAATCTATGGTTACCTTCCAGCAATAATCTACAAACATAGATTAGCTTTACTTCTCTGGCTATGTCCCAAAAATATTATGATAGAAATAGGATGTCTCTAAGCCACAAGATCTATAAATAGCATTTGACCCTTCTTTGACTCAACCACTGAAGACAGAAGACGTGGTAAATAAGCTGAGAGCAGTCAGCGATGCATAACTGACTACTTACGCCAGGGTCAGCGAATTATAGCTGACAAAGACCCTATTCCCCCTCCAAGTGGCATCCCTTGAAACAGTCTGTTCCTGTGCAGTCTGGTAAGAGAATAGGGATCAAAGAGGGAAGGCAAACCCAGTTCTAAAAATGATGTGCTAAAATCAGATATGTCAGGCCAAAAGGTACAGATATTGTTGCTTCACTGAAAGATACGACACAATGTAACAAAACGTCCTGTTCAGGTTGAACGCTGAAGAACCACTGGTAAAGATTCACTATACAGTACTGAAGCATGTGTGCACAATCAACAGGCTGTGTCCTAATCCCAAAATGTAAATCCAAAGTGAAGACTGAAAGTTATCTTAACTATTGCTGCAATGCATGTTTCTGTGACATAAACGCTGTCTAGCCACACATGTAACAAATGGTATCTGTACGAGGGGGCTTCAAATAAAAACCTTAAAAGTGGGATAGAAATGAGAAAAACCCTGCCTTTGTATTGTAACTTGTTAATATGGTTGCTAAGGATGTCAAGAGTATCCATCAAGAGTATCCAGCAAGTAGCATCACGGTGCAGACAAACAACATGATTTTATAGTTGCAGTTAAAAGATGGCCGCCCCACTATTGTCATGCACCATAGAGGAGCAGCCTTCTGTTATCCATTTTTTGAGCAGCAAAAGAGTAAAGCCTATAGAAATTAATTGGCGAATGAAGGTCCAGTGTGGACCTCCAGATGGATGTGCTTTGCTTGGCTTAATCTGCATGATGCTCACTACTACAGGGATCCCATCAATCCACATCTCATCAATCAGATCGCCTTGAAAACAGCCTGTTTCCAGGGAACACTACATGGAAGAGAGATAGTGGTGTTGGTCAGTATATTGTGCCTGACCCTGACGCAACACCCTGGGCAGTTTATTGTGCCTGACCGGAGTAGCATCTCAGTTCCCCTGCCAGGTCTGTTAAACTAAGCATGATGGGATTTGAACCTGGTATGTTAAGATTAGTAAATCAAACTCACAACCCCAAGGCCACAGTTTGATAGTTGTCCAGTGTAATGCACTCACAAGTCTAGGTATACAAAAGAGTAATAATATAATCACCTTCCAAATACAGGATTGATGGAGTTTGGAATATAATTGTCCCGAGTACTCATCTTCACCTTACCAAGTTCCACCTCTAAATATGGGTCTGCCTGGAAAATGTTATAATACTTAGTCAGTAAAGGTCAACCATGTTACTAATGTGTCACGTTCCTTTCTAAATTTAGCAATTGATGAGCTAAACATTAGAAATATAGACTAACATAATTAACATAGAAATATGTACATTTCATGGCACAAAACTTCCATGTTTATTCATGAATGAAAATATTTATGAATGTACCAGCATGTAATAGTTCAATGTATTTCTTATTCTAAGAATATATCTTGTTTTTAACTGTGATCTCTCTTCAGTTAATTTGTTATTTTTCTCGGTCTTTATCATTATATAAATAACATCTCCTACACTCTAAGGATTTTCTATCACCAACCACATCACGATGTCGATAATTCAGTGTTTCTGTTCTGCTTCTATACAATTTCTCAGTAAAGTTTCTCTTCTTATGCTGTATTTTTATCGTTTCTATTAATATATCTTTGTCATTTAAGTCCTTGCTATCTATTACTTCATTCCATCCCCAGTAATGCATGTTTTAAAACTATATTTCAACATGGGATAATTTATGGAATGTCATATTTTTCACAAAATGTTTATTTTTCTTTTCAACAGCCATGAAAAAAAAACTGCACAATTCTGTGGTACTGGTACTATAATGCTTTTTTCCAACTTTATAACTGTTATAATTATACACTATAAAAATGTATCTTCCAATACAAGAGTATTCCTCCTGTATTCTCACCAAACCATTAGGGTCAGAAGGTTGAAGGTCTACTGCTTGAATGACATAGACCCTCAGAAGGCACTCCTCTGGATCACTAGGAGGGACACTCTGGAATACGCGTGGAGGAAGTGGTTCGCTGGGGTCCGGGGGTAAAGGGTAAACCCGAAATGAGCCCTGCAAATAGAACAATATATATTTTGATAAAAATTGTTTATGCCAATGATGTTCTCAAAAGCATTCTAAATTTGTGGTGTGTTATTTATAACAAAAACAGAAGTTAAACTGGGAAATAATGGTTACAGAGAAACTAAAATGGTTAATATGCAGCGTCACAAATAAACAATCAGAGATGATGACCAATGTTTTTGGCCAATTAAAGCTTATATCAAAGACTGGACAAAACAAAAAACAGCACCAAAAACACAAGTTAACTAAAAACAAATTGTAGGTAGAAAACTTGAAGATTAATACAACAATTGAATATATAAATGAAAGCGATTACTAAAAAAAGTACTCTAGATAGCAGAGAGATTCCTTGTGCTGACACAAGAGCTCATGGCTGGCACAAATTATTTCTTAATTTGCTGAAGTTTGGTGGTGGTCTGTAATTGTTCTTTTGTAAAACTGGATTTTAAACTTTTCAATTTCTCTATTACCATTTTGTGTTGGGGACACACACACACAAAAAACTGTCAATACGACTTTTTCCAATTGCTGGGGTAGTCAAGTGTTTTTTTTTTTTAGGAACACAGTAAGTTTTTGCCTCAATCTTCATATTTATTTGCTTTTATTAGACATATTTGGAATAAAAAATATTTCATTCATAACTTTAACATGATAAATACTTACCATGCATAATTGCTCAGCATAATTGCTGAGCCAAACACTTATTGTCATATATTTTAAAATCACTTTATGACTTCTGATTCATGTACTATCAATATTACTTATATCATAAAGCCACACCAAGATGGCACCTAACTTTCCTCTCCTTTCCTCCCTACTTCCCTTTATTTGTCCATGGCTTTTCTTGCCCCATTGCTTCAGTTTAATTATTTGCTTCTTGTCATACTACCATTTGGTAATTTACAGTTTGGTCACTAACGGCTTATCGACCCCTTGTCACCTTATTCACTTTCTTCAACTGTTTTTTTTCCCTGCCAGTTATTATCTTCTGCCCTGTAGTAACACCACACAGGATCATTCAATAAGTATTCTTTTATATCCTCTGTATGTGTTCCCATCTCCTTTTATATCCTCTGTATGTGTTCCCATCTCCTTTTATATCCTCTGTATGTGTTCCCATCTCCTTTTATATCCTCTGTATGCGTTCCCATCTCCTTTTATATCCTCTGTATGTGTTCCCATCTCCTTTTATATCCTCTGTATGTGTTCCCATCTCCTTTTATATCCTCTGTATGTGTTCCCATCTCCTTTTGATGTATTTATCTCTTCTTCCAAGATGTGCTAGCTTATATGTGTGTTGTCCATTGTCCCTGCAGAAGGCCTTTTTGTTGTAATGTAAGTTTTATTTTTGTTTTAGTCACAGAACAGTATACGAACCATTCCTATACATGTTTTTCACACTTAATCCAGTCTTGCCTTATTTCTAAACATATAATAATCAACATTTGATAAGAATACACACATTTATCAGCACACAGAAAAAATGAATTTGAGAAGAAAACACAGCAAAGCACCCCAAATTCCTGTGCACAGCAACTCCAAGTCACAGTCAACCTCACCATCCAGAAGAAAACAGTCGTTTAATTGCTCAGAACAATGTGTTCAGAGCAGAAGAACTAAATTGTAAATATGATCATCACATTCATCATTTATCCATCTGGTTCCCAATGGAACATAGGGCTGCAATAGATTCTCTCTATATGTTCCCATTCTGTGCCCACAAGACCTCAACTGAACTGGCTTCCACTTCCATGATTCTTCATCAGGTATTTCTGCCTCCCCACTAATTTCTTTCCCTGTGGGTTCCAATCCAGTACATGTCTGGTTGTACTGTCCATTTTGCTTCTGAGGGCGTGTAATCCATTTAAACTTCTCTCTCTAGTTTCCTGTAGTACTGGTTGCTGCTGTGTTTTTTCTCACAGATCTGTGTTTGCCACAACCTCTGGTTATCTAACATGAAGTATGTAATGAAGGCACTTGTTAATGAAGGTCTGCAGTCTAGACGTGATACTTTTAATCACATGCCATGTACAAGAAACATATTGCAGGACCAACTTTACATTTATGTTAAACAGTTCAATCTTATTTTCTGTTGGAAATGCTAGTTTGAAAGCAAATCTGGTCTTGTTCTTCTTCTGCGTTCGTTCTCAATCTCCCACTACCATGCCCTGAACACGGCTTTGCAAGTAGCAAGATGTATTTTGGAGAATGAAATGCGTTGTTTGCTAGTTTACAGCTTGGCTGCAATATTTGCACCTTTCGGTCTGACACATCCGTCTTCAACAGCTGGCCTTGTTAATCCTTGCATTAACATCTTGATTTGTTCCTTCATCTTTGTCAATGTGACTTCCCAGATAGGTCAAAATTGTACATTTACTTGGTTATCTGGCCATTCATTGTAATGGGCTTTTTCTCTTCTTATTTATTCTCATTTTCTTTGTTTTGCTCAGTTATTTGCAATTTCCCCTTTCTTGCATCAGATAATAGCATATTTATCTTCCCCTGTATTTTAAACTGTTTATATGATAGCATACATTTATCATTTACAAAATCGAGGTCTTCCAGGTACTTATCAAATGTTCTTTGTATATTGTCAATATGATGCTTACCTTAAATTCTCCCACAGTGTTGTCTTCTTCATCATCTTCTTCCTTGCCCCTTGAGAGAAGCAGAGTGTGACAGAAGTCAGTAAACCCCAGGTAGTCATGGCTTTTTTCTAACTCTGCTCGCAAAACCTAAGTGGGATAAATAATAATAGAAAAACTATAAAATGTGTCAATGCACATTATTCTTGCTGACACCAATTATTGGATTTTATGCACAATTTGCTTTATCTTTAGTACTAATCTCCATCTAACTTTGTTAGCTGTTTTTGTTTATGTTGTTTTCATTTGTCTAGTACATTTTTTTTCTTCTTTGGTATTCGTCCTGAAAATGACGTGTTGTACTTTACAGCAAGCTCTGATATTTACACCTCTCTGCGCAACACATCTGATTTCAGCGGACTTTTTTTGGTACATGGCTTATCTTCCCGATGTGATCTCTGTTCTCTTAGCCAGACTACACTAGCGCAGCCTGTTTCCAAGGTCGCCTCTTGGAAGAGGAATAGTTTTAATATTATAACTGTGATTTTAATTCTTCTTTCTACATACAAAAATAAACTGAGCTAGCAATGTCCTTATTGCAAAGGCACAGGGTTCAATCTCTGCCCTCAACTCGCTATTTACTCTGCTATAAAAGGGTACTTGGCTTGCTTTTAGGGAAGACAAGGCAGCAAGGAAGGAAACTGGATATCCAACCTCAGAATAGCTAGACCTAGTAGAATAAAGCCTCTAATACTTTATGTCTAGTGACCGATTCTGCTGCAGAATTACCTTATTTATGACATCAAATCTAAAGCCTTAAACAATTTACCTCTAGGGTGTCATACTGCATGAGATGGTATTTCTTGCATCTGTCAATGTCATTATTGGAGGCATAAAACTTAGACCACCAGTCCAGTTCCTCAAGACTTAATGGTGAATCCTGAATTAAGAAGGTTAAGAAGATATCATCTTTAGCAATCAAGTGGTGCCATGGAAGTCAACGACTAAAGTCTTCATGCAAAAAATGGAAAATATAGAAACATTTAATTCAATCTAAGTACATGTCTTATACTGAGGTTTCATTCAAAGAATCAAATATTATTTTTCTATGTTTCTTGAATATCAAAGACAAACAAAAAAAAGCAATAAAAGATAAGCAATATCTAACCATAAAAGAATTAAATCAACAAATGACCTGCAGAAAATGCATTCAATTTGTAAAATACATGTATTTAACAAAATGTGCCAGTTAATCCAGTGGGAATCTTTACCTTTACCTAAGCTTAAAAGTTACTTTAAATAATAACTCAAAAGATTTAACCCAAATTTTAATTATGAAAAAATTATTTGGGTTATTAAAGGTGTTTAATTGGCACAGTGTACCTGCTACCATTTCATGGATTTGATATAATTAACACAAATGCACCATTCATGTTGATAAGTGAGGGTGAAGTTCTCTAACTAACTGTTATTTATCCCACAGCTTCTAAAATTTAATACATAAGAATTGTATCTGCACAAAGAGGGTGAAATTATATAGATATTACTAATGGAAGCAAAGCACAGTGAACCATTTCATAAAACAACTGAAAGAAACAACTTAGGAATCAAACTATAAGAATTGGAAAAACAAAATAAACTAAATTATTGAGAAATTTTGTTAACCTCACGAACAAGCATCTTGATGAACGTAACAATAATGGCAAACTGTGTGCTTAGAACGAACCTCATAACCTTTTCTTAATGCTTCAATGTATCTCTTGTTTTCTTGTAAACGTTTTTCATTAGCAGAAAAGTCTTCTTCAGATATTAGTTCTCCAGGTGCGCCCTTTTTCTTCTTTTTAAAACGGCGAAAAATGTTTGCTATGAATTTCTTTAAGGCTTTGAACTTTTTATAAACCCACTTTTTGAAGTTCTTGAAAGTTCTGGCTTTTTTTTTCTTCTTTTTTTCAAGTGGTTTAATGATATCTGCAGCATTTTGTTCTGTCTTTATCCCCTAGGAAAGAACAGTAAATTGGCACTCAAAAGCTATGATCATTTGACTGAACTAGCAATAATGAAGACAAAAATATTTTCTAGGGGCAAAGAAATAGCCACTATAGCTTACATTTTTTGTCACAAATGACTCTGTTATCAGCAGGGTAAGCCTTTTGAAATGAAATAATACTTGCATTTTTAATTAAATGTTTAAAAGAAATATAACCCAAACAATAAAATATATAAATAAAATCTGACAATGTTTATAAGCAAATGATAGTGACAACTAAATGATTATCTAAGTTCATAACATGCCAAAATTGAGAGCAAATAATATTTATTTCAATTTGCCACCAGGGTAAAATAATATTAGCAAGCAAAGATCAGGACTTCTAGATTTCATCAGGCATATCAAAGACAACTACGGAGAGTTGTGTTGTTTCGAATGCTCACAATGAGTAAGTGCACTCTTTTGTGCGCCCTAAAAAGGACGTTAAAGTGGCGGGTTGCAGTAGCTTTCCTCACATCCCGAGCATGCTGATGAAGGTGGACCACAGTCCTCCAGGCGGATGTGCTATGCTTGGCTTCATCTGTGTGACACTTACTACTACGGGGATCACGTCAATCCACATCTCGTCAGCCAGACTACCTTGAAAACAGCCCATTTTCAGGGATTGCTACATGGAAGAGAGATAGTGGTCTTGGTCAATATATTGTACCTGACCATGACACAACATCCTAGTCAGTATGTTCTGCCTGACAGAACTAGTGTCTCAGTTCCCTAATGAGAGTTGTGTAAAAGTAAAAAAAATTGATCAGGAAAAAAATTGAATTTCTGTAGAAACAATCGGCACAAGAATGCATGAAGTGCTGTAATGAAGACTTCCTGCAAGGAGAGAATGTGCAGTTTTTTCATCATGCATAAAAAAAAAATGATGGCGAGGTGGATATAAAAAGAAATATTAAACATAGGAGCAAGGAAGTGATCGTCAAACTGTATAAAGCTTTAGTTAGACCTAGATTGGAGTACTGTGTACAGGTGTGGAGTCCTTATCATAGAGGGGACATAAACATGCTAGAAAGAATACAAAAAAGAGCGACAAAGATGATAGTGGGATTCCAGAATTACAGTTATGAGGAACGACTCAGAAAAACCGGCCTACAGTGTCTCGAAGAGAGAAGAATTCGTGGTGACTTAATACAGGTTTATAAGATGATCAGAGGAATCGATAAATTAGACTATAACAAGTTTTTTAAAATACAGCCACCTACAATAACACGAGGGCATAGCTACAAGTTGATTAAAGAGAGGTCCAGGTTAGATATTAGGAAATATTTTTTTAGTCAGAGAGTGGTGTCTGCTTGGAATGCATTGCCAGGGGAGGTAGTGGAGGCAGGGACAGTTAATGCATTTAAGAATAAACTGGATGCGCATAGATTTTAGAGCAAGGTGATGTAAATGTAACTGGTTGTATACAGACTCTGCAGGGTCTTCTAAACCAGTATAAAGATGTTAAGTTAAGTTAAGAAAGGGAGAGGAGAAGAGTAGCAAAAGATGAATAATTGCTTTCTCTCCTGTTTTATTTTTGATTTGTAAAATAGTGGATTTCATATTCCTTCAGGAATCAGTATTAACAATTACTTACACAATTTTATAGAAAAAGCTGTAACATTCACAGTGATGTGGGTACAATAAATGTAAATAAAATATTAAACTCACAAGTAAATTTAAATAAGGTCTAAATGTAGAAATAAAAAATAAAAATGTCCAATTACATAATAACATTATCGCAACAATACTGAGACATACACAAAATAAGACCAAAGAGTATTTCTGGTATTAAAACAGAAACTTGGAGAAAATAAGAAATCTTTTTTAAGCTCATTGTGAATTGTTAAATGTCAATGCAAACATATACACGTATGGCTCGGTTAACGCACCGGGACAGAACAAAAATGAAACCCACGTTATGGCCACAAGGCCTTTATCAGGGTCAAAGAACAAATGAAAGGACCTAACAAACCACAAAATAAATAAAGACAAGTATACAATACACAAGGAGGCAGTCATATTAGCCAGAGAGTGGCAGATAATGGTCGAATGAGGTATTCCACTTATGAAAAAGTATGCCTAGCAAGAAATTAAAATATATGAACCAATAGTATACACACTAACATATATCACTATATGTACATGAATGTTAAGAGACACATATGTGCACCATTAACATCAGTAAAGATACCATAATGGATGTATGAACATAATAATAAGAGAGAGACAGATATTAAGAAAGAGAAGTGAAAGAGAAAAGAGATTGTTAAACCAAACATTAATGTAATTTGGGGAGGAATAAATTTTAAAAAACATTACAAATCTCTTTTAGAGAGTATATCTGTTATCATTTGTCTATTCATCAGAATAAAAAACTTTATAAGTCAACAATGTACACCATAGAAAGCAACACTTTATAAGTCAACAATGTACACCATAGAAAGCAAAATTTTATAAATCAACAATGTACACCATAGAAAGCAAAATTTTATAAGTCAACAATGTACACAATAAAAAGCAAAATTTTATAAATCAACACTGTACATCACAGAAAGCAAAGTGTTATCATTCAGGGTTCTCATATATTTCATTCTTGAAACACCCTAACATAAACATGTCTACAAAAAGACTGCTGATCAACAGTATATTCATGCTAATGCTCTGTTACCAGTGCAAGATGTGGACTTTAACACAATCTCTAGAGAGAAAGATCCTGACATGTGAGATGAGATGCCTCTGGAAAACCATCAAGGTAACTAGGAGAGAAAGAATGCGCAATGCAGAAATGGGAAACATCGTTGAAGCAAGACCCTGCACTGAATATATACGCATGGTGACTAAGTTTTTCCAACCGCGGCAGATAAAAAACTAAATTGATAGGAAATGTTGAAGATATTCAAAATCCTCATGGGATAACTACTACTTCAGCGACATGTATGGCCTTGGACAGAAAACTATGGCTCCCCACAGTCCTCACAGCACAAGTGGATAAGACAAGACAAGACAAAACATACGGCATGGGCTAGTGGTTAAGTGACACGGTTCTACAACCCAAAGTTGCTGGGTTCGCTCTCCAATCACAGACCGGCCTTTACCCTGAGGAAGCAAACCCTTAGAAAATGCAGGAGAAGCAGATCCTTATATAAATGCATGCCGAAGTCAGATGCACTGGGCAGACAGGCGCAAAATAAAAACATAATGCAACGCACACCGCCTTGGGGAATTGAGAAATGAGGCGAACGCAAAAAAAAAGAAAACAAAATAAATAAATTAAGATAAAACATATGTGGCCCCAATAATCACATAAATTCACAAAAACAAAAAGAGCCCATTTTTTCCTTCATAGGAGGTTCTAACAACTTAAGAAATTACCGAATCATCATCCAGAAAAGTAGGTTTTACCACAGCTGCAATTTTGTCGAGTAGTCCTTTCTTTTTTTTTCCATTAAAAAAAAAGTAAGGCAGCAATGGAAAGACACAGTAGCAAAATCTTTGTCAAGAAATTCTGATCCATGAGCATTGATATATTTTATCTCATGTTAAGTATACTAAAACAATGTGATTTCCATACGAAACTTCACAATTTTCATATGAAACTACTTCTTTTCTTTGTTTCATATTCTTGTTTTATGCCACAATTTGGGCGGCCTCCATAAAGTGACACGTCAGTCGTCACTGGTTCTCATTGGTTGTCCACAATTTGTCTTTAAGCCATGCCATCATTTAAGTAGTGTAAAACTGATTTCCATAGATATGTTAATTAGTATGAATGTAAGAAAGGTGTCTACTGTTTTCGTTTCAATACAGTTATCTAAAACTGATTACAGGACTGATACATTTGAGCAAGAAGGATCAGTGATGGAACGTTTGTGTGCGGTAAGAAACCAGGCTGAGATTTTGCTATAGAGTGAAATGTAAGATTGCTGCTGAGACAATGAGAGCATACTTGAACAGCAATCTCTAGTTTGAGAATGAGGGCATACATGAACTACACTCTCCAGTTTGAGACTGAGGGCATACATGAACTACACTCTCCAGTTTGAGAATGAGGGCATACATGAACTACACTCTCCAGTTTGAGACTGAGGACATACATGAGCTACACTCTCCAGTTTGAGACTGAGGACATACATGAACTACACTCTCCAGTTTGAGACTGAGGACATACATGAACTACACTCTCCAGTTTGAGAATGAGGACATACATGAACTACACTCTCCAGTTTGAGAATGAGGGCATACATGAACTACAATCTCTAGTTTGAGAATGAGAGCATACATGAACAACAATCTCTAGTATGAGACTGAGGACATACATGAACTACAATCTCTAGTTTGAGAATGAGAGCATACATGAACAACAATCTCTAGTATGAGACTGAGGACATACATGAACTACAATCTCCAGTTTGAGAATGAGGGCATACATGAACAACAATCTCTAGTATGAGACTGAGGACATACATGAACAACAATCTCCAGTTTGAGAATGAGGGCATATATGAACTACAATCTCCAGTTTGAGAATGAGGGCATACATGAACTACACTCTCCAGTTTGAGAATGAGGGCATACATGAACTACAATCTCCAGTTTGAGAATGAGGGCATACATGAACATTAATCTCTAGTTTGAGAATGAGAGCATACATGAACTACAATCTCTAGTTTGAGAATGAGAGCATACATGAACTACAATCTCTAGTTTGAGAATGAGAGCATACATGAACTACAATCTCTAGTTTGAGAATAAGGATATACATGAACAACAATCTCTAGTTTGAGAATGAGAGCATACTTGAACTACAATCTTTAGTTTGAGAATGGGGAAAGAGATAGCTACTTAAGCTTTGAGGTGGTTATATGAGACCTCTTTAATAAGTAAAGTCATCTTGTTAGGCTTTGGATCCTAGCTTTAGAAGGTACAGATGACTATGGGACAAGTGAAGGGTGGAGATAAGAGGTCTCAAACTTTCAGGACTTGTGTGAATCTTCTTTCCTGGTCATACCATGCTTCATTTCACTAAAAGCGCTGACATGCTGGCTTCAAAAGTGGGAACATTATTAAAGGAGGGAGGGGGATCATAATGAAATCAATCAACGACCACCTGTTAGATGACACTGTAATCGATCAATAACCAATTCACATATTGATCTACATGGAGTATCTACAAATTAATAACAAAATTTAACTAAGAAGAATCTCTGTGTTAGTAAAATATAATTTTACATTCATAACTATGATTCTAAAATATATTTAAGTCTCAGCAAAACGCTAGAGCAAATAATGAATTTCTGCCAAGTACTCGTGTATGTGTGTGTGTGTGTGTATATATATATATATATATATATATATATATATATATATATATATATATATATATATATATATATATATAGTGGTAGTCTGGACGTAAGTCTTTGACCATGATGACATGCGTTAAAAACCTCCGTAAGGTATAGGTTTTTGTTTATCAGAGGTAAGATAAAAACCTAGTCTGTTCAGTGCTTGATGACTGAAGACGTTAGCTTTAAATCCTTCTGGTGGACATTAGCAATGGGAATAAACGCAGAAGTGATAGACAGACAGAGAGAGAGAGAGACAGAAATGTATATAGTAAACCACATAGGAACTTAAGAGAATATAAAATTTTATAGCAGTGGTTCCCCTTCTATGACAATGATAATTCATTGCAAATTCCATACTCTTCTCATTAAACTAAATGAAATTGAAAACATACACACATAAAACCTAATTTTAAGATCTGCATTTGGGACTAAGTCCCTCACATAACCCATTATGGACCCCAGAGAGGATGCTCATTATCCTTCCTATTTCATTCTAGCATCAGCATACTGGCACCCCTGCAGATGGCCTCCTTGAAGGAAGCCTGAACCAAAGCATTCATGTGGCTCTTGCAGTGGTGGTATTTGTAGTATAAATTTAACTGGTAAACAAAATGAAATAAAAGACATCTTTTAACTTAACTTAACGTCTTTATGCTGGTTTAGAAGACTGCTGCCGAAGACGGATGTGTCGGACCAAAAGATGCAAATATTTCAGTCAATCTGTAAACTAGTGACAGAATGTATTCTGTTCTCCAGATTACATCCTGCAAAGCCCTGTTCAGGGCTTTGTAGCGAGAGATTAAGAGCAAAAGTAGAAGAAGAAAACTCTACAGAGTCTGTATACAACTAGTTTCTAGGAGGGTGGTTTTTACCAATGTGCAAGTCGATCTTAATAGACTCAAACACTAGAGCTAAGTGGACCCACAGCCAGTTAGGTGACCTCTATAGCTGCTCTTAGCAAACCACCTGGAGAAGGGTACAAATAACTTTGGTAGATTTTTAATTTAAATTTTGTCCAGGCAGCGGCCGTTAAGCCTACTCTTTTAGATTTGCAACTGCCAAGGAATTTTTAACGTGCTCAACACTGAACACGGAAATCCATCTCACTACCCAGAGATCAGGGGAATGTTTACCAGAAGATCCACATGAAAAACAATCCCGGTCTCGACAGTGATTTGATAGACAATGAGGCTAACATCTGGTCAGGCAAAACACACTGATCAGACAATGTTAGCCAGTGTCAGGCAAAACACACTGATCAGATAATGTTAGCCAGTGTCAGGCAAAACACACTGATCAGATGTTAGCCAGTGTCACGCAAAACACACTGATCAGACAATGTTAGCCAGTGTCAGGCAAAACACACTGATCAGATGTTAGCCAGTGTCAGGCAAAACACACTGATCAGACAATGTTAGCCAGTGTCAGGCAAAACACACTGATCAGATGTTAGCCAGTGTCAGGTAAAACACACTGATCAGATAATCTTAGCCAGTGTCAGGCAAAACACACTGATCAGATGTTAGCCAGTGTCAGGCGAAACACACTGATCAGACAATGTTAGCCAGGGTCAGGCAAAACACACTGATCAGACAATGTTAGCCAGGGTCAGGCAAAACACACTGATCAGATAATGTTAGCCAGTGTCAGGCAAAACACACTGATCAGACAATTTTAGCCAGGGTCAGGCAAAACACACTGATCAGACAATGTTAGTCAGGGTCAGGAGAAATATACTGGCCAAGACCCTCACCTGACCTCCTCGTTGGTCATCCTGGAAATGGGCTATTGTCGGGGACAACAGTCTGTGGCTAACAAGGTGATGTTCGACATGATCCTCGTAGTAGTGAGCGACAAGCAGATGAAGCCATGCATAACACAACCGCTTGGAGGACCCCAGTCTACCTTCATCAGCACGCTCGGGATGTGAGGAAAGCTACAACCCGCCACTTAACGCTCTTTTTAGGGCGCACAAAAGAGTAACCTACTCATTGTGGACAATCGCAAACAACAACAACATGCGACCTCCGCCACCCGAGGCGGACACCTTATCTCAAGACAACTGAGACCCCCCTTTGGAACATATGAAGTGAACTAAACTTTGTACAATATTCTACAGAGCACAAAACAGAGGTAGGTCAATGGATACATTTCTAGTTAATACTATGAAAGGACAATGTGTATTGTGACTGTGTTCTGACTGCCTTGAACAATGATCATATCCAGTAGTTTATACCTTCTCTTTTGGTTCTTCAGGAATGGTTACAATAGTATCTGTGCTTTGAGTACTATCGCTAGTAACAACAACAGGTGCCTGGCTAATCTGGGTTTGCAAGTTGGGAGGTGAAACTGTGTAAAAGCACAAACATATAAAATAGTTACAATCAAGTTCCATTCACATTGTATTATGTAAATATGTAAAGATAGCAGCAAGCATTACCTATTCAATATCATTGTCTTACAGCCATTCATCAGTGTATATGATCACTTAAACACCTGTGTGTTGGCAGGCTCAAAGGAGAAGCAAAGAGCAGTAACACTGTAACATGTCAAGCATCTCGTAGGAGACGAATAAGGAAGGCAACCACATCTTGTAGAAACTAAAGCCCCAAAAACCTCAATAGATATGTACAAATCACCTAAAAACAAAGCAGAAGACCTTGAAATGTACTTGCCGAAGACATGTACTCAGGAGAAAGAATGAATGTTAAAGCATGTTGACAGCAGTCTGGTACCATCGAGATGGAAAAAAGCAGTGAGGTAGACCTCCAATGTGTTAGTCAGACCCCTTTGCACTCCACTACAACATCCAGAACACATTAAAAGGAAAGCTTATTACCTATTGAACCTCCACAGCAAAGGATAGAGATCGTTGGAGATGAAGTTTGGACCCACAGTCCTCCTGAAGAATGGGTCATACTGTAATCTTATTTTATA
Organism: Ariolimax columbianus; assembly: GCA_036924085.1. Classification (NCBI taxonomy): domain Eukaryota; kingdom Metazoa; phylum Mollusca; class Gastropoda; order Stylommatophora; family Arionidae; genus Ariolimax; species Ariolimax columbianus. The sequence goes on from JAVGWX010000001.1 coordinate 38,286,517, forward strand.
ATATTGTGTTTGAACCGTTTTAATTTTTTTAGTCCCCATTGGTACTCAGTTTTACTGGAGTCCCTGATATATTTGATTATCATAATAAACAACTGAAGAGAAAGCGACTGAGCAGTAGGAATAGTGGTCTTATGATCAGCATGACAGTTTGAATCAGGGTAAGGTCATAGTTTTTATTCTATTTGGTAGTGAAATAAACACCTAGTCTTGCACACTTTGTGGCAACTGGTAGAGCACTTATATTCCTCAGTCTTATAAATCATACCATGGGAAACAAATAGACACAATAGATTAATCACCTGTTTGTCTGCACACTTAATTGCAAACATATACAGAAAGAATGACCCCTACATCCAGAAAGGTAGAAGAGGACTGACTAGGAGGGGTGGTGGGTGGAGGAAACATATATAAAACATATTTAAATATATTTTATCCATCACATTAAAAAAAACAACAAGAAAAATAGTACATTTTTTTTACCTGTGCCAGCCTCAATAGCCAATGGATCAATTCTGAATTCCTCCATGGATTTGAGTATATGTACACCAACTATAGGCTTGCGTCCAAACTGTCGATGATCTCTAACTTTAATGTTCATTGGAGGCATATATAATTCCTCTCTTGGTAACATCTAGGAAAACCAACAACAAAATGTACATGTAAAATAATGGTGTCTCCACCATAGATTGACATTGTTTTCCGTGCAAAAACGAAAAGGATGGTTAGCAAAAATTTACAGAACCAGAAATGAATGGATGATACAATTAATGCCCTGTGCTACAGAAAGAGCTAGGAGAATGGAAGATAAAAAGATATTAGTAAATATGGCACAGACATGAGTATTGTCTGCACTTCTGCATTGTGCTGAATACTTCAGAGTAACAGAAAAAAGAAATGTAATGTCCAAACTGTCTAAGGAAACATCTTTCTACATAAACTATCTAATGAAACATCTTTCTACACAAACTGTCTAATGAAACATTTTTCTACACAAACTGTCTAATGAAACATTTTTCCACACAAACTAATGAAACTATTTCAGCACAAACTGTCTAAAGAAACATCTTTCCACACAAACTGTCTAATGAAACATCTTTCTAAACAAACTGTCTAATGAAACATCTTTCTAAACAAACTGTCTAATGAAACATCTTTCTAAACAAACTGTCTAAGAAAACATCTTTCCACACAAACTGTCTAAGGAAACATCTTTCTAAACAAACTGTCTAAGAAAACATCTTTCCACACAAACTGTCTAAGGAAACATCTTTCTAAACAAACTGTCTAAGAAAACATCTTTCCACACAAACTGTCTAAGGAAACATCTTTCTAAACAAACTGTCTAAGAAAACATCTTTCCACACAAACTGTCTAAGGAAACATCTTTCCACACAAACTGTCTAATGAAACATCTTTCTGAACAAACTGTCTAAGAAAACATCTTTCCACACAAACTGTCTAAGGAAACATCTTTCCACACAAACTGTCTAAGGAAATATCTTAGCAATATATGGAAACTGTAACCTTTCAAGCACATTGTAAAAGGCCACTAGAGAGAGCTGTGTATGGGGCTTGCAAACTCATCATGTAAGATGAACTACTTCAGAAACTGCCATGGCAAGAGCACCACCAAGAATTTCAAGGATTCCTGTACGGAGGTCATCTGGAGTGGTTGTCTTATGCTGAACATGGAACAAAACAGAAGAAAAGAAGTATCTTGGAGCTGTCATTAAAAGGAAAGAACAGAACCACTGTTCCTGATTATGTATGTTGTAAGATGTGATTAACAAAAGTTTTGTGAATTGGGCAGCAACCTGATTATGACAAACAACGTGTTAGAATACATGCTAGGGGATCAACTACAGCTGAGACCTCACACATACTTTGGAAGATAAATGGCAGGATGAAATGGCAAATTATAGACCGGTGAGTTTAACGAGCATAGTCTGTAAATTGTTAGAGTAAATAAACAAAGAAAACATTGTAATTCATTTAGAAAAATTTAATCTAATTAGAAATAGTCAGCATGGGTTTACTAGAGGGAGATCATGCTTAACAAATCTATTAGAATTCATGGAGGAGGTTACTAAAATCATAGATAAAGGGGAGCCAGTGGACGTTATTTATCTAGACTTTGCAAAGGCCTTTGATAGAGTACCTCATCAAAGATTATTTCGAAAGTTAAAATCACACGGAATAGGTGGGGAAGTTGCCAAATGGATTGAAAATTGGTTAACGGGAAGAAGGCAGAGGGTGGGCATAAATAAGGAGTACTCTGAGTGGTGTGAAGTGAAAAGTGGTGTGCCACAGGACTCGGTTTTGGGACCAATTTTGTTCTTGATATATATAAATGATTTGGACATTGATATGAGATCCATGATTGCAAAATTTGCTGATGACACAAAACTATGCAGTAGTGTCTCATCTAAAGCAGAAGTGGATATATTGATGTCGGATTTAGATAAAATTCGAGAATGGTCTGTAAGCTGGCAAATGGAGTTTAATGTAGATAAATGTACAGTCATCCACATGGGTAGATCCAATATGGAACATAATTACAGAATGGGAGAAAACAATATTAGAAAGATAGATAAGGAAAGGGACCTAGGGATTATAATAGATCATACAGGAAAGGTGAGTGAGCAAGTTAACACAATAAGCCCCGGGCGCCGAATAGTCGGACATTTGTGCGGTCACTTTTTCTCTTTGGGCCGATTATTCGGCGCTTACATTTTGTTTCGTTTCTATCGCTATATTGTCACTTTTATACACACCAGACATCGTTTTTTACTTCCGTTTACTAGCTTTGAAACTAGCGAGGTAAGAAATTCACATTGCTGTTGAAAGTTTGGTAAATTTTACTGTTATTTATACAAATATTCAGTGTGTATTCGACAGTATTTAAAATGGCAACGCCCACCTCAGGTAATACTAGTAATAGGCCTCGTCGTTTTACAGCAGATCAAGCTATAAAGATGTTTGAAGAGATGAGAAGTCAACAATCTAATTCCGATATGGATGGCAGTAGCTCTGACGATGGAGAATTGTCAGATTATCACTACGAGGAGTCTGAAAACGAACTGAACGACGATACAGAAAGTGATAGTTCGACTATGAGCACAGGACAACCAAGTCAGATTGCCACAACATCAGCGACTGTGTCTGAACCAAGAAGGAAGAAAATGAGGAAGGATCATAACGTTGTTAGAAACAATGATTACAATGTTACCCATGGACATGAGGGTAATAATCATATATCAGCTTGGCGATCAGTAGAAACTGGCGAGACCAACTCAAATTTTACTTTTCGCCAGACTAGAAATAATATAAATCCAGTTTTCTATCAAATGGAAACACCCTTGGATTTTTAAAAATTTTTTCTAGATAATGCTGTTGTTGGCATTTTAATAGCAAGCATAAATGCTTATGCTGCAAAGGTTATTGAAGCCAATAACCCACCAAGGAAGTACTCTACATTTGCTTCATGGACACCACTAACACATTATGAATGGCTCAAGTTTACAGCTGTGATGATCGCCATGGGCATTGATCCAAGACCCAAAATGAAAGACTACTGGCGTACTGTTGGAAATTATTATACACCATGGTTCCATCAAATGTTTTCAAGAAACCGCTTCCAGTGTATTTTTCACAGCATGCTACATGTTTGTGAACCAGAGTCACAAGATCAAGCCAAGATTGAGCCATTTGTGGATCTGTTACTGACAAGATTTCAAAGTGCTTTCTACCCTTTTGAGAATGTGTGCATTGATGAAATGGTTATTGGATGGAAAGGGAGATTCAAGTATAAGCAGTACAATGCCAGTAAGCCACACAAGTACCACATCAAGACATTTGGACTTTGTGATTCCGCCACGGGCTATGTATTCAATTTAAAAATTTATTTTGGTAAGAATACTGTCTATAATCCGGATGTTGATCCCAGCTCCGCACATGCTGTGAAAGTTTTCAGCACTCTTTTGAAGCCGTTGAGACCTGGACATCATATTTTTGCAGACAGATTTTATTCTTCCAAGGCTGTAATTGATTATCTGCTTTCGCACAATTACAATTATACAGGAACACTAAATGTCAACCGCGTCGGCTTTCCCCCGGAAATAAAGACATTGAAGCTTGGACACCAAGAGATGAAGTGGTTTTTGGACTCAGTGAACAAAACATTATGCGTTGCCTGGAAGAGTAAAAAGGCAAAGAAGCCCTGCATACTTGTTTCAACAAAAGCCACAGTATCAACTGTTGAGAAGGGTACCTGGAATAAAACAACAAAGCCGAAAGTGGTTGATGACTACAATATGAGCATGAATGGCTGTGATCGGATGGATCAAATGGTTGGCTATTATGGCATGCACAACCGTAAAAGCCGAAAGTGGTGGAAAAAAATTTACCATTGGGTTATTGAGATAACCCAGATCAATGCCCACATTATTTACAGTTTGTGCCAGGAAGGTAATGGAAAAAAGAAGCTCTCACTTCAAGATTTCAAACAGCGGCTAATTAATGATCTGGTCATTGAAGCTGCAAAGCTGACACCTGATGGACTGATAAATTGTCCATCAAAAAACTTCAAACATTCCATGAAAGGAACAGAAGTGGAGAGGACAGTTGGCGCTAGGCATCTTGTGGAATTTGTTGGGAAGGACAGAGATTGTGTTCACTGCAGCCAAGGCCGCGGTAAAGGGCGTCGAAGATCTAGCTATGTGTGTTCAGGCTGCACAGGCAGACCTCACCTTTGCCCTAAAAATTGCTTTCTGGCGTTCCATAAGCAAAACAGCTAGCTTGATCTGATTAGTTTAAATGAAATAGCATGTAGTATTGATAGCTAGTTGAGTTGTGGACTTTAGATTATTATTGTGTGCATCTTTTACTTGGATCATCATTGTATGCAGCTTTGTGATATTTGTTCTGGATATGGATATAGCAGTTCAACAACAAGGTAAGACACTTTGTACTATTGTCTCATCATCATCTTCTTTGAGTACCAATTTTATAATACATAAACATACATGAAAACATGTTTACACTGTCAATTTTATATGCCAAACAATTAATTTTTCACTGAAATCATTTTTAAATAATCAAGTTATGTAGCATAACTAATATTTTTTAAATTGAAAACATATATACATTATAAACAACAGCTATCTACATCCATTTGTCATCATTTTCATATCTAACAAGATATGGATTTTTGCACACAAACATCACAAATATATGTTCCTTCTACTGTCTTGATATGTTATGAAATGTTATGGTTTTTTTTTTGCCTAATGACCTACTTTTGTATTCTGAGAAATTTATTATTTTCCATTGATTTTATAGCAACAAATTAATTATATGTTATGATAATATAGTTGTTTGTGACATTTTTGCAGTTTTTACAAGAATATTGACATTGCAAGCAGTTTCAGAACAAAAAAAGTGTAATTTTATATAGCAAAATTTGATCACATCCTTCTTTCTGCCTACATTTGACTTGGCATAACTATATATTTTTTTATGAAATCATGTTTATATTATGCATACCTGTAATCTACAACCACATACCTTTATTTTCATATATAACAACACATGTCTTTATATACATGAGCATCACAAGCATTAATTTATAAAGGCTAACTATCAACACACTGAGTGGTAGCCCTTTTTGCTTGGGTCAAACCTGCTTTTTTGTTTGGGACTGAAAGTGTTAAGGTAGCAGTGAAAAAGGCAAATGCAATGTTAGGTATGATAAAAAAAAATATTAAACATAGGAGCAAGGAAGTGATTGTCAAACTGTATAAAGCTTTAGTTAGACCTAGATTGGAGTACTGTGTACAGGTGTGGAGTCCTTATCAAAGAGGGGACATAAACATGCTAGAAAGAATACAAAAAAGAGCGACAAAGATGATAGTGGGATTCCAGAATTACAGTTATGAGGAACGACTCAGAAAAACCGGCCTACAGTGTCTCGAAGAGAGAAGAATTCGTGGTGACTTAATACAGGTTTATAAGATGATCAGAGGAATCGATAAATTAGACTATAACAAGTTTTTTAAAATACAGCCACCTACAATAACACGAGGGCATAGCTACAAGCTGACTAAAGAGAGGTCCAGGTTAGATATTAGGAAATATTTTTTTAGTCAGAGAGTGGTGTCTGCTTGGAATGCATTGCCAGGGGAGGTAGTGGAGGCAGGGACAGTTAATGCATTTAAGAATAAACTGGATGCGCATAGCTTTTAGAGCAAGGTGATGTAAATGTAACTGGTTGTATACAGACTCTGCAGGGTCTTCTAAACCAGTATAAAGATGTTAAGTTTAAGTTTAAGGTGATATACATGAATGCACTTTTATTTGTTTCATAAAAAGGTCTTGTCTTGTCTTATCCACTTGTGCCTTGAGGTATTGTGGGGAGCTGTGGTTTTCTGTCCATGGTCAGACGTGTCACTGAAGTGGTCATCATCTCATGATAGTTTAGAATATCTGCAACATTTTCTATCCTTCTAGTTCTCAGTCTGCCACAGTTGCAAAAACTTGATTGCCATATTTTATAGGTGCACAGGGGTAGTTGGTCAGGCTGCATTCTCATTAGGTGGCCGAACCCCTAAATTCTCTCATCAATATATTGAGTGCGAGGTCTTGCTTCAACTATTTTTTGCCCATCTTCATTGCACATTCTGTCTCTCCGAGTTACGTTGATTGTTTTTCGAAAGCATATCATATCACACACCATAACCTGATCTCTAGAGATTTTGTTGAAGTCCACATTTGGCACTGGCAACAGAGAGTTGGCATGAATATACTGTTGATCAGATTCTTTTTGTAGAAATGTTTATGTAAGGGTGTTTCAATAATGGTGACAGCTGGTATGCTATTGCATTTACTTTTTGGCATCTGATCTCAATTTCTCTTGTCTTAACCTCCATCCTATGTGAAAACACTAACCAAGTACTTGAACTCATGCACTTGTTTGATCTTGGTCTCATTTACCATAATAAAAACACTGCCCAAGTACCTGAACTTCTGTACTTGCTTAATCTTGGTTCCGTTTACCATAATGTTCATGTTTTCAAGTTATTTACTTATCTGCATAGTTTTTTTTTCAGATGTGTTAATTCTCATACTGTATCTTTCACATCTCGCAAAGATGGCGCCGTAACTGGCTGCGAGTCTACATTTCTCTACTGAACAAAGAGAGTGGTCTTCATCACTTGTGATGGACATACTATCTTTCACACACAAAGTAGAGTACAGTCAAATGTTGCTGTAGATCGTCTTCACTTTTGTAAAGTCGGCATTGATTATCTGCAAAAAAGGAGTTCATTTAACTGATCAGCCTCTCTCTTTCTCTGCATATGGTCCCTTGTGGTCTCGAGCATTATTCTGTACATATATGTGTTGAAGAGTAGTTGTGACAACACACACCCTTCCTCACTCACTGCAGCTCCTACCCTGTCTGAAACCAAACTCAGCCCCACTCAGCTGTGGTTCAAGGATTGGTCAAATTCTCTGCTTCTGGATTTTCCCTTTTGTTGCCTTTGTTTTTCCAGATTGGCACTATGATAGTTTTCTGCCAGTCTTCAGGGACTTTCCTTTGCTCTCAATCCACTGAGAATATTCTATGTAAATATTTTACTCCTAGGAATTCACAAGCTTTAATTTCCTTGCAGGTTATTCCATCTGCGACGGCAGCTTTAATGTTTGGGCATTTTTTTAGGACTTCCTCAATCTCCTGAAACAATATTTAGGGCTCTTATTTTTCTGTGTTTGAGCTTGTATGTATGGAGTGCCTCTGCATATCATTAAGGTTTAGTGGATATTAATGAACATAAATATCTATTCAGGGAAAAATGTGTCTTATGAGTTGTGAGGTTTGCTTGTAATCCAAATGTACCACGTTCAAATTACATCATGCTCAGCATGGACATGTCGTAGTTTTTTCATGGTATGACTGCTTCTCCAAGTTGAACCAGCTGTAAATGAGAATGTGATGAAAACTGAAAAGCTTTGGAGCTGCCACAGGAACTGCGGAGGTTGTGCTCTGTCATCTGCACTTTTAGCAATAAAATAATTGAGCACATGGTGGTGGAACCCAGGTGCAATGAAAATGGTTCTGTGAGCCATTTTAGATTTGTCAAAATATCTATTCACAGTTTTACAACATAAATGTTTTAACAGCAGTTTTCACTTCAAAATATAGACTCTGGAGAAACTTACATAAGTTATAGCAATAGTCACTTTATGGCATTGTCTTCAATCCATGGCAGTTTAGGATATTCCCAACATTTCCTTTCCACCTGGTTCTCGACCTTCCATGGTTGCCATTAAACCTGATTGTCGAATGTTTTAGTCACACAGAGGTAGCCTGGAAGGTCGCATTCATATTAGGTGACCGAACCACTTCATTTTCTCTCTATCCTTGCGTTTGGTGTTTAGTCTTGTTTCAACAATTTTTTGGGATGTTGTCATTCCTCCTTATGTCTCTCCTAGTGACAATGATGGTTTTTCCCAAACATCTCATCTCACAGGTTGTAATCTTTCTCTCTTGTATCTTTGTTAATGTCCATGTTTGACACTTATTACATTGCGTTGACGCGAATAAACTACAAGAGTTTATTTTAACTGCCTATCAAATCAAACACTAGCGTTTTACCATTGTCCAAAATGAGAGAAAAGAATAGTAACACTGTAACATGCCAGCATGATGTAATCAGCTGGCAAAGGATGGAGCCACCTACCCCATCTCATAGAAGCTATTAAAAAGAAGAACAAGAAATGAAAAACTTTACCAACCAACAAAGCACCCCCCCCCCCCCTTCAAATGTGGAAGAGAAGCAATTAAGTAAAGTATTTGTCTATCAAATTAGAGATTTTTCTGACCATTCAGTAAAAATAAAATATGATGTTCAATTTACCACATCAAAGAATAACAGATTTTCTGAGAAATTGGGATTCCTTCTAGTATCCTTGATTATGACAGAGTCTAGTATATGGCCTCCACACTCAAACTGTATACTGGGTGATGTCACAGCTGAAAGCTGAAACTTCTTCATGTTTCTTACACCCCAGCACAGGACCTGTAGGAATACAATATGGGCAATTTGGTGCAGGAAATGTACATTTAGAGATATATTTTTTGTTACAACAAAAGGAGTCATTCAGTTTAATTATTTGTATGTGTGTGTCAGAGAAGTAATTATTTCTTCAGTGCTATACTATTTACATCAGATGTGTCAAATGACAAATCTATGTTTTTATATTCTGGGCTTCATTCCGTCCCGTCTTACTTTATCCCTGTTATTTCATGATTATTTAATCTTTCTTCGGATATCTTTAAACTCTGTGAATTGGTTTTGCATATCTGTCCATCTTTCAATATCTCTATTTATTTATACATCCCACATTTTCCAACAATTATGCAAGCATTTCTGGACACTTTACATTCAATATAATATCAGTACTTATGTACTCGTTTCAATTTGAAACTTTCCCCTCACCCCCATATCAGTTCTTTCTCACTGCATTAAAACACCATACTCTCATTTCTAGGTAAGCATATTCACATTCAATTGTGTGGATTGTAGGGCTCCTATTGCGGGAGGAAATAATAGGATCACTGATGTCATACCTTCTCGAGGTGGGGACGGCGTGGCCTAGTGGTTAAGTGACACGGCTCACAACCAGAAGGTGCTGGGTTCGATCACCATCTCAGCACCGGCCGTTACCCCGGGGAAGCAAATCCTTAGAAAATGCAGGTGGAAGCAGACCCTTACATAAAATGCATGCTGAAGTCGGATGCACTGGGCCGATAGGCGCAAAATAAAAACGCAGTGCAATGCAAACCGCCTTGAGGATTAGAGAAATAAGGCGAACGCAAAAAAAAAAAAAAAAACCTTCTCGAGGTGAAGGTAGAAATGTCCTACAGCAAGATCTCACATAATGACAATTTCAGGTTACCAGAACTGCTAATGGCAATGTGCAAGTCCAATGCTGCTGAACAGACTAAATGTCATAGGGAAAAAACTGGAGGCTGGACATCCCATAACTGCCACTTCCCCAGGCCTAGTAAGCCACAAGATAGAAACCACCAACAAACTTACTACCAATAGTCAAATTGGAGTTCAAAAAGCAAGTCAGAGAAGAGACAGGAAGACATCTGTTAAGGGCCAACCAGATAGATTTCGAGAATAAAAGTATAGCTTTTGCCTATCTGGCATGAAGCAATGATCTATCTTTGAGTACCAGTATTTTAGCTCTAGTATAATAAGAGCACTGGGGATCAAGATGCTGGGCAGTGCATGAGCTGCAGTGGTCAGCGACCCATAGCTGACTGCTAGCGTCAGGGCCAGCGAAACAGAGCTGCCAAGACCCTTCTAGACCTTCACACAGTGACCCTGGATAACAGGATGCAGCAGGGCAGACTGGCTAAGGAGAAGGGATCGAAGAGGGAATGCTAGCCCGGTACTCAAAAAATGTTTGCTGAAGTCGGATGTGTTGGACCGAAAGGTGCAAATATCGCAGTCAAGCTGTAAAATGTAAACTCCGACACAACGCATTCCGTTCTCTGGACTACATTCTGCTACTTAAGCCTTTTAGGGTTTAATAGTGGAAGATTGAGAACGAACGAAGCCAGGCCATAAGAGCACTGCACCCAACTATAAATGTCATAAAAGGTGAAAAGGAACAGTTCATGTATGGGCAAGGCAACCTCAATTTGTAAAATAAAGTGCTACAGAAACCACAGTTGCAAGAGCACATAAATACTTTCTCCTAGTTTCCTGAGAGGCGGTTAACTTGCAGTGGTTACCCTGTGCTCCAAATGGAACAATAATGAAAGGATGATGATGATTCCACTACATTTCTATATTTTCCCTTTCCAATGCCCATACTCTCTCATTCTATATTGACTGTAATAACATTTTACAATCAAAAGGCACACCACTCCCCAATTAGGGGTACACCGCCCCCCCCCCCCTCCCCCCCTTAATGACACACCTTTCCTAGCTTAGGCATACACAACTCTATACTTTGGGGGTGTTAAAAAAAAACTCTGAATTTTGTGGATGTCTTTTAAAAATTGCCTACTATCTATGCCATCACTCTCCCTACATTTCTATATCTATCCCTCCCAGTAACCTCAGTACTCTCTCACTACATTTTTATTTCTACCCCTCCCTCTAACATAAAGTAAGATGGCCGCGCCTTAGTGGCTGTGCTCTCGACTCGCTCCGGTATTTGTGTCAAGTTTTCTGACGTTTGCTGGTTCCTGTTCGGATTATATTTCACAACTCCTTCCCCAGGTGGTATCCAGGACTTTATTCTGTGGAATTGATGTGTTTTCAATCGGTTATCCTGTTTGTTATGCTGCATTTTGCTACATTTCATGTCTGACTCAAGCCATGGGAGACCAGTCCATAAGGGAGTTCAATGTTTCGCTTAGCTGCACACCAGAATTCAGTCCAGATTTTCACTACTCAAGGATCTTTCTGCTCGGACTGAAGTCGACTTCCTCCTGCCCACCCCTCCCTCCACTGGAAGTTACGGGATACCTCTCCCAACCTCATATTCTCAGCACAGCAAAGGTCACGCTGGCCAAAAGGTCTACACAAGCAGAAGCCTCGGCGGCGGGACATATAACAACACAGAGTTTCACACGGAGAGACATGGAAAGCTTGGCACAAACATTGGCATAACACACTCCTGGCGGCCCTCATTCCAAGGCTGCGGAGGACACGGCTCCACCTGGGGAGCCTGTAGGGATTTAGGTTGACATGCTATGCATAAACACAGTCTCAGCAGTTGGACATGGTAGTGGTTGTTCAACGCAAAGGGCTTTTGACACCTACGCAAACATTATTATTATTACTATCCCTCTAACATCAGTATTCTTTCACTATCTGACAGTTGTAACTCATCTCTGTACAACCTCATGTTCACACTTGATTGACACACCACTCCCTCCTTATCTATGCTAGTACTCTCTCACTACATTTCTATTTATATTCTTCTATTGAGTTTCCGTTGCTCTGACCTCTACTTGTCCTACCTTCAACATCAGTACTCTTATACTATCTGACAGTTATAACTCACCTCTTTTTGCAATTTCCTCCTCATCAGTGTTCAACTCCCCAGCCACCTCTAGGCTAGTATTTCCTCACTCTTTCTAACAATTACAACTCACCCATTCCCTGCATTCATTTAACAGATCTGTCTCTACTCACCTCTACTCCAGTGCGTTGCATAACTGGCCTGATGCCATTAGGTACGATGTACAAATCACCTCGCTTTGGAGGCAGGAATGGTAAGTCTTTGCCAGTAATCTAAATAATCATAGTGTGAAAAAAAATGGAAATAGTAATAATCAATACTACAAAATGATATATAATCCACCAAGACTAAATAATCTGACGATCGTTTATCGATAAATAAAAACATTTATTTGACTTCAAGGAATTGAGACAATTAATCATAATTTACAATGAAAATATTTGATATTATGAAGAACTTTTGTCATTGCACTCCAGACAAACTCACAGGTGGTCAACTCCTTTCAGAAAATGGTTAAGAGTATTGATACCTATTGTTCCAGTGGTTTACCAGTTCTATACATCCCTGTTCTGTCTTCCGAATTGCTTGTAACTTGATTGAAATGTCATCATCTAACAGGTGGTCAATGATTGATTTCAGTATGTCTGCCCCCCCCCCCCCCCCCTCCCCCAGTCAATATCTAATGTCATGACTTTCTGTACTTTTGAGGCCTACTAGATGTCATCTCTGACATTGGCATTAACAACAGCATGACAAGGGCAATAGCTCAACACAAGTGCATGAAGGTTTGAAAACTCTATATCAACAATCCTCTCTTGCTGCATTCATACATTCACAGTGTAAATAGAGGTATATCACCAAATGACTTCAATTTTGCTCACTGTTTTCTTTGTTTGACAACATACATGATATCTTCTTCTTCATTCATTCTAAATATCCCACTATGAAGCCCTGAAAAGGGCTTTGTAAGTTGCAGGATGTTGTATGGACAACGGAATACGTTGTGGCGTAGTTTACAGCTTGACTGGTATTTACATCATTCGGTCCAACATCCGATTCAGCAGACATTTTTTAGTACAGGGTCCCTCTTTGATATCTTCTCCTTAGCCAGTCTGCTCTGTTATGGCCTGTTTCCAGGATCATTGTGTGGAGGTGTAGAAAAGTCTTGGCAGCTCTGGTTCACTGGCCCTGATGCTAGCAGCTAGCTATGGGTTGTTGACCACTGCAGCTCATGCACTGATCAGCATCTTGGTCCCACATACATGATATGAAAGAAGATGGCACAGTACAAATTTGTACATATAATATATTATAGCTAAAGGACAAATAAAGCAATCAATAATAACAAGGTGCATATGCAGAATGATTTAAACTAATGCCAGGACATAACAGGAAAGGAAAACATTGACATTCCAAGGCTTTGTTTTACGAGGGAGCTTCAAATAAAAACCTTAATATTGTGATAGAAATTCGAAACATTGTGCAATTGTTGTGTAAGTTGGCAGTATCATTGCCAAGGACTTAAAGAGTGTTCTACAGGTGGTATCATGATGTGGATGAGCCATGTGATGTCATAGTCGCCTTTAAAGATGGTTGCCCCACACAGAGCTCTGTTATGTCTTCTGAGCAGTGAAGGGGTGGAAACTATCAAAATTAATTGATGAATGAAGGTTCAGTACGGTGATGCATGTCTGCCACTCCAGCAAGTGTATGAGTGGAGTAGGAAGTTCTGAAATGGTGACAATTCTGTGGCAGATTATTCTTGACATGGTCAGGCACACCAAGTAGTGACACCAGAGTTGATTGCAGTAACTGAATACATTGTGATGGAAAATCCAGATTGACTGTGAATGAAGTAGCCACGCTTCATGAAATAATCAAGAATCAGCATACCACATCATCCATGATGTGCTCCGCTTCCATGAAGTGTTAGCAAGATTGGGGCCATGGCAGCTGACCCAAGAATTGAAACAATAACGTGGTGCATGAGTGGCAAGACATGCAACCAAAAGACTTTCTTTAAAGAGAAATCCATGCACTTTGTAAGCCCTGGGGAACTTATATCAAACACTTTACAGACTACACAGAAAAATGACACAGTTGTCTGCCACTTTTTCTTAACAAATTTTGAAGAAAAAACAATTTTTAGTTTTCATTTGAAGCTCATTTGACAAGCAGCTCTTTTGGAGCAGAAAATGCTGTAATTGGGTCATTAGCAAAGATGACAGAAATTATATAAAAAATTCACAAACATACAAATTTAGCTTTATGCAGTGATTTAGGATATGGATAAAATCGATATAAAAAATGGGACACAGCATATCAGTAAGTATAAAATAGTCTATCTGCACACAACTATTAGACATTTTGTTTCTTCAGCCATGTAGTATAAGGCCAGCATTGTTTTAGACGATCCTTACTTAACTTAACATCTTTATACTGGTTTAGAAGACTGCCTTATAGAGTGGTAGTTTCTGTAGTAAATTGTTTGATGTGATTAGGTTGCTAGCTCCCATGCTCAACAATGTAATAAGCAAACAATAACACAAGTAGAGGTTAAAGCAACAGAAACTCAATAGATGAAGATTTATTTTTTAAATGCAAACCATAGCTGACTAAGACTCTATCCTGCCTCTTCGTGGCGGCCCTGGAAACAAGCTGCACTAACCACTAGTATTGGGATAGGGATCACAGTAGAAAGACAAACTTGTACTAAAAAAGAAGTAAATTGAAATCAGATGTGTCTGACAAAAAGTTGCAAATATCACAGCCTCGCTGTAAACTACAACACAACGTCACATGTAATTTTCAGGATGAGCGCAGAAGAAAAAAAATATTATTTATTTTTTACCTACTTTTTAACTAACTTTTAAACTTTAATGACATATTAGATAATTCCCTTATGTTTAGCATTTACAAAATTTGCAACTTATACCAGACTGAGATGTAAAACTAATAAAAAATATCAGTTTATGTTAATTCTGAGAGCTATGTTGTTGGGGAACCAATAAAAGATTTGGTTAAAGTTAAGATCACGATGCAAAAATATAGCACAAGACATAATAAAAATGAACCACATGTACATAGCACAGAACATCATAAAAATAAACCACATATACATAGAACACAACATAATACAAATTAACCAAACAGTACATAGCACACAACATTTAAAAAATGAACCACATGTACATAGCACATGTATCTAGCATACACCATCATAAAAATGAACCATGCGGCACAAGACATCAATACTCTTGTCAACTTCTATTAATTATTGTAATATGTACAAGCTTTTAATATTTCCTCTGGTGTACTGGTAGTACATCCTTTTGTGCAAGCCTAGCCCTACAGAGTTTTCTTTTTACAGTTCAGTTCATCCCTTAATAAATCAGGTCGTTGGAGCACACATGAAGACATGAAAATCCCACGCCAACCCTCTCTGTCTGTCGCCCCCTGACGTATCTCACCGGGACAAAGGCCTGAGCACTCAGTGATGTTGTCCACCCATCTCTTCCTGGGACGTCCTCGCCCTCTCTGTCCCGGTACGGACCCAAAGAGTATCGAGTTGGTAATTCCGTTGGACCTCGCGACGTGGCCACACCAGGCCATCTTTCGTCTTTTGATAGCTGTGAACAGATCTTCAAAAAGACCAATAGCGTCTTCAACTCTCTGACGGATTTCTACGTTCGTGACACGATCTCTATATGTAATATTTAGGAGTTTTCTATAGCACCTCATTTCCATTGCATGTATCCTGCCCTGGATATCTGCTGTAATGGTCCAGGTCTCGCAGGCATACAGAAATATTGATAGCACCAAAGAGCGCATTAGTCTGACTTTTATGCCGAGGACGAGGCGCTTGTCTTGCCATATAGGTTTCAGCCGAGTCAGCGCCGCTGTTATTTGTGCTATTCTTGCAATTACCTCTGGCTTCGAACACTTTTCGCTGATCAATGATCCCAGATATTTGAAACGTTTTACCACCTCAAGTTCCTGCTCATTTGCCTCTATTACAGATTGAAACCCTGCTATGTTATTGGTCATGAGCTTTGTTTTATCTGCATTTATTTCCATACCAAAACTCAGGGCCGTTCTATCCAATCTACCAATCAACTCCAGGAGTTCCCTTTCTGTGCCTGCCAATACATCAATATCGTCAGCAAAGCGGAAGTTTGTGTTAAGACTGTCACCTATTTTAACCGTGCCAACATGTCCTTTTAAGGTCGTCTCCATTATTCTCTCCAAGAAGATATTGAAGAGTGTGGGGGAGAGTATACATCCCTGTCTCACACCCACCGTCGTACGGAACCAATCGCCTAGCGTTCCCTCTACTGAGACTACCCTGGTCACCTGCTTATAAAGGTTTGCAATTGCTCTCACAATATCACTGTTGAACTTATAATGCCTCATTGTTGACCATAGCGCCGCATGCCACACTCTGTCAAACGCCTTCCTAAAGTCAATGAAGGCATGGTAGAGTTGTTGATGATACTCTGAGTACTTCTCATTCAATAGCCGAAGATTAAATATCTGCTCGATGGTTCTCCTTCCCGCTCGAAAGCCCGCTTGTTCTTCGGCAATGATATTCTCCGCCTGTGGAATCAGTCTGTTAAGTATTATTCGCAAGAGAACTTTACTTGGATGACTTATCAGACTGATTGTTCGATAGTTCTGACACATATTTATGTTTCCTGATTTAGGCAGTGGTATAATGACTGATTTTGTCCAGCAGGTGGGCCACTCTCCTGTCTGCCAAATTCTATTGCAGATGTATGTCAGGGTATTAATTTTTGCCTTACCTCCCACTTGTAGGAGCTCTGCTGGAATATTATCCAGCCTTACCTCTCTTCAGCATTTTCACGGCTTCATATACTTCTTCCCTTGTTATCGTTTGATTTTCCTCTATCAGACTCACTTCAGGAGACATTGCATTCCTTGGGTCACCTCGATCTTCATGCTTATATAGCTCCGAACAGTACTCTGTCCAGCGCTCACGAATGTCTTGAGCTTCTGTGAGACATTACCCACTCTTGTCCTGAATCGTTGTATTTCGACTTTGTACAGGTCTTACTAAGTCCTTGACTAATTTATATGCTCCCTTGGCATCATTTCTTCTCAGATTTTGTTCGATATCTGCGCACTGAGCCGTTATCCATTCCACCTTGGCCTGTTTCATCTTGGTCTTTATGGTTCCATTTATCTCTCTATATCGCTGAATCCCATCTAGTGTTTTCATCGCTCTCTTCAATTGTCGTCTCTTGTCACATAAATCCAGTATTTCACTCATGATCCATGCTTTCTTCTTAATCCTGCACCTACCTAGAACCTCAGATGCCGTTGATCTAGTGCCAATAGCGCCCGGACAAGAAGTTTCCCAGGGGCCGATATAGGGAGCGACCACGACTTAGTGCTGATGACCATGCATCTCAGACTAAAGAAAGTTCTGAAAAGAGAGATATCTAGACTGAGATTTGACTTGGAGAAGTTGAAGTGCCCGGATGTAGTGGAGACCTTTGGAGCGGTGATGGGGGGGGACGATTCGCACCTCTCTTGGTTCTAAACGAGGAGGCAGATGTTGAAATATTGACTGAAGCCTTGAATTCGGCTTTAATCTCCACTGCATCTGAGGTTCTTTTTACAAATCTTGTAATTATAATTTTTTTTTTTAAACCTGATGTGTTTGGACAACATTTATCTACCATTAGGGTCTCTCTAATAAGCTTAATCTCAGTGAGTGAATGATAGGGCACTTTCCTGTAGATGAAAGAATAGGACTACCTATGCATATCATAAAAGATGACAGAAGAGAGCTGTGCATGGTGATAGCAACTTCATCATGTGAAACAAATTGTTACAGAGACCACTACTGCAAAACCACACAAAGTGATTAGGCACATATTTCTCAAAGGAGGCCAACTGTAATTGTGGCTCTATACTTCGCTGGACCAAAAATGGAGCAAGTAGAAGAAAAATGGAGCAAGTAGAAGAAAAATAAAGCACTCAATCAAAATAATTGAAAATGTGCTTCTTAATAATCAGTTTCTTACAGTAACCAAAAATTAAAAAACCATTGTCAAAAATATTTTGCAGGCAGTGCATGATCTGCTCAGCTTACACAGTAGTTGCCCCTTTTAGCTTACACAGTTCTATATTATTAGGTGTTTGTGTGCTTTATAGTTAGATTTAGTTACTTATTAAGAATTTTCTGTCAATTGTTTCTCACCCTCTCTCATTCATCTCTCCCACATCCTTCTCAAAACAAAATCCCCTAGTGTTTCAATTGCGTACACAGGTTTTAATTTTGGACAATCTATCACAGTTATTTTAGTGGCTATAAGATCAAAGATTAGCATGGTTAGTCATGCACAGGCTTATCTAATAATCTACTCATACAAAAAATAAGTCATATCAGTATAAACAATCCATTTTAGCAACATGCTTTCTAGAGACATGGCTATGCAAATACAGTTATACATAAATGAAGAGCAATAATAAGCATTAACAGATATTCTGGTAATTTAAAACAAGCAGGAACAGCAATTTAAACTGCAATAAAACTATTTTGAGAAGTATATATATATTTTACAATTTTCTCTACTAAAAACACAATATCTAAAACTTACTCTTTCAACATACATGTACAAAAACAATGCAAATAAGAGTTCAATTTATGAATTATTGTTGCTGCTGGAACTATATATTCCTTTGTGTTTCTTGTAGAATGCAACAGCCACATGTTACTGGTTCCTATTTTTGGCAGTTTACAGTTCCAGTCAAGTGGTCCCTGTTATTCTGGTTTCTTTTTCCATTATCCTTTGTCAGACTGTCTTTAATCTCTATGCTCTTCTTTTCTTCTGTAGCTTCCAACCTAGATCATGTATAGCTATATTGTTAGGTTCCAACATGATGTCTTAGCCATGTCAACTTTCTCTCCGCTGGTAGAGGCTGCTGTATTTTCAAATGTCTATGTATGTTATTGCTTCTGGCCATCACAAAGTATGCAACAGAGATATCTGAAATTTGGTTGTGATACTTTTTATTACATGCTATGTTTCTCAACCATAAATTAGAACAGCTTTTACATTGTATTTACAGTCTAATGCTATTTTTCTGAAAGTAAATTGTGTCTTCCATTTCAGGCAAAGACAATGGACAGTAAATATGTCATTGATTATTGTGGCATTAATGATTTGTTCATTTATATTGGTCAATGGTACTTTCTATTTACCGCTTCACCTCAGGGTTGTTGAATGCCTACAATGAGTAGGATTACTCTTTTGTGCTCCCTAAAAATAAAGTTAAATGGTGAGTTGTTGTAGCTTTCCTCACATCCCGAATGTGCTGAATTGGGATCCTCCAGAAGGTTGTGCTATGCTTGCCTTCATTTGTGTGTTGCTCACTACTATGAGGATCATGTCAATCCCTCACCTTGTTAGCCAGACTGCCATGAAAACAGCCGTTTCCAGGAAGGACTATGAGGGTCTTGTCCAGTATGTTTTGCCTGAACCTGCCGAACATGTCTGATCAGTATATCTAAAGTCTTTCTTTAGTGGTCAAGCATTATTGTCAGTGACAGCCTAGAATGTTATTTTTTGCCAGTTAATGTATAAAGCCAGTCTGCCTTCTTTTGGCTGTTAAATCATCCCCTTGTTGTAACTATACTGATGGTGGTCTGATCCTTTGTTTACTCCCATCTTTACCTTCTCCTCCCATTTGCAGTGTCAACTCCTTCTATCAAAAATATGTTTGCTAATAAAGGAAGAGTGATTAGTTAATCTACTTCTGCAGATAATGTTGTTAGTTCTAAATTTAACCCTTTGAACCTGAGATCCTGATGAACTGGTGTGTGTAAATAGCCTGCCCCTGAGTCACTGGTTTGGCAGTATAGCACACATATCTTCCAAAAACAGGCATAGTATGGATAGACAAAGCAGAATTTGCAGATGTCTTCCGGAATGTTACTTCAAAATGGTGGCGCCCATGAACTGATAACATTGCGACATATTTTTTCAAAATTTCACTATGAAAAGACATGCAGAAAAACTAGTAAATGACCGTTCTAAAAGACTAACAATGTAACAAGCTGTCGAGATTGTTCTCAATGATTCGGAAACGATGAATTAGATTTAGATAGTAACTATTCTGAAAGTGATATAGAAATTGAATCAGATGATCATTTGAGTGATACCATGTGTTCATCAGACTCTGATGGAGCTATATCTTACCCTGTTCCTGATTTTTCTGGCGATCAGGCTGTTTTATAGGGGTGTGGAAGGGGGCGTCTCCCAGGCAATGTCTCTAGTAAATTTGAAGCAGGTTGGTCTCCAATAAATATATTCAGACCTGTGTCTGCAGTAGACACAACATTTATAGATCAGACAGGTCTCAAGAACATTCCAGAATCTATTAATCCAGAGAGTAAAGCCAGTGAATTTTTGGAACTTTTTCTGGATAATGATTTCTAGCACAATTTGTGTGAGCAGACAACTCGATGTGCTGAGCAGGTGAGGAGCAAGAAACCATACATCTACTATGCCAAACATTTTAAAAGTGTAGTAGTGCCAGAGATGAAAGCATTCTTTGGATTGCATCTTCAAATGGAACACAGTGTGAGTAAACCACATTACGAGGAGTACTAGTCTAGCTCGTCTGCTAACTTCGTGTCTCATACTCCTGGTTTCCGCACTGTGATGGACCGTGATCGCTTCCTTGCTCTCTGGACTTTTCTTCATCTTGTTGATGTGGAGGACCCTGCTCTGGATAAAGCAGATAAACTTTACAAAGTGAGGCCTATGTTGGATGTGTTGCTACCAAAATTTTGGCACTATTATTTGCCTTCACAGGATGTGAGATTAGATGAAGGTTTGATCCCCTCAAAGAGCAGACTTGCCTTCAAACAGTATTTCAAGTCAAAGCCCAAAAAGTGGGGAATAAAGGCTTACATGGCTTGCGAAGCAAGCTCTGGATATATTCTGAATCTGGAAATCTACACTGGAAAAGCAGACAATATTATTCCAGAACTTGGTGTTGTTGGTAGTGTCGTTATCAGAATTTTAACTTTGAGTAATTTGGTCAACAAAAACCATATTGTTGTTATGGACAGATTCTACAACAGTGTAACTCTCTTTGACAAGTTGTACACTGATTATGGTACACTTGCTGTAGGCACAGCAATGATAAATAAGAAATTTTATCCTATGGTACTGGCAGGAAAGAAGAAAATGGACAGGGGTCATTCAGAATTTATTTGCCATAACAACATTGTATGCCTTGTCTGGATGGACCAAAGAACTGTAAATTTTATATCCAACTACCACAACCCAACAGAAATTGGAACTGTTAGAAGGAGAAGAAAGGATGGAACAGCTGTAGATGTTCCAACTCCTCAACTTTGTATTGACTATAATGCTTTCATGGGGGGCACAGATGTCAACGATCAAATTTGTCGTCTCAACAAGACACGACGGCATTATCGCTGGCCTAGGAGGCTAATTGTGAAATTCTTTATGTGGCATGTAATAATGCTCACATACTTATGGATCATTATAGTTCCCACAATATAATAGGAAGACGCTACAGGACATTTGGGATGTTCAAGAATGATGTTTGTTTATCCCTCATTGGGGATTATAGAACAGCGACTGCAAAACTTCACAACCGTGTCGAGGCACAACAGAGACTGCAAAATGTTGGTTCCCATCATCCACAAATGTCTCCAAAAGCTACAGGAAATAACATTTGTGCAGTATGCTCATTTAAGTTTAACAAGCATGTCAAGGACTTTTCAAACATGACCTACAGAGACAGACCATTCAAACAAGTCAAGACAAAATTTGGTGTAAACATTGTGAAACGTATTTGTGCCTAAAGGATGGGTCTAATGCTGGGAGGACTGGCATAATAAGCAGGAATATTGGAGATGATCAGATCAGTCTATTTGAGATAAAATAATTGAAACAGATCACTTAGTTTTGTCATTGTAACTAGTTTTGTTCAGGTGTCCCTTTTTGGCATTTTTTTCTTCAGGAGCCCAGGGAAATGGGGTTCTACAGGTCCGGTGACCAGGGTTCAAAGAGGTAATATATAATCTGCACGAAAGAAGTTACATTATCAAAAACCGTAAAACAAATATTGTGAGTTTTTAAAACCATTAATTTCCATTTAAAATAATCATATGGTTTCATTTATTTTAAATAAAAATACATATTTATCACATCGTCAATGTCCCTTTTTAAAAAGAAAAATATAAGAATATTTCGCTGGCGAATATATCTATTTAAGGTACATTTTTCACAGTAAAGCTTTCATATGCCAGTCAAATGATGCAATAAAAGGAATACAGGAAACATTATCAGGAATGCAGGGGTAAAGTGGAGTACCTTATCTGCATCAGTAGAAAAGCCTTCTGGAATCTACATGACAAAGGCAAGATGAACCAGCTGTAGCACTCTCTAGTAATGCAGGTAATTCTATTTTTGTTAACTACCAATGCTGAATAACACAGGTGCTACAAACCTGTGTGCTCAAATGATAAAGTTAAGAAGTGCTTATTTTAGTTTTCTACAATTTGCAGTATTAAAAGTAGTTAATGTGATATTCTCCTGTCAAAATCAACAAATGAGGAAGTTTGTCAATTTATGCTGCACATATTTTATGCATATTTATATTTTGATCTTGTCACATCTTCTGGCTATTTCCAACATTTTGTACAAAAATGCATAAATTATATCAAAGTTTTAAAATGTCTAACAATGGTGATAACTCATTGCAATAAATATTAAACGCTTTACAATTTAAACACTTATGTATATTGTTTTATGCGGTAACAAAATACTGTAATTAAACTAAAGTCTAAATGAAAAGCAAATTCTTATGAAACTAACAGATATTTCCACTACATCTTTTATATTAGATGTTCACAAGGGACAACAAACACATAGGCCTACTTATGGAAGAGCTTCTTACAAAAAATAATACAAAAGAAATTATAAAGACAATTTTGAGGTGGACAGAACATGCAACTAGAAACAGCCAATAAAGCCATATATATATATATATATATATATATATATATATATATATATATATATATATATATATATATAATGGATCGATATATATATATATATAATGGATCGATATATATATATATATATATATATCGATCCATTAAAGCCCACAGTGAAAAAGAATGGTAGAAAAGCTCAACTAATCTTAGTGAAGAAGAAGAGTAGATAAAGTGAAAGCCACCATTGTGTCAAGGAAATCTGCAGGTGACTATTCAAAAAGGAAGTCATGGCTAGCAACATATTACAACTTTGTGTTCAAGGATAAAGACAAGGATACTAAAAAGAGGAACTGTGTTAAATCTGCTAGTGAAATAACATGATTCTGTACTGATAAAACTAATACATCTCCAAGTTATACTAAAGGAATCTCTAATGATTACAATATAACTATATTTCTCCAATAACCAGAATAAACAAAAGCAGAGCAAAAATTCTACTTCTCCAGTTTGAAAATATTAATACAAAATAAATAAACACATATTTCGATTTAGATGATGAAAATTAAAACAAGATGAGGTATGCATAAACATGACCAATATTGACCAACATGATAATCTAAGTTACAAGTTGTTCTATAATGGAAAATTAATTGTTTAACAGTTAAACAAATATCCTGGTTATACATTTGATTTGAAATAAGAGAGCAGAAACAAATCATTAAACAAATTGTTTAAAAAAACAAACTTGAAAGACCAACACTTACCCTGATCAGCTCAAAGGCAGCCAACAGCTCACCACCATCTTGGTCTATACGGCTAATGTTGTACCATTGTAGGACAGGTGTTCGAGCATCAGATGGATCAAGTTTAACCATTGGTAGAGCTTTTGCTCGCCCTAAAAACTCTGGTTTACCCTGCAAATAACATAACCACATGATTCTAACACATAAATGTTAGTGCTACATTTTATTGTCCATAACGCACAAGATAATATAAAGAAAAAAATATAATTGTTCTTAGTTGACCTGTACTTCTGAAGGGCAGATGCCTCTGTGCGAGTCCCAGCTCTGGTATGAGCTGGATGAAGCCGGAAGAAAGATTTCCTGCTTAGCGGGCTTGGCTCGAGCAGCTTAATACTCCGCTGAATTGGGACAATCACTTACGGAGGGTGTCAACCGATGTGCGAGTTCATTTTAATAGACTCGCAGCCTGTTAGGCACCATCTATGCTGCTCTAAACAAACCACCTAACCATGGCCGGTGTTATGTTACATCACACAGTTAGTTGCCTCTTACAACATTCTCTCTGTGAGGCAGTGGTGCTATTCTTGTCTTTGTTATACACAAAGACCCCGGCAGACCACTCGGGCAAGGCGCTACAACAAAAAAAAATGATAGAACATACTAGAGTTTGGAATTGGACTGACAAATATTCAAACATCTACTATGGATATTCTCCTCTCTTCTCCCCATGTTATGTCTGCATTGATAAGTCTGACATTTTCCTCTCTCATACACTTGTTAAGTCTGTGTTATGTCTGACATTCTCCTCTCTCATCTACTTGCTGTCTGACATTCTCCTCTCATCTACTTGTTAAGTCTGTATTATGTCTGACATTCTCCTCTCTCATCTACTTGCTGTCTGACATTTTCCTATCTCATAAACTTGTTAAGTCCGTGTTATGTCTGACATTCTCCTCTCTCATCTACTTGTTAAGTCTGTGTTATGTCTGACATTCTCCTCTCTCATCTACTTGTTAAGTCTGTGTTATGTCTGACATTCTCCTCTCTCATCTACTTGTTAAGTCTGTGTTATGTCTGACATTCTCCTCTCTCATCTACTTGTTAAGTCTGTGTTATGTCTGACATTCTCCTCTCATCTACTTGTTAAGTCTGTGTTATGTCTGACATTCTCCTCTCTCATCTACTTGTTAAGTCTGTGTTATGTCTGACATTCTCCTCTCATCTACTTGTTAAGTCTGTGTTATGTCTGACATTCTCCTCTCATCTACTTGTTAAGTCTGTGTTATGTCTGACATTCTCCTCTCATCTACTTGTTAAGTCTGTGTTATGTCTGACATTCTCCTCTCTCATCTACTTGTTAAGTCTGTGTTATGTCTGACATTCTCCTCTCATCTACTTGTTAAGTCTGTGTTATGTCTGACATTCTCCTCTCATCTACTTGTTAAGTCTGTGTTATGTCTGACATTCTCCTCTCTCATCTACTTGTTAAGTCTGTGTTATGTCTGACATTCTCCTCTCATCTACTTGTTAAGTCTGTGTTATGTCTGACATTCTCCTCTCATCTACTTGTTAAGTCTGTGTTATGTCTGACATTCTCCTCTCTCATCTACTTGTTAAGTCTGTGTTATGTCTGACATTCTCCTCTCATCTACTTGTTAAGTCTGTGTTATGTCTGACATTCTCCTCTCTCATCTACTTGTTAAGTCTGTGTTAAGTCTGACATTCTCCTCTCATCTACTTGTTAAGTCTGTGTTATGTCTGACATTCTCCTCTCATCTACTTGTTAAGTCTGTGTTATGTCTGACATTCTCCTCTCTCATCTACTTGTTAAGTCTGTGTTATGTCTGACATTCTCCTCTCATCTACTTGTTAAGTCTGTGTTATGTCTGACATTCTCCTCTCATCTACTTGTTAAGTCTGTGTTATGTCTGACATTCTCCTCTTTCATCTACTTGTTAAGTCTGTGTTATGTCTGACATTCTCCTCTCTCATCTACTTGTTAAGTCTGTGTTATGTCTGACATTCTCCTCTCATCTACTTGTTAAGTCTGTGTTATGTCTGACATTCTCCTCTCATCTACTTGTTAAGTCTGTGTTATGTCTGACATTCTCCTCTCATCTACTTGTTAAGTCTGTGTTATGTCTGACATTCTCCTCTCTCATCTACTTGTTAAGTCTGTGTTATGTCTGACATTCTCCTCTCATCTACTTGTTAAGTCTGTGTTATACCTGACATTCTCCTCTCTCATCTACTTGTTAAGTCTGTGTTATGTCTGACATTCTCCTCTCTCATCTACTTGTTAAGTCTGTGTTATGTCTGACATTCTCCTCTCATCTACTTGTTAAGTCTGTGTTATGTCTGACATTCTCCTCTCATCTACTTGTTAAGTCTGTGTTATACCTGACATTCTCCTCTCTCATCTACTTGTTAAGTCTGTGTTATGTCTGACATTCTCCTCTCATCTACTTGTTAAGTCTGTGTTATGTCTGACATTCTCCTCTCATCTACTTGCTGTCTGACATTCTTTTCTCATCTACTTGTTAAGTCTGTGTTATACCTGACATTCTCCTCTCTCATCCACTTGTTGTCTGACATTTTCCTCTCTCATCCACTTGTTAAGTCTGACATTCTCCTCTCTCATCCACTTGCTAAGTCTGTGTTATGTCTGACATTTTCCTCTCTTATCCACTTGTTAAGTCTGTGTTATATCTGACATTCTCTTCTCTCATCCACTTGTTGTCTGACATTCTCCTTTCTCATCCACTTGTCTAACATTTTCCTGTCTCATCCACTTGTTGTCTGACATTCTCCTCTCATGAGAGAGGAGAATATAATTGTAGTAGAAGAAAATAAAGGTACTAAACTATTTAAACAGATAACCACACACTACTCTAATGGATGGTAGATATTTCAAAACATTTGTGACTAAACACAGGTGTCTAAATTTGTATAAAGGTGTACAAACTGGTCACTCACTAAAGATATTTTGAGAGCCCAAGATACATTTGTTTTCACTACTATTGAAAACTTTGTTTTACTAACTGCTGCTAGATTGGCTTGGCTTGGCTTTGTTATTCTCAATCTCCCGCTACCAAACCCTGAATGTAGTCCAGAGAATGGAATGCGTTGTGTCGTAGTTTACAGCTTGACTGCGATATTTGCACCTTTCGGTTAAACACATCCGACCAGCAAGGCTGCTAGCTTGAAAAAAATGGCTTTGTTGAATTACTTTCTAAATTATGCCAGCCTAAGCTATTCAGCTAACTTAGTTAACTGGTTTCTTCTGTGCTATTTTAATTTTTGTTCAGCTATTAATGAAGACTTATGTTTGAAATGTCAGTCTGTCTGCTTTTGTTCTTCAGTTTTTCTTGCTAATTAGCTCTTTAGAGTTTTGTTTTTGTTTTATTTAGTCAATGTCATGGCTAGGAATTTGCAAGTGTTTCATAGTTGTTGAGTGGAGCTGATGAAGGTGGTTGCTAAGGAGGCTGGCAATTGCTTATTTTCTTTCTATAGCCATTCCTAGGCAAGGGAGAAAAAACATGTTGCACTGTCTCATATGGATGGCAGTAGCTGCTGAAGTAGGCTCATGTGCAAGGTCTAGCTTGTTGAAGTATGATGTGTTCTGTCCTAAGTTGTAAAGATTACGCTCTGTTCCCCGCATCACTGTTTGTTGTTTTTAATTGGATGGGACATTTCTAAAAAATGTCACATCCTGTAGGTCCTTCTGCCTATCACTTTAGCTATTCCTCTTTGAAGTTGTTTTGAAGAATTTATGTTGTTGTTTATATGTTGGCAGAAGTGTTTATTTGAGCCATTTGCGCACCTGTTTTTTGCTTTAGTCTGTCTGCTTTCTCATTGTCCGATATGTCTGTATGTTTTGGAATCTAATGAAGAAAAACTTTGATCTTGTGTGCTGAGTGCATAAGCTGCAGTTCTCAGCGAACCATAGCTGACTGCTAGCGTCAGGGCCAGCGAAACAGAGCTGCCAAGACCGTTCTACATCTCCACGAGGTGATCCTGGATAACAGGCTGCAGCAGGGCAGACTGGCTAAGGAGAAGGGATCGAAGAGGGAATGCTAACCAGGTACTCAAAAAATTCTTGCTGAAGTCGGATGTGTTGGACTGATAGGTGCAAATATCGCAGTCAAGCACGACACAACGCATTCCGTTCTCTGGACTACATTCTGCTACTTAAGCCCTTTCAAGATTTGGTAGTGGAAGATTGAGAACAAACGAAGCCAAGCCAAGCCATATTGTGTGCTATTTATATTCTGCCATTTGTATCAGCCAATTTATAACATCTATACTGCCAGTCTGAAGATAAGCTTCCATTGTCAATAGTTATATTTTAAATTTATGAAGGTTACAATATCAGATGGCTTTTTTTTCTTGTAAGAACTAGTGGATGATTTCTTAGGTTGATTGTGTTGTTTTATTGTTTAGTTTCTGCTTGGTAGCTACTGCAGAATGCTTATACAGTTTAATATATTGCCACTTGGGTGTTCTTGGAGTAAATCTCTTTTTGACATTTTGCCTTTTTATGCCATCATTGTGTTAAAATTGAGTGGACTGCTCCTTACTTTGCACATCAAGATTACATATTCCTCAACTAATTTATTAAAGCCTACACTTTGGTCGAGTCCTTTCCTGGATGGCTCTGTGTTTGATTAGAATGGGAATTGGTCCACTGTAGCACTTTGCAAGAGGTGACTGTTGGTTTAACTTCTCTATGGTAAACGACTCTCAAACTCATGAATTTGTATACCCCAACATACATACAGACCAAAAGCCCTGCTGAGCGTGTAGGCATCCAGTTTTTAAAGAAAGCTCTACAAACAAAATTGAAATACATAATACTGAAAAAGAAAGTGATTAACATATTTTCCTGGGTATCGTAAAAATGTAAAATCAAAAACCTACATTCGCATTTAATAATTTAAACACTGAGACAAAATCAATCATCTTTTTGAATGACTCATAACTTACAAAAGTATCATAATCAAACAGCTCAACGTAGACCTCTGGCGGTGTAATTTCCTGAACTGCAGGGTTGCCATAGATCTCCACTTCTGTAAATATCAGAGTCTGGTCCCAAGCTGGACTCAGTGTTTTCGTCTGCTTCTCTGTCACCAAACTCTGGGTCATGAAGGCTACTCTGGCAAAAGGATCTGTGTACAGAAAGTCAATTTAATATGACAGTGAAATTGTATATTTATTTTTAAAAATTTATATGCTATACAGGAACATGCAAAAGTTGTATATAATAAAGAGCTTGAGCTGTAAATCTTAACTTAATGTCTTTTTACTGGTTTAGAAGACTCTGCAGAGTCGTGTATACAACCAGTTTAATTTACATTTCCTAGCTCTAAAAGCTATGCACATCCAATCTATTCTTAAATGCTTTAATTGTCCCTGCTTCCACTACTTCCTGTGGCAATGCATTCTAAACATTCACTACTTTCTGACTAACAAATATTTCCTAAGATCTGTTATGAAAAACTTAGATCTACAGCTAGAATAAGTCCAGTAACTGATTCAAAAGTAGCTATTAGTAACTTGTATAACATCATTAAAAGTTATATAGAAGGATTTCAGAGATATTATTAAATTATCTAATACTTAACTGATGTGTGAGCCCATCTTAATAAACTTAAACACTAGAGTAAAATAGACCCGCAGTCTGATAGGCGCCATCTATGCTGCTCTTAACAAACCCCCTAACCATGGCTAGTGTTATTCCATGTCACACAGTCGCCTCTTACGATATGCTCTCTGTGGGACAGTGGTGCTATTCCCGTCCTAGACAACTCAGTAGGGAAAAATACTGTACATGGAAAAAAAAAGTCATGCCTGTATATGTTGTTTTCTGTGTGTGAAGGGAGCTGAAACAGCGGATACACATTTATAGATCTATAAGTAAACTCATAAATCAAACTATATAACATACAAACTTCTAACAATTTTCAGAGACTTATGTAAATTTATAACCAGTGTGGATTTCTCAATACGGTGATTTCTGTAAATTTGTAACCTGCATGGGTTACTCAATATCTCGTGACCTATTTATGATGATGTTCTTCCATCACATGTGATGAATACCAACCACTCTCTTTGTTCAACCGTGTGGACAGTCTTTTCTCTTGCTGTGTCTACTGAAATGGGTGACTTGTGTGGTGATATGAATTAAAGTGAGGAAGAAACTGCGCCTTTTGTCAACCTCACTCTCTGGTGCTGAGCTAAACTTTGGTTAGTGGTAAGATTTTATCGAGACGACTGGAGATAGCATAGGATGCAGAGTTTTCCTCAGGGTTTACTCTCAAAGCTTTTCCTGTAAGCAGGTATTCCACAAGGCAGCAGAGATCATGACATCTAACTTTGTGTGTCATGCCTTTCCCACAACCGCAAAAGGTCGTAGGGACATCACTCAGTGTGTGAGTGATGTGTTGGGCATCTCTCCCAGACCATGTTCTAGTCCATTATAGTCAACTCTAAATTTCACAGTCACACCAAAACCGACACTGTCTGTAGCTAGTGCGAAGAGCGCAAATCTTGTGAAGTTCAGCCATGTGCACTAGACCTTGAAAATACAACACAGGTTTAAAAGAAGATCTAATTCATATAGCTGATGTTCAGGCTAGGATAATCGGAGGGAAGAAAACACAAAAAACAATAAAAAGCGTTTAGGATATCAGCTCGGTCCATTGATCTCCCGCCCGTCACTATAGATGTACTCGCCAACCTATAAGCTTTCTCATTAGGTTCAAGGCCTACATGTTCCGGAATGAGTATGAAGGTGACTCTGCAGCCTTGACCGCCCTACCGACTCCAACCACTGGCGCTGTGTATCATCTGATTTCACCTTCATGAGCATCCTCATTGAATCACTGAGGATGCACACAAGTGTGGCATTCATTGATTCCATAAAGACCATCATACTATAAATTGAATACATGCAAAACTATCCCAGGCAGCATTGATTACCTAAGCTAGTATGTACACAATTTGTAATAACTAATCTGCTAGGAGAAAAAAGACCTGCAGAACAGTGTTTGGACATAACAGTGATAGAAGTGTAATAAAAGTGTACAAATTACGAGTAACCTGTCCAAGATTACATCTATGGACTTAGATGAAGACGTCTTATGAAGACCTACCTGACAACCCTGAGTCATCAGCAGCAAGGAGGTCCCTGGCCTGGTATATATAAGCTCTAAGTTGATACTTGTGAGGAGCTGAAAGCATAACGTAACAAAGATAATTAAGATCTTGCTGAACTCCTCAACGGATTATGTTAAAAAGATGGTTAAAACGGTGTTGTGCATTCTCAACTATTATCTTTTATAATTCTTCTCAACTATGAGGGCAGGTCAGTAAGTAGGTCACAAGTGACTATTTAAAAAACTAAATACTAAATGAGATAATGAACTTGAAAATAATTTATTATTGCACACATTGTCTTTATTTTCCACATAATTTCCATCAACATTAATACACTGTGTTTGTGTTGTATCTAGTTCTATTCTGGTCTCAGGGATGCCTGTTTATCTGAACTGGTCTGCCTACTTTTCCTCTTGATAAGTCTCCATGCTTATCTTTCACAGGTCTAATATTGTTTACAGCTCGCTTTCCACATATAGTATTTGTTACTTTATATGTTGTTCTTTGTTCATTCCTTAATGTTGGTTCTTCTACAAGGTCCTCCAAGAATTTCCTTTTGTTTGCTTGATTTCGGTGTGTCAATTCCTTGTTCAGCTGTCCATACTATTCACTGTATCAGTTCTTTAATCTAGTGAACTATGCTTCCATTTTTATTTCTAATGTTATCCAACCATGGATCGTCCTTTCACATAACCCCAAACATGATTTACTGCTTTCTCTGTAGAATTTACACTTGTATTTAGCAACTGAGTATGTCTATGATCTTTCATATTAATTATTTAACTCTATTCCAAGCAAATGTGAGTCTCATAATAGTTAGAGCCCCTGCTTCTCATGAAAAGTTGATAGGTTAACATCCTGGTAGCAGCACCCTTCAATCTACTCAGCTGTAAATGGGTACTTACAGAGGAACCCAACAACAAGACATGAAATTCACCTCACAAAAAAACTGAGACCTTGTGCAATGAAGTTTCTAACACTTCACCAAAAGTAGTGCCTATAATGAGACTACCCCTTCTGTTTTAAAGTGAACATATACTGCAGGATATATTACAATGAGGTGGATGAGCAAGTAGAAAACATAGCATATGAGCATACTAGAATGATTTCAATGCAATACTAATTATTTCCCAATGTTACACAGCTCCCCTGTGTCTGCCACTCTATAGGTTTTAAGCATATGAAAATCTTATTTTGTCATTGCCATTCACTTTCATATCTATTTTTCTGACCCGCAGTCAAGTCTAAACGGAAACAGTAGTAAACTATAGAGACTGTGATAACATATACCTACATTTGAATGTAATGAACATCCTGGGGGCAGCTAGAGTTGATACCTGTACTGCTTCCTTCTCTTCCTGCTGTTGCTGCTGCTGCTGCTCCTGAAAGTGATGATGGAATATACAATGCAAACACTCCCAACATATGTGACTTTTGATACGACAAGGGCAACCCAACCATAAGACAGACGACTCATTTAAAATTGCCATATTGCAAGTTTAGTATAAACTTTTAAAACAAAATTGGGGGTTGCTTTAGCTGAGAGGTAAGGTGCATGCCTCCTAAGAAACGATGAATAAAAATGCTAGCATTGCCTGGTTTCAGAACATAGTCCTATCAGAGATTGACAATAAACTTGGAGGTCCCATGTGCAGGCCAAAAATTTGAAAGGTAACAAAATTCCTACCCAGTGCCCTGCATAAAGGCGAAAAGGAGGCGACCCCGTCCTTCATACAAAGACACAGCAGGTAACAGCACAAGAAGCCAATCACCTTGATTGCACACTTAATTACAAGAATATTCAAAAAGAATTTCCATTCTCAGAAGTAAAAGAGCAACAACAAACAGAATAAATTTAAACAAATATAATTATGGTATTTGTTGCCACTGCTGAGGTCTATTGAGAGAATTTATAAGGCTGAGGAATAAGGCCAATAGCCTTTGCTGAGGTCCACTGAGATAATTTATAAGGCTGAGGAATAAGGCTGAGGAATAAGGTGAATTGCCTCTGCTGAGGTCCACTGAGAGAATTTATAAGGCTGAGGAATAAGGTGAATTGTCTCTGCTGAGGTCCACTGAGAGAATTTATAAGGCTGAGGAATAAGCCAATAGCCTCTGCTGAGGTCCACTGAGAGAATTTAAAAGGCTGAGGAATAAGGCCAATAGCCTTTGCTGAGGTCCACTGAGAGAATTTATAAGGCTGAGGAATAAGCCAATAGCCTCTGCTGAGGTCCACTGAGAGAATTTAAAAGGCTGAGGAATAAGGCCAATAGCCTTTGCTGAGGTCCACTGAGAGAATTTAAAAGGCTGAGGAATAAGGCCAATAGCCTTTGCTGAGGTCCACTGAGAGAATTTATAAGGCTGAGGAATAAGGCCAATTTCGTCTGCAGTCCCTATGCAGTGTACATGCTAAGTATCTACTTTACCTCAGATTGAAAAATACCTATGCCTTACAAGAATCTGAACACATGTTACTGTGGTCTTTTTTAAACAAAAAAAAAATGTGTATTGCGTTCGCCTTATTTCTCTATTCCCCAAGGCAGTGAGCGTTACACTAAGTTTTTATTTTGCGCCTATCAGCCCAGTGCATCTGACTTCGACATGCATTTCATGTAGGGTCTGCTTCCCCCTGCATTTTCTAAGGGTTTGCTTCCCTGGGGTAACACCTCGTGCTGTGATGGGGAGTGAGCCCAGCACATTTGGGTTGTGAGCCGTGTCACTAAACCACTAACCCACGCTGTCCCCGTCCCTGTGGTATGAAAGCAGACATCTAAACTTTAAACAATAATGGTGAGCTTAGCCTTGTCATACAGGTAGTCTCATTATAAAAAGACATGAGCATGTGATAATTAATAAATGACATACTAGTATAACAAATTTATGCAGGAGAACAATTATTTTAGTTTCATCTATGCCCGGCGCAGAATACATTTAAAGACAGAATGGTTCTGTCATCTCATAAGGATGCTTCCTGATAGCTTCTCCTGCGAGCTTACAATGTCAAGTGGTCCGGCTTCTGAGGGAAAGGTCAACCAATGAGAAGGTGATAGACAACGTAAATGCAATTTTCCAGAGAGACAGGTTAATGATATCAGACACAAAGTATCTGGTCCATAAGAGGTGACTTCAGCTCCCCACAATGCCTACCAGGATGTAAGTAAACTGGTAACTTCTTCTTCTTCTTCGTACGCAGTCAGACAGTAACCATTATTTTTTCGAAAAAAGCGGCGGTCATCCTGAGGCTGTCGACACTGCCATAGAGCTTGTCTTGCAGTTCCACTGGTGATGGCCACATCTGCTCTCTCTGATCCTCGTATGTCGGGCAGTTCTGCAGCAGATGTTCAGCGGTCATTTTACCGGTACCGCACGGGCATTCGTCGGTACCACCTATCTTCAATTTGTTGAATAGGTGGTACCTCAGTCTATTGTGGCCAGTGCGAAGTCTGAAGACAACGACCTGCTCTCTTCTGTTCAGCTGGTAATAGGCATCGTTTTTGGTGTAACCAGTATGTTCGGTTTCCCATTTGGTCATGTATCTGGCTTTGATAAGCCGTTTTGACTCTTCGTACGTCATACTAGTATCTGTTTGTGGTAGTCTTGCACCTTCTTTTGCCAGTCTGTCTGCCTCCTCGTTGCCTTGGATGTTGCAGTGTGATGGGACCCACTGTACCACTACCCTTTTTGGTGCGGACTGCTGGCACAGTTTGCAGAGTGCTGCTCTTAAGTCATTAAGCTCAGAAACTGGTAACTAACCCAACCTGTTTGCTATCAAAACGGGAACTTCGATTCCATCTTAAATTTGTGTTTTGAATTGACACCAAGAAAAATATACACGAAAGAAATGGCTTTTCCTGTTTTATCTTACAATATAAATGGTCAAAAAAACAAAAAACAAAAACAATGACTCCAGCTGAAACTTGTGCAATCATAAAAACAACAAAAACCAGAGTTTTGTTAAGCTGACTATAATATTATAATCAATGGTCTTTAAGTGCCATATACAGTACATTAGGCAGAAACTAGTGCTCTCCAGTTTGATCCGTGCAACGCTACTCTCTTCAGTTTATGCATGTTGTTCAAGCCCATTGTGGAACCCTCTTTGACGATTGTTCTGCGGAGAGTTTCTTTCGGTTTTCCTCCTTTCCTACTGCCAGATGGTGACCACATAAACGTTTCCAGAGAGAGTCTGTTGCTGTCCATTCTAAGATCATGCCCGATGTATGACCATGGTTTTTTTCATGATGAGTGATGAAACATATTGTTGATTTGTGACCTCTAATTGCTTTGTTGGTTATGAATTGCTCCCAGCCAATGTTCAACAGTTTTCTAAGACACTTATTCTCAAATGCATTTAGCCTGTTTTCCAATGCCTTTGTTATTTTCCAACATTCACATACAAAGGTGAGTATTGGTAATATGTTGGAGTTAAACAATCTGAGTTTGATGCGGGCACTAAATAATTTTGATTTCCAGATGTTTGTTAATTGAGTGAAGGCACCTGCGGCTAGAGCGATGCAAGTGGAAATTTCCTTAGATGTATCTCTATCTTGAGTCATTTTGTTTCCCAGATAGGTAAAACTGTGAACTGTTTGTAATACATCTCCATGCAACGGTATAATAGCATGCTTATTAGTGATATTAATGATCTTCATCTTGGAAGCATTGATTTTGAGTCCATTCTATTCTGATAGGCGGCATAATTGTTGTTGTTTAATGTCGACAATGAGTAGGTTTACTCTTTAGTGCGCCCTAAAAAGGGCATTAAGTGGCGAGTTGTCATAGCTTTCTTCACATCCTGAGCATGCTGATGATGGTGGACTGGGGTCCTCCAAGCGGTTGTGCTATGCTTGGCTTCATCTGCGTGTCGCTCACTACTACGGGGATCATGTCGAACCTCACCTTGTTAGCCAGATTGTTGCCCTTGACAACAGCCCATTTCCAGGACGACCAATGAGGAGGTCAGGTGAGGGTCTTGGCCAGTATATTTCTCCTGGTCCTGGCTAACATTCTCTGATCAGTGTGTTTTGCCTGACCAGACGTTAGCCTCATCGTCCCAGGCGGCATAGTCAATCCAACTTGTTTTGCGCTTCTTCAGGAGTGGAACTCAAGAGTGCCAGGTCATCTGTGAAATCAACGTTCTCTAGAATCATTACATTTATCCATTGTGTACCAAAATGTTCAGCATAATTTTTCATAACCCAATCCATAATTATGCCAAATAGCAGAGGTAACATAATACAGCCTTGTTTCACTCCAGTTTTTATTTAAAACCAATCACTTTTGCCGTAGTGGTCCGAACACAGAATTGGGAATCATGGTAAAAAGCTGCAATGGTGTGAATGTACTTTGATGGAAAACCATAACTGGAGAGTATTTTCCAAGTGTCTGTTGATGTAAACTATCAAAAGCTTTTTGAAAATCAATAAAGTTAATGATAAGGGAGGAAATCGCATTTCTACGGATTCCTCAACAATTGTCTTCAAGGTAAAGATTTGGTTGATTCAAGATCTTTTTGGTCTAAAACCAGATTGTTTTTCTAGCAATCTTATGTCAATCTTATCCTCGAGTCTTTCCAACATCATACTGCAAAGTACTTTTCCCGGCACTGATAGAAGTGTAATTCCTTGCCAGTTGTTGCAAACCGATAAGTAGCCTTTCTTTGGTATTTTAACAATAACTCCATCTTTCCATTGTCGGGGTGGGTTTTTGTCATTGCACACTTTATTTCTGATGGATAATATGTATCTAAGGACAGCATAATGTGCTGCTTTTAGCATTTCGCCTGCAATTTCATTGTCGTCAGCTGTTTTGAAATTTTTGAGTTTGCTGATAGCTAGCTTAATCTCCTCAAGTGTAAACTCATCGGTTGATACTTGCAAGATGGGTACAATTGTTTCATTTATAAGGTCAGGGGTTACAGGTGGCTGAGGTCTGTTCAGTACCTCTGTAAAATGCTCTGCCCAACGCTTCATCTATTATTTTTCTGAAGTAATGAGAATACCAAGTTTATTTCTGATTGGAATATTCGCCACAGGTGGTTTATTACATAGATGTCTTGTAATCTGGTGTAGGCATCTGCTGTCGCCTGTCTTCAGTCCACTTATGTTGTTAGACGTTGTGGAGAAGTGCGACCTTCTTTGTTTTATATTTTTTTGGCAGGTGAAAATCCACTGGTGACTTGCCAGGTCAAACTCAGCATCTGTTAGCCACTGGAATATACGATTGCCAATTTTCGAGACTGGTGGAGGTGGAAGCGTAAATTAGAGCAAGATAGACTTGCAGCCTGTCAGGCGCCATCTAAGCCGCTCTGCTAACCACATAACCAAGACCTGTTGTTAAACACACAATCCCCTTTTTTTGCGACATATTCTCTGTGGGGCGAAAATCCCTAGAATAATTTGAGTAGATTTTTAACTTGAATTTTGTCCTAGCAGCAGCCGTTAGGCCTACTCTTTTAGATTTCCAACTGCTAAGGTATTTTTAACGTGCGTGCCACTGCACACGGGTGTCTGATCTTACTACTCAGAGATCAGGGGAAATATTTACTGGATGATCCACATGAAAAAATCCCAGTGTCTCCATCGGGATTTGAACCCACGACCTCCGGTGAACACCTTACCTCGAGACCACTGGGTCCCCCAATATTATAAAATGTAAACATTTGATCTGTTAACAAAGTAATTCATGGTTCATTTGTTAAAAAACATCTTGTGTACTGTTGCAAAAATAGTATTATTGTCAAGATTTAATGAAAGTCATTCAAATGAATCAAGGTGTTTCAAGGTAGTTCCTTGGTAGACATTGACATCAGTGATAACAAGTTAGAGACTTCATTGTACTGATTCTCAGCTTTTACTGAAATGAGGTAACCAGTTTGCTGTCTATCCGTATCCAAGTGTTAGTTAGTATCCATTTACATTGTCAAGATTGAGAATTGAACTATGTCTCTCTGCCATGAAAAACAAGCACTCTATCCATTCTGCTACTGGAAATGTTGAGATGTCTTTAAGATATTGGTAAAACAACGTTTAAAATTTATAAAAACAGAAGAGAAAATGTTTCAACAAAATTGTCAACTTATAATGACTATATAACAAAAAACTGTTAAATATGAACAAAATGCAAACGGTCAGACCACTTTTGGCTGACATTAAAATGTTCAAATGATACCTTCAAAATACCTTTTTTGTTTTATTTGGCTTATTTAACTTTTTACCATGCTTTATAGGTTGCAAAACCTACACAAAAACAACAAATAGAAAAGAAATGTAATACATGAATCTGTTTAAAATAATGATCAAGAGTTTGCTCAATCTTTTCCAAACAATACATTTCTACTGAATTTGAGCATTTTCTTAACTTATATGCAGTAAACTGTTCTTAAATTAACTTAGACAGATCCCATGGCCCCTAAATGGTTAGACAAGAATAATAACACTATGCTCTACAATGCATGTCTTAAAAGTTTACTAAGAAGGATTGTGAATGAAGTTGGTAGCTATTAAACAAAGAATTGCATAATTCTGTTAATCTCTTGATGATTTTCTGTACTAAGTTGTAACACTTTTTAGTTCTTGTCTATCTTATTTATTTATTCAGTTTGATTATTGTCACATCATGATGCAGCAACGCATGAGCTGCAATGGTCAGCGACCCATAGCTGACTGCTAGCGTCAGGGCCAGCGAAGCAGAGCTGCTAAGACCCTTCTACACCTCCACGCGGTGATCCTGGATAACAGGCTGCAGCAAGGCAGACTGGCTAAGGAGAAGGGATCGAAGAGGGAATGCTAACCCAGTCCTAAAAAAATACTAGCTGAAGTCGGATGTATTGGACCGACAGGTGCAAATATCACAGTCAAGCTGTAAACTATGACACAATGCATTCCGTTCTCTGGACTATATTCTGCTACTTAAGCCCTTTCAGGGTTTGGTAGCAGGAGACTGAGAACGAACGAAGCCAAACCAAGGCAAGCCACATCATGATGTGAATGTCTTTTTCCAATACATATTAAATTAAACTGTTTTGTCTCCTAGTAGCAACAAAAACAACACAACCTTTTTTCCTATTTTAATGGAGATGGTTTCTTGCTGACATTCATGAGTTCTGAACATGCTTTAATCATGTACAATTTAACCATTTGAACTCGGGATACTGATGGACCAGTACATGTGTGTAACTAGCCCACGCACCGAGCAACTGCTGTGGCGGTATAGCACAAATATCTTCTAAGAAAAGGCATAGTATGGATAGACACTGCAGAATTTGCACACATATTCTGGAATGTTACTTTAAAATGGTGGTGCCCATAAAATGACCACATTGCAATACATTTAAAAAAAATTATCATGGTGAAAAGACATGCACAAAAACAAGTAAATGATCATTCTAAAAGGCTAACAATGGAGCAATCTATCAAGATTGTT
Organism: Ariolimax columbianus; assembly: GCA_036924085.1. Classification (NCBI taxonomy): domain Eukaryota; kingdom Metazoa; phylum Mollusca; class Gastropoda; order Stylommatophora; family Arionidae; genus Ariolimax; species Ariolimax columbianus. The sequence goes on from JAVGWX010000001.1 coordinate 38,325,901, forward strand.
CTCAATGATTCAGAGGACGATTTAGATTTAGATAGTAATTATTCTCAAAGTGACATAAAAATGGAGTCAGATGATCATTTGTGATACCATTTGTTTTTCAGACTCTGATGAAGCTACATCTTACTCCATTTTACAGGCGTGGTGTGTCTAGTAAATTTGCCAAAGATGGGTCTCCATTAAATATATTCAGACCAGTGTCTGCAGTTGACACAACATTTATGGATCAGATAGGCGCCAAGAACATTCCAGAATCTATTAATCCAGAGAATCCAGCTAATGAATTTTTGGAACTTTTCCTGGTTAACGATTTCTGGCACAATTTGTTTGAGCAGACAAACCCGCATGCTGAGCAGGTGAGGAACAAGAAACCAACCAGCTACTATGTCAAAAATTATAAAAGTGTAGCAGTGCCAGAGATTACAGCATTTTCTGGACTGCATCTTCAAATGGAGCACAATGTTAGTAAACCACGTAATGAGGAGTACTGGTCTAGTTCGTCTGTTAACTTCAAGTCTCATTACTGGTTTCCGCACTGTGATCGTTTACTTGTTCTCTGGGCTTTTCTTCATCTTGTTGAGGAGGACCCTGCTCTGGATGAAGCAGATAAGCAAACCCAGCACCTTCGGGACGTGAGACATGTCACTTAACCACAAGCCCATGCAGATGAAGTTATGATTCCCTCAAAGAGTAGACTTGCCCTCAAACAGTAAAGCAAGTCAACGTCCATAAAGTGGGGAGTAAAGGCTTACATGAAGTGTGAAAAAAGCTCGAGCTATGTTCTGAATCTGGAAATCTACACCGGAAAAGCAGACAATATTATTCCAGCACCATTATCCAAATTTTAACTTCAGGTAATTTGACAAACAAAAACCATATTGTAGTCATGGACAAATTCTACAAAAGCATAACTCTGACAAGTTGTACACTGATGATAGTACACTTGCTGTAGGTACAGCAATGACAAATAGGAAATTTTATTCTAAAGTACGAGGAAGAAGACTAACGTCTGGTCAGGCAAAACATACTCACCAAGACCCTCACCTCGGTTTCCTCGTAGCCCTTCCTGAAAACGGGCTGTTTTTATGGCAGCCTGACTAACAAGATGAGAGATCAACGTGATCCCCATAGTAGTGAGCGACAAGCAGATGAAGCCAAGCATAGCACAACCGTCTGGAGGACCCTTGTCTACCTTCACCAGCATGCTCGGGATGTGAAGAAAGCTACGACAACCCTCCACTTAAGGCCATTTTTAGGGTGTACAAAAGAGTAATATGACAATCGATATTATCGCTGACCAAGTCGGCTCATTGTGAAATTCTTTATGTGGGCGTATAATAATGCCTACATACTTATGGATCACTATAGTCCCCACAATACAACAAGAAGATGCTACAGGACATTTGTGTTGTTCATGAGCGAAGTTTATTTATCCCTCATTGGGGATTGTAGAACAGCGACTGCAAAACTTCACAACCGTGTCGAGGCACAACAGACGCTGCAAAATGTTGGTTTACATCATCCACAAATGTCTCAAAAAGTTACAGGAAATAATGTTTGTGTTATATGCTCATTTAGATTTAACAAGCATGTCAAGGACTGGCCAAACATGGCCTACAAAGTCAGCCAGTCAAACATGTCAAGACAACATTTTTGTGTAAATATTGTGAAACTTATCTGTGCCTGAAGGTTGGTTCTACATGTTGGAAGATATGGCATAATAAGCAGGAATATTGGAGATGATCAGGTCTGTCAATTTGAGATAGAATAATTGAAACAGATCACCTAGTTTTGTCATTGTAACTAGTTTTGTTCAGGTGTTAATTTTTTTTTGCATTTTTTCTTTAGGAGCCCAATGGAATTGGGCTTAACAAACCAGGTGACCAGGGTTCAAAGAATTAATAAGCTTGCTACAGCCACATAACTAAATATCTTAACAGTAGCTTACCAAATCACCAAATGATTTATTCTAAGTTCCTAACAATGGAGTAAGAATAGTACAGACAATTACAATTCTTTAGAAAAAACTTAAAATGTTTCCCTGCAGATCCTGTGTGGAAATAAATAGTAATTTAAAACAAAAATAGAAAGCCTTACCTCATGTTGGACATTGAAAAAACAGGCTCCTACTTCACCAACAGTAACCATCTTACGATGCCAACGACGTCGACGCACGAGATCCACAGTTCGTTCTTGGGAATGAAACTTCAAGTTAAAAAGTGGAGCATATTCCCATCCTTCTACCTGCTTCTTGTGCTTTTCTTCCTGAAAGAAAAATTTAAATGTGCATGCAGCATCCAAAAAAGATTCACTTAATTTGAAAACTTCATTGTAAAAAACCATAAAAAAACATTTGGAACTCAGAAGAATAACTAATATGACAAAAGTCAGTGCTTTATTTATTCTTTACTGTATATACTTGTCAAGAGGAGGAGTCTGTCACTCCTACCTGGTGCATCAGATGGATAGCTGAATGGCCTCTATATTAGGTAGTTAGCTGTCAATATCCAATATAAACAGATGTGATACATAAAAGGTGGCCTGCATGGATACAGCCAATCTACCAAGCAAAGACACAACAAGTTAATAACCTGTTTGTCCACAAATTCAATTAAAAGTACGAGGCGTGTTCAAATGAAACTGGATCTAACTGCACCAAGTGAACATACGTACGATGTGCATCATCACAATATCAAAGAATGGAAATTTATCTCTAACAATATCTTTCTTCTTCTATCATCTCACTTTCTACTGGGTTGTAGCCCAGTGTCATGGTATCTATTTGTCTTTCGCCTCTCCGGTGGCCCAAGTAAAATTTGTCCCCATTTTATGGCAGGTTTCGTTTACGCTGTCTTCCCCCCTTTTCCTCGGTCTACTTCTCACCGTTCTTCCTGATGTTCTCCGGTAGAAGATTGCATCAACTATGTGGTCTGAAGAAAGAGAAAGATTTGTGCAATATGTTAACCTCACTCTCTTATCATGAGCTACCTTTGCGAGTGACAAGACATTATCAAGACGACTGAAAATAGCACGGGATGCAGATTTTTTCTCAGCATTTACTCCCGAAGTCTTTCCCGTAAACAGGTATCACATAAGGCAGGGGTGGTGTGACTTTCAATAGGTTGGAAATGTAGGATGACCAGGATTAAATTTCTATGTTCATAACAAATGGCACAGGAAACTGTAAATCTCAAGTATGAAAGTTAGAAAAAGCATAAGAAAAATAAGAGTCCAGAGATAAAAGAAATTCCGAAATTCCATAGCGAATGAGTTAAGTGAGCAGCAAACTAAATTTAAAACATTAAGTTAAGACTTTTTTGACTTCTTACTATTTTCTCCTTTCTCTTTGCTGCTCCTTGAACATGAGTTCTTGATCTCAGCCAGCGCCGTCTGCGGCACAAATGGTATGTCTTCTCCACTGGTCCATAACCTCCCATTGTAGCTTCAACACAATACTCCCAACCTGGGAACAGACAACAGCTACATTGTTTCTCTCATATACCTAGGGACGATGAGGCTAACATCTGGTCAGGCAAAACACACTGATCAGAAAATGTTAGCCAGTGTCAGGATAAATATACTGGCCAAGACCCTCACCTGACCTCCTCATTAGTCGTCCTAGAAACGGGCTGTTGTCGAGGACAACAGTCTGGCTAACAAAGTGAGGTTCGACGTGATCTCCGTAGTAGTGAGCAGCACGCAGATGAGGCCAAGCATAGCACAACCGCATGGAGGATCCCAGTCCACCTTCATCATCATACTCGGGATGTGAGGAAAGCTACTGCAACCCGTCACTTAACGTCCTTTTCATGGGGGCACATAAGAGTAACCTACTCATTGTGGGCATTCAAAACAACAACAACTCATATACCTAGTTTTAAACAATATACAATACTTTTATAGTTACAATTATTTTTTTAAATTGTATCATATTGTTGCAATTACTAAGATTAAGTCCCCATCATTTCATCGCAATGTTAGTGTAAATTAACAAAGTAATCCAGGAACAATAGAACCTCAAATTACTTACACTTTACTACACATTTCTTTCACTTAAATATCATTATTAAGCCAAGAAAATCTACAAACTAATATTGCCAGATAATTATTGTTTCATGTATGACCATGACAAACTAGAGATACACAGATACAGCAAATATAGGTTGACTATAAACAAACAGGGAAAAAAAACAGAGACTTTGAAACCAGTAAATGCAATGAAAATTTACATAATTTAAATTATGAAAGAATGAAACAAATGCTTATATTAAGATAAATTATTAAACAGGTTGGAATATTGATCAACAAACAGAAGCTAGAGACAGGCGCAACACATTTGTCACAGGACAGAAGACTTAAGCTCAGCACGACGCATAACGTCATAAGCAGAAAGAATACTAAAAGACAAAAAGCCATTTCCATTAGATATCTACTTGCTCATTGTTGACACACCCCAACAGATCAATGACATTCAAATTTAAAAACATGGTTTAAAGTATATTTATGATCTGAAAACCAAGTATGGATACTCAACAAAGAATGTTTGCATGTATTGTACATAAAGCACAGATGCAGAAGTTTGGAGCACAAAAAAATGAGTGCTGCTTGAGAAAAGTAACTAAGAATATAGGAAGAAATAGGAGCCCTAGGCATTTCATTTAAAAATGGAACAAAATTGTCCAGACACTTTTACAAACCAATTATAGCTACACTGTAGCGATCTTTATCTAATGTTCCTTGGGCTATGGTGAGATAGGGAGTGTTTGCACTGGTAAATTCTGCTCTAACTGTACAGCTTGGGTTTGGACACTTGAACAGGTTGCTAACAAGATTTATAACAACAATTCTGACTGATATCAGGTAGTCATCTTCACAGATGCACTTTCTGTAATGTAAGCTCTCAAGGGTGGCAAACTCCTGCACCTGAGTAATAAATTAAGCAAGGTAGCTGCCAGACAGTAAACCATACTTCAGACCATACTTCAGTACTTACCATACCACAGTGGTGTACTGGAAAGCGAGAAAGCAGATGAGTTTGCAGAGAAGAGAAGAGATCGTAAACCAGAGGAGATTAAACTCACATGTTTTGAGAAAGGGAGAGCTGTTTGGGTTGTTAGGGAAAAAACAGAGCTAGCCCAATGGGAGCTATCCCACCCTTGATCAGCAGAGACAGGCCACCATTCTTCAACTCAGGATGGAAATGGCACAATAAATACATATACAGGCTTCAGTTATCTGCTTTATCTATCTGCACATGTGGACTGGATGAACAGACTGCTGAACGCATATTACAGAATTGTCCCCTGTGGGTTGGGGAAGATGCACTGGCCCAGTCATTCAACACTGGACTGAAAGCTATATGGAGTTAAAGGTGAGCTGCACAGGATGATCAGCTTCATCACAGAAACTTATCTGATGATGTAAATATCAAAGAAGTAATCAGTCACGCGTAGAGAAGAAGTGTAGCAATAAGTGCTGATCTTCATAAACCTTCAAAAAATGTAGATTCATTCAATGCTTCACAAAGAAGCCAGTCAACACTTCATTTGATGAGGTTGTTTTCTGTTTGATCTTTGCACAATCAACTACGACTGCTTTACACAGCACTGTTAGAAAGGTACAGATGCCATGATTATCACACAAACACACATCTCCATATATCAGTGCCATGATTATCACACAAACACACATCTTCATTTATCAGTGCCATGATTATCACACAAACACACATCTTCATTTATCAGTGCCCTGATTATCACACAAACACACATCTCCATATATCAGTGCCATGATTATCACACAAACACACATCTCCATATATCAGTGCCATGATTATCACACAAACTCACACCTTCATATATCAGTGCCATGATTATCACAAAAACACACACCTTCATATATCAGTACCATGATTATCACACAAACACACATCTCCATATATCAGTGCCATGATCTACACAAATGACATCAACATGCACTGACCTTCTTCATCCACTGCTCTATTGACATCAATCTGCCAGTCATCATCCCATTTCCAGCCATCAGGTAAAGGTATAACTGTTCTGTCTGGAACTGGGTCACCTTTCTAAAGAAATAAACAAGAACTTGTATCACTGATAATTTCATGTCTCACACTTTAATTTCTCATACTGGTTGGGTCAAGTTATTTCTAATGCTTGTAAGTACCTGACTTTTATTCTGACTGTTATTTCTTCTTCTTCATACATTCTCATATCAAGGTCCCGGTTTCTCTTACAAAGGACACCGTTGTTTGTAAGGCTGGTTTATCGCCATACAGCTTTTTTGTCTCATATCTGTCTCGTGAGGCCAGTATTGTTCTCTCTTTTCCTGTGTGAGCATGCAACTTTGTAGGATGTGTTCCACGGGCATGGTATGCTCCCCACATGGACACTTGTTATCTATCCCAATCCTCATTTTGTTGTAAAGATGACCCTTGAGTCTGTTATGCCCAGTTCTCAATATGAAGATGATGACTTGCTTTTCTCTAGTTAAGTTAAAGTAGCTGTCTTCTTTTCGGAAGTTGGGGTGTTTTCCCCTGAAGTTGGCTTTAATTTTTGTCTTGACCTCATTATATGTGATGCTCAGGTCGTTTGTGGGAGTGCTCCTTCACACTTTGCTAGTTTGTCTGCAGCTTCATTGCCTTCAATATTGCAGGGGGATGGGGTCCACTGTTTGACCAACCATTGGTGTTCTGCTGAGAGCTGTGTAAGGGAGAACATACATTGCTCAAGATCTTCATTTTTGTGTTGTTTTAGCGCTGCTAATACTGACGTGTCATCAGTCAGGAATACTATGTTTCCTTGGCGGATATCTTTATCTTGGATCACAAGCTCAGCTGTAGCCTTCAGTGCCCCTGCTTCTGCACAGAAGTTATTGGAGTATATTCCTGATGTTAATACTGATTGTTACACACTCCATGCATTTATGTAATGTGTACAAATAAAGGTACAGACACACAAGTAATATTTAGCCTCCATAAAGATGTTTACTGCACACATCAAATGTTTCTCCAACAGTTATTAAATAATATAAACAACACATAAACATTGAGACATTAGGTGTAACTATGCCAAGCATTCAAGCAGTCACTCTCAGCTGCTGGTAAGCCCTGTCCTATGGGAGGTAAGTGTATCATTTGAGAAGCAGGTCGTATAGGAAGAATGTTCATGAAAGGAGAAGATGATTCAGCCAAAAACAAAAATATGAAAAAAAGAAATGATAGGATGTTGGTTATACAGTTTACGTCCAGAATAAGTCGTGAAGTAACACCTGCAGTAAGATAGGAAACAGTTTAGACAGAATGTCAAAAATAAAAAATAAATAAAAAATACATTGCTGGTTAAAGAAATAAAAAATAAATAAAAAATACAATGCTGGTTAAAGAAATAAAAAATAAATGTAAACCAAAAGAATACTGATTTGATGAATGAAGTTATTTTGTATTTAATGTCTTAAGGATGAACAGTTCCAAACTTTTCCACATTTTAAAAGTTGAGAAAAATAATTAAAAACACAATGAATAAATACAAAACAGTGATCTCATTGGTGATTATGGTTGCTGTTGTGGGAAAAATTGTATAATTTGTTTGAATGATATGTATGTCAGAGTATGTGGTGCCAAAACCTATCCTTCATATTAATTCCACACTTTGTAAATTTGTCTTTGTTTTATCTCAAATAATAAATCATGGCATTTTGCAACATACATTTTAAATCATCCCATTACCCATAATAGCTTTCTGGAACAAACCAAGTCTGATATCTTTTGATGATAACAAAACAAAGATAGACAAGTAAAGAGGAAAAAGGTAAACACCAGACACAATAGAATAGGTGGAGATAAAAAACAGAAAGTGAAAACAAATAGGATATACCTTTCAGGACCAACAAGCCAACATAACATGGTTCTGATTTAACAAACTGAGAAAAAAAAAGGCAGGTTACCAAAAAATCCCAAATAAGAATATAAAAGAGATGGCAAGGCAGTTAGATATTATTGAAGGAGGCAACCTAAAACTGAAACCACTGATGGGCCACAGTTATATTCAATGTTTCATTAACAAAACAAGGATACCTGAGATTAATACAGAGCAAAGTAATATAAAAACACCATGGGTAACATTTTAAAATGAAGACATTTACAAAAAATTGACAGCTGGCTGAAAAGGCAAAGAAAATCAACTTAGAAATAATGGAAAACATGACTTAAATCACAAGAAATAAAAAACCATGAGGGAAAGATTAAAAAGAGCAAAAGTTGCCTTGAAAAATGTGATATAATTGTCAAACTCTAGCACAAACAAATTCAAAGTCACCCACTCTAAAACTTCCAGAGATGTAACTATCATGCCATAAGACAGTACTTACCACATCTGCCCATGGTCGAGATGCTGGTCCCCAGGCCGTACCTGGAATATTTCTTGAATGACACTCATACACGTCTTCCAGGAAAGTTCGGTGACCTGCATCCTTATCAAACAGCATGCTAAAAACAAAAAAAAGGGATTATCAAATACGAATTGCATGCACACAAGGAAGACACTTTTGTTGAAAGGACAAGAAAGATTTCCTGGGACTAAACTAAAATGTGGGCATAGTGAACTAAAGAAAGCTATCCTAAACAACCAACTTGACCTTGCAAATGCTTATAACTAAACACTGACTAGCATACAAATTCTTATAATAGACTCAAGATCACACATTTACCTATTTCTGTTTATTCACAACCAATCTTTTTTCCCTCGTTTACATAAACCAAACCAAGTCTTACCTCATCTCTGGGCTAATATACCAGTCTCCTTCCCACTTCCATCCAGATGGTGGTTTAAATTCTTCCTTGATTAACTGGATCTGAAAACAAAATTCATTTCTTTCTTTGTATATATATATTTTTTTTTCTCAAAAAAGAGATCTCAGCATTTTGCATGAAATTTAACATGCATATTACAACTTAAATTTCCTGCTACAAATAGCACAGAGTACACTGTGTCTCTATCTTCACCCCTAGATTTGGCTTACAGAAGTTGACTTATTAATAAAATGAACACGGCTGCCGAAGACGGATGTGTCGGACCGAAAAATGCAAATATTGCAGTCAAACTGTAAACTAGTGACACAACACATTCCGTTCTCTGGACAACATCCTGCTACTTGCAAAGCCCTATTCAGGGCTTGGTAGCGGTCGATTGAAAATAAACGTAGAAGAAGAATAAGAATTAACACATAGATTACCACTTTTTGGTATGATTCTCAGTTCATTAATTTCTTTGCAGGAAAATATTTTTAAATTTTAAAAAGTCTGAGAACAATTTGTTTGTTAGTCTTGGAAAATCTCATGGCTGATATTTATAGCTATCTTGTCTGACAGCCAATCAGAAAGTAGTTTTGAGATATCACAGCTATTTAAGAGTAATCTCCAGAGCTACATGTATTTTTAACATGGTAATGTTGCTGTGGAATGAAATTTAGAAGACAATCAAAAAAATGTTCCATATCCCTGTTGTTGTCTTGAAAAATTGACCTCCCTAACATTACCTTCAAAGGGCACTGCTTTTAGGAGTGTAACTATGTCCCAAAGGTAAGCCCTCTAGCTATTAATACCATGCATGTTAAAAGCAAGATTCCTGCTACAATTAGAATTTTAAGTATGAAAATGTCAAGTTTCATAAATTACTCCCATCTTTGGATGCGCTATATAATAATAATAGCTGTCCACTGCAAGCGATGATGACAACAGCAGTCAGACATGTTGTCAGACAGGTGGTGTTTGAGATGCCTATGATGGTGGTCCTACGCCAGGCCTTGTGGTCCTGTGCGAGACATTCCCATGCGTTTGCATCGATGCTAAAGCGTGTCAGAGATACATTGAGGGAGTCTTTGAAACGCTTCTTTTGGCCACCGGCTTGACGCAGGCCATCTTTCACTAAAGAGACATATATATGTCTCTACAGTCATTGTTGCATGAAAAAAACTTATGTTACAGTATGAAAGTACAAGATTACTTGTATAGTATTTTAGAATAAATTATAATATTATATAATATATATTGATTTAGTTCTGTTGTAGAGTATGAAATGGTGTCTATTTTTTCTGTGCAGATTATCATGAAGAAAAATAAGAAAAAAAAGGTTAAGACTTTCTTATCAATTGCCTCAACTACTAGACATACATAGGGGAACTGAGATGCTAGACCTGTCAGGCACACCATACTGACCAAGATGTCATGTCAAGGTCAGGCACAATATACTTGCCAAGACCATAATCTTCCTTCCATGTAGTTCCCTGGAAACAGGCTGCTTTCAAGGCAGTCTGGCTGACGAAAAGACAAAATGAAAAATGGTCCATTGCTGAAAGTGCTGATAACAGAGCACAAACTCTGCGGTGGCCCCATAATTTTCATCTGACTTCATCAGGTACCCATTTACAGCTGGACCAACCGAAAGAAGCAATCATATCATGAAAAATTCCATGACATGAATGGCCTGTCAAACTGAGCATGATGTGATTTGAACCTGGTATGGGATCAAGATGCTGAGCAGCGCATGAGCTGCAGTGGTCAGTGACCTATAGCTGACTGCTAGTATCAGGGCCAGTGAACCAAAGCTGCCAAGACCCTTCTACACCTCCACGCGGAAATCCTGGATAACAGGCTACAGCAGAGCAGACTGGCTAAGGAGAAGGGATCGAAGAGGGAATACTAACCTGGTACTCAAAAAATGCTTGCTGAAGTCGAATGTGTTGGACTAAAAAGTGCAAATATCGCGGTCAAGCTGTAAACTACGACAACGCATTCCGTTCTCTGGACTACATTCTGCTACTTAAGCCCTTTCGGGATTTGGTAGTGGGAGATTGAGAACAAACGAAGCCAAATCAAGCCAAACCTGGTATTGTGAACCAAGCTCAGAACTCCTAGACCACTGAATCTCCAAATAACATATAATACTTGTCAAAGCAACACACTTCATACAAGCATACAAACTGCTCTCAATTGCACCGCAAACATAGAAGAAAGAAATAATAGTCAAGAATTTGAATTTTCTCTCTATGTCGTTACTAATTATAATTGGCTTGTTTTCTTTATGGCCAACAAATTCTCACCAACTTGCAGAGCACTGTATTTGAAAGCTTTGTGGCACTCCTGATTGTTAAAACAAATTTATCACTGCTATCTTAATATACTAGTCATACCTGTTTAGCAAAGAAAATAAGCATAGTAGTTACTATATAATGACAGTTGTTATCACATATTTAAGTCAAATTGTTATAGATAAAAAATTGTCAGCTAACCCTGCCCTCATTGTCTGACCATTTTGGTCTTGACATTGTTGGTCCCTTGTTAGTCCATGATCCAAGGATATTTACTTGATTTTCATACTGCAAACAAAAAGATGAAATGATACAGATTTAATCTAACTAATTTCATCTGCAAGGGCAAGTCAGTAAATAAGACACAAATGACTATTTAAAAAAACAAAAACTAAATGAGATACAAACTTTACAATAATTTATTATTGCACTTACATTGTCACATATTTTTCAACACAATTTTCCCAACATTGATACATTTATTCCGTCCCTTTATCAGTACACCAAAACCTGCAGCATTGAACTCTTTGATCTATTCTCTCTGCCACATTTGCACTTCACGTTCGAAGATGGCGTGGGCTAGTAGTTAAGTGACACAGCTCACAACCAAAAGGTGCTGAGTTTGATCCTTATCACAGCACCGGATATTACCCCGAGGAAGCAAACCCTTAGAAAATGCAGGAGGAAGCAGGCCCTTTCATAAAATGCATGCTGAAGTCGGATGCACTGGGCCGACAGGCGCAAAATAAAAACTACAGTGCAACGCACTTCCTTGGGGATTAGAGAAATAAGGCGAACGCAAAAAAAAAACCAACCCCACACAACCTGCAAAACAAAAAAAAACCTCGTTCAACCTCCTCATCACTCGTGAAACATCTCAGGTCGAGGTTGGTTTTTAGTGCATCAAACATGAAAATCACTCAGGACTAAGTCAGGGCTGTATGTTGGATGTTTAAGAAGTTGCAACACTAGTTGGTTAATTCTCTTCTGGGTTAATTGAGATATATGTGGTCTGGCATTGTGTAGCAGAGTCCAGGTTTTCACTGGGGTTATTCTATCTAGAATGCTACCACATGTATCCACATCATTCACGACCACACACAGCAAATAACATAGCACACAGCAGGTGGCATATTTATTATATCATACTCATACAACAACTATTAAAGTGAGTGCAATGAGATTACAAACACAAGAAATACATCTTAACTAAATAGATACTCGGAGTTTATAAGCATAAGCTATTGATGTTGCTCCAGACTAATCCCCTCCCCTTATCTGCACCCTCAACACACTCTCAAAAATTCGTCCTCACGTTTGTATTCTGTGCATTCACTCACACTCAGATCCCCTCAGGCGGGTGATCTGGACATTATACATTCAATCTATTCAACGTATACTCACATATGATCACAGACTCAATCGATCTGCGTATACACATTCTCTGGAACATATATCGTTCCCTCTGTGTCTACATTCAGATTACTTCTAGACACAGGGCGCCCAACACACACCTTATAGAGCGACTGGCCAAGACTCAAAGGCGTATGCTGGTTCAGCAACCCATTATATCTCACTAACAATCGTCAAACAGCCTATCAATCGCTCTCCTATAAAGTCGGCGAGCTAAACAGACTCCTAGCTAAATTCTGTCTCTCTCTCTCTCTCCATGGCCAGTCTACTTGAGTTAATATTTCTCTAGTATTGTATAGTCTCAAGCAGTATCAGAGGTGTCGAATGGCCCTCTGTGGGCTGTCTTGACGCAGCCATCCTCTAGTTGGGATCTGCCTCCATTCAGCTGCCATTGGAACGCATCACTCTGAACTCCTGTCACTCAAAATGTCACATCAAGCTCTGCTGGCCTCTGTCTGTCACTAATCCCCCACTACCCAAATCGGACCGCCAGTGGTCAGCACCTAGCCTCTACCTGTACCAGACACATTCTTTCCACCAACCCCCTGTTTTCCTTTGTTGACTTAGTATTGAAACGGTGAGTGACCATGGTGTAGTATTGAGACGGAGACTGATCTTGGCACACATTCAGATACCTTTGTTCTCAGAGTCGCTGACAATATCACCCTTGCCCTAAACGCTCATGCTCCGGCTGGAACTGTTACAATTGTTATGATAGAGCAATACTTCTCTAGATACTTTCTTCTAATTGCATCCTGAAGCATCAACAGAACTTCACAGAACGCTTTTTCTTATGAAGAAAGTTCTTTTGCTCTTTTAGTTTTAGTGCATAGTGCATTTTTGTCATTATAATGTATGTCCCCCCCCCCCCCCCTTGTGGAATCCAAGGAGCAAAGAGTATACCCACTGCAAACTTCAAAGCTTATTGCAACAGGTTGCTAAAGAAAGTTGTTTATGAGGCTAGCAACTTTATCATGAAAATTAAATTGCCATATAAACCACCACTGGTAGAATACACACAGTGCTATTGTGTAAGCGTTGACTAGGGGCCAGCTGCAGCTATGGTTCTATGTATTGTAAGGAGTGAAACGATGACAAATGTACATTAACTCAATAATTCATTCATTTATTTCTGAACAGTCAATTCCCATTTGGTTCTGAAATAATGTCTTCAAAATAGTAGCATTGAAAAAAGGAGGAAATGTATTGCTCAGTCACTCAAAGAAAATTTTAACAAATAAAAGAGGTTGTGATGTTAAAAAAACAGAACAGTTTATGTCAGTGACAACTAAGTCATACATTAGCTGATACCATGGCAGTACTTGTGATAGGTTACAGAACAGAATAGCTTGTCAGTGAAAAGTTTACCAAGCGTAAATTGATGTCACAAACAATACCACATACAATATGCTTGACCATAGTCAGCAAGATTGAGAGACACTGCTGTCCTGAATGTGTCAGTAGAGATACTTACTGTCTCAGCAAACACTGCTAGCTCTCCATCCTTCTGCATCTGATGCCAGTTTTTTTCCTGGGTCTGTAGTCCTAACCACAATTTGAACCTCAATACTACTGGGAGCTCAGGTCTCTTGTCCTTGTCCTTGACCTGAGGGAACTGTAGAAATACAAGGACTTGACAATAGTTCATCTTCCAAACCAAATAAATGTTCCACAAACTAAACAATATACTAATAAAAATCAAATAAATTTCCAGGGGACAGTGAGGGCTAGTGGTTAAGTGACACGGGTCACAGTCTGAAGGTGTTGGGTTCGCTCCCCATCACAGCACCGACCGATACTTTGAGGAAGCAAACCCTTAGAAAATGCAGGAGGAAGCAGACCCTTACATAAAATGCATGCCAAAAGTTGGTTGCACTAGGCTGACAGGCGCAAAACAAAAACATAGTGCAACGCACACCGGCTTGGGGAATAGAGAAATAAGGCGAATGCACACAAACAATTAATTAATTTCCCACAAGCCAAACTAAACATTATGCCATCACAATGAAATAAATATTCCACAAACTAAACATTTTGTTATCATTACCAAAGAAATATTCCACAAATTAAATATTCCTCTGCATACAGGCAAGTTGTAAGAGTATTTAGAGAACCAATAAGAATGAGAATGAATTCTACTGGAACTCTAGAAACAAAAATATGAACTATCATATTTAGTAGCAATAACACTGCTGTATCCTATTGCTTCCACATGGAGCATAGGAAAACTTATACAGCTGGTATCCATATTTGTAACTGTCATCAAAGTGCAAACATTTGCTCTTGCAGAGGTAGTTTATGTAGCAATTTATTTTATATTATGAGGTTGCTAGTCCCAAGCACAACCTCCTTCAGCTCACAATCTATGCATACTTGAAAGGTTACAATGGTCTATTTTTCACCAAGGTGAGCAGGAGTGACCAGAAACACTGAGATGCAAAGGATAATATGTGGGCATGAACAACAAAAGATTTCAGCAATGAAGTGTGGAGTTTGTGCAAAACAGATGTAGAGAAGATCTGAGTTACTCAGAGCACAATGGATCGACATGTACTAAAACTTTTGATGAAGAATTAGATCTGAAACTAAGAAATTCAACACAAAAATGTGTGAGTATTCATAAATGAATTTTTTATCCTCATTTGTCTATAGTCTTCTGTAATCTCCCCAAAATTAATTGAGGCTGGAGAGGAATAAAAAATTAAAGGTTGATATTCACATAAACAAGTATGAAGCAGTTTGGCATGGGCACACACATGATCACAACATATTGTTGTTTTTGTACCCATGCTGAACTGACTGACACTTGTGTAAGTGATAATCACTTATTGCAGCTGTTTTGTACTTAGATAAACTAATAGACCTGATATTCCTACATTAATGGAATATTTCTTTGAGATGGTTACCAGTCTACAGTGTCTAGAAATTAAAATTCGAGGTGACTTAGTACAGGTTTGTAAGATAATCAAAGGAAAGTATAAATTAGACTATAACAAGTTTTTTTTCAAAATAGAACCACCTACAAGAACAAGACGGCATAGCTATAAATTAAATAAAGAAAGGTCCAGATTAGATATTAGGAAATATTTGTTAAGTCAGAGAGTGGTGAATGCTTGAAATGCATTGCCACAGGAAGTAGTGGGACAATTAATGCATTTAATAATAGATTGGATGCACATAGCTTTTAGAGCAAGGAAATGTAAATGAAACTCGTTGTATACAGACTCTGCAGAGTCTTCTAAACCAGTATAAAGACGTTAAGTTAAGTTAAGATAAATCACAAGGCTACTCATTATTCATATAGTTGAAATAACATTTTATGTCAGAACAATTTAGACAGCACAAGGAAAAACAAGTAAATAATTGATTGATAATAAACATAAGTCCTACAACACAGGCTTACAACAACTAATATAACATCCTTGGCCCATAAGCGGAAACTTGAGCATCCTACAATGCTACACAGTAACATTATTCATATAGTTGAAATAACATTTTATGTCAGAACAATTTAGACAGCACAAGGAAAAACAAGTAAATAATTGATTGATAATAAACATAAGTCCTACAACACAGGCTTACAACAACTAATATAACATCCTTGGCCCATAAGCGGAAACTTGAGCATCCTACAATGCTACACAGTAACAGTGGACAGAAAATGTAAAAAGAATTAATTTCCTGTAATCAAATATTTGAATTGACACAACATGTGGAGTCTTGGCTGCTGTTTTCTAACACTTATTATAATCCCAAAGACAACATCAACCTCCTGAAAAGGAGAGACCAAAGCACCATTCTCTGACTTTGCACTCAACACATACAACCTGACAATCATTTGAACAGAATCCAACCAGAACATACTCCAGAGTGCCGGCTGTGCACACATCCCTATGAAACAGTTGAACATCATCTTTTTGAATTTCCGGTGCTTGTCGGTGTTTGAAAAGAGCTTCTTCCTCCGAGGCCAGACAGATGGAACACTTTGTACAGAACTAAACAGCAGCTTACAAACACTTGCAGATACCCCTATATGGCACTGGGCCAAAGGATAGGAGCCTAAACACTTATTATAACAAACTAATTGAACTCATCTTCAAGGGTATTGTAACAACAAACATTGTAGCCTGACCTTACCTTCAATGCTATTGACATGATCTTGCCACAGTACTTCCCTCTCATATCTTCATGCTCAGAAAACAGCAGATCATAAGCTGGGATGCGAAAATATGCTATTCTCTTCTGGCCACTAATCATCCACACGACAATATCAGGCATGCTGTTCTGAGGCTGAGAAAAGGGATACAGTTTTGAAACGGTACACATATACTCAAAATAAACATTGAACTGCTACTGTCCATAAAGCTTTTCTTTTGAACTGATACATATCTGCTCAACTAATTAATCGATCTCCTTTTTTTCTATATAATTTTTGTTTTGAAATAATAGTTACTCAACTCAACATAACCAAAAAACTTATATTTTTCATATAGTCTTTTGCTTAAAAATTGTCCATATCGTCTGAACATAACTAAACTTCTCATTTCAATATTTTCTTTACTTTTTAAAATATGCATTTATTAAAGTGAAAAAATAGCTTCTCATTTCCATACCATGTGTCAGGTGGAACCAGAAGTATTATGTCAGGTTGTCATGGTCTTTTAATATTACATGACAATTATATGAATAAGAAGCTTTATATCACCATGCATAACCTCTCCTTTCGATTTTGCTTCAATAGAGTATGGAGCCCTCACTGTAGTTGGTCCTCTTTTAAGTATTGATGTGCTTTAGCAGTGGTAGCTTCTGCAGCACCTTTATTTACATGATGATATTGCTAGCCCCATGCTCAATCCATCTTAGCCTGCTTTTACAATACACATGAGACTGTTGTTGTTGATTAACTAGGTCTGCAGCTCACTTTTCCTTTGTGCAGTCAACACCAAATTGAACAATTTGCAGGTGTTTCACAGGATTGTGGCCATAATATTTACTCCTAAATATAGGGATCTGGGAGACACTTAAAAGGATAATAACATTAAAAAAACTACCATTGAAGACCACAAATTCAATTATAATAAATAACCACCTGGGAAGTAACACTGGCAAAGATGAAGGTACAAAAAAAGATGACAATTTCAGAATTAAGAAGGATAAATTTGTTTTAAATTCTTTTCACCCCAAATGGAACTATACAATCTCTACAGAAAATAAGATTACGCTGTTCAACACCAATGTGAAGTTTATCCTGCTATATGGCTCAGTAACATGGAATGCGGTTTTGATTATCATTTTCAGAATGTAGACCTTCACCAACAGATGTTGTCATTGCATGCTCCATATTGGATGGTCAGAGGTAGCAACAAACACAGATCAGTAACAAAGAATACAACAACCAATACAGCGGAAGATTGAGCAGAGAAAGTGGAAATAGATTGAACACATTCTCAGAAAGAAGTCAGGTAATATTACTAGACAAGGAACACATGGCAAAGAACAGTGGAAAAGGAGGCCTATACATTGGGATCTTGAAGGGAGAAACTCAAGATGTTGGCTCAAAACAGGAACAGATGGAGAGCCTGTGTAAAAAGTATAGTAAAGTAAAGTAACCCATAGCATTACTGCCGTAGGGGTGTAAGGTGTTAGCGATCTTACATTTCAAAGGCTTGGCTATATAAGGGCGGTAGCCATCTCCTCTCCCTCGCCGCTTTTACTTCCCGGACTGAACCGGTACCCATTTAAGGCTGGGTCAACTCGGGAGCCATTGCGGTCTGAAAAAACATTACCGCCTCAACTGGGGAATGAACCCAGGACCAATCAGATGCAAAGCCAATGCGCCAACCACTGCGCTACGCGGCTCGCCTGTGTTACAGGTCTATATTCCAATGGAAGCCAAATGTATGAATGCTGATGATGATGATGATATAATGAACCCAGGACCACTCAGATGCGAAGCCAATGCGCTAACCCCTGTGATACGCGGCTCGCCTGTGTTACAGGTCTATATTCCAATGGAAGCCAAATGTATGAATGATGATGATATAATGAACCCAGGACCACTCAGATGCGAAGCCACTGCGCTACGCAGCTCGCCTGTGTTACAGGTCTATATTCCAATGGAAGCCAAATGTATGAATGCTGATGATGATGATAATATAACCACGCAGGACAGATACCTCAACTGTGAGGATCTTTATAGTGCTAACATACTGCTCCACTTCAGAGACTGCTTCATTCAAATCTGTGGCATTCTCTCGTAATGTGTTTGCTGAGGTTCTTATTGTAAGCAATGTGTCCTTTCGAAGACTCTCTGTGAGTTTATCTAGTTCATTGCTTGCATGTTGACCACCTTTTGGAGCGGATAGTGGAGACCTGTATAAGAAAATAAACAGGCCAACAACTTGTATGCCAAAATATAGGTAAAATACAATGTTATTAAAAAAAACATATCTATACCAAAGTTTCTCAACCAGTGTTCAGCAAAAGAAATTTTATTTATTGGTTTTGAGGAATTGCAATTGAATATAATGAGAATTTAAAAAAAAAACATAACTAAGCTGGCAGTTGTGGACAGAGATCAATCAGCCCTGTATGTCAGTGCATAACTCATAATCTGTGCAGCCTGACTGAGAGAATAATGATCAAGGAAAGACAAACATAGATCTAAAAATGTGCTGGACTGAAACTTGATGTGTCGGGCCGAAAAGTGTAGATATACAGCCTGATAGTAAACTATAACATAATGTAATAAAACGTCTTTTTCAGGATAAAGAAGATAAGGTCAAGAAAGGCTTGTCTATACAAACACTATTGGGAAGGGGGAGGGGGGTGTGGACTGCTGAATTCAATGAAAAACACAGCTAACTTCGCAAGCTTTTCTGTTGTTTGATGTATATGTTTTCATACATACTTGTTTTGTTTACTTGTCTTAAGATACTGAATCCGTCATATGGGAATTACCATTGCTTGAAATCTATATGTTCCTCATCCTCATTCTTTACCTCTCTTTCTTCAATAACAGCATGAATTCATTTCGTTAAGTGACCTCTTTGAATGGGCAAGGACAATATTAGAATGATAGAAAAGGAAGGGGACCTAGGGTTATAATAGATCATACAGGTAATGTGAGCGAGCAGTTCAGGTAGCAGTGATAAAGGCATGTACAATGTTAGGTATTATAAAAAGAAATATTAAACATTTGAGCAAGAAAGTGATTGTCAAACTGTATAAAGAATTAGTTAGACCTAAATTGAAGTACTGTGTACAGGTGTGGCATCCTTACTGTAGAGGAGATATAAACATGCTGGAAAGGATACAAAAATGAGCGATAAAGCTGATAGTGGGATTCAAGAATTACAGTTATGAGGAAAGACTAAAAAAAACCGGCCTACAGCGTCTAGAAAAGATAAGAATTTGAGCGATTTCTTAAAAATACAACCGCCTACAAGAACAAGAGGCATAGCTACAAATTACCCAAAGAAAGGTCCAGATTAGATATTAGGAAATATTTGTTTAGTCAGAGAGTGATGAATGCTTGGAATGCATTGCCACAGGAAATAGTGGAGGTCATGGACAGATAATGCATTTAGTAATATCTTGGATGAGAGTAGACTTTAGAACAAGAAAATGCACATGAAACTGGTTGTATACAGATTCTACAGCGTCTTCTAAACCAGTATGAAGACGTTAAGTTAAGTATCAGGCCACCTCTAAGTGTCCTCTTTGAATTAAACCAGAATAAAAGTATTTATGTGCTCTTGTAATGCTGGTTTTGGTCACAAGGAGGCAACATACGTTATACATCATACAATTCCTTCACAAGTTTGTCCTGTTCTCTTTTAACAAATCCATTTCACCTGTCATAAGAAAAAGAGGGAGAGGGAGTGACAAGTTTCATCAGGGTCAGGTGAAACATGCTGACCTAGACCCCACCTCTTGACCACGACAGTCTCCTTGAAATAGGTTGTGTTGCAGCAGTCTAGCCAACAAAGAAGGGATCAACACTTTGATTCCCATAGAAGTCTCACTTTGCACTAAAGCCAGGAGAACCCAAGCTCATCTTCATGAGTACACTTCTGAATGCATGAAGAGCTACTGTAAGTAAAATAAGTAAAGTCACCCAAAGCATTACTGCCGTAGGGGTGTGAGGTGTTAGCGACCTCACATTTCAAAGTCTCGGCTATTTGAGGGAGGTAGCCATCTACTCTCCCTCGCCGCTTTTACTTCACGAACTCAACTGGTGCCCATTTAAGACTGCGTCGACCTGGGAGCCGTTGCGGTGCGAAAAAACATTTCCGCCTCAACTGGGGAATGAACCCAGGACCACTCAGATGCGAAGCCAGCCCGCTAACCACTGTGCTACGTGACTCCCACAATAAGTCACCACCACAAAAAATCATTGAGACTTAAATTAACTTAGTACAAGTGGCTTCTAACAACCAATACAACTGTCGCTGGAGCAGCAGCAATTGCAACAACAACAACAACCTGTCATATGAGTTGGTTTTTAAATTTCACATTATGTGAAGGTGAGTCAGTAAACAGGTCACAAAGGGATAATAAAAATGATAAAATTAGATACAAACTTGAAAACCATTTATTTTTGCACTTATATTGCCCCTTGTTTCTCAACATAAGCTTTACCAAATCATTATATCAGGAACAACAAGCTGCTGCCAGAGTATCTGGTGAAACATCAGATTGGTTCGAAGTACAGAATGGAGTAAGACAGAAGTATTTTGGTTGTGGTTTCAGTTCCATTTTCACTTCACGTTCTTCAATCATACTAAATGCTGTAGGCTTAACTATGTGAATACCTATTGATGTACCCTATTTACTTACTCGCAGTCAATTATCAGCTGGTCAAGCAATGAAATCAGCAACTGAGCCAGCTCTGGAACAGGAAGTTTGGCCTGCATTCCTATACGAACTCGTTCCAAGTTTGATTGCTGTGTGGTACAAACAAAATCATGTCTCAACACAAATACAAAATACAAATTTAAGAAACACAACTCATTAAAATTAATATAAGAGGAGTGTGTAGCTATCCAGTTAGGATACCAGCTTTCTAGTCTGGAGGACACATGTTCAAATCCCAGTACAAGCTAAGGCTTTTTCCATCGAGTGTGAAATAAAAAAACTTAGCCTTTTTCCTTGTTGTTATTATAAGCCCTTTGTATTGCGTTAACTCTTGATATTTCTTTGATGTTATAGCCAGAGTTGGGGTTGAGGATGAACGCTCAACGCCAACTAAGCTCCCATGGTGTGCGTCTAATTTAGCCTCTGACAACTAAGGCCATCTTCTGGCCTTCGCGAGGCAGAACTGTTTTGACTAACAGGAGAAGGGGTGGAAGGCAAGTCACTGATGCCTTAAAACCAGTAGTTTCGGGCAGATAAAGCTCAAAAGCCTAGAAAGGCAGCTCATCCAGGAGAAGAAAAAGCCTTGCAGTTAAGATACTGGTATATATTGTCAAGTTTTGTCAGATATAGCTGTGCAACTTGTTTTTTGATAACTCTGAAAGTTGGTCAGCGTCTAGCAAACCTGACAACTGACAATGTGAAAAGGAGCACACACAAGAGCATACAATACCTTATGCTAGAGCAAGGAAAGGCAATCTCAGCTGAGTGTTGTGGCAATGCAGACTAGGCCTAGTGAAGTTCCGACAGGCGAACAGATAGAATATTGCTCTGCTGATCTGGCAGCTTCTGCAGCTTGCCTTGTTCCAAATGTATTGGTATAACCTTTTCCTTGGATCAAACAAGGCAGACCGAGAGAGGGACCATACTGCAACATATGGGCAACATATGGGTCTCTATATTTCTGCCGGGCTTTGTGTTAAAAGCGCAATTACTATCGTCTGACAAGACAAAAAGAGCCAATGAATGAATTTCTACGATGGTAGGTTACAATGGCTCTTCTTACATCCTGAGGCATACTTGAGAAGGTAGGCCGTCTGGCTGCAGTGCAATGTGAGGCCCCTCAATAAGTTATTGTGAGGATTACAGTGTCGATCCCTATCTCATTAGTCAGCATGATGTTTCCAGGAAGTGACATAGGATGTTGGTCAGTATATTTCACCAAACCCTGATGTTACTCTTCACTCCTACACACTATATTGTACTGCAATGGAAGTGGCACTTAAGGCAAGTGGCATTTACTCCACAGTCCTATCAATTTCCCAGACAGATCTCAGCAATGGAAAAATGCCTTGATGTTGACAGTTTACTGATGATTAGCAATATTTACACATTCATTGATAACAACTGCCGAAGACGGATGTGTCGGACCGAAAGATGCAAATATCGTAGTCAAACTGTAAACTAGCGACACAACGCACTCAGTTCTCCAGACTACATCCTACTATTTGCAAAGCCCTATTCAAAGTTTAGTAGCGAGAGATTGAGAACGAACGCAGAAGAAAAAAAAGATTGATAACAAAAATGAAAATTTTCTTAAAGTAAACATGTTTCTAGCATTCTAGGAGAAAGTCCGGTACTTGGGCGTTAATTCACCCACGGATTATACTAATTCAAATTTAGTAGAC
The DNA here is from genome assembly GCA_036924085.1 of Ariolimax columbianus. Classification (NCBI taxonomy): domain Eukaryota; kingdom Metazoa; phylum Mollusca; class Gastropoda; order Stylommatophora; family Arionidae; genus Ariolimax; species Ariolimax columbianus. The sequence goes on from JAVGWX010000001.1 coordinate 38,348,961, forward strand.
TGTAGCCACACGAAGCACCATACTTTTCAATTTGCGCGTCTTCAATTCGCACTGTAAACCTGTGTCCATGTCATTCTCAGATCTAACACCGTACGTGGAAGATGGATTTATTGCAGTTGTCACACTTGACACGCAAGAAAATAAATTGTGTGCAGTTTTAGCAGGAAAGACGAATTATACACACTGTCCGACTGTGTGCTAAAAATCATGTTATGACTTTGTCTCTCACAGTTCGCCAAGATTGTTAGAGATGTCGCATGTCAGCAGGATATTCCTGTTCGTTCTGGCACATGGTTAGAGGGCACCTAACATCGGAATAAAGTCCGTCAGTTAGACCCGTTCGACAATATTCTGCAGGACATCACATAATTTTGGCCTCCTCTTTAAATCGTGCAGCTACAAACGAACAACATTATTTACATGATGATATGTGCATAGCTTCAGCAATCCTTGGTAATCTGTTCCCCTCATGGCCCTTTTCAGGGCCCACAAAACCCACAAACCAGCACCAAGGTCCTTTTTAGGGCCCACAAAAAACAACAAAACTGCACACTGATAGCTAGACACGTATAATTATTTTTGTATGGAAACCCGTGTGGTCATTGAATGGTATAAAATTTCAGAATGGCTGAATTAATGCACAAGAACTGAAAATCCTTCTGATTCGATCAATGACCTTATTTCTTTAAATAACTACTATTTTTTAAAATAACTAGTAGTTGTCCTAGCTTTGCCATTACTTAGACACCTTTCAAGAAAATTCTTAAAACACATTCATCATCATCATCTCAGTCTCTGTAGACCATGCGAGTGTCACTCTGTGAGTTTTGTCCAGCTCTGTCTCCTGTATTTTAACACAGTCTGCTATGACTGTAAAGGTCGATCTGCAAGTGACAGTTCCTGCCACAGATTATATAACCATGCTGAAGAGGCTGGCTTGCTGGGGTGTTCCTTGATATCTTCAGTTATTCTCTGCAGCCAGAAGGTCTTTACGAGCGTCGGCAATCACTACGCCCTTTCAACTGACTGTCTCCAAACAGCTCAATCCTGAGCAATTGTTTCTTGGCCCTCGAATGTGATGTCGCACGACTTCATATTCCTCTTGCATACATCCTTGAAAACAGTGTGGGATCTAATTCTTCTTGCGCCAATGACCAGCTGTCTATAGAGAATATCCTTTGGCAGCCTCTCATCTTCCATGCATTAAACATGACCCAACCATCAAAGACATCGCTAGCATAACAGCGAGTACATGCTGTGAATGTTTTCTCGCTATAAGACCACATAATATGACACTCTCTTGTTCCACCAAATGCCCAATAAACACACCTCATGTGAAAGGTGGTGAGCCGCCGTTTCTGCTTAGTGTAAGTGCTCCAAACCTCACTTGCAAACATGAGAGTGTCAATAATAATAATAATGTTCGCTTAGGCGTCTGAGGCCCGTTGTGTCGGATGAACACCACCATGTCCAGTTGTAACTGTGTGCTGCCAGGCCTCCTCTAAGGCAAATGGGGAGGCTGCTACCTGTTGGACGACCTCTCAGGTGCTTCCAGCCAGCAGAACACCTAAATATTATGAAAAGACATTAGGAGGTCCTATTTCCTTCTTAATGATTAAAGGTTTGGTCCTCTGTTCAACGGTTAGCACTAAGCACGAAAATCAGATTAATGCGTACACTGGTCCTGTCAATATTCCTCTATGCGTGTGAGACATGGACAGTTACAGCTGACCTTCAACGAAGGATACAGCAAAAAGAGATGGGAGGACAACATAAAAGAATGGACCAGTCTCCGACCAGAAGAGTCACAGGCAGCGGCATCTGACAGAGAGGGATGGCGTAGAGTTGTGAGGATGTCTTCATGTGTGCCCCAACGACCTCACCGGTTACAGGATGACCTGACCTCTGTTCAATACTGGTACAGTAATTCTTTGCTTATATTCTGTTCCTAAGAATCGACTTGACTGCACTCAGGGCATACCCATAAGTGCTCAGTCTCTCTCAGAAAATTACCAAGGGTATGGATACTGATGGTTTCTGTGGCTCATTGGTTTGTACACACTCCTGCTCTATCCTCTCATACACCCCACTCCACTCAACCCTTGTTTGATTTCACAGTTCTACTGTCTGTATACTTTTGGTTCACCTATTGCAGCTATCATCCAACATGAAGTCACTGACAGATTTCAAAATATCCCCCAAATCCACATCTAGTGTGTCCATAATGGGTCCTTGAGAAGTCAGCATTTCAATCCTTTCATTGATCTGAACCTCAACATAAATAGGACAGTATATGGAGGTTTGAGACCACTACAGCTGCTAATCACTCATGCTTTTGGCAGTGGTTCTGTACATTTGGAAGCACGGAATGGGAGCCTGACGTTAAAACTGCCTTTAAAGAAGTCTCAGATGACCATCTGAGAGCTTAACTTCTTTATACTGGTTTAGAAGACTCTGCAGAGTCTGTATACAACCAGTTTCTTCTACTTCATTGATCTAAAAATAAATATGCACATCCAATCTATTCCTGAATGGATTAACTGACCCTGCCTCCATTATTTCCTGTGGCAACGCATTCCAAGCATTCACTACTCTCTACTATCTGACTTAAAAATATTTCTAAATATCTAATCTGGACCTTTCTTTAACTAATTTGCAGCTGTGCCTTCTTGTCCTTGTAGCTATCTGTATTTTGAAAAACTTGTTATAGTTAAATTTATGTCCACTTGATTATCTTATTAACCTGTATTTAATCCACTCGAATTCTTCTCTTTTCTAGACAATATTGAATTTTTCGTAGTCTTTTCTCATCTGTAACTCTGGAATCCCACTATCAGTTTTGTTACTCTACTTTGTATCATTTCCAGCATGTTTATATCCCCTCTATGGGAAACTGAGACGTTGGTGGTCAGTCACAACATAATGACAAGGACATCGCGTCAGGGTCAAGCCCAATATTCTGATCAAGACCTCTATCCGTCTTCCATTTAGCATTATCTGGAAACATACTGTTTTTAAGGCAGTCTGACTGACAAGATGTGGATTGATGTGATCCCCATAGTACTGAGCTTCCCACAGATGAAGCCAAACATAGCACAACCGCCTGAAGGATCGCTGTCCCCCTGCATCAGCACAATTAGGATGTGAGAAAAGCTACTGCAATCCGCCACTCAACGCCCTTCTCAGGGCACACAAAAGAATAAACGTACTCATTGTAGGCATTAAACAAAAACATACACCCTCTACAATCAAAACTCCACACCTGTACACAGTACTCCAAATTAGGTGTAACTATTGCTTTATACAAATTAACTATCACTTCCTTGTTTCCTATGTTTAGAATTTCATTTTATCATACCTAACATTGCATTTACCTTTTTCACTGCTACTTTGACTTGCTCACTCACCTTACCTGTATGATCTATTATAACCCTTAGGTCCCTTTTCTTTTCTAACTTCCTAATATTGTTCTCTCCCATTCTTTAACTATATTCCATGTTGGACCTACTCATGTGGATGACTGTACATTTATCTACATTAAACTTCATCTGCCAGCTCTCAAACCATTCTTGAATTTTATCTAAATCTGACCTCAAAATATCTATCTCTGCATAGTTTTGTGTCATCCATGAATTTTGCAATCATGGATCCAATATCATTGTCCAACTCTTTTATATATATCAAGAACAAAATTGATTCCAAAACCGAGCCCTGCGGAACTCCACATTTCACCTCATACCATTAAGGTACTTCTTAGTTATGCCCATTCTGTATCTTTTTCTTCTTAACCCTTTTTCTATCGATTTGGCAACTTCACCACCTGATTGTAACTAACTAAACAAACTTTGATGAGGAACCTTACCAAAGGCCTTAGCATATTCTAGATAAATAACATCCACTGGTTCACTTTCATCTATCATTTTAGTAACCTCCTCCATGAATTCTAATAGATTTGTTAAGCACAATCTCCCTTTAGTAAACCCATGCTGACTATTTCTGATTAGATTAAATTTGTCCAAGTAAACATTACAATGTTTTCTTTGATTATTGACTCTGAAATTTTGCAGACTATGCTAGATAAACTCACTGGTCTATAATTTTCTGGATCTGATTTTTGCTCTTTTTGAACAAGGGGATCACTCGTGCATCTTCCCAATCCCAAGGAACAATCCCCTTCACAAGTGATTGAGAATATAATATAGCCAATGGTTTTGTTTTGTGGTCTTTGATTTAAAACAACAATTTTTGGATGAATACCATTTTGATCTGGACATTTATCTACTTTCAACCCCTCCAATTGTTCAAAAACCATTTCCTCCATAATGCAGACTGATCTTAATTCCTTAGTGTCCATTTTGGAAAATATCTATGGGCTCTGGGATCTTGGAACACTCTTTTTTTGTGTAGACTGTGGCAAAGTACTGATTGAGTATTTTAACAGCATTGCTTTTCTCACTTATTATTTTTCCTGTTCTATCTTTGAGTAAGCATACTTTGTCTTTCATTCTTTGTTTATTACTAACATAAGAAAAGAAGCTCTTGCTATCAGTCTTGATCTTTTAAGAAAGATTTATTTCGAAATATAATTTTGCAGCTCTGTTCACTTTATGAGCTGTGTTCTGTTTATCTAAATATTTTAAATGTTTAAAAAAAATATGTTCTTGCCTCTATATTATTTCCAAGCTTTATTTTTAGCTCTTCTACGTTTAACTACAGATCTAGTTATTCCCTTTTTTTATTTGGGGTCTAACTTCCTACATGGAACAAATTCCTCTTTTAGAATATCTAGAATTGTTTTGAACCTCTCCCACTCTTCTTAAACATTTGTTCTATTGACCGTAGCTTTCCAGATTATGTGGCTCCCTGCTTCTTTATCTTCTCAACATCTGTCTGAGAGTAGTCATATGTTCTTGTACTTATGCTTTCTTTCTTCCTTGTTATAAGATACCAATGGATGATCTGATGGTCATTTGAGACATCAGTTCTCCAACAATAACATCTTCAATCACATTTTCCTCTGTAGTAAATACTAGGTCTAGTGTGTTTTTGCTTCTGGTAGTTTCTTCTACATGTTGAATAAAAAAATTGTCAGTTATGCACTTGATGGTTTTTGACTCAACAAGTGCTTCTGCCAATTTCTGGAAAGTTTAAATTCCTCTTTAATAATAATTTGTATGCAGATAGATCAACAAATGAGAAACAAGAAAGGAAAAACTTACAAGTCTATCATAGATATTTAGCAACATGTTCAGTGACTCAAGTCTGAATGAGATGTCTTCCCAAGAACAATCCACAACCACACAGGGTTTTGTGTTAGCCCATGGCAAGAAGTAGTAGTAGCACCCATCAAACACAGCATTTGTTGGCTGGGTAGTCGATGCACATGGAGGAACATTCTCATCCAATTTGTTGCCATAGTTTCCTATATGAGTATTTAAACAAAAATGTGTATTTCTGATGTAAATGGATAAACACAAAGCAGTTTTTACCAAACAGTATGACACAATACACTAGTCAGCCGCAGCACACATCTGAGTGTGCAGTGAGCTTTTTGCATATTTATTAAATGAAGCATGTTCTTTCCATGATTAAGTAAAATAAAACTGATTTTACAGCTTAACAAATTTAATTAAGAGCAGTTTAAAAAAATTTAAAGTAGTTCCAAATGAATGTTCCCCCCTTTTTTTTTAAAGTCACAGGAGAAAAATTTATTGAATATACATTTCTGCATTAAATCTAGTTCTTTTCTCTGTTCACATTTCTGTCTAAAATAATTCTATTGACATCAACTAGAAGCCTGATGACTGACTCACCCATACTGACTTCAAACTCAATGGGAGCATCAATCATGCTTGGACTTATTAAACCAGCATTGTAGAAAGCTGCATGCACCCTGTATTTGCGTCTCCGCATGAACTTCTGCAAGGATATAAGCATATTTATTGAATGAATGCAACAGAATGTACATTTATCTGCTTTAAGTTGATAAATATATTATTGGAATGGTTCCAACATCACAGGCTAAAGTTTCTCTACCTTATATCTATATTTACTTGAGAAGACTACTGACACAGTTATGAACTAAATTATTTATTTGTGTTTACCATACTTCACATAATTTTTGTTTGTTTTGTTTTGCGTAATTAAACATTTTACACATATCTTTGGTTCAGTATTATGAATCAGATGCTTTAATTTGTTTTGAAATTCAGGGCTACAACTGTTGCTCAGTACAAGTTCTTATTTTCGATAGCTCTGCAAATGTGTTTCTGATGTATTTCTTGTCTTTTGTTATTCAAATGTCCAAACATCGCACACTAAAGTCTATATTTTCTAGAAGTGTCTGACAGTTATCATGATTTATTTTATAATTATAAAAGTTGTGCTTCTTATATTTTCTTGTGGGTCTTCTGTTACTGAAAAGGTACATCCTAGCAAGAACATCACCTCAGGTCCTAATGGAGTACAGTTTTGCCATATCAAGTAGTGGAATAAGGCAGATAATACACGCATTATCACTGCAGCATAATACTATAAATGAGAAATTATGAAATAAAAAATATAATGAGACCTACCCTTCGAGTTGAAGATATATTGAGATGGAAAGCACAATGGTTTGGTTATCTCAAGAGAATGCAACCTGATCAATTACCCCTGTTTATTTACAATACAAGAAGACCTGGCTACAAGACATGATGAAGTCTGTGTGGGAGATCAATAGCTGATATAACAAATCCTACAACAATACAGGCTTCAAACAACTGACATCACATTCGGCCCAAGAAAGACAACTTAAGCTCCCCAGATACAACACATGGCCCAAGAAAGGCAACCTAAGCTCCCCAGATACAACACACATGGCCCAAGAAAGACAACTTAAGCTCCAAAGATACAACACACATAGCCCAAGAAAGGCAACTTAAGCTCCTCAGATACAACACATGGCCCAAGAAAGGCAACTTAAGCTCCCCAGATACAACACACATGGCCCAAGAAAGACAACTTAAGCTCCTCAGATACAACACACATAGCCCAAGAAAGACAACTTAAGCTCTAAAGATACAACACACATAGCCCAAGAAAGGCAACTTAAGCTCCCGAGATACAACACATGGCCCAAGAAAGGCAACTTAAGCTCCTCAGATACAACACACATAGTCCAAGAAAGACAACTTAAGCTCCAAAGATACAACACACATAGCCCAAAAAAGGCAACTTCAGCTCCTCAGATACAACACATGGCCCAAGAAAGGCAACTTAAGCTCCCCAGATACAACACACATGGCCCAAGAAAGACAACTTAAGCTCCTCAGATACAACACACATAGCCCAAGAAAGACAACTTAAGCTCCTCAAATACAACACACATAGCCCAAGAAAGACAACTTAAGCTCCTCAAATACAACACACATAGCCCAAGAAAGACAACTTAAGCTCCTCAAATACAAAACATTTGGCCCAAGAATGACAACTTAAGCTCCTCAGATACAACACATTTGGCCCAAGAAAGACAACTTAAGCTCCTCAGATACAACACACATAGCCCAAGAAAGACAACTTAAGCTCCTCAGATACAACACATTTGGCCCAAGAAAGACAACTTAAGCTCCTCAGATACAACACATTTGGCCCAAGATCAATCTGTATTATGAAGGAAATGGCTTTAAAAAAATAAGAGGTGTTGAAAGTAGATAAATGTTCAGGTCAAGATGTTATTCATCCAAAATTGCTGTTTGAAATTAGAGACCAACTAGCAAAACCATTGGTTGTATGATGTTCTCAATCACTAGCAAAAGGAATTGTTCCAGGGGATTGGAAAGAAGCAGGAGTGATCGCCTAATTCAAAATGGGAATATATCAAATTATAGACCGGTAAGTTTAACGAGCATAGTCTGTAAATTGTTAGAGTCAATAATCAAAGAAAACATTGTAATGCATTTAGACAAGTTTAATCTAATCAGAAATAGTCAGCATTGGTTCACTAGAGGGAGATCGTGCTTAACAAATCTATTAGAATTCATGGAGGAGGTTACTAAAATGATAGATAAGGTGAGCCAGTGGATGTTATTTTTCTATATTTTCCAAAAATTATTTAGAAAGCTGAAATCACATAGAATAGGTGGGGAAGTTGCCAAATGGATTGAAAATTGGTTAATGGATAGAAGGCAGAATGGGCATAAATAAAGAGTACTGTGAGTGATGTTAAGTAAAAAGTGGAGTGCCACAGGGCTCGGTTTTGGGACCAATTTTGTTCTTGATATATATAAATAATGTGAACACTGATATCGGTTCCATGATTGCAAAATTCACGGATGACACAAAACTATGCAGTAGTGTCTCATCTAAAGCAGAAGTGGATATATTGAGGTAGGATTTAGATACAATTAGAGAATAATCTGTGAGCTGGCAAATGAAGTTTAATGTAAATAAATGCACATTCATCCACATGGTTAGATCCAATATGGAACATAATTACAGAATGGACGAGAACAATATTAGAATGATAGATAAGGAAAGGGACCTAGGGGTTATAATAGATCCTACAGGTAAAGTGAGTGAGCAAGTCCAGGTAGCAATGAAAAAGGCAAATGCAATGTTAAGTATGATAAAAAGAAATATTAAACATAGGAGCAAGGTAAGTGATTATCAAACTGTATAAAGCTTTAGTTAGACCTAGATTGGAGTACTGTGTACAGGTGTGAAGATATGAACATGTTGAAAAGTATACAAAAAAGAGCAACAAAGCTAATAGTGGGATTTCAGAATTATAGTTATGACTCAGAATAATGAGTGTCTAGAAAACAGAAGAATTTGAGATGACTTAATACGGGTTTATAACATAATCAAATGAACGGATAAATTAGACTATAACAAGTTTTTCAAAATATAACCACCTACAAGAACAAGAGGGCATAGCTGCAAATTAGCTAGAGAAAGGTCCAGATTTGATATGAGGAAATATTTGCTTAGTCAGAGATAGTGGTGTATGCTTGGAAAGGATTGCCACAGGAACTAGTAAAGGCAGGGACCATTAATGCTTTTAAAAATATATTGGATGCGAGTAGCTTTTAGAGCAAGGAAATGTAAATGAAACTGGTTGTATACAGACTCTTCAGAGTGTTCTAAACCAGTATAAAGACGTTAAGTTAAGAAAGGTAACTTAAGCTCTCCAGACACAACACATTTGGTCTAAGAAAGACAACTTATGCTTCCTAAACACAGTACACTTGGCTCAAGAAAGACAACTTATGCTTCCTAAACACAGTACACTTGGCTCAAGAAAGACAACTTATGCTCCCTAAACACAGTACACTTGGCTCAAGAAAGACAACTTATGCTCCCCAGACACAACACACATGCCAAAGAAAGGCAACTTATGCTACCCTTGGCTCTTAATAGCACAAGTGAATGGAAATGTAAGTAATTAATACTACAAATCATTACTAAATATACATGATGTCTCACCTCCACTCGAAGTCTGTCATCTCCTACAATATCTTCCACATTCTTCTCTGGCATCTCTCCCAGGCTGGTTGATAGCTGTATCAAGGCACGGCCCCTGTATGCAACACCTTCACCCTACAAACAAAAATTAACTTTGACCCAACAAAACAAATAAGTAAATAAACTCAAGGGTTGTGAATCAAACAAAAGTTACAGTAAAATAACCAACAGGACAATTGAATTATGATCATTTGGGGGAAAAAAATCAAGACACCTCGATATAAATGACAAGGAAGTAGACAAGCCAGAGATTCAAATTATGTTCACCTAGGTCTCAATATTGCCTTTAGTAAGAGAGATGTGCTAGGCCAGGTCCTCTGAATGCCTATAGCAAATGTCTTTAATTTCTGTTTTATGTTTTTCTAGATGCTTATTATCTACTTGTCATTGTGGTCATTCTAATATATATTGAACAGTTTGAGCAAAAATCAATTCACCCTTGGTAATATAACTTATTTACCTAAACTCACATTAAGCATGGGCTCTGGCAAAGAAGGATGAAAAAAGCTGGTAAGCATATAAAATGTGGTGCTATTGTAGAATGGAAAGAGTGAGCTAGACAGAAAGAAGATCCAATGACAATGTCATCACTGAGGTAGATGCGCCAAGACATTTATTGAAAATGATACAGAAATAAAGATTGAGTTGAATGGAACACAATATGTGACATGAAAGTTTTTCTACAGATGGTACTAGAGGGAAAGATCCAGGGAAAAAGAGGAAGGGAGCAACCAAGACTCACCTTTACATCCCAGGCATGTTGAGATATTAAAGTGCATACCACTGAGCTTAATGACTTAAGAGCAGCACTCTGCAAACTGTGCCAGCAGTCCGCACCAAAAAGGGTAGTGGTACAGTGGGTCCCATCACACTGCAACATCCAAGGCAACGAGGAGGCAGACAGACTGGCAAAAGAAGGTGCAAGACTACCACAAACAGATACTAGTATGACGTACGAAGAGTCAAAACGGCTTATCAAAGCCAGATACATGACCAAATGGGAAACCGAACATACTGGTTACACCAAAAACGATGCCTATTACCAGTTGAACCGAAGAGAGCAGGTCGTTGTCCTCAGACTTCGCACTGGCCACAATAGACTGAGGTACCACCTATTCAACAAATTGAAGATAGGTGGTAACGACGAATGCCCGTGCGGTACCGGTAAAATGACCGCTGAACATCTGCTGCAGAACTGCCCGACATACGAGGATCAGAGAGAGCAGATGTGGCCATCACCAGTGGAACTGCAAGACAAGCTCTATGGCAGCGGCGACAGCCTCAGGATGACCGCCGCTTTTTTCGAAAAAATAATGGTTACTGTCTGACTGCGTACGAAGAAGAAGAAGAAAGTGCATACCTATGCTGAAATGAAGAGAGCTGCAAAGAATAGGATCAAATGGAGACATGCTCAGACAACTTTACAACTAGTACTGACCAACCAGATGATTATGATGATATTAATTACTAAATATCTTAAAATATGAAACAGCTTTTCCATTCTCAATAAAGTGTTCAATACTCCAACCTTTCATACTGGTTCAAGAAAGAAGATTTAATGAAGTCGTTAGTCTGTCTGCTTTACTTTCAAACAGAAGAACATTGAGACATCTCACTGTATTATAGAATGTCAGTTTCCACCACTGCCTGTCTATTCCCAGTTTCTCTGTCTCTATTAAGGGTTTTTCAGACAATTTCTGAATATTAACTGTCCAGTCCACCACATGTTAGGTCATACCTTTTTCTCATCCTCAGAGCTAGTCCTTTGAGTATAGAGCGGGCAGTCTATGTTGGCTGAGCCATGTGATTTTTAGTTGGTATGTTTTTCATCATCATCTGTTTGATCAGTCCTGAGTCTGGTTGTAAGGTATTCTCTCCATTTCAGCATAAGTTTGTACTTTAATGTACCTGCATACCTGAGATGTGAAGGTGAGTCTTGGTCGCCTGGGTCCTCTCTCCCCTTGAATCTTGCCCTCTAGTATCTTCTGTAGAAGACTTTCATATCTCATATTGTGACCCAGCCAACTCAACTAATGTTTTTGTATCATACGCAATAGTCTTTGTGTGCCCACTTCAGTGACTACATTGTTATTGGATCTTCTTTCTGTCCAACTCACTCTTTCCATTCAATGGCAGTATAACATTTCTAACGTTTTCAATGTTTTTTCACCCTTCTTTGTTAGAGTCCATGTTTCAGCCTCATACAATGTACTATCGGCCATATATGAATGGCGATTATTCTTTTCCTCAGTTCTATCCTGATATTCTTTGAGGTTAACAATTTGTTTTTCTCTGAAGCCCTTTTTTGCCATTGTAATCCTTGTCTTAATTTCTGTCTCATTGCAGACATCTTCTGTTATGGTTTGCCATAAATATGTAAACTTCTGTACTTGTACAATTATTTCTTCATTGATGATCACCTTTACTTGCCTATGTTGCTTGAAAATTGCTTGACTATTTGCAATGCTGTTACTAATCCTCCCACTATCGCTTGGTCATCGGCAAATTTGATGGCATTAACTTTGACACCCTAATTACAACTCTACATAACCTTGTTCATCATCATCTCAGAATATGCATTATAGAGACTCTGTGAATGCAAGCAGCCCTGTCGCATCCCCTGTCTTATGGAAATTGAATCAGTATGACCTTCTGAGATTGAAATAATCGCCTCTTGATTTTCGTACAGATTCTGGATTAACTTAATGAGTATTCTTCCTATAGCTATTTGTTGCAGCATCTGAAAAAGTTTGCCCCAGGGGACTCGATCAAACTGTTAATTGGTCTCTTTATGGTCTGATATTCTGTTAGTTTGTTTTTTGTTTGCTGCCATCTCAGAAATCATCCTTTGATTATTACAAAGATAAAAACACTACAAAGGAAGTCCACTTGTAAGTAGATAAATGTGGCACAATTTCATTGAAACTTTCTGATTATTTCTTATATATTATCATGCAAACCATTACACATGTAATTATAACTAATATTTCCTAGTTAAATATTCATTTCCCACCTTTCCAAGGTTCAAATCTTCATAGTCACTTGGCAGATCAGAGTATTCTCGTGTAGACCCATAAAGGTTGACATAAGATGGACCAAATGTTGGCAGAAATCCTAAATTATAATAACCCAAAATAGTAAGAATAGTAAGGCACAAAGAATATTATTATTTAGAAAATTATTTGCACACTGTAAAGAAAACTGTCAACATTAAAATAATTGGTGTGGCCATATACTGCTGCTTTAACAGAGAACTGGACCTGTGATAACAGTAAACAAGAAAACATTTTTCAATTTTCTGCTTGCTTAGCTGTTTAAAGCAGAAGCTCAAGCTTATGTGACGAGTAGATTAAATTTAATATTGTTATTTTTAATTTTGCCATCTGTATTTATTAATTTATATTTTACATTCAAATTTTCTAAAAATACTGTAAAGTTATAGCATCATTTTTTAAATATTTTTTTTCTCCGGTGCGCATTGCACTGCGGTTTTTATTTTTGCACCTGTTGGCCCAGTGCATCTGACTTCGGCATGTATTTTATGTAAGGGCCTGCTTCCTCCTGCATTTTCTAAGGGTTTGCTTCCCCAGGATAATGGCCGGTGCTGTGATGGGGATCAAACCCAGCACCTTCGGATTGTGAGCCGTGTCACTTAACCACTAGCCCACGCTGTCCCCCATTGTTATATAAAAACAGGGATTTCTAAAAATGACCAAGTCTCAGGAAAAATGATTTAATTTGGTGGTCACCTTATTATAAGTAAGTTAGTTAGATATCGATACAATTATACCCTGATGAATGTTGTGGGGAGCGTAAGTCACTTCTCCTGGGCCAGATCTGTTATATCGGGCGTCATCAATCTGCATTGGTAGACAATCGTCGTTAATGTGTTTATCTCCCTTCCCCTCAGGTGCTCTCTCACTCGGAAGTCAACCCATCGGACATTGTAAGCTCAAAGGGGAAGCTCATCAAGGAGCATTCTTATGAAACGATTGAACCATCACACCTTATGTTTGGATATGTATTCGGCACATGGGATGAAACCAATCCCCCTTTTGTGAATGTCCTCATTCCTCAATTTGTCTCTCCTGGAGATGTAGACGGTCATTTGCAAACATCTTTGCAGGTGGATATTTATTCAGTCATACATTTACTATAATTGGTGTGCACTGATCCTTTAAAATTGACATAAAAATCATGTATGGTAAACTGGATAACGATTGTTCATATTTTATTAAAGAAAATCAATGCTTAAAATGCTCCACATTGTTTTTCATGCATTATATTCTAACAATCTATGGGCCCACATAATATTAGTAATAATATTTAAGGATCCATGAGTGTCATCTAACATCAATAAAGCAGTTATATAAGGAAATTTTATGAACAATAAAATGAATCTAACATTTAATTCTCTTAATTCTAACAAAAACATATCATAACTGCAATACATTTTAGTTTGCGATGAAAATGGAAATTAATATGTCACTATGCTAGGGACGGCACAGTTGAAACAGGATGAATGATATCAACAAACCAAAACAAAACAAAACGTAGCAGCAATAAAATGTATCTAGGTACAAATCAGATAGCTACAGTAAAACTGAAAGCCAAATATCAATGCTCACAAAGACAAGTATGGTTAGTTTTATGTGGCCACAAATACACCACATAAAATTGATCCAGCATTTACATAAAACATATATATATATATATAAACCTCTGCATAATACTTGTTTATAAGATTATGCAGAGGGAGGCTACAAAAAAATTCAATTTAAAAGATAACTCCACTTGTTTGTGGTCACATTACAAAAAATTCATTTTTATTAGATCAGTTACTTGGTAAGTGTCACTTTTAAAGGTAAAAATAATTTACAACAACTCAAAATGAGTTCATGCTGTTCTTTTAACAACATTTCTGTATGGTCATAAAAAAAAGATATTGTAACTTGTGTGAATAGTTTTCATTTACTGCTGAAATTTGGCAACCTGACACATCACATGATGGATGTATGTGATAGCTACACTGATGATATATCTAAGTTACAATTTCAATATTTCTAATGTTATTTTAATGTGAAGAAAAATTCCCGTATAAAATAATTAAAGAAATTATACAATTTCACGAATTGTCAGACGTATATGAAGAGTGAGAACCCTAGACAGATTAAATGCAACTGCAACAAATAACTCAAATTGCCAGTTCTAACATGTTTCAAAACAATTGTTATTTACCACTCGCAGGAAGTGGACGTGTTATACTTTGTACGATGTTAACTGGAATAATAAAATACACAGCTCTTACTGCTCTTTAGTAAGTGAGGCACACTGTCTTCAACCACAAAGTTAATCTGTTTCGTTACAATCGCCACTTAGTAAGATCCCTCTCATGAATCTATATGAGCTTGGTAAGATGTCTCTCATAAAACTATATAAACTTAGTAAGATGACTCATAAAACTATATGAACTTAGTAAGATTACTCTGATAAAACTATACAAACTTAGTAAGATTACTCTGATAAAGCTATATGAACTTAGTAAGATGTCTCTCATAAAACTATATGAACTTAGTAAGATTACTCTGATAAAACTATACAAACTTAGTAAGATTACTCTGATAAAGCTATATGAACTTAGTAAGATGTCTCTCATAAAACTATATGAACTTAGTAAGATTACTCTGATAAAACTATACAAACTTAGTAAGATTACTCTGATAAAGCTATATGAACTTAGTAAGATGTCTCTCATAAAACTATATGAACTTAGTAAGATGTCTCTCATAAAACTATATGAACTTAGTAAGATGTCTCTCATAAAACTATATGAACTTAGTAAGATGTCTCTCATAAAACTATATGAACTTAGTGAGATGTCTCTCATAAAACTAAATGAACTTAGTAAGATTAATCTGATACAACTATATGAACTTAGTAAGATGTCTCTCATAAAACTATATGTAACTTAGTAAGATGTCTCTCATAAAACTATATGAACTTAGTAAGATTACTCTGATAAAATTATATGAACTTAGTAAGATTACTCTGATAAAGCTATATGAACTTAGTAAGATGTCTCTCATAAAACTATATGGACTTAGTAAGATGTCTCTGATAAAGCTAAGTGAACGTAGTAAGATGCTCAAGATGAATCATATGGGATGTTAACATTTAACACAATTAAACTATCTTCTTCATAGGGTTGTTATTTTTGTTGTGAGAAAAATTGTTATTGGAAATATTGTTAGAAATTATTTATGCTTTTTTTTTGGTTTTTCAAAATATTGTTAGAATGTATTAGTGCTATTTTTAAGTTGGTAGCTTATTATATTATTATTTGTTCTTTTTTCACTTCTTTAGTTCTTTATATAGAACCGATATATCAGCTTGCAAACTTTCTTACAGTGCTACAGAGCTGATATGTTGACTTGAACTCTTACAATATTTATATTTGAAAGTTTCTCAATAACGTTTTCTGAATTTATAAATGTACCTGTACTTCCAGCCAGAAGTTTTATATTTCAAAAATAAATGTGTCCAGAAGCCAAAATATTCTGGAGTGAATGAGTTAAGGAACAACCACTGCAATTTAGTTCACTTAATAAAAGTCTCCACAAAATCACTTTATGGCGTTTTTTAGTTATAGTTTTTCTAGCAATCAATATTACCTGGTGGGTTAACCTTTTTAATCCTAACCTTTTATCTCCCCATTGTTAGGTAGCAGTGAGATACACACAATGTAATATAATTTTTGCTATTGAAACGTTATGAAGAAACATTACATTTTATTTCAAACAAAATGAGCAAACATTTGATGATGGTTTTATTCTCAACTTAGTATTTGAGAAAGGTATGTAACTATACCAAATAATTACTAGTTGTAAAAATGTAACATCTGTATTACTCTCATAACAATCTGATCACAAAAGGGATAGCATATGATTTATTTGTCAAATGAAATTGAGTGTTTCTCTAATGAAATATATTGAACTACTAATGGTTGTCTGTTACCCAGTCTTAACCAAGGCTACTACTTGTTACATCTCTTGCTACAATTAGTAATATTATTATTCCTACTGCCCAATACAAATATATATATATATAACATACATTAAATACTATATAGGGAACTCTACAAGTAAACCAAATGACCAATGTATAACAATTAATTATTGACATACTTCTGTGTAATGCACATGCATACATGTTAGCTTTTTCAATGTGACAACCTGTACACAAAACCAATCCTTGTCCATACCTAAAGGGAACATGGTATATGAAAAAGCCCAAGCTTATATATTTGTTTGTATGTATATGTATGAATGGTTTTGGTGGTGGAAAGAAGAGGAGGTTGTGAGAAACTATGGACGGAAATTTATACAAATTCAGTAAGTAACTAAGTCTAACTTTGAAACACCAATCTATTAAAAATAGCAGTGGATTTCTGAGGGACAAATATTTTGAATAACGAAATTCAGCAACAGCCTTAAATTTCATTCAAAATAGAATATAAAGAACCTCATTTTTGGCTGATTTTATTTATAATTTGAAGAGACTACAGGTTAAAAATTGTTGTCCAGATACTTAAAGTTGAACAGAAAAAAATACATCAACATCATTTGTAATAACAAAAACTCTTTAAAGGAAAAAACCATTACAAATTGGTGTACAGCTCATACATATGTACACACAGAATTCTGAGAAAGTAAAATGATGTTAACATAAAAATATTAACTAAAAATAATCAAAATAATAATTTGCAAACAATTTACATTACCTCACCATAGATGTCAAATGATTTGGTTTTTCTTACTTCCTACAGTGTACGACTACTCTGGTTTCTACTTTGCACAGGTTTTTTTTTAATCAAGAGTTTCGTTATCAAATTATGTAAATATATTTTTGTTTTAAAATCCGATCTGGATGGATTTTTATAACATTAGGGTCTTCTATAACAATTATAAAATTAATCCTCTTAATAAATTTCTTACAATGTTCGAAAATGAACGTGGTAGTTTCATTATAAAAAATAAACAGCCAATGTTATGTAAACTACCCGGCCACAAATTTTCTTAAGACAACAACTAATCACTAATATGTTTAGAAGTTTATGTTTCATAGTTAGACTTTTACTACCAGGTCTAGAAACGTCTGCCCATTGTTTGAACATCCATAACCACACAAACACAAAATGTAAACATTTACCAGCATTCATTGGGGAGGAAGACTAATGTCTGGTCAGGCAAAATATGCTGATCAGACATGTTAGTCAGGGTCAGGCAAAACATACTGGCCAAGACCCTCACCTTGGCTTCCAATACCGTCACCTAGTAGCCCTCCCTGGAAACGAGCTGTTTTCATGGCAGCCTGGCTAACAAGATGAGGGACCGATGTGATCTCTGTAGTAGTGAGTGACATACAGATGAAGCCAAGCATAGTACAACCACCTGGAGGACCCTAGTCCACCTTAACCAGCACGCTCGGGATGTGAGGAAAGCTACTGCAACCCGCCACTTAATGTCTTTTTCAGAGCGTGCAATTTAGTAACCCACTCATTAGGGTCATTCAAAACAACCAACAACAACAATCAGCATTCATTCCCTTTTCATGCCATATATTCACAAACCCCCCCGTTTATATTTATTATATTTATTTTGGTGTATAAGTTTTTGTCTTGTCCAAGTTGACAAACTGTGAACTAAACAGCAACAAAATGATATCGACTGCTGTTTAAAAAAGCTTTGGTAGAACTATTGATATAGGAAATAGTGTGTGAAATAGTTGGAACATTAACAGAAATTGACATAATATGTGACATCTACTAAATAGAAAAAAACTCCAACTAATTAACAAATCCTCAGAAGAAATATTACTACTGAGGTTATTGAAAGCATTTAACTCCTGGCTTATTGAGGACAAAAGGAGGAAAGGCAAGAATTTCATTTCAGGTCCGTTCTATTTTTGATAATTGAAATAGATAAAAGGGATGTTGAAAGTATAACAGGATGCTCGAGTAAAACTGTTGTTTCAGCACCATGAAAGAATGAAAATCATTGACTGTTACAGAAATGGTGGAAATAATATTGGGCATTAGTCACAAAGATAGAAGACATGCATGTTACATCTTGAGAACGCAATCATCACAAAAATTAAGATCAGAAAATGTTTCATACAAGATATATCCAGGCAGATAGTGAATAGAAGGTATTCATGCGAGCCTTTAGAAACATGATGTGCTGCTGATCAAGAACATAATTTACACAAGAACAACAAATGTATGGAATTCAATAAAAGAAGCAGCGAATATGACAACAGATGTACTCAATACAACAGTACAACACAAGGTTTACTCAACACAACAACAGATGCACTCAGTAAAGCAACAGATGCACACAATACAACAACATATGTACCCACTACATCAACAGATGCACTCAATACATCAACAGGTGTACTCAATACAACAGATGCACGCAATACATCCACAGGTGTACTCAATACAACAACATGTAGTCAATACAACAAAAGATTTACTGAATACAACAACAGATGTATTCAATACATCAACATATGCACTCAATACAACAACAGATGCACTCAAAACAACAACATATGCACTCAAGCGAATGAAACATTACATATACTTGGACAAAATAGACTAAACTATAATTATGCTTGTAATTCAAGACAGTAATGATGCATTACAAGTATGACAACCAACAGGACTGTGTGTATGACTAGACAGACAAGCACATTTTATTTCAAAGACGTCCCATAGTCAACAGGTAGACTAAGCCAAATGGCAGTTTGAATAGGACACTGCAGACTGAAGTATTATCTGTTCACACTATTACAAACCAGACAGACATTTGCCCATGTGGAGAGAACAAACAAACAGTAGAGCATATTCTAGAAGTTTGTCAGCTACATGAGAGGAGCAGAGTGACAGTATTATCATTGTAAAATAAAATGTAGATAAACTAAACGGTTGTGAGTTGTTGCTGTTTAATGCCCACATTGAGTATGTTTACTCTTTTGTGAGCCCTGAAAAGGGAGTTTAGTGGTGGGTTGTAGTAGCTTTCCTCACACCCTGAGTGTGCTGATGAAGGTAGACCAGGCTGTTGTGCTATGCTTGGCTTTATCTGCATGACGCTCACTACTACTGGGATCATGCCGATCCACATCTCATCAGCCAGACTGTCTTTAAATCAGCCTGATGACAGAGATTGGTAAATAGAAGAGAGAATGTGATCTTGATCAGTATATTGTGGCTTACCCTTTATTGTACTATACCTCAGTTTTTGTGAAAATGAGGTGAAGTAGTCAATTCCCTCACTTGCAGTTTTTCCTTCCTAGCAGTAAGCCAGGTACCAATTTACAACTGGAGTATGTTGATAACACGGGTCCAATCTGATGCCTTTGCCATGAACAGTGATCACAATTATTTTTAAAAGTTGCCCATCGCAAGCAATGATGACAACACCATAAGACAGTTTTTGTCTTGATGATATAGCTTGCGCTTTATTTTGAATTTCAGCGAGGAAGAAGCTCTGCTGGTCTTCAACCTCCCTGTGTGGTCTCAAATTACTTTGGGCCAGTGGCAAGACATAAGTCAAGATGACTGGAGTTAATTCAAAATGCAGGCACTTTGGTCCCACCTCCTTTGAGACCAAGGGTCGCTTGAAGCCTGCAGGGTTCAAACCTACGGCATTTCCGTTCATCGATTTGAGATGCAAGTACTCTACCTCCAACTACCACTATGCAAAACAGATTTCAAATCAAAAAGTATGCAACATAACAAAAATGTGTTGCTAAACATCTACACTAGAAAATATTTTGTAAGTGTAAAAGTTAAATAAAGTTCACAGAATTCAAATAAACAATACATGACCAAACCAAAGGTTGGAAATGTAAATATAATTAGATGGATTACATCTATGTTTAGAACATTTTGTAAAGAATAGAGAAGTTAAATAAATCTAGCAGGATATGCAGTATAAAAATAATCAAAGGTTGATAATGTAAATGTTATTCAAATTGGAAAACATTTACACATGGAAATGGAAATGCATGGTCAACCATTTACATTCATTTAACTGGATCAGCATGGCTGAATATCAAAGATACAATGCTGATAACTAAAATGGAAAATAATATTGCATGTCATTATAGGGAGCTTCTATGAGCTGGCTAAAATGTTAAAGACTTTAATTTGTTTGAAAGTTATGATCATAGTTACCAATATAGAGGCATTTGGTTTTTTAAAAATTCTGGTTATTTAGTTAGTTACAAAAAACAATAAATAAATTTATTCATTGGCTATAGTCATAATTCTACAGTTATAATATCAAAACTAATAATAGGAGTAATTGCACATATTAAAAGATTAATAAATCCTACAACTTTGAACTTTCTTAGTAGAACTATAATTATTTTATAATAGACTTTAACTCAGTGGTTTCCAGCCTTATCCAGTTCGCAGACCTACTGAAGCCAATAATAATTCAACTGAAGCCAAAGATAATTCACAGCGAAACCCTGAAGTCAATGTTAATTCACTTAAATAACATCCTCGTTCCCCCCCTCCCCCTGATAATTTGCTGTGAACTGTCTGAAGCCAATGATAATTCACTGTGGACCCTCTGAAGCCAATGATAATTCGCCCCAGTTTTCCTATCCTCCCTGTCACACAATGTGTATTTTTTTTAAAAAACCATCTGAAGATGCTGCCATCATTGCTTGCGATGGGCAATACTTTTTTTTTACATTATTTAAAAAAAAATTACAATAAAAATTAAGATTGGGATACAAACTCCCAAAATACTTTACCTGTCCCCAGATTAGTAACCACTATTATAACTCATACCACCAATGATATCATCCTTCCCAAACAAAAAGTTGCATTATTATAGAAAAATATGGCTGTAGCAAAAGCAAGCAAATATAGAGATAATGCAATTACTGTAATAAGCAAAGGAAATATAAACAACTAGCACCATCAAACATTGGAAGTAAAATCTAGAAAATTCACCCTTTTCTTCGTTACAAGATATAGTGCTGATGGGTAAGAAAAGTGTGCCAACAGCATCATCTTCACTTAATCTGTCCCTGTTGGCAGAAACAACAAAAGGATTCAAGCAGACATAAGGCACTGTGGCAATAGCAGGGAGGTGCAGAAAAACGGGCTTTATCTAACATGCATCCCATAAGCGGATGAAATTTAGCTCACAACTTGCTGTTGCTGAGACAAATGAACATATATCAGTCCTTCTAGTTTCTTTGTTCTTTAACATAATATGACTCTAAATATTAATGAGAATTGAAGATGAATCAGGGTGTGATCAAACATAGTATTAATAAAATAAAACATAAAGCTGAAGATGAATCAAGAAATAATAAAAATAAAATATGAATAAAACTGAAAACATTTAATATTGAAGATGAGCCAGGAAATGAAGAGAAGAAAATGATTAAAACAGAAAACATTTAATACTAAAGATAAGTTTACAAATGACCAAAACAAAATGTGAAAAAATAGATAGCATATAATAATAATATACAGAAATAACCACAACAAAATGTGAATAAATCATAAAACATATACTTAGTCTTAGCTGAATTGTACTTCTACAGGGGCAGATGCCCCTGTGCAGGTCCCAGCTCTGGAATGAGCTGGATGTAGCAAGGAGAAGGGTTTCCTGCTTAGCGTGCTAGGTTCGATCAGCTTAATACTCCACTGCTTTGAGACAAGTGCCAACAGAGAGTGGTTAACCGATGTGCGAATCCATCTTAATAGACCCAAACACCTTAATGATTTAAGAGCAGTACTCTGTCAACTATGCCAGCAGTCCACACCAAAAAGGGTAGTGGTGCAGTGGGTTCCATCCCACTGCAACATCCAAGGCAACGAGGAGGCAGACAGACTGGCAAAAGAAGGTGCAAAACTACCACAACCAGATACTAGTATGACATACGAAGAGTCAAAACGGCTTATTAGAGCTAGATACATGACCAAATGGGAAATCGAACATACTGACTACACAAAAAACTATGCCTATTACCAGTTGAACAGAAGAGAGCAGGTCGTGGTCTTCAGACTTCGCACTGGCCACAATAGACTGAGGTACCATCTATTCAACAAATTGAAGATAGGTGGCACTGACAAATGCCCGTGTGGTACCGGGAAAATGACCGCTGAGCATTTGCTGCAAAACTGCCCGTCATACGAGGATCAGAGAGAGCAGATGTGGCCATCACCAGTGGCAACACTAGACAAGCTCTATGGCAGTGTCGACAGCCTCAGGATGACCGCTGCTTTTTTCGAAAAAATAAAGGTTGATGTCTCCCTGCGTACGATGAAGAAGAAGAAAAGGACCCAAACACTACAGCAAAATAGACCTGCAGCATGTTAGGCACAATCTATGCTGCTCTAAACAAACCACCTAACCATGGCCGGTGTTATGCCATGTCACAGGTAGTTGCCTCTTATTACATGCTCTTTGTGAGGCAATGCTGCTATTCTTGTCCTTGTTATACACAAAGACCTCTCGGCAGACCACTCTGGCCAACATATACTACTGGAGATGAATTGGGAAATTACAAAAATTAAATGTGAATAAAACAGAAAACATATACTAAAGTTGATAATAAAACAGAAAACACAATACAAATAGGTTTTAAAGTTTGCAGGAAGTACATGTATGTTTAAATCACTAATGACATTAATATAGTCAATACATAAACAAAAACCTTGTTTAATAAAATACTTATCCTTTATTCCTTGATCTATTCTCTTAAAATATCATCCATAGACCACAATAATAAAGAGATGGCAATAATATCACCTGATCACGTTTTATTATCTGTCCAATAATCTACAATTAAATAATATGTAAACTTCAAGCAACCAACAATACAAGGTAAGAATGATCAAACATGTAAATTACATACTTGACAAAATAATTGTATAAATGATTCTTTCATGAATAACGCCACATGTTAAAAGTTCACACATAAACCCTAGCGCTGACAAGATGTGCGTAACTAATATCCCCCCCCCCCCCCCCCCCCCCCCCCGTTCTTATTGTCACCATTTTTCACTTTCCTCACATTTTTAAATTCAATACAATTTTGTAGCGGTTTAGTGGTATCTGTAGCAGGAAATAATTTAAAGTCCATTACAATATTACGCCAGGTATAATTTTCAATGAATATAGACCAATCTGGATGGTACTGCAAGGGGGATGAAAATGAATGCAGTTAGATAAATATTTGATGAAAATGAATTTAGTTAGATAAATATTTGATGAAAATGAATTTAGTTACATAAATATTTGATGAAAATGAATGCACTTAGACAATGACTGAAAAAATGGCTCACAGAACCGACTTCATTGCACCTGGATGCCACCCTTTGTGCTCAGTCCATTTCATTGCTGAAAGTGATGATGATACAGCACAAACTCCCTACTTCCTACAGCAGCTCAAAATTTTCCAGGCTTTGTCAGGCACTCATTTACAACTGGGTTGACCGGACGAAGCAGTCCCACCATAAAAAAAAGCCACAACCTGATTTTAACCTGATACATCGGGTTTGTTTTGTATGCTGAGCTCACAACTCATTGTCCAAACACTCCCAAATTACATATATATATATATTGATAATGAATACAGCTATTTAGATATAGAATGACAATGAGCACAGTTAGATACTATAGAATGACAATGAATGCAGTTTGGTGAATATAGAATGACAATGAATGCAGTTAGGTGAATATAGAATGACAATGAATGCAGTTAGGTGAATATAGAATGACAATGAATGCAGTTAGGTGAATATAGAATGACAATGAATGCAGTTAGGTGAATATAGAATGACAATGAATGCAGTTAGGTGAATATAGAATGACAATGAATGCAGTTTGGTGAATATAGAATGACAATGAATGCAGTTAGGTGAATATAGAATGACAATGAATGCAGTTAGGTGAATATAGAATGACAATGAATGCAGTTAGGTGAATATAGAATGACAATGAATGCAGTTAGGTGAATATAGAATGACAATGAATGCAGTTAGGTGAATATAGAATGACAATGAATGCAGTTAGGTGAATATAGAATGACAATGAATGCAGTTAGGTGAATATAGAATGACAATGAATGCAGTTAGGTGAATATAGAATGACAATGAATGCAGTTAGGTGAATATAGAATGACAATGAATGCAGTTAGGTGAATATAGAATGACAATGAATGCAGTTAGGTGAATATAGAATGACAATGAATGCAGTTAGGTGAATATAGAATGACAATGAATGCAGTTAGGTGAATATAGAATGACAATGAATGCAGTTAGGTGAATATAGAATGACAATGAATGCAGTTAGGTGAATATAGAATGACAATGAATGCAGTTAGGTGAATATAGAATGACAATGAATGCAGTTAGGTGAATATAGAATGACAATGAATGCAGTTAGGTGAATATAGAATGACAATGAATGCAGTTAGGTGAATATAGAATGACAATGAATGCAGTTAGGTGAATATAGAATGACAATGAATGCAGTTAGGTGAATATAGAATGACAATGAATGCAGTAAGGTGAATATAGAATGACAATGAATGCAGTTAGGTGAATATAGAATGACAATGAATGCAGTTAGGTGAATATAGAATGACAATGAATGCAGTTAGGTGAATATAGAATGACAATGAATGCAGTTTGGTGAATATAGAATGACAATGAATGCAGTTAGGTGAATATAGAATGACAATGAATGCAGTTAGGTGAATATAGAATGACAATGAATGCAGTTAGGTGAATATAGAATGACAATGAATGCAGTTAGGTGAATATAGAATGACAATGAATGCAGTTAGGTGAATATAGAATGACAATGAATGCAGTTAGGTGAATATAGAATGACAATGAATGCAGTTAGGTGAATATAGAATGACAATGAATGCAGTTAGGTGAATATAGAATGACAATGAATGCAGTTAGGTGAATATAGAATGACAATGAATGCAGTTAGGTGAATATAGAATGACAATGAATGCAGTTAGGTGAATATAGAATGACAATGAATGCAGTTAGGTGAATATAGAATGACAATGAATGCAGTAAGGTGAATATAGAATGACAATGAATGCAGTTAGGTGAATATAGAATGACAATGAATGCAGTTAGGTGAATATAGAATGACAATGAATGCAGTTAGGTGAATATAGAATGACAATGAATGCAGTTAGGTGAATATAGAATGACAATGAATGCAGTTAGGTGAATATAGAATGACAATGAATGCAGTTAGGTGAATATAGAATGACAATGAATGCAGTTAGGTGAATATAGAATGACAATGAATGCAGTTTGGTGAATATAGAATGACAATGAATGCAGTTAGGTGAATATAGAATGACAATGAATGCAGTTAGGTGAATATAGAATGACAATGAATGCAGTTAGGTGAATATAGAATGACAATGAATGCAGTTAGGTGAATATAGAATGACAATGAATGCAGTTAGGTGAATATAGAATGACAATGAATGCAGTAAGGTGAATATAGAATGACAATGAATGCAGTTAGGTGAATATAGAATGACAATGAATGCAGTTAGGTGAATATAGAATGACAATGAATGCAGTTAGGTGAATATAGAATGACAATGAATGCAGTTAGGTGAATATAGAATGACAATGAATGCAGTTAGGTGAATATAGAATGACAATGAATGCAGTTAGGTGAATATAGAATGACAATGAATGCAGTTAGGTGAATATAGAATGACAATGAATGCAGTTAGGTGAATATAGAATGACAATGAATGCAGTTAGGTGAATATAGAATGACAATGAATGCAGTTAGGTGAATATAGAATGACAATGAATGCAGTAAGGTGAATATAGAATGACAATGAATGCAGTTAGGTGAATATAGAATGACAATGAATGCAGTTAGGTGAATATAGAATGACAATGAATGCAGTTAGGTGAATATAGAATGACAATGAATGCAGTTAGGTGAATATAGAATGACAATGAATGCAGTTAGGTGAATATAGAATGACAATGAATGCAGTTAGGTGAATATAGAATGACAATGAATGCAGTTAGGTGAATATAGAATGACAATGAATGCAGTTTGGTGAATATAGAATGACAATGAATGCAGTTAGGTGAATATAGAATGACAATGAATGCAGTTAGGTGAATATAGAATGACAATGAATGCAGTTAGGTGAATATAGAATGACAATGAATGCAGTTAGGTGAATATAGAATGACAATGAATGCAGTTAGGTGAATATAGAAATGACAATGAATGCAGTAAGGTGAATATAGAATGACAATGAATGCAGTTAGGTGAATATAGAATGACAATGAATGCAGTTAGGTGAATATAGAATGACAATGAATGCAGTTAGGTGAATATAGAATGACAATGAATGCAGTTAGGTGAATATAGAATGACAATGAATGCAGTTAGGTGAATATAGAATGACAATGAATGCAGTTAGGTGAATATAGAATGACAATGAATGCAGTTAGGTGAATATAGAATGACAATGAATGCAGTTAGGTGAATATAGAATGACAATGAATGCAGTTAGGTGAATATAGAATGACAATGAATGCAGTTAGGTGAATATAGAATGACAATGAATGCAGTTAGGTGAATATAGAATGACAATGAATGCAGTTAGAATTTCTCCTCAACACCCTCTAGAGTGCTCATTGTAGGGGCATAGGCACCTTTCAAAGAGCAGTCCACTTGTTCTCCAGTGGAATTTGTAGAGACATTAGATGGTTACTGATATCTTAAAAATATATGTAAAAGTTGACTTGTCCCATAGATGAAAGAGGTATTGGAGATGAAATGTTGTATGAGATCTCAGCTTTTGTTAGGGGGATTACTGTCTTGCCTTTCATACTTCTTTTAATTTTACAGTTACTGTTCTCATGTAAAACTGCTTTATAACCTTTTTTGTTTTGAGTTAACATACATATATCTAACAAAATCTGGTATCCATTATTAGGTTACATTGAATGTGACATGACCAGGCACTGTATTGTGAGGAAAACTCTTTAACCACTCTGCTGCTCACTCAGATTGGTTAATCTCTTTATACAGCAAACCTTCTAAACATAGCGTGAAATGTGACTAAAGAGGGTTGGCCAACCATATCACATACACAAAATTGCTGCAGAAGCCACAACTATATGAGCGCATAAAGTGCTTTGACAATATCTGCCAGTAGTTGGGTCTACATGCAGGGATGACAGCATGCTTCGTAAAGATCAGAGAGTGGACAAGAGGAAGACAACAATTCTTTAGCAGCTACAAATCATGCTAGCTCACAATTTTCTCTCCATGCTAAACCCCTAAAACCAATGTGTACAATCCAATACATCAAATTAATGTTGACAGATCCTGACAATATATCATACATCTAAATTGATCAGTTCATGTATATCATTACTATGATAGACAAGGAACTATCCTATAGCTAGATAGTTCACACAATTAATTTGTGAGAAGGTATTATTTGATTACTGATTGACGAATGATCTTTCCCATATTAGTTGTCGTTGTTTGCGAATGTCCACAATGAGTAGGTTACTATTTTGCGCACCCTAAAAACGACGTTAAGTGACAGGTTGCAGTAGCTTTCCTCACATCCCGAGCGTGCTGATAAAGGTGGACCGGGGTTCTCCAGCCAGTTGTGCCATGCTTGGCTTCATCTGCTTGTCACTCACTACTAAAGGGATCACATCAATCCCGTATCTCATTAGTCAGGCTGCCATGAATACAGCACGTTTCCAGGGAGGGCTACTAGGAAGCCAAGGTGAGTGTCTTGGCCGGTATGTTTTTTCTGACTAGCATGTCTGATCAGTATATTTTGCCTGACCAGACAGTCTTCCTTCCCATCCCATATGAGTATGGCACCCTTGAAGTATTAAAACAGAAGCCAAGTTCTGATGCTGAAATGTATCTTTATGTTTCTTAGCATATATATTTACAAACAGTACAGTGACATAATCACCTACTTGAACATAATAATAGCATAGATGATACATGTTCAATCACTTTCACAATGAGATTTGCACATTTTTTAAAGTGCAATGAATACAAACAAATATACACATTCAATTTAAACAAATTCAAAACATGCACAGATAACTTTGCTTCTTTAAAAAATGAGCAAGGGGCCATTATTGTATTTTGCCCTCTTGCAGGAAGTCTGGCCAAAGCACTACATGTGGCCTTGCATTTGTAGTTGTCATTTGTGATTTCTGTAGTCATTTGTTTTACATGTATTTTCTATACTAATTTGTTTTATATGTGATTTCTGTAAACATTTGTATTATTTGCGATTTCTGCAGTCATTTGTTTTATATGTTATTTATATGTTACTACTACACTGAGGAAAAGGCTCAGCTATGATGGAAATATGATATACCAAGGTTTTGAGCCGTGTCTCCTTGGTCATGAGAACAGCCACCAGACCACCCTGCCACCAACTCTGAACACAAGCTGAGTTATACTTTTTTAACTAATTCAATTTTTTTTGGTTGAAACCATATAAGCAATCCTAATGTAAACTCTTATCTAAACAAAACATTTTACCATTTCTACTCTGAATATTGGGGGGGGGGGGGGGGGGGGGGGGGGGGGGGGGGGGGGAATGTGAGTGTGTAAATGTCAACTGATAACACAGCTACTAAGTTACATACATAATTAAACACACACAAACTGTCATGCTTTTATTTACAGCACATTAGATAAAGGTAAGATAAGAAAGTTAGACACTCAACCCAACCAGAATTCATGCAATTAACTCCCAGCATCAAAATGTTTAGGTGCACTGCGGAAGTTTGAAGTAACAGACAAATGTACAAAGACAGGGTGTGAGCAAACCAAGACCAGCTCAGTAACTTGGACAAAGTTAGACAAAAGGTGCGGACAAACCATTATTCCCATAGGAGGAGAGCAAGGACAATTTGAGATACTCAGTACAAATGCAATCATCTGCGTTGACACGGTCCCTAAACTCCGAGAAAATATGTGAGTGTAATTAGAACAAGTGAGACCTTTGTTTTAAGTTATACACAGTATGACCATAAATACAATAACACGGTACATATGAATTTAAATATGCTGTTCTCATAATTAGTATTTCCTACAATGTGTATTCATCTTGATGGAGCCAAGACTAGCCTAACTGAGGCAAGTCAAACATACTGATCAAGACCCAATCTCATGTCAATGATGTGCCCCTGTGTTACATTAGACTGGCCAGCGAGGTAGGAATTGACACTGTGATCCTCATAGTAGTGAGCCTACTAAGAAGCCTAGCTTTGTGCTATGTTCACGTTCTTCAGTGTGACTTTGGGTATGTGACACAGCCTGTTTCTAGGAACCACAATGAGGATGTGGGTTGTGGTCTTGATCAGTATATTTCATCTGACCTTGAAATGAGGTGGGCGTCTTGATCAGTATATTTCACCTGACCCTGACATGAGGTGGGGGTCTTGATCAGTATATTTCACCTAACTGACAGGAGGTGAGGGACTTGATCAGTATATTTCACCTGACCTTGAAATGAGGTGGGGGTCTTGATTAGTATATTTCACCTGACCCTGACATGAGGTGGGGTCTTGATCAGTATATTTCACCTAACTGACAGGAGGTGAGGGACTTGATCAGCATGCTTCACGTGACCTTTAAATGAAGTGATGCCTTTATCAGTGTATTTCACCTGACCCTGATGCGAGTTGAGGTCTTGATTAGTATAATCCACCTGGTCCTGAAGCGAGGTGAGTCTCGATCAGTATGTTTCACCTGAACCTGGCATAGATGGGGATCTTTATCAGTATATTTCACCTGAACCCTGACATGAGATGGGAGTCTTTATCAGTATATTTCACCTGACCCTGACATGAGGTGGGGGTCTTTGTCAGCATGTTTTACCTGACCTTGATGCTAGTCTTGATTCCTGTACTTTATTACATAAAACCAATGCTGTTAAAACCACAACTGCAAATGTACAGATGCAGGCTTCCTGTACAGAAGCTAGGTGTGGTAGTAGCCCTATGCTTCACTTAGAGCAAAAAGGTGAATCAATCAATCACTACACTATGATGACTAAGTAGAGTGTACATTGGGTTGGCAACTTCACCATGTCAAACAAGATACCACAGATTACTGTATTGGTTGCCCCATGCTATTATTTTTCTTTGCCTTTATCCCTTTGGGCTACACAGGCCATCAACTTACCATCTATAAGCAGACCCTGTGCTATTTTTCCAGTTATTTTTTATTTCTCCCTATTTTTCTTGTATCAGCCTCTAGGGGTCTTCTTTATTTTTCTTTGGTCTTTCTTTGCATCTTTCTTCCTGTGGGTTCCATGACAGAGTTAGCATGGTGATACTGGCTTAAAGTTTTTACAGTGTGTAGCCTATTCAGCGCCACCTTCTTTCTAAAATGTCCTGACCCAATTGTCCTTGTCCTGTTTTCCCCCCATTAGCTTTCATTTGTAACTGTCAAATCACTGCGGGCCAAGTATCTTTCCCAGGGATCTGTTGATAAAATCCTGTAATCTATTAATATTGTGTTTGGTCATCCACTATGTTTCCGTTTCATATAAAAGGACCAACTTAACACTGAAGTCGACCGTTAGCTCGATATGCATTTTGATCATTTTTGAGTTCCATATGGTTTTCAACATGACAAAGACCACTCTTGTTTTTTGTATCCTGGTTTTTACATCATCGCTTGTCTTGTTTATGATGCTCCCTTGGTATGTGAAGCTCTCTATCTCATTTAATGATGTTCCTCTCATTTAATGGTGTTCCTCTCATTTAATGGTGTTTCTCTCATTTAATGGTGTTCCTCTCATTTAATGGTGTTCCTCTCAGTTTGATAGGACCAGTGTTGATGAATTTAATTTTACAATTGTTGTCTTTTCTGCATAGATCATTACACCTACTTGCTGGGAGATTCTGACTAGTGTGTTTTCTTCTGCATTTGGTGCTGGCTGCGATACAAGAGAGTATATGGTGATATCTGGTGTGCAAAGTCCAGGTCTTAAGGCAGTTTAAATAAGATCAACTGGATTTCATATCTCTCATAGACCATTTACAAAAAATCATAAGCCAATCAACTGCTAGTAGGCATAGAAAAAGTGATAGAGAATACAGCCCAGATTTAATGTTAAATGATTATGTAAGTTGTCCCTTGTGCAAAGCTACACTGCACATCCTCATATGACTGCTTTAGTATGTTTGTGAGCTTTTGCAGAATCCCGTAGTGCCTTAGTAATTTCCAGGGTGCTTCCCTATCGAAGCTGTCAAAGGCTTTTACATAGTTAATAAAGTTGATCTACACACTTGAATTCTATTCTAATGACCGCTCCTTAAATATATGCAATGTAGTTATCTGGTATGCACATGATTTGCTTTGTTTGAAACCTGCTTGCTCGTCTCTTAACTTGGTATCCACAACTTTATTAACCCTACCAGACCGCTGTATCCTTTTTCCTGTAATTTCCTTAACTGCCGCTATACCGCTGGACCGGATTTACGGTACTTTGGGTAGTACGTCATAAAATGCGTCAGAATCTAAAAATAACCAACCAATCGTGGTCAATCCTCGTGATTAGTCATTGCAAATGGCTGCCCCCATGTTTGAATTGATTTTGTGGGGTTTAATGTGAACAAATTAGGAAAATTGACAATGAAACGAGCGGCTGATGAACCAAGCACTTCAACAGGAAAGCAAAGTAAGTCTAGGCTTATGACAGTCCAACAGGTGATCAATAATTTGGTTGATTCAGACTCTGTTCAAGTGAAACAGACAGTGAGAGCTCGAGTGATGAAATGAAGGCTTTTCTTGGACTGAGGATCTATATGGAATACTCATGTATAAAGCCCAGCTATCAGGATTATTGGACAAATGAGGGCTCTTTGTTGTGTTTACTCCCAGATTTCGAAATGTTTTATGACTCGAGACAGATTCTTTGCCTATTACTGGATGCATTGGCACACAAAGGTGGAATATTGACGCTAGATGAAAGGTAAACCTATTTTCTACAATGTCTCCAAGTTACATCTTATTCTAACCACTTGTTTGCATGTAACTAACATTTTTCTATATCATGTTGGTTTTTTCTCTTTAATGCTCTGGAACCCAGGAATGGGGGACAGTTGGGTTCAGGGCCTTAGGTCTGGTAGGGTTAAGTCTTTCAACTTGTCTGTTTACCATTTACCAGGTACTGACAAGAGCATTATTATTATTGGTGGGAAATGGACATATGATGATAGTGAAATTGTGCAAATCACTGTGTAAACCCAGATAAATGATTTAACTGTTTAACATGCTATGAAATGTATACTAATATAATATCTACTATACTACATTAGATATGTTTTGCTGTACAACATCCCATACATATGTTTTACTGCGTCATATTCCATAAGGGCAAGCTATTGAAAATCTTGAAGAAAAAAAAAGATTTTTTGAGCTTGCGTCATAATATTATTGCCTACAACACAGTATTCAGAACAAGATTTTGCCTATAATCCCCCTCAAATATTCAATACATAACCTTTCTACAAAAAAGCTGTATTCGTATTTAATGCATGAGTCAAGGAAAATTAAAGTTCAAATATTACTAAGCCAAGCTGGCATTACTCTGACAACTCTAACATAGAGAAATTAAGTTATGAAAATGCTAGACAAACCTTGCTATAATTTACATACAAAATTCAATCAATCAATCAATCCTTCAGCTCACTAAGGAGCCTGGGTCTTCAAGCCAAGTCCTCCTATCATGGACAATCTGTTCAAGCTAGATCCATGTCTTTCCTGCTTTCCTCACACTTGTCTCAAGTTCTATTCCCATTGTGTGTTTTGGTCTGCCTTTATTTCTCTGGCCTTGGGGATTCTGAAACAGAGACTGTCCTGTAATGCTATCTGCTGCTTTCCTAAACATGTGTCCAACCCAACGCCAACATCTTCTCCTCATGTCATGTTCCACTTATATCTGCCTGATTCTGTACCTATTTTGTTGTTTTTGTTGTTCTCCATGTTTAAAAGAGTTGAAGATTTATTATTTTGTGCTGGACTCAACAAATTTCCAGAAGTTCCTCAAAATATATACTTATATGTACTCTATATTTCTACCAAGATACATGAATGATCCCACATCTTGTAGGAATGTGTCTACCAACACAATCTTATTGTCATTAGCCGCATTTATTTTAAGAATCTTTGGTTTTTTTTTCTTCGACAAACACAATTAATTATGTGTAAAATGTGGATGTAGTATTCTTTGAAGATAGAAAGGTAATATCGATTATATTATAATACACAATGAATGGCACTCTAATGCTTCAACATTCATTTTCCTTTTTAATCAAATTAATTATACAAGAACACGCAGTTTTCTTCATTAACTCACTCACTAAACTTTCTCCTCATATCATTAAACTTCATTTCCCAGAGAAGTTTGAATAAAACAAAGAATAAAACTGACATATTGTGCCGTGAACATCTGCTAAATTGCACAGAAAAGATCAACGATAGATGAAAATTGGCAGCACAACTAAGCAAAACGAGACATGATAATAAGGAACCAGTTTATAAAGAAGAAAGAGTATTGGACATGTAATAAAAGTTAGACGTGGGAATATAAATAAATAATGCCTAGGTGGTGTGGCAGTCTCAAACTATTGATTACTAGTTTATTTAAAACAGAAATAAAATAACGCCAGAAAGTTAGCATGGCTAACTAATATAAGTGCTGTCCAACAAGACAATTGCAAATACACAATGGCCATCCACACTACATAGGTAAGCTAATCCAATGAGACCAAAGAATAATACAGATATTGTAATATGAAAATAATAGTACATTGCTTGCTTTGTGGTTTATGCATGAAAACCAATGGGAATGTTCTAATAGTAATGTGATTTATTCTAAATCATAATGTGAATGTTTTAAATCAAAATGTGAATGTTTTAAATCATTATGTGAGCCCAACAACATCAGGAAGACCCAACTGTAAAGTTATTTGATGGTATATTGTGATCCCATTGTGCAGTGGGGTGCCTATTGTGCTGACATTTATTTATTTATATCTATATATATATATATATATATACAGAAAATGGCTTTTTAGCAATACTTCATGTAGGGATTGTGACGACCGAGCATTATGCGCATGCGCAATATAGCATACAACATGGCTGCCACACTGTTGATTCACACTGTAGAAGAACAACAAGGTGTTAATTCGGTTTTTGTGGTCAAAGGGTGTGAAACCTTCTGAAATCTACAGAATAAGGAAGGTTCAGTCTGGAGACAGTTGTTTGAGTCAGGGGAGAGTGTATGAATAGGTAGAAATATTTCAAAACGAAAGACAAAATGTCATTGATGAACCGCATCTTGGGAGACCAGCTAGCGTGGGAACTGAAACAGTGAAACAGCATGTGGACCAGCCAGTCTGTGTCAACAGCAGGGTGTCCCTATTTAAGAAATAACCGTATATTTCAACATGAGTCTCGGCATTGCGCACAAAATAATCCACGATGACCTCAGTTATAGGAAAGTGTGTAGCAGATGGGTAAAAAGGCAGCTGACAATTAATAACCGTTCTTTGTGTGTATATATATATACACATACACACATAAACACACACGTGTTTTATATATTTAAATGGGTTGGTCAAATTCTCTTGCACTCCACTACATCATCAACGATATGTCAGTAGGAAAGTTGGTTCATTGCTAGACATCCTTAATCTGGGATTGAAATAATTAGAAATGAAGATGGTACTTGCAGCGAGGAACATGTCATCAAGTAAAGTAAGTAATATCTTATACTGTCCATTGTTAAGTTATTTTATCTAAACTTTGTCAACATTCAACTCATATAACAAAATAGATAAAATAAATGCCAATTAAAACAACCAAACTAACTTACCAGTCTCTGATTTGGAACTTTATTCTTTCACACATTGATGGAAACTAGAAAACAAAAGCACAAACTGAAAATCAGTCACTTAAAAATAACTAATTCAGTACCTACTAAGCATTATCAACAGATACCACTTCACTTACTCACTCTTCTTCTACTTTGGGGTGTAGAGGCCTTTGTATATACTTGCAATCAAGTATGCTGACAAACAGGTGATTAGTCTGTTTATTTGCATGTTGGATGAGAGGCCTCCCTTGTTGCCTTCATGCAGGCTATGATTATGTAGGAATTTAGTTATTAAATTATTAATTTTGCCTGAAAAGCTACTAACAGGCTGCTCTTCTTGATTTTCAACTGCCAATACTTTTTTTAATTATTTACTTAGTCGCTCCTCTTCTACCATGAGGTGTAGAGGTTACTTTTTAAAAAAAATTGGCTATATATATATATATATATATATATATATATATATATATATATATATATATATATATATATATATATATATATATATATATTTAGCCTATTCTGCAAAATTGTGCAAGGTTCCCAAATTTCCCAAAAG
This sequence comes from Ariolimax columbianus, assembly GCA_036924085.1. Lineage (NCBI taxonomy): Eukaryota > Metazoa > Mollusca > Gastropoda > Stylommatophora > Arionidae > Ariolimax > Ariolimax columbianus. Next base: position 38,385,025 of record JAVGWX010000001.1, read on the forward strand.
GAAAGTTAATGGTTTTCATATCAGGTTCAATGTACATAGTAAAAGATATGATTATTTTAATTAACAGGACAAAACCACATACTAGAGATTTAAAATATGCACACACCCACACACATACCACCTACACACATAACACAACAGATACACACACCCAACAACACATGCATACCAGGTAAACACAGATGACACACATTACAAACTCCACATGACATACCAAATACACAAACATCTGTGAATACATGCACACATATGCAATGAGAGAGAGGGAGAGAGAGAGGGAGGGAGGGAGAGAGAGAGAGCCAGAGATATATATATATATATATATATATATATATATATATATATATATATATATATACTGTATAGACTGTGTCAGAAAGAATATAAAAAGCCTTTATTTATCTAATTATATATTATATGGTTCCACTTGTAAATACATTTCCAATATCAATAACTTTTCTCAATATGCTACTCTCACTGAATAAAAATAACGAGGTTTTACGAACTAGGCTCACATTGAATTTAAGACATTGAATATCGGTTGACAGTATCATAATAGTAATAATACTGGTAGAATAAAAAATGATCAGCAATAAAACAGCAATAAGGATATATTAACTTTGTGCTTTCCCTCAACTGTAGGGAGTGAGATATGTTTTTTTTTACATATCAACATTGTATAATTCATCATGTTGCCCTAACATTGTCAATAAGAACATATTTAGGTATGGCTCAGTTGCTGCTCCAGGACAGAAACAAATATTGTCATAAGCCTATGAATAAATTCGAAAGATAAATAGAAATGGCTTGGGCTTTTTCCTTCTGATTACCGTTGTAATGTGAGGAGAAAGACTTACATCTGGTCAGGCAAAATATTCTGATCAGACATGTTAGTCAGGGTCAGCAAAACATACTGGTCAAGACCTCCACCTCGGCTTCCTAGTAGCCCTCCCTGGAAACAGGCTTTTTTCATGGCAACTTGGCTAATGAGGTGAGGGATCAATGTGATCCCCGTAGTAGTGAGTGACATGCAGATTGTGGTCGACCTTCCTCAGCATGCTTGGGATGTGAAGAAAGCTACTGCAACCCGTCACTTGATGTCCTTTTCAGGACACACAAAAGAGTAACCCACAACAACCCTTGTAATGCAGAACAACGACAACCACTCTCAAACAATTCTTATTTTGGTTAGACTTTATGAGCTCCCTTCATTTGTTTTGTTCCAGCTGACACTTCAAATTTTTTTAACCAGTTGTATTTGTTAGTTTTTTTTACTCTTCTCCTCCCCTGTGTGTTTTGTATGTCTGGTTATATAGTTAGGTTTCTTCCTAAAAGTGTGTCCAATTCCTTCTCCTCCCCTGTGTGTTTTGAATGTCTGGTTATATAGTTAGGTTTCTTCCTAAAAGTGTGTCCAATTCATTCTTCTACTCTCCTTAATCTCCAAGTGGATTAGAAGTTGTGTTTTCTGCCAGTCTCAATAACAACAAGGAGGGTCTCTGCGGCGAAGTGGTCAAGTCGTTTGCCTTGTGTTCAGGTCAGAGTTTGATTTTGAGCGTGGTTTGGTCGGTTCATGATGGCAATTTGTTCCGGAGATCCATGGGTGCATCACTGCTTTATGCAATGCTCTCTGCAGATGGCATACCGTTCTGCTAAGAGAGATTGAGCCATACGGGGATACCAGCGGCGATGTAGTTGAGTCCTTGCCTTTAGCCTTCTAATAAATAAAAACCAGTGGTTTTCAACCATTTTCCCTGAATCCAAAGATTTTTCACAGTGCACAATCCCCACCACAACTTACCACCCTCTGTTCCTTTTCACACACACATTTCAACGTTTTTACTAAACCTTTTTAATAAAAATTCAAGATTTGTCATCAGCAGATAAAAAGTTATTGGGGAAACTGCACATGTTTAATCAAATTGTGAATAGCAAACTTTGTTTTTTAAATTGAATGGGGAAAAAACAAATAAAACAAAATGTAAAAATCTAGATTTGTTTCATGAACACCAGTTGACTGTGGACTTGCTGACATTTGTGTTTTAGGTTAATTAACTACGTAGCTGTTTACTCTTTTACTTTACATTTGAATTATAGTGATCAACCTCACTCTCTCCTCCTGAGCTACCTTGGACCACTGGCGAGAAGATCAGCTGAGACGACTGGAGATAACTCAGGATGCAGACACTAAGGTCTTACCACACTTGAGACCAATGGTTGCTTGAAACTTGGGGGATTTGATTGCCTACCATTACCATTACATTGATAAAGGCTATTAGGTCAGAATGTAGGTTTCATTCTTGTTTTCATTCAAGTGTGGTATCTGAATCATAGCTATACATGTTTTTTTTACATTTGATTTAAACTTATGGTTTTGTACAATCTAGTATGAAGTTAATAGAAACATATACTCCTTCATTAAGTAAGTTTTCATCACATATTTGTTTCAATTATTCTGCTTTGGAAGAACAGGCCTGACAATTCTGCCTCAATTATAGAATGTACGCCATTGACAATGTCAGTGGTTTATCCCCTGCAGCAGAAAGTTGAAGGACTGGATTATGAAAGTAACAAAAAATGAGAGAAATGGAATCCAGTAGACCTTGATTAAATAGTTGGAGGACCTGGATACTGTGGAAATAGCCCTTCCATCACACAGTCAAAGCCATATGCAAAGGCCACTAGACAGACTGGATTATATTTCTAAACAAGTTGATTTGAAGATCCATGAGGAAAAGAAAAATAATTAGAATCAATGCAGCAAACACAGAACCATTCAGTATTTACATACCTGCTAGAAAGTATCATCAACAAGGACAGACGGACGAGGATATAAAAACAAGGATACAAAAAGCAAGAGTTGCATTTGGTATGTTGAAACCGATATGGAACTCCAAGGAAATAAGAATAAAAGCATTTTTAATTCAAATGTGAAGCCAGTCCTGCTGTATGGAGCAGAAACCTGGAAGATGACCAAAAGCAATGACAGGAGATTGCAAAGTTTTGTCAACAGATGCCTGAGAAAGATTATTGGTATACAATGGTTTGACAAATTTACAAAGGACAGACTGTGGAAGAGACCGGGACAAGGAAAATTGGTACAGAAAATCTTAGGAAGATAGTGGAGATGGATTGGCCATACATTAAGAAAGTCCAAGGCCAGTATCACCAGGCAATCTCTGTCATGAAACCGCCAGGGAAAGAGAGGCATAGGCAGACCAAGGAATACATGGAGACGGAAGTAAAGAAAACAGGGAAAAGCTAGAAGGAAGTGGAAAAGATTGCACAGGACAGAGCTGCTTGGCAACGGTTGGTTAATGGTCTATGCACCCCTGGGTGATAGAAGGCAAAAGAGAGAATAAAGGCACATCCATTAATCTTTAGTGATAAAAGAAAATATAAAACTCAACCAAATACTTTCTAATCAAGTCCAAGATTTAAATTTACCACAATTTCAATGTGGGCACTTACCAAAAGCTGAACAAAAATTAATTATGCCCAGAACATTTAATACAGCAATTAAAATGAAGGGACTGCAGTAAATGTCTGACTTTTCTATTACAAATCTCCTACCACAATGATTTTAGATTTAGTGCTTTTCAGTTAATATTTTTCTTTATTTTAGTTATAGATTTTATTTTGCTGCTTTTGTTGCTGTTTAAGTCACTGATAATGATCATTACACCAAAATTCTGACTTTATTTGTTACTATACAAAGCAAATTTACCTTTTCACTTTTCAAAACTGGTAATAGATCTTTAACATCTTTCATTTTGCACTATACTTCTTATTTAGTTAGCTGCCTTTGTGCTCTTTTCATTTGTTCACAATGGATCAAAATTGATTTGATCTGTTACAATACATAGGTAAAACTGCATTTTAGCTCTTCTTGTTGATAAATTGATTTTTAGCTCTTTCATTCTACTTTACACATTCAAGTTAGTTGGTTTTATTTCTTTAGCCCCTGATAAAGTTTTTAAGGTGGAAATTTTAATTTTCTTTTCCTTCTTGTGGCATAGTTTGTAGAGGGTAGGGTAGCTGACCTCATGCCCATAGTTACCTCTCATGACATGGCAGGTTACATTGTAAATATTTCTTGCTCTCTTTTCAGACCCTGGTAACACAAGAGTGTTTTGCTTATACAATAAGGTAAAACTGCTTTTGAACTTTTATTGATGATTAGTATCAGACTGACACACTAACAGCACCCACCTGTAAGCCCAGATGGAGCATCTGATACCAAGCTGGATGATCACTTGCATATACAATTTTAGATCTCACCTAGTGAAAAAAAAGAACGCAGACACCATAGTAAATGATCATCAAACTTGAATACCAAAAATATATATTATATCATCAAATAAAAATAAGATAACATTGACACATCTGATAACATAAAATACTATATAACATAAAATATTATATTTTTAAAAACCATAAAATAACATGAAATATCAGATAACAGAAAATATTACATAACATAAAATTTGTTATTGAAAAAACAAATAACATGAAATATCAGATAATAGAAAACGTTACATTACATAAAATATTATATAAAAACACAATATCATCATCATCATTCCCCGTAACCTGATAGGTCATTGAGGCACCAATATTGCAGATTGTTGGATCAGTTCCCGCCACTTCACTCGATTTTGTACCAGGATATTTGTTCTAGCTGTGGACATTCCTGTCCACTCTCTAATGTTGTCTTTCCATCTCTTTTTCTGCCTCCCTCTCTTACGTTTCCCAGGCACAGTACCTTGCAGAATCGTCTTGGTCAACCCAGATAATCTTGAAACATGCCCATACCAAGTGAGCTTGCGTGCTTTTACCATAGCCAAGAAGTCTTTCTTTATATTGGTCGACCTCTCTCTTAACGATCTCCTGTACTGCCCTATTCGTGACGTGGTCTAGATACGGAATGCAGAGAATTCGGCACAGACATCTCATCTCCAATGCACAAATTCTTTGCTCAAGAACCGCTGTCAGAGTCCAAGTTTCGCATGCGTAAAGGTACACAGAGGTGACAAGTGAATACATTAAACTCAACTTGGATTTCAGATTGATGTTTATGTTCCTCCATAGTGACCTCAGTTTGGTCAGGGCAGCCATGGTCATCGCTGTTCTTGCCTGAATCTCAGTTCTGGAACCTTCCGCATCTATCAGTGCTCCCAGGTATTTAAACTGTTTAACAATGTGCAATGGTTCACCTTTGATCTCAATCGGACTTGTTAGGCCCTCTGGAACGTTGACCATGATTTTGCTCTTCTTTGTACTAATTTCCATTCCAAACATCTGAGCGGCTTTGTCAAAGTTTGAAATTAGATTCGCTAGTTCTAGCTCCGTTCCAGCCAGCCCGGTAATGTCATCAGCAAACCTGAGATTAGTGAGTGAATGACCACCAATGCTGACAGTAACCACGTGATCCTCCAGGGCAGCGCACATGATACGTTCAAGAAAGACGTTGAATAAGGTCGGTGAAAGAATACATCTTTGTCCTACACCGGTTGATGTACGGAACCATTCTCCAGTTGTCCCGTTCAGGATGACTGCACTGGTGACCTGGGAGTAGAGTTTCTCAATGAAGTAGATAAGTCGACACCCGATCATATATTTTTGCATAGTTGCCCATAGGGCATCATGTCAGACCATGTCAAAAGCTTTTTTAAAGTCAACAAAGTCTTGGTATTTTGATTATGCTGAAGGTATTTTTCGTTTAGAAGTCGCAGATTAAAAATGTGATCAATTGTGCTGCGACCAGCCTAAAAACCGGTTTGTTCTTCTGCAATAACATTTTCTGTCCTTGGTTGCAGTCTGTTCAAAACTACCGTAAGCATCACTTTGCTGTGGTGGCTGATTAGACTGATGGTTCAGTAGTTTTGACATTGTTGGGGGTTACCCTTCTTAGGTAGGGTTTTAATCAGTGATTTTGTCCAACTTGTTGGCCATTTTCCCGTCTGCCAGATCGTGTTACAGATCTTTGTGAGAATATCTATAACTACAATCTCTCTGTGTATTAGTAATTCTCCTGGTATGTTATCTATACCAGCCGTCTTGTTCTTCTTGAGAAGACTTGACCACCATCTCTACTCCTTAACGTAGGATAGTGAAGTTGTCTTCTTCTTCTTGTGGGACTTCTATTAATGTTACTCTAGGGTCCCCAGTGGTCTGTAAGTTATATAACTGGGAGCAGTATTCCGTCCATCTCCGAATAACATCTTCTTCTGCAGTCAGGGTGCTCCATGTCTTGTCTTGTATTGTTCTCACTTTAGATACGTTCCTTCTTGTCAAATCCTTAACCAGCTAGTATGCTCTCTTACTGTTGTTCTTGGTAATACAGTCCTGGATTTCTGTACACTTTTCTGATATCCACCCATCCTTTGCTTCTGCCATTTCTTTCCGTATAGTCTTATTAATTGTCCTGTACTTGTCAGCCCCAAAAGGGTTGTTTTTCTCATTTTTGAGATTCCTCCTGGTGTCGCACAGTGATCATATATGTTCTGTGTTCCAGGGCTTAGACCTCCGTTTTTTTCTAACCTGCATTGTCTAGGTGGTGTCCCTGATAATAGTGTTCAAGGATTCTGTCATTGCTTGAGCATTCACCTCCTTGTCTGAGTCTTTGCTATGTAGTGGAACCAGATTTCTCCACAACCTGGCCTGGAACGCTTTCGCAACATGAGTCTTGTATCCTGTCAAGGTCATATCTGATTCTGTAATCTTGTGGTCTTGCCATTTTCTCTAATGTGAGGTGAAGTGTTAGCATGAGCAGGTCATGGTCACTACCCATGTCTGCCCCCGGAAAGCTTCTCGTTTTGATTTTATTAATGCTGGATAGGAATCTTGTCTGTACCAGTATGTAGTCAATTTGGTTATGGTGTTTCTCATTGGGAGAGTGCCATCTGGTCCTTCTCAAAGTCTTCTGGTTCCCCAACATGTTTAAAGCACAAGGTGATTGTATTCAGCAAAATCTAGTAACTGGTACCCTCTCTTGTTTGAAGTTTTGTTGCTGTAAGATCCACATGTGTCTGGCCAGGTCTTATATGCACCAAGGCAAACTTTAGCATTCCAGTCGCCTTGTACAATAAGGATGTCTTTCTTGTGGCTCTTATTGACACAGTTCTGTAATTGTTCGTAGAATAGTTCCACTTGTTCCACCTCATAGTCTGACGTGGACGCATATGTCTGTATCGCAGTTATATTGAAAGGTGTGGCCTTTAATTGTATGCTTAAAAGGCTGCTGGAGATGGGGTGGCATTCCAATACTGAGTGTTTGTTATCTCTGTGGACCAGGAATCCTACCCCATGTCTTGGGATAGATTTCTCTCCGCTGTGATAAAATATGTGACCCTCCTTGGTGGTCATTTCTCCAAAACCAGCCCATCTTGTCTCATACACTCCCAAACATTTTTGTACCAATTTCAGAGCTGAATCAACAGCTGTTCATGTAGTAACTCAGATTCTTATCATTCAAAACACAACTACAAGGAAAACGGTCATTTTAACAGACTCAAGTAGTGTACTCCAAGCTATCTCAAGCCCCAAACAAGATAGACTCTCACACAAAATAAAATACAACATCGGATTGCTGTCTCAAAAAACAGATCTAGTCCTACAGTGAATTCCGGCCCACTGCAGGATCCTTGGAAATGAGAAAGCAGATGTTCTTGCAAAAGCTGGAAGTGGCAGCATGCAGACTCGCCATCCACAGAGCTTTAAAGAAGCAAAGACATTCATCAAATGATCCATGAGAACACAATGGAGCAGCAAGCTCAAAGAATACAAGCCAGAAAATGACAGTGTAGACAAACTTGGCGGAGATGGGCAGACTAGATCTTCAGACTCAGAATGGGACATTGCAGACTAAGGCTCATCTCCACAAAATGGGTTTCAGAGACACCGCCACATGCGATTGTGGAGCATCCAAGCAAACACCAGAACATATCATGCAGGACTGCACTACCTATGGAAAGAGAGGCAGTCTGGCCAGGGGAGCGACCATGCTCTAAAGGATGTGGGAGAACTTGGGAAGACCTGAAATGCAGTCTCCTTTGTAAACTTCACCAGACTAGAAGCATAGTATCAGTTGATCGAAGAAGAAGAAGAGGATCAGGGAAATAGATTGATTATTTAAGATCAAATGACAAAGAAGAAGATGGCATTGAAACGTTTTATAAAATAAAGCTATAAAATATAAGATGTCAGATGACATTGAAACATCAGAAAACATAACAAATTAGATAGCAGAAAACATTTCATTGCATAAAACAATTTAAAAAAAAAGAGAAAACAACTTTAAGCGAGAGTTCAACTTCATCGGCTCCGGTTTTTGCCCATTTTAGCTCGGTCTCTCTCGGTCTCTCCGTAGCTCCAGCGATGAACCCAGGGATCTCCTGAAATAATTGACATCATCGCAGCTCGAATTCGAACCACGACCGTCTGAACATGAGGCAAACGGCTTAACCACTTCGCCACAGAGACCCCCAGCATAAAACTTTATAAATTTAAAAATACATCAGATAACGCAGAACCATTAGATAAAATAAAACACGGTAGTAGTAAAATATTAAATTCAAAATTTAAAAAAAATTTGTATCAGAAATTAAATAACAGAAAATTTAAGATAACAAAAACCATAAAATAATATGGAATAGTAAGCAATACACAAGCATAGTCACAACTGAATGCAGGTCAAGTTAGTTCATACTTAGCTACTTAACCAGTGATGTCAACATGTTCAGAAAAACAGAATATTTTCAATATTCTATTTTTATCTGTATAGATACCTTAGACACCCAATGTTTGGCTATCAGGAACAAGCCACAAGACTTAAATCAAGACACAGTTTCTTAAAATTGACAGAGACCATCCAGACAAGCCCAGAAGGTCGACGCATCGAGAGGTGGCGCAAAACAATGCAGGATCCATGGATAGAGCTCAAGGAAGAGGGGACACCACCTGCCCTATGCTGTATGGAAGGCAATGAACAGACTTCGAACTGGTGTGTGAAGATGCAGAGTGAACTTGAAGAAATGAGGATTCTCAGATGTCGACACACGTGAATGCGGTGCAGTTCAGGACCAAGATCATCTGATGTCCTGCCCCAACCTCTCTGAAACCTATGACATGAACGACATAATGGAGGCAAACAACAAGGCAGTTCAAGTTGCTGAATACTGGGTGGATGCCGTGTGACATGGTGTTTGGACACAGAAAGTAAGTAAGTATCTGTATAGTTCAGTAAGTTAGTAGAATAGAATATTTAGTGTACTCACCTCTTTACCAGCAAAGCTGAAGACAAAGTAGGGATCAACCAATTCCTTCTGTTCTTCCCCAATATTAAATACTTTCTTCACTCCCTCCAGGAAAGCAGAGTCCACTGTGATAAAATAAGCAGAGAACATAGTGTGATGTAGAACACACACACACACATAATAATCTGCCTAAGCTTCATTGAATCAGTAATCATGAGTGTCTGTGATTTAGTTGTTGGAAAAAGTAGCATAGAACCAAGAGACATGAATTACTTAGGTCAACCAGAAAACATTCAACAGTGAACTTGAAACAAAACCACTATGTTCCACATCTTTGTCTTCTTGTCTCTTTTTAATTCTAGACACAGGAGCGAAGAGTAATCAGGGTCAGGTGAAACAAGCTGATCAAGTCCTGACCTCATGTCCTTGTTCATGCTGCTGGAAACAAGCTGTGTCACAGCAGCCTGACCAACGAGTTTAGGATTGACACTGTAATCCCCATAGTGCTGAGCTTACTGAGGAGCCTTGTATTGCACTACAGTCAGGAAGAACATGTTCCACCTCCACATAAAGGAGTGTACTTCTTGGAATGTAAGAAGAGCTACTGTGACCCACTATCAAAGAAACATCATCAAGAGTTAACTCAGCTAGAGTAGCTTTGAATAGCAACAACAACAGCGCTAAATGAAACATAGGGGCATCCCACCGTTGACTCCATTACAAGAGTTTGTATCATAGTACTACTAAGTGTTCATCATGTGATAATTCCTGTAGCAATCCCCTGCACATAACAAGTTTGTTAGTTCCATACACAATCCACACAAATGACCACAATTGATTATTCTCACTTGTATCTTCAAGTGTGCTGTTTAAATAATACTTCTGGTCCTCATCTACCTTACCTGGCCTCCACTTAACTTATGTTTCTGCTATTTACAGACAACTTAATTCAGATAGATGGATATCATGTTCCTGCTAATTTGTTGATGTCCAGCCATCGTGATGATAGTATAGCATTGCAACAGTGTCAATATTATCTCTTTATCACAAAGTACATTTTGCAAGGAGTCCAAAATGCACTGCATGTGATGGAGACAAGTATAGGTTAACTGTCACATTAAGAGCATGCTGTAAGTGATGGTTAGCAGTTCATGATATTACACACCTTGTCATTTGCACAGGCCTAATCTCTGCTGAGTTTGGAGTATTTATCTCAGTTTGAAAGGAGGCTCCAAAAACAATACCAAATTTGTGATACAGTTATAATAGAAAGTAAGCAATAACTTTTCCTAGGGATTGCAAGATTGAGGAAGTCAATTTAAGGTATTTTTAGAATTGAATGAGGACTTATTCTTCTGGTATCACTACTCAAATATATTCTTCACTTCGGCGTTCGTCCTGATAAGGATGTTGCGGTGTTGTGTCATAGTCTACAGCGAGGCTGCAATATCTGCACCTTTTGGCTCAATTCATCCAACTTCAGCTGGCATTTTTTAAGTACTGGGTTTGCCTTCCCACTATAATCCCTATTGCTTGGCCAGACTACACTAGTGACTAGTGCAGCATGTTTCCAGGGCCGCCATGTGGAGGTGGAATAGGGGGTTTGTCAGTTATAGTTCGCTGACCTCGATGCAAGCAGCCCCAGCTATGAGTTGCTAGCTGCTGTTAGCTCATTCATTGCTGCATCTTTGCCCTAATTATATTCAAGTTGGCATCTGAAAGCAAATGCAGAAGAAGACAACTATGGTGTTACTATTATGTGTATCTCTAAAGATGTTTTCCTTATGGTCAATAAACTGTATTAATTTTTATTTCAAATGTCCTTCATCTCATGGTTAAAGATTGATTAACAAAATCCATTTTTGGGAAGGTCCAGACTTATATACTAGGATATATGCACAGAATTGACTATAAAAGAGGACAGAACAGACTCCAGTAGATCAAAAAAGTGTGGAGAAGACTATGGCATTGGATTGGTCACAGTAAGAGAAAGCTAGCTGATCAACAAGCCTCTGTTTTGTAATCCAATTTGTAAAAAGTGGAAAGGATGACCAAAAAACACATAGAGCAGAGATCTACTTTCTTCTTTGCGTTCAGGATCTTTTTGGTCATGCTATGTCTGCAGGCCAGTCGCCATGATGAAGTCTGTAGTCTTCACCAGGTCGGAGCGGCTGTCCCACAGCTTTTGTCTCAGCTCCGCACCCTCTAGCCAGGTCTGGCATCTCATTTCCCTATAGATTGGGCATTCTTGTAGAATATGCTCAGGGTTCTGGTATCCTGTTCCACATGGGCACTCATCGGTGTGTGAGATCTTCAGTCGGTACAGATGTTTTAGTAGTCTGCAGTGTCCAGTTCTCAGGCGAAATAAGGTAGTTTGTTGGTTTCTTTTGAGATAAGAGATCTACTAAAAAACATATGGGGTTTAGGTATGATTGGAGCTATTGGCATTGGACAGGAAGACTTTGTGTGTATTTGTTGAAAACGTGTGCACTGCAGGGAGCATAAAAAGTTTTGATTGATTAATTGAAAACAATTCTTCTTCTTCTGCATTCATTCTCAATCTCCCACTGCCAAGCCCTGAACAGGGCTTTGCAAGTAGCAGGATGCAGTCCCAGTCCGGAGAATGGATTTGCATTGTGTCGCTAGTTTACAGTTTGACTGCAATATTTGCACCTTTCGGCCCGACACATCCATCTTCTGCAGTGATAACAATTATATATACCTATAGTCCTTCATCTTTATTTTGAATGAAAAAATATTATTAATATACAGTACTCTGTTATCTGTAATAGTCATTATAAAACTCACTTCTAGGAATGTCCTCAGCTGTGAAAAGATGCAGTGAGAATGTAGCAGGCCTCAACTGTACACCAGCTGGTCTCAGCAAGTTGCTGAGAGGAAATTAAAAGCATTAAATGATAGAATTTAAAAACAAATTCAACATGCTTTATTATGCACTATACTAATAAAACAAGTTGATGCTGCATTTATCTGGTAATTCAAATAACATTCTATCAAAGAACACTCTAAATGAAGAAATAGAAAATGGCTCATAGAATCAACTTCATTGCATCAGGGTGTCTCCATATGTGCTCAGTCGGTCTGTCAAACCGAGCGTGACATGCTCAGGGTGTCTCTATATGTGCTCAGTCGGTCTGTCAAACTAAGCACGATATGCTCAGGGTGTCTCCATATTTGCCAGTCCCTTTCATTACTGAAAGTGTTGACAGAGCGCTAACTCCATAGCCTCTGTAGTGATTCCAAAATGTTCCCCCCTGAATTTGTCAGATACCAGTGTACAGCTGGGTCCATCTGTGAGAAGCAGTCAAATTTTTTTTTTAATGTTCAAAATCCTATTTTCAATATTTTATAAATTACTTTTTTGTGATCAAAACCAACATCACTAGATTCATTGTTCAAACTGCAATTGAGCAAATAGTAATGGCAGAGAGTAATGTTATTCTGAAAGTGATGTTAAAAGGAAATATTTTTGTGCATTTCATTCAATCTCTATGAAGAGGCAATAGAACAGAAACAAGAGGGCAGTGTGTAATGTATTAATTCTGATGAAAGAATGGCCCTTAACAATTAAAATAACTGTTCCAAGAAATCAATTTTTTTCAGGATTCTGTAAAGCGTGATATATTTACGTGCTAACACTTGCATATTATATTATGTAGAATTGAAATTACTGCACTCTAAAAAGACTCATAGGTGCTCTGTCTCTTTCAGTAAATGGTGAAGGGTATGGATACTTATGGTTCCTGTCACTCAGCCTGTTGCACACACTCCTGCTCTGTCCTCCCATGTGCCCCTCCCTGATGAACTCAATCGAATATGCCGTTTGTCAGCTCATGTAGTTTAAAGACTAACCTTCCGTAGGCCCCCCCCCCCCCCTACCCCTTATTAATAATGACTTTCTTAATGATCTGGTGGTTGAAGATGTAGTAGTGAATGAGCTGGCAGCAGTTAGTTGTTTGCAACCAGATAAGTGCCCCATAACTGACTAAGACCCTATTGCACCTCCAAGTGACAGTCCTGGAAACAGACCGCATGCACTCATGCAGCATTGCTAAGAGAACAGGGATCAAAAAGGGAAGGCAAATCTGGCCCCCAAAATTCTGTGCTGAAATGCGGATGCGTCAGGTTGAAAAGCACAGATATGGTAACCTAGCTGTAAACTACAATACAATGCACAAAAGTCCTTTTCAGGACGAATGCAGAAGAAGAAGCAGAGACGTAATGATCTACAACTATAAGAATTTAGTTTTTTCTTTCTATTATCTTATCTGGCTCAACTCCATCTTAACAATCATCTTCCTTTTCCTCTTCTGATCTTCACTCTTAACTTTCTAGAGATAATCAAGAATACTTCAAACCAAGTATCCTTGTGAATGGCAAGGTGAATGAAACCATGTGTTGGAGAGATCTCTACCCTAGAAGTGTTATACCATACTTTCAGTCCGCTCGTACAACCATCTCTCAGTGTGGCTGCGATATTGATCTTATCACTATCATAAATCTCATTTCACACATACCTGACAGCAACACTGTCACACATGTTAACAGTTCGTTTAGCTATGATTTTTCTCCTAGAATCTGTTAGCATCATTGAGTGAAAGACTACTATGTGCACATTACCTTTCTATGTCTTCATCTTCTTCATTTTGTTTTGAGACCAAACTCTGTGAAAAAAAATCAAGATACATTTTATAAGAAACAAAAAAAGCTTTTATGTGTAACAGTTTCTCATAAGTTTTCCAACTTAAATTGAATACTGAACACAGAACTTAATGAATAAATTATTCCTCTTTCTCTCTCTCTCTCTCTCACTGCATCTGGTCTCTCTCCTTTTCAGTGATGTGTGTCTGTATCCTTCATACTTTAATATATCCAGCTCAGTCAAGCAGTAAGTCCAGCACTTAACAGAATGTAACAAATTCAAAATGATTTCATCAACTCAAGTATAAACAATGTAACACATTCAACATGTCAAAACTTTGGGTGTCAACTCACAGGTGAGACATCTCCAGGTCCCATGACAACAGCACTGATCTTAAGGTATCCCTTAGCCCCTGAGGATGAATCTTCTGGGTCACTGAGCAGAACCCACTTGTTGACGAGGGCATGGCTAGGTTCATCATAGATCAACCCAATATCACACTGGAGAAATGAGAGCATTTTTCATATCAGGACCACATGAAATAGTTTTGTGAAATAACATGACTAGCCATTTTTTTCAAGCACTTAGTTTCTATTTTTGTAGGTAAGGTTGTATACCTGCAAAAAGAAAAAGTATGTTGCTCATGCACACTCACATCTCAATTCCCAGCTTCACCAAATTTGGCATACGGATTCCTGTTGGTCCCTTTTAGGTTTCAGTTTATGTTAGAATAAAAACAGAAAGAAATGAAAACTACACAAATTTTCCAAACATGTATAAAGGTATGAAAGCGTATTGACTGTGTGCAACACCAAGCGTTGTGGTAAATAATGAGAGACAGGGGGTTCCCAACGAACTTGATTCAATTGATTGAATCACTATACCTGTGACAACAAACAGCGGTCAAAATATCCGGCGTAATGTCAGACTGGTTCGAAGTTCAAAAGGGTGTGAGACAGGGATCTATACTCTCCCCTTATCTATTCAATTTATATGCAGAATCCAGGGGGACGGCGTGGCCTAGTGGTTAAGTGACACGGCTCACAACCAGAAGGTGCTGGGTTCGATCCCCATCACAGCACCGGCCGTTACCCCGGGGAAGCAAACCCTTAGAAAATGCAGGAGGAAGCAGACCCTTACATAAAATGCATGCTGAAGTCGGATGCACTGGGCCGACAGGCGCAAAATAAAAACGCAGTGCAACGCACACCGCCTTCGAGATTTAAGAAATAAGGCGAACGCAAAAAAAAAAAAAAAAAAAAAAAAATATGCAGAATCCATAATTTGGAAGGTCGAAAATTATGACAAGTTTGAGCCATTAACAATAAGCTTGAACGAGATACCAGAGATCAGATATGCAGATAACACAGTTATTCTCTCAGTGAGCACTATCGGGCTGGAATGGATGATCCTGTCTGTAAAATAACAGTGAAGACCAAAATCTATGCCCAAATATAAAAAAAAACCAAAATAATGAGCACAAACAAGGCAAAACCCACACCTAAAGTTATTCTGGAACAACAGGAGATTGAGAAAGTCACAAGTTGTGAGTACCTCTGCTCAATTATTAGCAACGATGGCGATTGCCTGAAGGCAGTCAGATGGAGAATGGCTAATGTGGCAATGTAGAGGGTGAATAAAGTGAGAAAACTTATGGCAGAACACTAATAAAATGACGAAAATGAAAATTATGCAACTTGTATTCCTGGTGGCAATGTTACAAATGTGAAACGTGGACATACCATGGTTAGTGAAAAGTAAAAATGTAGATATCCTAAAAAAACTGGATTTCAAAGAAAATTGGTTAGTAAACAATATCTTGTTCAGAAAACTAAAATATTTTGGTTATATCAAACGCCATAATAGGCTAGAGAGAACGATACTGGAGGGTAGGGTGCCTACAAAGTGGGGCAGAGGCAGACTGAGGAGAAGATGTACATAAGACTGAAAATGACAGGTGGGAGTTCTGGCCAGAGAACACGAGTCTTACAGATTGGCTATTGTGAGAGCAATGTTCTGCAAAGGACATGCTACGTGATGATGCCAATGTACAAATGTAGCACAGACAAACAATGACATGTAGTGCACATGATGTATGAACTTAACACATCATGACTGCTTTTCAATATTTCATTTTCTGTCTAGCGTGGGATAGGGGTCACAGGGTAAAACACCTGAGGCTGGCTCAATATTAATGTGATCTCGTATCTTGGTGCACTATTGATACGCACATGCGTTTTCAATGATTTTAGTACATACAAACTAGTATGCCACCATATATACAAATATGCTCATTGAACAGAAAAAATAATGAATTATACTCTGGTCAAAGTCCAAAGTTTGTAGCCATTTTTGTTTTGTATGAAATGTTATGTAAAGTAGCTAAAAACATAAAAAAATTCAGTGTCAGCTGTCACGTTTCAAACATATAAGAGGCAGACTTGTCCTCCGTTTTACTCTATCTGTACTTGACACACACAAAATGAACACACAATACTAGCAGCTCACAAAGTTTGGTTATTCAACTTTATATGAAAGAGCTTAAATACAGGATTGATTGACAGAGTGCCTTCAGAAAACTACACAGTAAAAACGAGTTTGTTAAAAGTGAACTGAAAACATCTTACAAATCCACTTCAAGATACACAACAGCTGGTCCTCCTTGATAATAAATTCAGTCCATGTTATCAAGTTTCCTCAAAAGTAAAGAAACTATTTAATCTAATCCTGTTGTTAGATATACTTATCCAATAAAGAAAAAGTGCACTACTTAATTCTTATTTTCCTTGCTACATAGAAGAGATGTCTGAAATTATGGTGAAGCTTGTAGAAAGTGTGCATCTACGAAGCATCTTAATCTCACCATATCATTTCTTCTTTCTGAAAATAGTTTTTCTATTTTTTTCAGTAGATCTCATTCCCTGATCCCTGTGAAATCCTAAAGAAAATCTATGTCTCTCTATTCCCGATGGACAATTATATTCAATAACAGGGGTCTCGAGGTAAGGTGTCCGCCTTGGGTGCCTGAGGTCGCGCGTGGAATCATAGTGGAGACCGAGATTAATAAAATTAAGATCGAATTAGTTCATTGAAAATTTAATGGAAATATGATCACATATATGATCATTCCATAATCAAATTTGTGAGTATCTTGTTCAACATGAGAATTAGTTCTAGACTTGTCACAAGGCAAAGGGACGCTCGATGTTCAGCATTATATGAAAGATCTGGTTGGGTGAAGGAGGGGGTGGGAAGTTAAACAGGTTGAGGGGGGTAAGAGATGAATGATAGAATGGACTGGTGGGATAGACAGATTGAGGGAGAGGAAAGAGAGGATCAAGTGGACTGAGGGGGGAAGATACAGACAGGTGATGGGAGGGTTGAGGATGGGAAATGAGTGCAAATGAATGTGAAAGAGAGGAATAGTGCAGGGGAAGGGATTTTAATAAATAACTACTTGCATAATTATCCTGGGCAATGCAACTAGCATATATATATATGTGTGTGTGTGTGCGTGTATACAAACACACACGTACACACAAACAGAAATATATATATATATATATATATGCACACATTTATATATATAAATACAAGAAATGAAAAAAGAGTAACAGGAACAAAATAAATTTCAGCCTGATCCAGCCAAGAGATGACGCTGCCGCTCTGTAAGAATATTATGGTTTTGAAAATGATGCCAATAAAACTAGCAACAACAACAATAAACTTCCTACACCTCCTTCAAGACTTGTTATTGTCCTATCCTCGCTCATGCTTGATTTGCAGCTATGGACTGCTTTGATTCTGTCCTATTTTTTGTAAAGACACCGTTATTTCCTAACATTCCTATATTGAAACCCAAACCATATATCAGCCTTAGTAGTGCTTGTGTTAATAATAAAAGATGCACATACAATAATAATACATACTAGATGTTTCAAATAACTAAATGTAATAATTAAGGAAATATTTAGAGCCCTAGGATCTAACAAACAAACAAATCAGAGTCATATATCCTCCTAAGAGTTAAAATGTATAGAAGCAAAATACAAGACTAAAGCAGCTTTTCTTCTTTCTTCTGTAACATAGTGGATTGCAGCAATCATCTCTTTTCCATAATGATTTGTCTGTTTCTATTCCTGTTTCTCTGATGCCAATATTTCTGTCTTTATGAGTGTTTATTAAGATGTATCATACTCTTAGAAATTAGCCAACAAATATGTTTCTTTAACTTGTGACCATCCAAACAACGCACATTGAAAGAAAAATATTAATTTTCTGAAATGTAACCCAAACTCCAGTACTTGACAAACAATAAATTCTAATGACTGTCATCACCTTATAAATTATCTTTTTTTTTTTTTTTTTTTTCTGCGTTCGCCTTATTTATCTATTCTCCAAGGCGTGTGTGCGTTACACCGTGGTTTTTATTTTGCGCCTGTCGGCCCAGTGCATCCGACTTCAGCATGCATTTTATGTAAGGGTCTGCTTCCTCCTGCATTTTCTAAGGGTTTGCTTCCCCGGGGTAACGGCCGGTGCTGTGATGGGGATCGAACCCAGCACCTTCTGGTGCCACTTAACCAATAGGCCACGCCGTCCCCATAAACTTTCTTGAATTATTATAAACTAGCAATACCCATGCAGAAGATGCGCTTGTCAATCAAACTGTACAATATGAAATAAAGAATATCCGTTTAGTAATTAAAGGATCTCCCCCCTCCTATACCCCTTACCTTCCCCATACATGTCTCCCCCCATTCCCCCTCCTCCCATTTTAAACCAATGTCTCCATTATAATAAGTCTAATTTTATCTATACGGTACAATCAAACACTTACATTGAAGATGCAATAAAAACGCATTTTAATATTTAATGAACAAGTCCAAAGATAGAAGCTGTTTAAATTTTGAGGTTCTAAGAATGCTTGGTTATTCGCTAATTATTAAAGGTACAATTGAATCAGCTGAGCTGACTGCAAGTGACATGTCAAATGATACATCAAAACTAAGAGCTACAAAGTGACATCAGTACTTTGTAATGCTGGCAATTCGTAAAAGTTAGTTGTGAGAGTAGTCCCCAATAAATGATAATATATTTGGCCAGTGAAAAAAAATATTTAGGTTTTTCTCATTAAGATATAAACAGGAAATGATGCATATTGATTATTTGTATATAACATACCTTAAAAGATCCAATCAGAGAGTCAGACCGCAAAGTTCTGGAATTGTAAACCTGCAGAACAGTACATACAATAATAATTCTTTAGTTTTTGCTCCAACGGAAGCTAGTGAAGATAACCTGTGATAGAGCATTTAAGTGCTCCTGCAGTTATAGTTTCTGCAGCAATTTAATTTTACACGATGTCACTGCCCCATGCAATTAGCACAATCAACCAATAAATCCTCAATCAATCAAAATAACCTTTCAACTTCTTATGCAGCGCAGATCTTCATCAAATACAAGCCATGTTGTCCTGTCTTGTGCTATTCGTTGTAGCCCTGTCAATGTTTTCCTGTTTCCTATATGTTTGTCTTGAGTTATTTATTCATGTGTGTTGTTTTAGTCTGCCTCTATTTCTTTTGCCTTCAAGATTCCAGAGCAGAGATTGTCTTGCAATGCTTTCTGCTGGTTTCCTTAATGTGTGTACTATCCAACAGAAGCACCTTTTCCTCATATCATGTTTCAATTAAAATTGTCAGGTTTTTTCCAACAGTTCCCCATTAATGATCTTATTATAGCAATTCAATCTCTCTTTTCTGAGCAGGCATCCATTTATGAAAGCTGGTATTTATTTTATTGTTCTTCTCCATATTTGACATCTATACACTAGAATGGACTTTACATAGAAGCTGAAGATATTTATATTTGTGATGGATTTACTGTATTTTGATTTATATTTGTGATGGATTTACTGTATTTTGATTTCCATAAGTTCCTAAATGCAATGACAGCTCCTCTCACCTTTTCAATTCTTATTTTGATATCTTTATGTGTACCTCCTACTTTGTCTACATTGCTTCCAAGATGAATCAATGATTTCCCATCTTGTAGGAGTGTATCTCCCTACATGGTCTGACCATCATTAATTGTATTCATTCTCATAATCTTAGTTTTTCTTCTCTGTGTTTCTTCAGTACTATTTTCTGTGACCTGTCAGGTCATCAAGACATTCAGGTCATCCAGTTGGTTTGTCACATTCCATTGAATTCCATTTTTGTTGGTTGATGTCTTCATAAGCCATTTAATAGCCGGAAGAAAGAGAAATGGTGATAAGAGAGATCCATGCCGCACATCATTTCTCATCTCAAAGGGCTCATAAAGCTGACCTTCACATAGAACTCTATAATTGATATATACATCGATTTTTTAAAATCCCTAATTCCTGGGCAACTTTCAGGGTATTTCTTTGTGTAAGCTGTTAAATGCTTTTTCATAATCTGTAAATTCGGTAAAGATTCGTAAGTTCAATTCTACTTTTTGTTCAACTATTTTTATCAGTAGTTATCTGGTCTACACTTGACCTGTTTCACCAAAAGCCTGCTTGTATTTCTTTCAGTCTCTCTAGTATGATCCAGTTAAATTTTTTCCCAGACACTGATTGTAACATTATTTCTCTATAATTTGTACACTTCTTTGGCAACTTGACTAAACAGCCGTCCTTCCAATCTGCTGATATTTCTCAAACTTTGCCAAGTAATTTGTATAATATCTCTGTTGGTATATGCTTTGATAATATCTCTGTTGGTATATGCTTTGATTGCTTCTTCTGAGATACTATCAGGACAAGTGGCTTTACCATCTCTCAGGAGCATTATGGCCTTCCTAATTTTTTCTTTGTCTGGTTTCTCAAATACCATGATGATATAAGATAATTGGGATCAAGACGCTGAGCAGCGCATGAGCTGCAGTGGTCAGCGACCCATAGCTGACTGCTAGCGCCAGGGCCAGCGAACCAGAGCTGCCAAGACCCTTCTACACCTCCACGTGGTGATCCTGGATAACAGGCTGCAGCAGGACAGACTGAGTAAGGAGAAGGGATCAAAGAGGGAATGCTAACCCGGTACTAAAAAAATGCTTGCTGAAGTTGGATGTGTTGGGCCGAAAGGTGCAAATATCGCAGTCAAGCTGTAAACTACAACACAATGCATTCCGTTCTCTGGACTACATTCTGCTACTTAAGCCCTTTCAGGGTTTCGTAGCGGGAGATTGAGAACAAATGCAGAAGAAGATATAAGATAATTAAACATGAAAATAGTAGATAAATATAAAACAGCCACAACAAAAAGAAATGTCAATACAACTACTTATGACAAACTGTCAGTGTTACTAGAAGAGTGAGAAACAACACCACACATTGCATATACTGACAGAGATTGATTGGTTTGCATATTTGCTTGGCAAGAATTCCAGCAAGCCTCATACGGTTGGACATAGGTTTAAAATGCTGGTAGGAGGTAAAGGTCTAGGTTATTTTCTATTCTACCTAACTTGTACACTGTGCAGCGACTACCGACGAAAACATTATTTCTCAGCCAATTAAAGTTATTGTAGTGCAGTTGCTAGCGCATTTGGTGCCTAGTCGAGGAATCTAGGTTCAATTCCTAGTTGACGCAGGATATTTTTTTAAATCACAAAAGACTATGTATGGAGTCAACTAAGCCTAAAAAAAGAAGGAATTCTGGGGAAGAAAAGGCAGCCAGCATGATGCTGATCACATCATCCCTAACTTAACTTAACTTTATTAATACTGATCTAGAAGGCTCTACAGAGTCTGTATACAACCAGTTTATTTCACTCCACTGATACTGAAAATACTATGAGAATCCAATCTATTTTTGAATGCATTAACTGACTCTGCTTCCACTACATCATGCAGCAATGCATTACAAGAATTCACCACTCTCTGACTAAAAAATATTTCCTAATATCTAATATCTTAGTGTACCATTGGTTGAAGAAAAATATGGGCTTGACACCATATTTCCAATATGCCATACGGAGTGTAAACACAATCCTTTACCTTACCAATAAATTCTCCAGGCAGACTCCATCAATAAGGAAAACTTTGTATTAATAGTTTTTTAAATTACATAATCCAGCCTATGGCCAATAAGAAGCAGGGCAGACAAATGGCAAATCTAGCACATTCAATCTCTTAAGAAAACTTTTTCTAAGTTAAATGAACATGACTTACACCAAAGTCGACAATCTCATCCACCAGCTCAGAGGGTGGAATGTGGAAGTTGAAGAAGAATGACTCGTCCCACCAGGGATTTGTGGTTGATTTCTTGATGCGGGTCTGTTTCAGCTGGCTCATCAATGAGACTCTAACAACAGGCATCAGGTTGATTCCAGCCAGCTGACGAGCCTGGACGATTTTAATACGGACCTAATGGACAGAAAACAGTGATCATGGATAACTACACCACCATTTCAACGATTTAGGTATACAGAAGGAAAAGTGAATAAAAATAAATAAATCATCAATGAAACCCTGCCCCATCATTGAGGATAATAGGTCTTCAACTTACACATACCAAGCCTGCCTATCATTTGCTATCATAACTTTACATCTTTATACTGGTTAAGAAGACTCTGCAGAGTCTGTATACAACCAGTTTTTTTGACATTACTTTGATCTAAAAACTATGCAAATCTATTTTTGAATGCATTAATCTCCAACATTGGTATCCCGACTCCCTCATGGTTTTCTCACGCTCTCGTTGTCAACTGTGTCTTGGATGCTTTATGGTCTCTTACCTTTCATATTCCACACAGCAGTGACTGTCTCTTGAAGATATTCTCCCCTTTATGAAAAGTATGCCCTATCCATCAGCAATGTCTTCTGTTTATCTCCTGATCAACTGCCAGTTTTCCAGTTTTATTCTACTGGGCCATATTAGCACCAATTTGTTCCATTTCAATCCCAATATTCTGCGTAAGTATCTGTTTATGAATGTTTGCACCATCTGTGTTAGTGCTTACTGTCGAGTCCCTAATCCATATAGGAGTGCTGCATTAACATTAAAGTTGAAAAACCTGATCTTTGTGTCAGACTTGATTTCTCTGGAAGATCATAAATTTGCCAATGCATTGAAGACCTATCTGGCCTTCTGTATTCTGTGATATCATGTTTTGTACCTCCCACCCATGTGGCAAAATCAATGAGCTAACGCACGAGATGGAGAACTACCGATGGAACATCCTTGGTATATGCGAGGCTCGATGGAAAAGTTTTGGAGAGTTTACCACGGATGAGGGCCACAAGTTCTACTTCAGTGGCATGATGAGAAAAAAACATGAAAAACTAGTAAAAGTTGATTACGGTTGAGCTTAATCAAAATTTAAAAATGGGTATGGTCAGATACCGCACCGAGACGAGAACACAAACAAAACCTACGTTACGACCAATAGGCCTTCATCAGGGACAACAACACTGAACTAACAAATCAACATATAAGAAAAAATGGTCAACTCATCTGTTTCAGGTAGTAGACGCTTTCTGTCTAAGCGACCGGTTGTGTCAAGCGCTCGATTGAAACTGAAATAGCTGCGCTTGCACAGCTTAACAAAATCTGGCAAGATAAACGGTTAGCACTATGCACGAAATTCAGATTAATGCGTACACTGATCCTGTCAATATTCCTCTATGCGTGTGAGACATGGACAGTTACAGCTGACCTTCAACGAAGGATACGAAGGATTCCCAGATAAGTAAATGAGTCTACCCTGCCACCCCGCTCAGCATCTTAGTTTTGTCTTAGTGAATCCTCAGTCCTATTTTCTGAGACCATACCTCTAACCTTCCCAATTAAATTTGCATTTGGCCTGTGCTTTAACAGAAGAGCCAAGTCATCAGCAAAGTCCAGAACCTCTAGTGTTTTCGCCAGAGTCTAGTAAGTGCCCCGACCATTTAACGCATTTATCCTCTTCAAGATCCAGTCAATAGACAGCAGGATGAGGAATGGTAATAGGAGACACCTCTGTTGCATCCCAGTTTTGATTTGAAATGGGATGGAAAGTTGACCTACATCTAGGAAATGACATTGCATATGTTTATAAGTTTCCAGAATTAAGCTTGTAACATTTTCGGGCATATCATAATGATGAAGAGGAATAAGCATAACAAGTTGCAAATGTTGTTGTTTTAGATATTGCAGCACTCTGGCTCAATGCCGAGTAATGTAATGGGATACAAAGACTAAATGGAGACCTGAGGAGACTACATGACTATATCCAGTCATATAAGTTTCCAGATCAGTTGTGAAGGAATGTGCAATACCATCTTCACCAACATGTTACAAGTAATACCTTTAACTTTCATTTGTTCAAGAATCAACAATTTTGACTTAGTAATGTACTTATGTTGTTTCTTATGTACTTCCTTAAACGGTTACATTCTTTCAAAAGATAAGTATTATTTTTATTCCCATTTTAAAATAGATGTCCCCCCATTCTTGGAAATATTTTGCTGGCACTTAATTGGTAATTTTCTTGTGCATCCATAACAACTGACAAATAAATTTAGATATTAAATTTCACGACTGTTACTAAGATGTGCTTATGTTGGCCTGTTATTTAGTCATTTTCTGTTTTGGGAAAAGGGGAAACCATATTTCTCTGAAGCATCCAGTTCCTCATGTTTTCTAATGTTATCACCTTGGACTGCAGCCATGATTTTATTCATTCATTCTAGTATTTTCATTCTTTACTTTTCCTCTCCAAGATCCCTTAACTTGTCTCTTCTCTTTCCAACAGATATACTCATTCTTCTATCTGTCCACGTAACAAAGTCTATTGTCTCTAAATATTATTACTAATTCTCAGGGTCTTGTAGTTAAACTTGTCGTTTTATAATGCTATAATTTATGACCTCCACCTACATATTTAATATTCTGCCCGCATGCAGTAAACACAACCCTGAGGGGGTTTGAACTGTTCTATCTGGTTTAACTTGTTATAAACAACAGCGATATTCTCATAACATCGGTGTTTGAACAGCTTGTGCGTGGAAATGTACGTATATAATGAAGCTCTTACTGTCTGGGTACAGATATGGGTTGTTTCAAAGACCATGTTGGGATATGTCTAAGTGGGTATGATAGACAAGCATTAAAACATGTTAACCATATCTGTTAACTCCTCACGAACAGAACACAGTCACAGCATGTCTCTCCAATCCAGATAAGGAATAAACTGTAGGGTAACGAGAGAAGACGAATACAGGCTGTTTAGTAGTTCCCTAGGGATATTGATGATTATTGAAAATCAATGGACAAAAAAAAGTAGGTATCAATTGGGAAAACACTATATGCCATCACTAGAAACACTATATCCCACCACTATGTCACACCACTATGTCCCACCACTAGCAAACACTATGTCCCATCACTACATACCACCAGTAGCAACACTATATCCCACCACAACAAGCACTTTGACCACCACTATGTTCCACCACTATGTCGAACCACTACAAGCACTATGTCCCCCCATTACGTCCCCCCACTATGTCCCACCACTATGCCCCACCACTACAAGCACTATGTCCCCCCATTACGTCCCACCACTATAAGCACTATGTCCCACTACTACAAGCTCTATGTCCCACCACTACAAGCACTATGTCCCACCACTACAAGCTCTATGTCCCACCACTACAAGCACTATGTCCCACCACTACAAGCTCTATGTCCCACCACTACAAGCTCTATGTCCCACCACTACAAGCTCTATGTCCCACCACTACAAGCTCTATGTCCCACCACTACAAGCATTATGTCCCACCACTACAAGCTCTATGTCCCACCACTACAAGCGTCCCACCACTACAAGCACTATGTCCCACCACTACAAGCTCTATGTCCCACCACTACAAGCTCTATGTCCCACCACTACAAGCACTATGTCCCACCACTACAAGCTCTATGTCCCACCACTACAAGCACTATGTCCCACTACTACAAGCTCTATGTCCCACCACTACAAGCACTATGTCCCACCACTACAAGCACTATGTCCCACTACTACAAGCACAATCTCCCACTGCTACAAGCACTATGTCCCACCACTACAAGCACTATGTCCCACCACTACAAGCACTATTTCCCACCCACTACAAGCGCTACATCCCGCTATTAGCAACACTACATCCCATCACTACAAACACTACGTCCCACCATCACATCCCACCACTACAAACACTACGTCCCACCATCACATCCCACCACTACAAACACTACGTCTCATCATCACATCCCACCACTACAAACACTACGTCCCACCATCACATCCCACCACTACAAACACTACGTCCCACCATCACATCCCATCACTACAAACACTGCGTCCCACCATCACATCCCACCACTACAAACACTACGTCCCACCATCACATCCCACCACTACAAACACTACATCCCACCATCACATCCCACCACTACAAACACTACGTCCCACCATCACATCCCACCACTACAAACACTACGTCCCACCATCACATCCCACCACTACAAACACTACGTCCCACCATCACGTCCCGCCACAAGCAAAAAAAAAAGCAAGGTTTTCTAAAGTTTAAAGGAACAAGGGAAGCAATTTTCTGTTTGCGAACTATCACACAGAAATATATAGAAATACAAAATGACATATATATTTGCTTCATAGACTACCAAAAGGCTTTTGACAAAGTCCAACATGAGAAATTTATCAAATGTCTCAAAAAAATAGATCTAGATGGTAAAGACAAAAGACTGCTCTGTAATCTGTACTGGGAACAAAATCAACAACTTGAACAGGTACAAAGTTTATCCTATCTAGATCATTTAATAACAGAAGATGGCAGCTGTGTAAAAGAAATTAGAAAGAGAATAGGAATGGCAAAGATGGTGAAAGACAACTTGCGACACATACTGACATCCAAACAGATAAACCAGAATTTGAAAATGAGAATTGTCAGGTGTTATGTATACTCGTCACTACTTTATGGGGCAGAAACATGAACAATGAATAACAAGTTGGAAAGAGTATTGAAGCCTTCGAAATGTGGGTATTTAGAAGAATGGGTAGCATTTCTTGGAAATACGGTTTGGAGGTATTGAAAAAGTTTGGGGTGAAAAGAGAATTAATTACCAAAATCAGGGTTAGACAGCTACGTTATTTTGGTCATATAACAAGACATACCTACATGTTGAAGATAATAATAGAGGGTAAGGTGGAAGGCAGTCGTTCAAGAGACAAACAACGTTTTTAGTGGGTGGATAATATCAGAAGATGGACTGGAAAAAGCCTCGCAGATTGCACAATTACAGCAAGAGATCAACGGAAATCCATTGCAGCCGACCTTTCGATACGGAGATATATATAGTTCAGTTCATATATTATCAGCTATATATATATATAGCTGATAATAACATAGGGTTGTGTGTAATAGTAATAGCTGTCCAGCGCAAGCGAAGATGTCGACTGCATCAGACTTGTGCTGCTAAATGTGTTCTCTAATGGCTGTAAAGACCAATACTGGAACAGCATACACTGCCGCATCCTGGACACAAGCGTGAGGAGCAGGCTGTGGAGTCGTCCTGTGTTTTATTCTTTCGGGCAGAAGAGGGAAGACGTGGCCTAGTGGTTAAGTGACACGGCTCATAACCTCCAAAGTGTTGGGTTCGCTCCCCAATCCCAGCACCCGTTGTTAACCCGGGGAAGCAAACCCTTAGAAAATGCATGTCGAAGTCGGATGCACTGGGCTGACATGCGCAAAATAAAACAGTGCAACTCACAACGCTTTGGGGTATAGAGAATAAAGCAAACGACAATCAAACAAACAAAATAATTTTAAAATGTCGGACAGCACGCTTTCTATGAGTCTCTGCATTGGATATTATCTATGCGATTTGAGCACACACGGCGATACTAGCTGGTCAGGTGGTACGGTTTTGTGCAAGCAATCCCTAGAAGATGATACCAATGTTGAAGCTTTTCAGAGATACTTTCAATCTATGTAGCGTGTATACTGTCCATATTTCACAGGCATGTAGTAAAGTTGTCTACACAATAGAACGATACACTTTTACCTTGGTGGTGACACTGAGGCCTTGTCGATTCCAGACGTTTGCTTGTTTGCTTCCAACCTCCCAAACACAGAGCTCGCCTTTGCAATCATGTTGTTGACCTCACATTCAATATTTGCCTCTCTGGTGAGGGTACTATCTAAGTAGGTGAAGTTATCGACTGTCTGGAGACATCGGTTCTGTACAGTAATGTTTGGTTCCATGTACGGCTCCACAAGAGCAGTCTTGAATAGGGCCTCTGTTTTCCTAGTGACGATCGTGGGACCAAAGCTACTGCATGCCGGGACAGCTATGATTTACAAGAGTCTATCCCTGTTGACGGTGCCAAAGACTTTGGTCAGATCGATAAAAACTGTGTACATGTCACAATTCTGTTCTGGACATTTCTCTTTACGTTGACATGCTGCATATCCATGTCAACAGTCCCACAACCCGCACGAAAAGCACACTGGCTGGGAGTAGACCATGCTCTCGTTCACCAGTTATGCGGTTGAGCAGGACTCGGGTCAGACTTTTGTCAACAATTGACAGCAAGAAGATGCCTCTGTGGTTGTCGCAGAATTGACTGTTGCCATCTTGCTTGCACAACGATAGTGGTATCTTTAATCTCGTAGGGAACATTCTCGACTTCTCAAGTCAGGTCAGGTCATTCCGTAACCAGTGAGGTCGTTGGGGCACACATGAAGACATCATCACAACGCCACGCCACCCTTTTCTGTCAGATGCTACTGCCTGTGACTCTTCTGGTTGGAGATTGGTCCATTCTTTTATGTTGTCCTCTCATATCTTTTTGGGATGACCTCTTCATCGTCTGCCATGCACCTTTCCGTGGAGAATTGTATTTGCAAGACCATTTGATCTCGATATGTGACCGAACCAAGCGAGTTTCCTTCTTTTGACAGTTGCCAATAGGTCTTCAAAAGGCCCTATTGCTGTTGTAATTCTACCTCGTATTTCCTCATTTGTAACTCGATCTTTGTACGTGACGTTTAAAACTCTTCGACTTCTCAAATACAGCAAAAGAGTGTAGTCAATTCCTGACGAATCACAGGAACCCCCCCCCCCCCCCCCCCCCCCCGCTTTGGTAAATATATGCCCGGACGGAATATGACCCGGAAGCCTTGCCTCTGGACATCGAGCTGATAGCGTTTCTGACCAGCCTTGTTGGGTTCGAGGTCCAGCCCCTAGTTAATAGCTGCATGGGGCATGTTAGCTTTGGCTTGTTCTATGATAATGGACAAACAGTTGAGGGTGGCGCACTCCTAAATCTTAACCTTGTCGGTCAAAGGCGCCGTGCCGTCAGCACTAAGAACAGGAGATAAGTGATGGGGCGGAGGGCCGTAAACAGCCTTCAGGACACAATAAAACCGCATCGAATCATTGGCATCAGCATAGCCTTGAATCTCCAACGCCTTGTCGTGAAGCCGGGAATCCTGCATGGATCTGAGCCAGCGTTGCACAACCGTTGTTGGATACAGTTGTTTTTTTTAAAGCTGAGGAGGGGTGGTCACCTTGGAACAGTCCGAACATGCTTTTCATCCAGCAGGGTTATGTGTATATATATTTGATGATAACATTACGTTGTGTGTATATATAGCTGATAATAACATTACGGTGTGTGCATCTTTAGCTGATAACACAAACACGTAATGGTTCAGTTAGCACAAAACAGAAACAAAATGGAACCTACGCTACGGACACAAGGCCTTCGTTGGGGACAAATAAGAACACCAATGAAAAGATCTAACGAATCACAACACAATTAATATAGACTTAACACAAAATAGGACCACGATGGTGGACATTTTCTAGCAAACGTTTTCCTGTAACACATTTCCTTTTGTTTCATCAAGGGCATTGATCTTGAAACGTTTCAAGAATAAACTTGACAATTGCATAGTGCTGCATATACTTCAATTACTACTTTCAAAAATCGACGTGACCCTTTCTACTCCTTCAAACCTGGTTTACAGTTAGGAAGGCAACGTAACTAGCAAAGAAGCTGGTCATCTAACATCACAAAGAGCCGAGACTTCGAACAATAAAGTCCCTAACACTTCATTACTCAAGCTGTGTCAGATATGAGACTACTTTGATGTTATTTGTGGCTGTTACGTATGTTTCGTTTTGTTTTTGTTCCAATGCAGTAACTGAGCCACACTTATTGATGTTCAGATATATCCTGCAGTATTGCATCAGCATCACTGTATGTATGTATGTATGTATGTATGTACGTACGTACGTACTGTAATGTAATGTATGATTCCCAAGATATCGCCCAAGAAACAGAGCTATATAACAGTGGAAGGCCGTCGACACGGTAAAACATCAAAATCTGTGGAGAAATGAAGAAAATGGGGTTTCCCTTGTATATAGTCCATCTCATTGAAACATTATACCAAGATAAACAAACCGCTGTCCGAGTATCTGGGCAAACATCAGATTGGTTTGCAGTACAAAAGAGAGTCCGACAAGGATGTATCTGTACAACATATATGCTGAATGTATAATGAGAAATGTTCGAGAAGACGAGAACATTGAAAGTTTAGACCCATTTACGATTGGGGGGGGGGGGGGGGGGGGGGGTTACGAGATTCCAGAGTTACGATACGCAGATGACACAGTGATACTATCAAGAAGTGCAGAAGGGCTAGAGCAGCTACTTTCAGCCGTTTATGGACATAGTAAAGATCAAAACCTGTTCATAAACATAAATAAAACAAAAGATAATGACCACCGACAAAAAACAATGTCAGCATAAATTTACAGTGGGTGGCGAGGAAATAGATCAGGTCACACATTTTGAATATCTGGGCTCCAGAATTGACAAAAATAGCGACTGCTCGAAAGAAATCAGAAGAAGACTAGCTTTGACAATGCAGAGACTGAACATCCTGAAGAAATTATGGCAGAGCACCAACAAAATGATAAAAGTAAAAGTCTTGAGAGCCTGTGTTTTTCCTGTGGCAGCTTATGGCTGTGAATCATGGACGATTACCAAAACTTCTAGACAAAGAATCGAATCCTTCGAGTCAAAATAATATAGAAAGATTCTCAAAATACCCTGGACAGAGAAAAAAACACAAATGTAGACATTCGGCAAGAGTTGAACATATAGGAGAACTGGTTTATCAATTCCATTTTGGCTAGAAAATGCAAATACTTTGGACACATCAAGAGACACAACAGTCTTGAGAGAACGGTGATGGAAGGTATAGTGCCAGGCAAAAGAGGAAGGGGTAGACCAAGAAGACGATGGCCCCAAGATATCCAGGAATGCCTGAGTATGACTGTGGCGGAGGCTGGAGCTTTGGCAAGAGAACGAGTTTCTTTCAGGCAGACTGTGATGGGAGCGACGTTCTACAAAGGACATGCTACATGATGATGAATGTAATGCAATGACTGTCTCTCTGCCTGCCTGTGCGCGCGCAGGCATATATATAAAAGCAAAGTAACCCATAGCATTACTGCCGTAGGGGTGTGAGGTGCTAGCAATCTCACATTTCAAAGGCTTGGCTATATGAGGTCGGTATATATTGTTATACTGCGACAATATATATATATTGTTGTATAAACTAAAATATTTGCACTATTTAGCAAGAGGGAGTTATACAGCATTATCCGGGCACGAAGACTAATCAGGGTCAGATGAAACATACTGACAAAGACCACACCTCACGTCTCAGTCAGGTGGCACTTACTGACCAACACACCCACCTAACGTTGCCATTCGCGCTTCTGGAAACAGACTATGTCACAGCAATTAGGGCAATGAGGTGGGGATTGACACTGTACTCGCCATACTGGTGAGCTGACTGAGAATCCTTACATTGCACTACAGCCAAGATGACACCCCTCAGGAAGTAAGAAGAGTCACTATAACGAGCTACCAAGGAGACGTCGTCACAAGCCACCTGAACTCAGCGCGAGTAACCTCGAACAACAACAACAACAACCAAATAATGCCCTCGCCGTTCCATTTTTCCATATACGTCAACTGTTCATGCATGTGTGTGCGTATGTGTGTTTAAGTAAACTACTTCACAAAGAGAATCGTTAGTAAACTTCACAACATCTGGTCTGATAATTTATTCGGTTATTATAGGAGAGGCGAACACGTGTGTGGACTAGGAAAGAGTATTGCTGGTTTTTGACACGCAGATGCACACGGCTGACGTATCATCTCCTCCATGTCTGAAATATACAACATACTCTCTCTGTCTCCTCTCCTTCTCTCTCACTACATTCACCGATATATACTTCTACTTCCTCTATCAAACATATCCAGCCGACGTCTAACCCCTGACTTTCAGCACTGAAGTTGTTGAATGCCCACAACGAGTAGGATTACTCTTTGATCCACCCTAAAAAGGACGTTAAGTGGTCGTAACTTTCCTCATATCCTGAGCGTGCTGATGAAGGTGGACCAGGATCCTCCAGGCGGTTTTGCTATGCTTGGCTTCATCTGTCGCTCACAACTACGGGAATAACGTCGATACCTCATCACGTTAGCCAGGCTGCCATGAAAACAGCCCGTTTCCATGGAGGGCTGGTAGGAAGCCCAGGTGAGGGTCTTGGCCAGTATATTTTGCCTGGCCCTGACTAACATGTCTGATCAGTATATTCTGTCTGACCAGACGTTAGTCTTCCTTCCCTATGCACCGAAGTTGAGCAGAGTTTTTAAAAAAGTAATGGGCACTCCCTTCTCCTCCATCGTCTTCGTTTTTCTTCCTTCTCTTCTTCTTCTACTAATCTCCTCAACATTTAACTATTCACTATTTTATTCGTGTATTATGGGGTGTTGTTTCTAGAGCGTTCTTTCTTTCTTTCTTTCTTCTTCTTCTTGTTCTACTTATCCTTCTTCACATTATTTTTCTACGTTCTTTCTTGTAACGGTTTGCTGTAGTTTACAATGAGAATACAAAATATCTAGGCCTTTCAGCCCGACACACCCGATTCCAGCACGCCATTTTTTGGGACCGGAGATACCTCCCTCGGAGCGATTTTGTAAACTCATGAAGGCTTTTAGCCTGTGTGATTGGCGAGGTTTGCATTCCAAAAGTTGGTGAGTCTTCTACACTATGTGTGTTAGTCGGTTTTATCCAACACTTATTCAGTCCATACGTAATCGAAATGGACATAGCACTGCCATCCCTAAAATAAGGCAGACATACATATATATATATATATATATGTATGTCTGCCTTATTTTAGTGATGTATATATGTGTGTATATATATATGTGTGTGTGTGTGTGTGTGTATATATAATGTGTGTGTGTATATATATATATATAAGGGGGGTCTGCGTCCAAACTGTGTTTTTAACGGGGAAAAAACAACGTTACAAAGTATTACCAGTATCAGTGTAGGGTAACGGTAACAGACACTGCTATCGGAGACGAAGTGTTGGAGTCTTCATTGAATAGGCTTACAGCAGGTTTATGAGGCGTGGTGGCAGTTCCCATCTTCGCTTTCGTTCCTTACCTAACAGCAAGTCAGGTACCAATTTACGGCTGGGTTGGTTGAAGCGTGGCGGTAAAAATAGTTAGACCTGTACTTTTGCCTCAAAAAGCGAGTACTGAACCACTACGCTGGTAAGTTAGAATTCCCAAATAGTATGTGTGCATACATACATATATATATACATATGTAATATATATATATATATATATATATATACATACATACATATATAATATATATATACATATATAATATATATATACACATATATAATATATATACATATATAATATATATACATATATAATATATATATACATATATACACACACACACACACACACACACACGCACACACACACAATTGCACACCCGTTTAGCACAGATTAAAAAAATATAGGCAATTTGCAACAATTGTTCCACAAATTTTCATTAAATTGTATTGTCATTGGGTTTGTACCTGTCCTGAATTTTTCAGCTCTCTAGCTTATCGGGAAGTGTGCGCGTGTATTTTCAAATACAAGATTTAACCCTAATAACTAACTAACAATTGAAGTTAAATAAAAGCGTGTAAGAATGTTATGTACGTACAGCTAAAACGACAAACAAAGATGTCACGAAAGGCACGAGCGTGCTAGGGCAATGACAGTAAAGATTACATGGAGACAGAGCAGTGACATTTATCGCTATGACAAATAGTTGCATATAGGAATGTACTTTTAATGCTTCAATAGGCCACCATTTACACCCAAGGCCAAAACATTGTTGAACACTAGCCATTTTGTTTTCCATTATTAGATTGTTAACACCATGTGTAACCCCTCTTAGTTGACTGTTTGTGGTTTCCTGGAGGGCTTCAATTCTTAGAGACGAGAATATGACCAGTGTTGCACTGAGAGCATGTCGTCAGAAGCGGCTTACAGTATGGTCTAACCCCTTCTAGGGTAGAATACTCTCCAACCCGTGGTGATGCATACACATACCCATTCACACAAACTGAAACGTGCTGAGCGCGGAGTAATTATGAGTTTAAAATAAATCTGCAGAAACAATTGGAAATGTACGATACATGAATACAAGATTGAATTAACAATTTTCCTGGACATTGGAAGAAGAAGAACAAGTCGATTGTACCAACACACTGGAAACATATGATTATTACTACAGGCATACCTCCCTCTTTCGACAGGGTATGGATTACAGAACAAACACAAGTTGTAAATTCACGAAAGCTTTATTTTGCTTATAAATGCATTACCACCGCCAAAACACGTCAATAACTATATAAGACTTGCGAATGTGTGCATCACTTACATACACAGAAATAAACATCAAAACACATCAAATACAGTCAAAAATAAACAATACTTCAATCAAAATTGACCATAACATTATTCATTATTCGTGAGTAAGAAAACTGTTTTGTTCTGTTAAGCATCAACGCCAATGCACTCCAAGCAGACCCATAGGTGATCAGTCCCTCTCAGCAATTGACCAATAGTGTAAATACTAATGGTGCATGTAACTCGCTGATTGTACACACTCCTGTTCTGTCTCCTCTCTCTCTCTGCAAGGACCCGCGAATGATTTAGAATACCTGCAATCTGTACATCGCTAGATCATCTACTGCAGTGTCTTCATACAAAAGGCAGTCGTTGCATAACTTCAAAATGTCACCTCTATTCATTGGCAATGTCTCCACTGCTG
The DNA here is from genome assembly GCA_036924085.1 of Ariolimax columbianus. Taxonomy (NCBI): domain Eukaryota; kingdom Metazoa; phylum Mollusca; class Gastropoda; order Stylommatophora; family Arionidae; genus Ariolimax; species Ariolimax columbianus. Next base: position 38,420,183 of record JAVGWX010000001.1, read on the forward strand.
GTGCCATGAGACTAGCATATCAGCTCTTTCAATCCTGCAAACTCCAGCAAGGCCAGGACAGTATATCTACACGTTCCCATGTAAAAAATTTACTTATGCCACAGCCAGCCCTACTTCGCATTCTGAAGCAAGGATTGACAGTCAGAGATTATTACAGCTCTCATTAAAGAGGTCCCAGATAAGCACCTCAGAGCCGAATGAGAAAACTGAGAAGGTTCATCTTCAGGACTGAAAGAACTCAATCTAATTCTTTTAGGAGAAAAGGCGATTGAGAGAGATCTAACAAGTGTTAATGTTGATGTGTCGGAATCTGAAGGGTTAGTTGACTGTGGTGGCTACTTCTTGAAAATGGAGAGCAAGCAAGTTTTCCTGGTTGATATCTTCTTCCTTTCCAAAAGAACCTTTCTGTAACAGGTTATTTGGTGGTCTAGGCCACTATTTACTTCAGACCTTAAGTGGAAATTTATATCCACCCTTTCCCAACATGCTATTGCGTTCTATATGTTACTGGTACGACCACAATTCTTTGTTGGCGTTTAAAGTGAATATTATGTTGTTTACAATAATCATCAACCACAAACTATCAGTTAACCAATCTATAAATAATTGACCAGTGATCAAGACTTCTTTTTATTGGACTTAAATGATCAGTCAACCAATTTATAAATACAAGGCGTATTCAAGTGAAACCGGACCTAACTGCGCCAAGTGAACATATGCACGATGACGTCACTTCAGGTGTAAACAGCACATACCAACCGTCAAGTTGGCAACATTTTATTATCCTCCGACTCATAGTTTCCTCAACAGACCGTTTAAAACATGGCGAGTATGATACGGAATCCACCCAGAGTTGATCAGCGAGCGGTGAATTGGTTTCTAACAGCTGAAGGATGTCAACCAGTTGACATTCATCGCAGAATGCAGGCTGTGTATGGTGACAAAAGTGTGTCGAAGACAACAGTGAAGAACTGGACAACGATGTTTAAAGAAGGACGTGAGTTAACGAAAGATCTTCAGAGACCAGGTCAAGCGCATATTGTTACGTCAGAAGATGCCATCGCTAAAATTGATGCAGCAATTCGGGTGGACTGTCGCCGGAGCTTATGTTCGCTAGTAGAGAAATTCACTGTGTCGCTAGGGACAGTTCTTCCTTATGGTGCTTGGTCAGCAACCGAGGTATCCATTGTGAACACACCCTCCGATACTTCAGTTTCTTGCTAACCACCATTTGAACTGTCCCTAGCGACACAGCGAATTCCCCTGCTAGCGACTGTAAGCTCCTTTGTGTAGCCACCTTCTTCTACGATTTGTCAATCGCCATTGGAAAAGCTTCCACGACTGCGTAGTATCTACACCAGCTGCTTCCCCCTACACTGCTCATGCTATGTTAAAGTGACCTTTCCTGAAATGTGTTAAACCAGCCCCTGCTAGCTCCATATGTCTATTCAACTGATGTTTAACCCTTTTTAGCCTTTATTTTATGAAATCAAGTTTGGTCCTTTACTTTATCTGGATCAGACCTCGGCTTAGAGGAATTTTGTGGCTGACTTGCTCTTAATCCACACACTGAACAATTTCTCCATCTCAATAATTAAATTGTGCTACTTTCTAATGCGTTTGGTGTGCACTGGCGTAGAGTTTTAAATTTGTTTCTAATACTTTAGTTTTGCTCTTTACAAATGTACTTAATTGTAGCGCGAGGTACACCTAGCTTGCGCGTTTCATTAAGTTTGATAAGCTTTTCTTGCAAATTGAGATCCTTATGGTTTAAAAAAAACAAACTTGAATCGTTTTAATTTTGTCACTACACTTATTATGCATGCAGTCGCCGCGATGTGTGTAGGTTATGTATTTATTTTATTCGAAAAAAACCTTATTATGAAAAAAACCTATTACTTAAATTGGTACAGTATAATCACACAAATAATATAGTATGATAAGTTTGGTTATTTTAATCACAAAAATAAGTAGTATTAATACGTTTAATCAGGAACATAAGAGATTCAAAGCAAACACATTTGAAGAAAAAAACAACTGCCAAAGACCGACTTCTTTTCAAAGACCGAATGGCGTTAGAAACCACAAGTCGCGCAGTATTGATGAAATATCGGGAAAAGATAATTACATTTTGAAAAGTGCTTATGATTTATAAGCAACGAAAGAACGAAGTGAGAAAACTCGAAGCGTAGTAAATCGAGGCATGCCTTTATAAGAAAATCACTTGTGATCATCTTCGCTATACTGTCTACGCTTCACTGGCGTCGGACATCTTAAGCACCCTTTAAACAATTGCGAGAAAAGGACGCTTCGCTAATGACCTTGACAAAACGGACAAGATGAAAGGTGCGGATGTCTCTTGACACGATCAAAACCTCAATGAAATATAATTTTATTTTATTAAATAAAACAAGAAACCTACCATTATGGCGTTGATCCCAATTTCCGAGGTTGAACAGGAATACTTATATAGCTAAGGATTAAGGCCGCTCACATACTGTACAGGCTAGATTTTTAGTTGACCTCAGATAGAAAATAAACCTACGCCATACCGAGGATTTGAATACATGTCCTTGCGACCAGAAGACCGACATCCAAACCACTTGGCCAGCCACCCTTCGGTTGTTGTTTTTCTTTTTCCTATTCGAATAAAATAAATACATTACCTACACACATCGCGGCGTCTGCATCCATAAGCGGCATTTATTAAACGGCCCTATAAATCCTCCTGGCAACTTCGGAAATAGAAATTAACTCGGTCGTAATGATAGCTTTTGATAAATTAGAACACTTTTCGAAGCAAGCTTTTGAATGGCCTGTCCGGAATACATGAAAATTGTATAGATTAACAGGTCGCTTTAGTAGAGGCTGTGAAAGAAAAAAAAATTTAAAATATTCAACTCTCTAGATTATGGGAAAGTAATTAAGTTGGTTACAATAGGAGAAATAGAAATCCACGCAAATGGACTTTCGTCATATCAAATTTTAAAAAAAAGATTGTAAATGTACGCCATGACAAATGACAAAACTGATGGATAGAGAAACGAGAGGTGACAAATAGGATGTAAAGTGGACAGCCTTGAATTATAACATGCATGAATGTCAATGAATAAAATCCAGGGAACCGCAAGTTATAACTTAACTTAACGTCTTTATACTGGTTTAGAAGACTGCAGAGTCGGTATACAACCACTTTAATTTACATTACCTTACTCTAAAAGTTATGAGCATCCAATTTATTCTTAAATGCATTAATTGTCCCTGCCTCCACTACCTCATGTGGCAATGCATTCCAAGCATTCGCCACTCTCTGACTAAAAAAATACTTCCTCATATCTTATGGACATACACTTCACTCGACTGAAAGCCGGGTAGGTAAGATAAAAACTACTGTAACCTTCCAAGAATGTTATAAAAGTAGTGAAATGACGGATGTGCGGTAAGGATGGCAACCTTGTCACATTAACGAATTGCTACATTCAAATAGAAAACCGTTCTTCCTCTTGTATGCTTTTCGTTTAATACAAAGTAAAGAACCACTGCAGCAACATGTCCCCTTTTAGGAATCATGAATCAAAGCAATTCAGTTTGTATTGAAAATATAACCGTTGGAGAACTGTTAGGCTTAAGTGACCCTGCGATGATCCGTTTGGATCTTATAGCAAGGAAGGAAGAAAACATAAGTACAAGAACATACAACTACTCTAAGACAGATGTTAAGAAGACGAAAAAAGCTGCGAGCTATATAGCCTGGAAAAATATTCTTTATAGAACAAATGTTGAAGAAGAGTGGATGAGTTTGAAAACAATTCTAAAGAATCTAAAAGAGGAATTTGTTCCATATAGTAAGGCAGACTGCAAACGAAAAAAAAGTGAATAATTAGATCTGCAGTTGAATGTATAAACGATACTCATAAAGCATTGAAAAATATACAGGAGCAGAAAAATCGAAAGTAACATTAAAAATATTTGGACAAGCAAAACATAGCTCATAATGTAAATAGTTCAATGGATCAGTTGATGTATTTAAAAAATAGATTGGATGCACATAGTGACTTTTAGATCAAGCTGAGTAGACAAAACTGGTTGTATACACTCTGCAGAGTCTTCTAAACCAGTATTAAGAAGTTGTTCAGTATCAGACACGTGGAAGAATAGTCTCGCACGTCACTTGCTGAAACTGCTAACGGTTATCGTATAGTGGGCCTTTTCACAGCCTAGTGAGAGCAGCACGTGGCCCCACTCAGTACCAATGACGAGGTTTACTGAAATGTGTGCTGACACGGGGATTGGCATGCTAGTGGGCAGGAATGTTACAGGTAGTAAACTCAATTAGCACGCCTCGTCATGTTGGGTATTGGACACAGGTTGCTTAACAGTATAATAGATAACTACATCTCGTTCGACAGCTTGTCAAGCATTCAAAAGGTTTCAATGATCGCATAATGACTCTGCAGCTTTCTCTGGGCAACAAGAGGAATGCAACACTGATCAGTGCGTGTGTCGTCTCAACGACAACCGACACAATGTTAAGGAAAAGTTGTACAAATTAGTCGAACTATGTCATTTCGTCAGCTCCATTGTCAGAGAAACTCATCATTCTATGTGACGTTAATGTTAGAGTGGACACCAATCAATATATATAGTTGGTGGGAAATATTTAGAGTACATGGCGCAGGCTATTATAACAGTAATGGACTCCTACTGCATAGTGTATGTCGCATATGACCTAATTATAACTAACGCAATGTTTCGTCTAACCAGTAGCAGAAAATATCATGGATGCATTCTCGCTTTAAACAGTGAAAACTATTATTTACTATGTCAGCAGTAGAATGAGTGACAAACGAGATGTGAAAGTGACTAAGTCTTTGTGTGGTGCCGAATGCTGGACAGACCAGTCTCGTCGCGTCAAAATGAAACTACATAGAACTCCTGTCCAGTGTGCACTACCTTGAAGCAGTGCCACATCTTGTGTGACTGGACGATCTGTGAGATATGTCAGCGGGTGTCTTGTGCTACTGGATGATTCAATCAATTCGAACAGGTTATCGGGAAAGAGAATAGACGAAACGTGCACAACCAACTCCAAGGTTTGGCTTTAGGCTATACCGGAACAAAACACTTTAAAAAAAAACAGAAACCACAACAAATACCAGTACTGCTGTCGGATTCTCTATGATACTTCACAAACGAGACATACGAAGCGAAATGTTGAACGCCGATAAATGGAAGTCAGGCCACGACACACCTTCTGATGATGAAGGTAAAAACCAGGACAGGATCCTGGAACATCAGAATCCTCTACGAAACAGGAAATGTGGCCAAGTTGCCAAGAAAATAAAAAGTTTCAAGTTGTCTCCTATGTTTAGCATATGTAAGATGGAATGGAGCAGGAAACATCACTAAAAGCACATGACAAAAAACACATTTCCAGGTCACAAAGAGGAACACTATTCGCATACACAAGATGGCACAACAGAATCAAGGAAGGCACTTATATAATGGAAACCAATGCCACCCAGAATAATAACAGGACAATTTCTCTCAAAATGGAGAAACACCAAAACATGTAGTACCACGTGCAAACAGACGATACTGGTGAAACCACCAAAAGGATTGTATTATTTGCTCCAAGGAACACTGGACAAAGCTCCGAAACGGAACATCAAGAAAGTCTTGGGAGATCTAAATACAAAAGTTTGAACGAACAATAGCAATTATTAATTGATTATGGACACAAACCGGCATAGGAAACAAATGAAAATGGGTATACCTTTGTTAACTTCTGTGACATCAATGATTTGACTATTGGAGGTACCATCTTGCCACACAAAAGTGTACATAAGACCACTTCGTGTATACGAGACGGCCACACCAAAAACCAAATGGATAAAAATATCGAAATAAAAACGCTTTTTAGAGAATGTGAGGGTAAAGGAGAGAAGTAGACAGCAGATCAGACCACCATCTGTTCTTAGTGACAGTGGGAATAAAACTGAAGGCTTGCAAAAATAGAATAGTTAAAGCAAGCCACACATACAATACGGAAATTTACTAATTAAGATACAAAGCTAAATTTAAATTAAATCCGAAGAACACATTGGAAATATTTGGGAACCTCACGGACCCAACCTTAGACAGCCACTGGTAGAAGTTTGAGGAAATACGTGTGAAGAGTTTATTGAAAGCAAGAAGTAAACAGCATAATGAATGGCCCACGGAAAGTACACGAAGCCTGATAGAATAAGGATTATGCAACACATAAAAATAATTGCATGTGAAGAAATTACAAGATTGCGTACAATTATACTTTGAGCTAAACGAGAAAGAGAAAAAGAGTGCCAGGCATTGAATCATTCATTTCCTGTCATCAACGCTGATACCACGCTACTGCTCGCCGACAAAGGCCAGATTCCGATGTAGACAAAGCACTTCAGTGATATTCTAAATTATCCTTAATTGATTTATCCCTATCCCAGCACCGGCCGTTACCCCGGGGAAACAAACCCTTATAAAATGCAGGAGGAAGCAGACCGTTACATAAATGCATGCTGAAGTCGGATACACTGGGCCGACAGGCGCAAAATAAAAACGGTAGTCCAACGCACACCGCCTTCGGGAATAGAGAAATAAGGCGAACGCAAAAAAAGCCAGAAAAAAAAAAACAGAACAACTTCAGTGAAATTCTAAATTGTCCTTTAACGATGGGGAGGAAGACTAACGTCTGGTCAGACAAAACATACTGATCAGACATGTTAGTGTGGGTCAGGCAAAATATACTGGCCAAGACCCTCACCTCGGCTTCTCCATAGTCCTCCCTGGAAACGGGCTGTTTTCGTAGAAGCCTGGCTGACGTAATCCCAGTGGTAGTGAGCGACACGCAGATGAAGCCAAGCATAGCACAACCGCCTGAAGGACTCCGATCCACCTTCATCAGCACAATCGGGATGTGAGGAAAGTTATAACAAACTGCCACTTAACTTTCTTTTCAGGGCGCACATTGGGTAAATCTACTCATTAACGGCATTTAACAACAACATCCTTCAACCACCAGTGACCAAGTCATATCACGCACGACATGATGGCAATCAACTATAGTCTCCACACCCCACTCAAGGCAGATGCGGTCAGGAAATCAATTAACGTAATTTTCAGCGGAAAAACTCCTGGATTAAATGATACTGCTGTTAAGGTTTATAAATCGGTACGCTCCAAACTGCCTCACAAGCTAATATACCTAGTTCGCTCAATTTGGGATGAAGGACAGAATCTGTATACATTGAAAGATGTCACCATTATGTACGTGTAAAAAAGCAAGGGCAGCCTTTAATATTATGATAACCACAAGGGAATCTCCTTTTCACTATCAATCCATGGACAAATTATGGCGCGAGTGTTGTTCAATTGTTTAACAAGAGCTATTCCCTAGCGGGTTAAGGGTCAGTCTCGTAAATGTTAAACAGACAAGGGGACAATACGCATGCTTGTTAAACAGACACGGGGACAATACGCATGCTTGTTACATTCCTCTTTTTAAATCTGTACATGGTAAGTAAGACCTATCAAATCTTACAGTGGCAGATTGATTAGTTTCTCATGATGGACTCTGTCAAAGGACATTTTGTAGTCTATAAAGCACACGCATATATATGTATATATCTTTGATAGAGCCCGTAAACATAATAGTGCTACTCTTGTTTTGTTGTTCTGCCTTAATCAAAATTATTCATAGTCTAAAGCAGACATGTCAGATAACTATCATTTCTTCGTGAGCGGTCGCCGCACGTTACTCGGGATAGGCTGACAGGTTACAGTATCAACTTATGATGTACTTAGTAGGTCTAGAATCTCAAGTATCTAAACACTGCTACAGAAAGCACGAATCTAATAAGCTGGACATATTCGCGAGTCTGATAAACGCCTCCTAAATGCAGCAGAAGTAGAGTGAGCTCACAACAGGTCATCCGGAGGACAGTAGAAACGATGCAGAAAGCGCGTCTGAACAGTTTCAACATTGATATGACGTCCTGTGAGAGGCTTACACATGAAGAAAGGAACTGGCCAATCCACCTCACACAAGCTCTGGCTTAGTATATTGAAGTCTTTAATAACTTCATTTCCGACCAGAGGTTGTTAAGTCTGCTGAAGGACACTCTTTATCTTACCTTATATTCCTAAGGAGAAATGTGTTGTATTTTGCGCCTTATGACCTAATGAATCCTACTTCAGCACTAATTCTGATGTGTTAACCTCCAATAGGGGTATGATCTCGATGGTTCATGAAACCTAACACATGCAAGAGCTACTACAACTCGTTGAGATCATTTGCGAAGAGCGAGGAATTCAGATACTAATAGCTTTAAAAAAAAAAAACTACATAAAAGGGATAACCAGGCTTACACGGAAGATAAATAGCTAATTAAGTACAATGAACAAGAATTTTCATCAATAAGTAGAATAAATACCAAGATTAACAGCTACAATATTGTCACATATTTTGTGATGTTTTGAGCAGATGAGGGTTGGAACATCCTGTAATAGATGCTATAACAGCTGGACACAAGTGAAGGAGAGTTATAAAGAGAGATACAATGTTGGACGGTTTAACATCAAGTTTTGGAAGACTGTCAACTCCGCAAATGATACACTCTGGATAGAAAGGGGTTGTAGAGGTACATGATCGCCTATGCCAGTCGAAATGCCACGTCGTGACGATGATGATTAGTTTATATAATTGAACGCTTTATGTGTATTTGTGTGTTCGTGTAAGAGAGATAGTAAAAGAATGTATACGTGCGTATTTGTGTACATGCGCGTGTGTGTATGTAGGTATGTATGTAGGCATGAATGCATGTATGTGTGTGTGTGTATATACGCACGCACGCACACACACACACACATATATCTTCTATGATTAGCTAGTTCATTATTGTTGTTCGTTGTCGCTTATCAAGGCCTATTGCTAGCCGTTGGTTTCCTTTGTGTGTTCCTCTTATTGCGGTATTTACGTGGACCATACATATTTATGTTTTTAGTTTTCTTACACACGATTTTGAGCCAATTTTTCAAGGTGTTAAATGTCTATTTAACAGAACTTAAGGGGACTCTAACAGAGCGTCCTTGAAACGCTTTTTTGGACCTGTCTGTGATCGTCCTGCTTCACTCAGTTCCCTATACAGGAGCCTCTTTGGTAGACCTTCGCTTGATATACGAGCAAAATAGCCAGCACATCTCAGTTGAGTGTTTGCAAAAGTGCATGAATACCTGGCATATTGGCTCTGGATAGCATTTCATTATTTATGATATGGTCCCGTCAGCGAATTTGCTGTATGCATCTCAGATAAGTAATGTAAGCAGAGAGGGAGAGGGAAAGAGAGAGAGAGCGAGAGAGAGAGAGAGAGAGAAAGAGAGACGTGTATTAAAACATATATAGCCATTACCTGAAAGTCAATAGGTTTCCGCATGTCGAAACGGTCCCATCCTGTCTTGTCTGGGTCTTTGACACCAACGCTTCTAGATCCCTCCGCATTTTCGGATCTCATCCCTAGTTCATCTTTCCCATCGTTTCCTTTACAACCAGGGTCGTCTGCCGTGCCATCCCCATCGGCCTTTTTCTGGAATACCTTGAGCATGTTTGGCTAGTTTTTCAAACCCGAACCTATCCTGGCTGGGCTAGCTTTCATTTAAATCACACCGAATGGATTGCACGAGTTTCTCTAAACTTATCTATGCAAATGTTATGGACTCAATTCACTGTGTTTATGGGTGTGGCATCTGTTATGGAAAATAACATTGTTGCAGTGGTTAACGGTCAAACAAAAGTCCTGACAAGAAAGTGAGGTATTAATTTATTATTTCATACTGTATCTGTGTTTAACGTATCTTCCGTAAGCAATTATTTCAAGCAGAAGTCAATTTGACCTAAAGTTAACTTAGGTTCCATATGCTAATTTGTTTCTTATAAGGGTCAAACCATATTCAAGTTCTATCATTTGTTTCGTATATAGATACATTCATATTCAAGTTCTATCATTGGTTTCTTACAGAGGTTAATTCATATTCAAGTTCTATCATTGGTTTCTTACAGAGGTTAATTCATATTCAAGTTCTATCATTGGTTTCTTACAGAAGTTAATTCATATTCAAGTTCTATCATTTGTTTCTTACAGGGGTTAATTCATATTGCAAACTTGACGGTTGGTATGTGCTGTTTACATCAGAAATTACGTCATCGTGCACATTGTACGTATGTTCACTTGTTGCAGTTTTGTCCAGTTTCATTTGAACACGTCTCTTACATCAAAGTCACTTTTATTTATTTCCCTTGTTCTGATCTTTATGGCAAACCAGATATATAGGTTCTTTTTAATGGAACTTTTGTTCAATGTGTATTGTATATGGGCTTATTATTTAGAGCTTTCTTTCTTTTATGGCTTTCTTTTATTCTTGTTTCAAACATGGGCTATTGCTTCTAGATTTTGTTTTCAACCCGAGACGGCTACGTCCACATTCTGCAAACTTCTGGACTGCGTGAATTACAGAATATACAATGTCATGAGTCCCAGTCTTCTACTACACATGGGCGAACGTTATTTGTCTCTTAGTATGGCAGTGACCCAATTCTCGTCTATGATATACGTAGAGCCCAGAATTAACGCCGACACACACCAGGGTGGCAGTCAACTGTGCATCGTACCCTCAATAATGACTCAACATGAACGGTTCATTTTGCCCTCGAACAGTTCCGATGTCGTGAGGATTTCCAGCCTTCAAACCCCCCCCCCCCCCCCCCCCCAATTCTCACTAACCGAGTAAGTGTCCAATAAAGGTAATTACCGTCATACTATTTTAGTTGGCAGTGGACTTCTGATTCTGTTTTATGTTATATATCTTCGTTGTTCAAGCTCAGAAACATACAATATGTCTGGCACAGCAAAAAAGCAGACGGAGATCCAGAACATGCAGAAACCAATGACAAAGCAGATCTACGATGCATCATAGGCAATCTATCGTTCTCAATTCCATCACTCATCTTCTCTCCTCACTACTGGTAGCACGACACTACTGGTGGACAAGGGCTAGATTATTTAGCGCTGGGTGACGCACTTCCGTGATATTCTCAACTATCCCGCAGCCATCAGCGAGCAAGCCATAGCACACATGCCACAAGTCGCGACCGGCAGACTCGACATCCACCCCAGCACTGATGAGGTCAAGAAAGCAATCAGTCCAATCGCAAGGCTCACGGGTCAGATCTAAGGGGAAGAACTCCTGCTGAAGTTTATAAACCAGAAGGTAATCTCAATTCACGGCGGACAAGCCTATTACGCTCATTTTTTGGGATTACGACCAGATACCTCAAGACCTGAAAGATGCCTCCATTGCCTACTTGGGCAGGGCAATTATCACTCCCGCGATAACCACAGGGGAATATCCCTCCTGTCAATCACAAGAAAAAATCCTGACCCGAGTTCTGTTCATCCGTCTAACTGGTTATATTGAGCAGGTTACCTCCTCCAAGAGCGTATGTAGTTTTGGAGAGGTGCCTGGGGCGGTCGACATGATATATGCAGCAGGTTAAATCCAGGAGACATGTCAGGAACAGCAATGTGACCTATACACAGTTTTTGTTGACCTAATCAAGACATTTGACATTGTCAACAAGGAAGGGCTCAGGTAAATCATGGCAAAATGTTGCTATCCTAGCAAATTCACTACAGTTGTATGTTGTCTGCCAGTTCAATGATGGCACAAAAGCTCGAGTAATTACAAGAACGAGAACTGTCTGTAGCCATTTTCAGTCCCCAACCGTGCTGAACCAGGATTTCTACTAGCATCGACACTCTGTAGCATGGTCTTTGCAGCCATTTCTTCTGATGCTGTACATGCTAATGCTATCGGCACGTATATATATATATTTTTCTTTTTGGCGTTTGCCTTATTTCTCTATTCCCCAAGCCGGTGTGCGTTGCACTGGTTTTTATTTTGCACATGTCGGCCTAGTGCATCCAACTTCCTGCACTTTATCTAAGGGTCAGCTTCCTCCTGCATTTTCTAAGGGTTTGCTTCCCCGGGGTAACGGCCGGTGCTGTGATGGGGATCAAACCCAGCACCTTCGGGTTGTGAGCCGTGTCACTTAACCACTAGCCCACGCCGTCCCAGGCACGTATATCAGGTACAGGACGCAAAGTTAACTCTTCAATCCGAGCATCTGAAGTCTTACACCATCTTGCATCTCTTATTTGCTGACGACTGCGCTTTTAACACCAGCTTAGAACGAGATATGCAGTACACCCTGAAGAAGTTCTTGACGGCGTGCAGTAATATTTGTCTTACAACCAGCACTAGGAAAACTGGGGCACTTTTTCAGCCTGCTCGAGGAAAACCTTACAGTTATCCAAACATCACTATACACGACCAACGTCTCCAAGTAGTCGATATCTTAATCTACCTAGGCAGTATCCTTTACCAGAGAGCGAATCTGGTGTCAACAACAGAATTGCAAAGGGAAGCTCTGAATTGTGTAGAGTACAAGCGAACGTCTGGAACCAACAAGATATCAGTATCGCCACAAAGGTAAAAGTGTATTGTAATGTAGCGCTAACCACTCTTCTGAATGACAGCGAAACATGGGTAATGTATAGCAGACATGCCTGACAGCTAAATCGATTTCACATGAGCTATCTCCACAGACTGCTTACGATTTGGTGACAGAACAAAGCACCCAACTCTGAAATTCGTGTATATATGTTAGATAAAATTAACGGAACTTGTTCGTATGCCAGATTAGCGCCTCTCAAGCAGCTCCTGTATGTTGAGCTAGCCCAGATCAGGTAGACGCTCGTCACATGACTACTTTCAAATGTTGTTATTAATGTCACATCCTGTTATATGCTTGCACAGAACTGTTACGCCAGCATCACACAAGAAGCTCAGATTGCTGAGCGGAAGATCATCGTCGAGCCTCAGAGAAAGCGGTTTACTTGAAAGAACAGAAGGCACAACGACCTCACGGTCGACTTCTCACATGTGTGTTCCACGTGTGGCAGCGTCTACCGTGTCTGGATTGAACTTTACAGCAAGATGAGATTCCATCCCGCAGCACAGGTCTGATGATGTCGCCATCTTCGCTTGCAATGGCACTATTATTATCTTTATTGTACTTCTAAACTGCCAATAGTATGAATGGTACTCTCCTCAATTACCATTTTCTGTGATGTCCCATATTAGTTTTACATTACACTGCAAAGCTCTTTATTACTTCCAGTGCAAGGGATTCTTCTATTAGTACGTATTTGTACAATTTCTAGAAGCCAGTTTCAGCTTGGGAGACTATGTTTTTTAAATACACGGTTACACATATTCCGTCTCCTATTATGAAGGTCCAAAGTGTTTTCTGTTTGTTTTCTCGCTCGCCAACAGCTAGCTATATAAATGGTTCCAAGAAAGTCACTTGTGTGGCTGTCTTTATGAGGTGGGGTACGTTGCACTTTTTATACGTCCTGGTGGCCAGTGAATCTACCATCAGTATGCATTTGTTTGGGGCTACATTTCTAGCCTTTGACTGTCCCTATTCTACCTACAAGGTAGCAGTTATTTGCTGTCAGAGCTGTCTCTAATAGGAAGTTAGTCTAACTGGACTATCGAACCTTTCCTACCCGAGAAGGACTCCCTACAAGGCAGCATATAATTGTGTAGCCAGTCGTTCGAGACAGTTATTGGAGAGGGGTGTCCGCTACAAACTGCAACTTCTGTGAGCAATACTCTTGACTTAGCTACTTTAAGGCTGACCTGTGGTTTGAGCCCCTGGTATAACAGTTGGACTGCTCTCCTCGTATGCATGTCTACTCTTTGATAGCCCGTATCCCCAAATTCTAGACATGTGAATGTTGTTGTTAGTGTTAATATCACTCCTACCTTAATTTCACATTTCATTGATCTGTTTTGTACGATTAGCATTCGATCACCACGGTCCCAGCTGTAAATGGATAACTGACTTACTGTTAAGGTGAGGCATGGAGCGAGGGAAGAAACAGTCCCATCATCACACAAACAGTTGAGACCCAGTACAATGAGGCCCCAAACACTTTATCATCGACGGCATTGTGTTGACAGTCTTTATCTTTATTTAAAATATCCAAATATTAGTTTATAAAGCATTGTAGCCGTCATCATCTATATATAGTTTTGTTTACCACTCCATGTCGTATCATCCTACAGTTAGTCATGACTTAAAGGGACTACCAACTACCATCAATGGTCTCTCCACTCGAGATGTTGGAGTATAGGTCCAACACTGTATCTCGTTTACCCTAGGCAGCAGTTTGGGAATCCTGAATCCATTTGTACACAGTGCGCATTTACCAGCAATGGATTTTTACATACTTTAATTATTATGCCGACGTCAATTCTGGTTATCAAACAATTTTAAAAACCGTACATAGCACTTTATGAATATTTATACTTTAATCCTCGCGCATTGATTATACAACTCTTGACGGCGAAACAAATCACAGATAGTCAGCACACGCCAACTACGAATGTGCTGCGCACACACACGGTACGTACCGCAAGACAAACTCTTATTACAATTGGAAGCTAAATTCGCTAACAATTACACTTCACGACTTCAGTATATAGATTGATTGCAACCTTCAACGACAAATAACTGAATTGATTCGCTTCCCCGCCCCCAGTGAAGCTCCTTAACAAACAGGGAAGCATATGGCCAGCAATACACATGGTCCCTTTACATGACGACTGCATCTGTTCATTTAGCGGTAGTGATTTCATAACACCAGTTTTACACGATGTGGTTGATAGCTCCAAATACAACCCTCTTTAGTCGCTTTATACAACGTGTTTGGAAGATCGCAGTGTCCATCTTCTGCTTATCCCGGGTACCTGCCGGGGTGGTAGATGAATTAGCTAATGGGATTTGTCCACCCACAAATATGCAATACAACAACAAACTATCGTGTATTACGGCGATCTCCCATTGCTGCTGAGGTTGTTTAGTTTAGGTTAACCTTATGTTGGTGAAAGGACGTCATTCTAACCACAGAGTCCGTTTGGTCATTACGGGACGAGTGAGCAGCGCTAAAAAGTACTTTGCTACGAACTAGCGGAACTCAAAGTAAACTACATGATGATTTTCTGTCAGTGTAAACAGCCTTGAAAACGGGTAGGGGCGGAAGAGATAATGGTGTTATATGTCTGAGGAATACAGAATGCTTATTCCCACAATCTATACGCAGTGTGCAAAATAGATTTTTATCTCCCACCCGGACAAAACAAAGAAAAAGGAAAAAAAAAAGAAGAAATCCTACACTTTATCGCGGCTCGAACCTGCGTTACAAGACTAAGAGATCGGTGAATGTACTACTCGGCCACACGCTTCTCAACACAATTATATTAAACAGTGTTACTGTATCATCACAACAAACACAGTGTATAAAAATACCGGACGCCGAATTGTCGGAAGTGAAACGACTCTTTCAATAAACTCCTCTTGCATCCACTGGAGAAACTAACTCCACTCTTTCTAAGCGCAGCAACATCCAGCCGTATCGGCGACAAATCAGTGTGTGTGTGTATGTGAGTGAGTAGCAACTAGGCTGTGTATGCGTCCCGATATTTAATTACCGCAGTCAAACGTCGCTTTTGTATCATTACTGCAGCTGCAACAGCCTTAACCAAGCCTGGCGACCACGGGAGGTCGCTAGTTCAGCCCTGTTAGTCATACTTATATTTTGCACACGACTGCAAGCTTACATCTATTTGTTATGTGCACAATCTGTTGACTCTTGTAATGGTAAAAATTATTACAATAAAAATAATGGACCACCTTTTCTCGCTCCTACCCACGCTGTGTCTGGAATAAAACAATAGACATTTGTTGTTATTTAAAGTGGGTTACTGCAGATATCAAATTATGTATGTTGAATTTTACGTTTGTGTATTACTGGGACCGAAAATACGAGTAAAGAATAGTAACACTGTAATCTGCCAAGGATGCCGTAAGAGGCGACCGATAACGGTTGAGTATGACACGGTTAACCCATCCTTTAGAAACGAGAATATGTTGAATATGTATATAAATGTTACTCTGTATATATGCCATTATATAGTTTTTACTGTGTCTCGTACAAGAAAATGAAACGATGAACTCTACACCTCATGATTGTTGTGGAAGTCACTAGTACTGAATTAATTAAACGACATCTCTTTAGTGGTATGTTACACTGGTGATGTGAGTCTTGGGTAGAGCCCAAAGTCGCTGGGAGCCATGTCTGGGGAATACGGAAGTGTCGAACATGTCCACTGTTTCAGCAAAAATCCTGGGTTAAGGTCCGATTCGTGAGCTGGATCATTGTCGTGGTGGATCTGCTCGGGTTCACACATCGCCTATCATCCATGATTTGTTGCTAAAACACGGCAGTGGACATGTTAGGCACTACCACTACTCCCTAGACGTCGCTCGATGCGACTTCAGACTTTTTCCAAGACCAGATTTCATAACATAGAAGACATTCAAGACAAATGCCACGAAGCGCCAGATGGAAATACCATGACTTCCAGAAATATTTCCAGCAGTGATTAAGTCTTGAACTAAATAGCTACGTTATTTGTAGTTTGTGTTTGTTTGTTGTCCACTCTAAGGTTGAAAAATACATGTTGTTCAGTCCGGATATGTACGTTATTTTTTATATTTTTTTACAGTGTTCATGTTAAATGTGTACGCTATTATATAGTCCTTAATGTGAGCTTATATTATCTTTTTTTTCTAATCCATGGGGAAATGAGTTATTCACTTTTTTTAATTTTTGTATCATGTATATATGTCACAAATGGCTTTTATAAAAAACACTAAATGAGAAAAAAACTTGAAGAAAACCATTTATTATTTGCACTTAAAGTGGAACTTATTTCTCCAAATAATTTTCACCAACAATGATGCACATATCCCACCGCTTCATCGGTGCAAGGACATGTCCATTCTGTTCATTTTGTGTTTGTCAGTCAGTTGTCTGGGTACCAACCCTGAGCACACTTTCCGGAAATAAATTGATCACGTTTTATAATGTAGGCTAACCGTGAAAACATCGTATTGCAGTTGCTACACTGTCTATCGTTACTCGTATGTCAGCTGGAGTCATCTCCTCACCTATCGCACATATGCTTCTGTTGCAATCTGAACAGGACAACCAGGTGGGGCTTCATCTGCAATTTTTGAGCGGTCGTGAGAAAAGGTTTCAAACCAGTTATGCATCGCCTTACGCGACAAACCCTTCTCACTGTAAACAGGATGCATGTCCTTATGATTATCCTTTACAGAAAGTCAATTTTCCCAAAAGAACCGCACCCCAACACGGTGTTCTTTGATAGTGTACACTCTGGTTAGCACGGAAGCTATTATCTGTCTCAGTTGCACACGTGCAAGCCATACATATCGTCTGCTATCTAAAGTAATCATAAAACTGAATATTGCAGATACATAATGACATTCTTAAAAACTACCAACTACATTTTTTAGTCATCTCATTTCAGTTTGTGACCTACTTACTGACACTCGAATACCTAGAACTTTCCTTTGAGGCTATGAGTCGAGGCGTTCAATGCCAGCAAGCAGAAGGAAGGGTTTTCTACCCTAGAAGGAGTTATGTGTTTGTGTGCCTCATTCTTCACCTGGAAATAACGTTGTGTCGTAGTTCACAGTAGAGCTGAGATATCTTCACCTTTCGGCCCGAAAACATCCTGTTTCAGTATAGCATATTTTTTTTACATTACATCGTCGATCCCTAGTTTCCCAGCTTGGGTCGCCACTTGGATCTGGAATGGGGTCTTGAGCTAGATTTTTTCTCGCTGACCCTAACAGCAAGCTAAAACAACAAAGTAACTATTACACGCTGGGAAATGTTGTTGAATATGTATATAAATGTTACTCTGTATATATGCCATTATATAGTTTTTACTGTGTCTCGTACATGTTTTTTTTTCGTTCGCCTTATTTCTCTATTCCCCAAGGCGGTGTGCGTTGCACTATGTTTTTATTTTGCGAACAGTCAGCCCATTGCATCCGACTTCGGCATGCATTTTATGTAAGGGTCTGCTTCCTCCTACATCTTCTAAGGGTTTGCTTCCCCGGGGTAAAGGCCGATGCTGCGATGGGGAGCAAACCCTGCATCTCCGGATTGTGAGGATTATCACTTAATAACTAGCCCACGCCATCCCACTGAATACTATATGATACTATATAGTTCTTACTGTGTCTGGTATACGACGGTTGGTTGCTAATGCCTACAATGGGTTGGTAACCCTTTTGTGCGCCCTGAAAAGGGCTTCGTCCCGTCTGGTATACGATACTATATAGATCTTACTGTGTATCTTATACGATACTTTATAGATCTTACTGTGTCTCTTATACGATACTATATAGATCTTACTGTGTATCTTATACGATATTATATAGATCTTACACGATACTATATAGATCTTACTGTGTATCTTATACGATATAATGTAGATCTTACTGTGTATCTTATACGATAGTATATAGATCTTACTGTGTCTCTTATACGATACTATATAGATCTTACTGTGTCTCTTGTACGATACTAAATAGATCTTACTGTGTCTATTATACGATACTATATAGGTCTTACTGTGTCTCTTATACAATACTATGTAGTTCTCACTGTGTATGTAATAGTCGTCGGATTATATTCATCGCACTCGGGATAAGTCCTTAAGCGCTCAGATCTCATCCTCAGTATGTCTGCCAGCACGTGATGACTGACCGGTCCGGTCCTGTGCTGGTTAACCAGACGTCTTTGGATCCCAGCGTGGTGTTCCTTCCTCACCGCCCATCGTTTCACAACTAATTCAACCAGTCGCGTCAAGGACGTAGAGTCTGGATCAACTTCCGAATCTTCCTTCCAGTCAATTTCCATAACGGCGTTCAGGAATTGGGCTAGGTCCATTGATCTCCCGCCCTCAACTATAGCTGTACTCTCCAACCTATCAGCTCTCTCGTTCCCTTCGACACATGTATGTCCCGGAAAGAGTATGAAGGTGACTATCTGCAACCTTGACCACCCTACAGACTCCAACCACTGGCGTCGCGCACAACCTGATTCCACCTCCCTAAGAATCATCATTGAATCACTAAGGATGCACATATGTGTGGCACTCATTGTCCAGACCATCTTCCTAGTAACATCCATGATCTTCATGGTCAGACTGCTTGTGCTCATAGCAAAAGCCTCACACACTTCCTTGATCGTTTTTCCCATCATTCTGAGCCGTAAAGTCCAACGCGCTTCTCAACCCACGGATTACGGACCAACCCCTGAAAAAACACCAATAAGACTGAGCCGCGGCCATCAGCCTAATCGCTGCCAGACCTTTACGGGCTCGGATAATGATGTGATCGACATGGTCCTTGAACCGCAGGCTTCTGTCGAAGAGGACTCCCAAATATTTCAATGTTTTGTCTGGGATACACTCACAGCAGCATAGTATTCCATAACCGAGTACTCTGTGGGGGTGCATTTATCATATATTATAAACATCTTTAGAGAAATGACTGTCCTAAAAAACTTTCTGATCTGCAACTATTAGTAGTTTATATGGCTTCGTACGGCTAATCATAACATAGTTATCAACAGCTTGTACGACGTCACAGTTACTATTTTCAACTACAATTTTGGACCATGGTAGCAAATAGGCGCAGTCTAGAAATACCTCCTAAATATTATTTGAAATTGAGAATTTTAACAAAGTGAATAACTCGTTTTTGCAAGGTGATCAAATGAAGAGGTTGGTTTCTGCAGTACTTTCTTTTATAAAATGAGGCTGCCATCATTTACACCAGGGGTATCCAGACTACTGCCACAACATGTTATCTGGTTAGCAGCAATTTGAAATAATAATAATTATTATTCTTATTTACGGTAACTATTAATTGAATTTAAGTTGATAACATTTAATCAGAAAACGAATATTTTGCTGTTCTTATGTGCAGTTCAGCAAATGATTCATTCATCAGAACTTTTGCTAAGCTTTAACATTTTCACTACTTATATATCATTTCTAAATACAGCATCATTTCTAAGCAACTGTCATATTTCTCTGTTGTTCTCAATCGTGTCATTCTGATTACCCTCCAAAAATGGGGGAGAGGAGATTAACGCCTGGTCAGGCAAAACATACTGATCAGATATGTTAGTCAGGGTTAGGTAAAATATACTGATCGGATATGTTAGTCAATGTTAGGTAAAATATACTGGCCAAAGCCCCCACCTCCCTTCCTTGCAGGTATCTCTTAAATTTAACTGGCTGTTTTCGTGACAGCCTGGCTAGCTAGGTGGAAGATCGATGTAATCACCGCAGTAGTGAGCGACACGCAGATAAAATCAAGCGTAGCACAATAGCCTGGAGGACCCAAGCCCACCTTCATCAACACGCTCAGCTTGTGAGAAAAGCTACTGCAATCCACCACTTAACGACCTTTTCAGGGAGTATAAAAGAGTAATCTTACTCATTGTGGGCATTCGCAAAACAACAATAACCCCAAAATATGAACATATTCTTTCAATCGTTTATAAAATGGATTTGTTTTGCCTTGGTCCGCGAAAAATATGTAAAGAGAGATTGTGAGACCCATGGACGCGTACAGGCATAGGGATACTTCTTCTTCTTCTTCGACAATCTACTGATGCTATACTTCAAGTCCGGTGAGGTTCACGAAGGAGACTGCGTTTGAGGTCCTCGCTAGACCGCCACAGCTTTTCGAGCATGGTCGCTCTCTCGGGCCAAATTACCTTTTTTTTTGGTCTGTATAAGGATATTCTCTGGTATTTGTTCGGGTGCTCCCCAATCACACATGGTGATGTCTCTGAGACCCATTCTGTGGAGGTAGCCTTGAATCTAAAATGCCCCTTGTATTCTTTGAGCTGGTCTCTCTAATCCGGTTCATGGATCATTTGATGAGTGTCTTTGCTTCTTTATAGCTCTGTGGATGGCGAGTCTGCGTGAAGGCACTTCCGGCTTGCAAACCGGCTTTTGCAAGCTCATCTACATTCTCGTTTCAAGGATCCCACAGTGGGTCGGATCCATTGTAGGACTAGATCTGGGTTTTGGGTTGTTGTTTTTTTTAAAGACAGCAATCCAATATATTATATTTCATGTGGGAGTCTTGTTTGGGGATTGAGATCGCTTGTAGCAAGCTCCTGGAGTTTGTTAGAATGATCTTTTTCTTTGCAGTAGTGTTTTGACTGATAAGAATCCTCGTTGTTGCACGTACAGCTGTTGCTTGGGCTCTGAAATTGGTATAGGTCTCTCCTGCTGGCATGAAGTGACTTTCTATGTCGATATAGGGATACTAAAACGTTGTTCTACATGTATATCTGTTGTCAGGCATGCGTACTACATCTCCAGCTCAGAAATGTTTGGATGATTTCGCATCTTCCACAACGCCATGAAACAAAATTTGATGTCGAATTACTTCGTTTCAGATCTTATCCCTTATCGAAAAGTTAATGTACGCGCCCCTATCTATCTTAAACACAATTAACCTTCTTCTCTGAATAGCAAACACTATGTATGTATTTCCTACACACACTTCTCCTTCAACAAATTAGGGATCGACATACTGTGATGAGATTACTGAGGAACATAGTGTTGCACAACAGCCACGAGGACCCAGGTCCGCCTTATCAGGTATGCAAAGCTACCAAATACGCGTCGTCAAGAGTTAACTGAACTCAGCACAAGTAGATTCGAACAAACAACTTCAACACTGCAGTAAAAGATGCCCTTTATGAGCTTGTATGTATCTGATCCAAGAAAACGAGTCATCCACATTCCTTTAACATATATGGGAGCGGGAAAGGTGTGACGGTGGGGGGGGGGGGGGGGGGGAAAGAGGGGGACCGTTGATTATTGTTTCTACAACTTTCTGTGACTAGTTCCCTTCTCGCCTTGCCTTCTCTGAGTTCGGTACATTTTTACTAATTGGTAGACTGGAAGGAGTCAAGTGTTGAGATTGAACCTGATGCCTTTCCCATGAAAAGTAAGAGCTATTCAGAGCAAATGTCATCGGAGATGAAGTGGTAGAGGTTTCATTGTACTTGGTCGGCCCCGTCTCTATGTTTGAAGTTGGGTGACTAGCTACCATCCCAGCTGTCTTACCTTCCTTAAGTCAGATAATTATTTACAGCTGGGTAGACTGGAGAGAATTAAACCTGTTATCCTTGCCTTGAGAAGCAATCACAATACAGGGCTACACAAGCACTTCATATAAATGTACTTATCAATCATTGTAAACCCACCTTGCCCCTTCCAATGCCCTAATAATCCTTTCCTTAAATCAATAACAAAGTACAGGTGTACCTCGTAATAACAGCTGGTTCGGTGATGGTCCACCGCCTTAGATCGAATCACTGCCGTTTTCACTTGTCAGTGCATATAGAAGCAAAAAACACTCTTACACTATAATTGATTAAATGCGTAATAGTTATGGACCTAAAGAAACGATTTCAAAGAGAAATAAATGTCACATTGCTTGTTTGCCTTATAATATTGTTGTGTTTTGCCTAGGGTGTCTGACCAATGTGACATATTCAATCAATCATGTTGTTAAAAGATTTCCAGTCGTCATACGCCCTTTTTTGTGTGTATGATTGATATAGTTAGTATGCATGGAGGATATAGGATTGCCGAGGTCGTGGTTCTGATGTACTTGTTTGTTTTGTGCTCAGCGTCCGCAATAAAGTTTCATTAATTAATACATTGTTATTGTGAATAATATGGTGAAAAATGCGGTTATTTTGTTATATATAGTAGCAACGTAAAAGTCTATAATGTTATTTATATTAAAAAAATTATGTGTTTAGTGAATTCCCAATTAAGAATACTAGCCTATGCCTAATCTAGGGGAATGTTTTGTCACTCTATACGGAAGTGACGTATTACAGCAGTAATCGTCCTCCTGGACATCAGTCCCACAACCTTAAAGGTCGCTGCGCCATCAGTTCGTGCCACTCATCTCGGTTTTGTGCCAGGATATTTGCTTTAGCTGTTGACCGTGTCGTCCAGTCTCCGATGTTTGTCTACCCAGATCTTTTCCCGCCCCCTCTCTTACGTTTCCCAGGCTTGCATGGTGGTTTTGCTCAACTCAGACTATCCTGATACATGTTCATACCATGTAAGCATGTCCGTTTTTACAATAGTCAATAAGTGTTCATATTCTTTCTATTGGCCGACCTCTCTCTTTACGGTGCCAGGAACCTGTCTTATTCGTGACGTGGTCTAGATGTGAAATGCCGAGGATACGATGCATCACGGGTGATGATGACCTCTCCTTCCCCCCCCTCCCTCCCTCTCTCTCTCTCTCTCTCTCTGTGTGTGTGTGTGTGTGTGTATGTCTATCCGTTGGAATATGTTCAGTCAGTTCGAATATGACTGAGGAGCCCGATGTGGGTATAGAAAGACCTCGGACAGTGGGGACAGGGAATGTATGCCTGACGTGAAGGCTTCATTTCACTGGAATTTCTGCCATGTCTCAGCTGCTGTATTTATCGATACCTTTCACCTTCACGAGGGCATAGCTACAAGCTGATTAAAGAGAGGTCCAGATTAGATATTAGGAAATATTTTTTTAGTCAGAGAGTGGTGTCTGCTTGGAATGCATAGGTAGGGGAGGCAGGGACAGTTAATGCATTTAAGAATAAACTGGATGCGCATAGCTTTTAGAGCAAGGTGATGTAAATGTAACTGGTTGTATACAGACTCTGCAGGATCTTCTAAACCAGTATAAAGACGTTAAGCTAAGTTAAAAGATGTGCGCCAAGCGGTTCGGTCTTATACAGCAGCTTGCCAAGTCTCTAGTATTATGTCAAAGGCTTTTAGTGAATCCTTAAGGGTGTCTTTGAAGCGCTTCTTTTGGCCACCAAGGAAGCGTTTGCCCTACTGCATCTTACCATAAAAGAGTATATTTGGTATCTGATGGACTAACATGCGAACTACATGACCTACTCGGCAGATTTGTGACTGCATCAGAATAGTATTAATGCTAGGGATACTAGCTCTTTCCAGATCAGCGGCATCTTAGAAAATGCATAGTCTACATTTCACTTGTTTTTAATTGTATTAGACATAGTTTAGCATTGTATTTACAATTATAGCTTAGTTCGCAGTTTCGTAGCATCGCTAAGATGAATTTCACTAGGATAGACAAAATAGCGCTGATAAATCGAAGCGATAAAGATCAACGTGCCATATATCTGTGTGACGCATATATAATCAGAAAAAAACCCACAAAAAACCCCTCTACTCAGCTGCTAATTACAACATCAATTATATGTATACGCAATCGAGTCTGACATTTTGACCGCTGCTGCAGCTAGTGTTGTATCCGTGGAAAACGTGAAAAGTGGTAGATTATGACGCTAAATATCGTCTACTTATGTTATTATGTCTTTGAAGAATGTTTCCAGGGCATATAAAATATATTTTTTATAAATATATCAGACGTGGAGAGACAGATATAGAGAGCAAGAGAGAGAGAGAGATAGATAGAGAAGGAAAGCGAGATAGAGAGAGAGAAAGAGAGAGAGAGATAGAGAAGGAAAGCGAGATAGAGAGAGATAGAGAAGGAAAGCGAGATAGAGAGAGAGAAAGAGAGAGAGAGAGGTGGTATTGTTTAGCCACATAATCCTATTGTGCTGTGACGGGAACGTCAGACTTCCATTGCAGGGGGCCTGAACAAAAGAACACACACACATGTTCTAGTAATGGGGGTTTCTGCGGTACATTGTATCCGACAAGGAACCCATACACAATTCTCCAACGTGTCCTTGTACGACATGCACAATAGGGTATGTCGTAAAAGACGACTAAAGAGGGTTGTGTTTGGGACTGGCACCTCGTCACGTAAAAGGACATTGCCCATTATAGTCAACTACTGCAAACATTTCGGACATATGCTTCCTGTAATGGACCAGCTACATGCTGTTAAAATCTATGCTTTACAATAGAACATTAAGGTGAATGATTCGATGAATTAATGAAGGAACAGAAAGCAAATGGCCCAAGAATTCTCATAATTCATCTCTAGGATGAATGCGTCGGAACATACTCAGGAGGAGTAATACAACAATCAAGGGGCTATTAGCATATATATTATATTATTCATCTCTAGGAAAATGTGCTATTCTATATTTTATTCCTCTATGACATACGGGATATTGTTTCTAAAGCCATCTTTAAAATGCAGATGACTACTCCACACTCTGGAGACGTTTGCCTGCTTGTGTAAGAGTTGGATGGTCTTCTACTTTGGAGGGATTATACCATAACGTTAGTCACCTCATATGGGATGCTCTTAATGTTGCATTGGTCATAATCTCACCTGCCATACACAAATACGTCGTGGAAACCACCAGAGCATCGCATAGATATAGGAATATGCATTCATCATCATCAAGCACCATGAATTGTTATCCACAACTTCTTATCTCATGTTGGTTATAAATGTTGTTGCTTACCCTTTACCATACCATTATGTATTAACTGCCCAGAATCCTCTGTTGACAATCTTCTCATATCCTTTTTTTGGTTCACAGTGAATGAGCTGACATCAGCCAGCGACTGACTGATTGCTGGTTAGGATCAGCAGGATCAGCGAACCAGAGCTGACCAAGACCGTATTCTGCTTCCAAGTGATAACCCTGGATACAAGCTGCGCTAATGTAGTCTGGCTACGGCAATAAGGAACGGAAACAGAAGGTGAACACAGTACTAAAGAGAAGCCAGCTGAAATCAGATGTGTCTGACAACGTACGAAGAAGATGTGTTACAACGAAAGGAGCAGATATTGCATCCTCACTGTAAACTACGACACAACAGAACGTCCTTTTCAGGACAAACACCGAATGAACATGTTCTTCTTTTATCAGCAAAGTTTGTCTGTTGTCACATCATGTTCTCAACTGAGTGTTACTGGAGCCCAAAAGTGAGGCAAAGTAACACTGTTATCCTGCTATGCACGTTGTAAGAGGTAACTAAGAGTTGGGCATGGGACCTCATCCTATTGACACTGTAAGCCACAAAACTTCAACAAATATGGACAAGCTAACCAACAACAAAAATTCAACTCAACCGTCAAAGACAGAAGCAGGTGCTCTGTCTAGAGGACAAGTGATGGCAATGTAGACAAAGGAGCTGTATGGAATCTGCATCATTGATTTACCTGTTTCTTCTAGACAAATATAACGAAAACAACTTTAACGTAACGTTTTTATACTGGGATAGAAAACTCTGCAGAGTCTGTATACAACCAGTTTCATTTAGTTTTCCTTGCTTTAAAAATTATGCGCATCCAATTTATTCTAGAATGCATTAATTGTCTCTGCCTCCACTACTTCCTGTGGCAATGCATTCAATGCATTCAAAGCATTCACCACTCTCTGACAACAAAAATATTTCCTAATATCTAATCTGGATGTGGACAGAGCTGCAATAGATGGGTCAGGACAGGATGACTTGACACGTATTTGTTGATGACCTGTGCTCCGCTGGGAGCTGAAACGTTTTGATTGATTGATATTGTTTTCTAATTATTATATTCTCACGACATTCCCCAAAATGTGCACTGTGTGATTTCTTGACATCCCTAACATACTGGTGGCGGCCGAACAGTTAGGATACTAATCATCTAGCTATGTTGATGGCACTGGTTCAAACTTTGGTAAAGACCCAGATTTTTTTGTCTAGCCATCAAGGATAAAATAAAAACCTGCTCTATACACTGCACAGTAACTGCTGGTGCAAACAGGTTTTATTCCTCAGCCAAATAAATCTCCATGGCAGACCTCAGCAATGAGATAAATTTTGGTACTTGTAGTACATGTATTATAGTCCATTTTGTCCTTTCTTGAGCTTTCCATAGGATTCTTATTTACTTTCTATGTTGTTATTGTTGTTTTTTTGAATGCCCACAATGAGTTAAGTTGACTCTTTTGTGTGCCCTGAAAGGGATGTTAAGTGGCAGGTTGTAGTAGCTTTCCTCACACCCCAAGCATGCTGATGAAGGTAGACTGCGTTCCTTCAGGTGGTTGTGCTATGCTTGGCTTCATCTGATGGGCGGTCACTACTACGGGGATCACATCGATCCACATTTCGTCAGCCACTCTGTCTTAAAAACAGCCTGTTTCCAGGGTTACATGGAAGAGATATTGTGGTCTTGGTCAGTGTATTGACCCTGACCCGACGTCCTGGTCAATATCTTTTGCCTGATTGGACTAGCGTCTCAGTTCCCTAACTTTATATTTTAAAAGACGTATTTGTAGTCTCTAATGGTCTTCTAGTTTCTTTATTAATTGCCAGTGATCCTGATTGGTTTCATATAACATTGGTAACTGTTTTACTTCTATTGAACAAGATCTGTTGTTGAAGCTGCTTTTAATATTTCTGAATGTTTTTGCTCAGGCTATTCTGTTCTTTGTGGGTTTACGGGGAAACAGACATGAGAAAAAAATAATGTTTAATAACAGAAATATAAACATAGTCAGGAGTGAGAGAGAGGAGTGAGAGAGAGAAAGCTTAAGAGAAAGTTGGACTGAGAAGGAGAGAGATAATATAAACATAGAGAGAATAGAAACATAGAGAGGTAAAAAAAAAACAGTTAATAGCAATAAAGCATTGAGAGATAGTGGAATGAAAGAGAAACAAAGAAATTACAAGACATAAGCAAATATGGGTTCGAGAGTAGAGAGATATAAAGGCAGAAAAGCTAAATAGAGAAAGCTAAGCAAGAGAGAGAAAGTGATACAGAAACAGATGGAAACATAAGGAGGAGAGAGACTGACAAAAGACAGACCATCTTCTTTTTCTTCTTCTTCTTCTTCGTTCTCAATCTCCCGCTACCAAGCCTTGAACAAGGTTTTGAAAGTTGCAGAATGCAGTCCAGAAAACGAAGTGCATTGTGTCGCTAGTTTACAGCTTGACTGCGATATTTGCTCCTTTCGGTCCGACACATCCGCCTTCGGCAGGAACATGACCATCATGTTGCTTTTGTAATTTTGTGTGTGTGTGTGACTAGTAACGTAAACAAATCTCAGACTAGTTATATGAATTGGGCCAAAGAACATAATGTCAAATATAAAATAATATCAAGATTCAATAAAACTTGAAGTCAATGGTAGCTAACAAACTCAGCGCTTGCGTTATTCGAACATTTCCCATACCGAGGCTTGTGCTCTGGCTAGCCTTAGTCGACGTAGGGATCTCGTGATTAAACCTGCTGATAAGGGGGGAGCAGTGGTGGTTTGGCGCAAGGATTTATATGTTCAGGAGGGCAGTCTTCAACTATCTGATCCTTCTTTCTATAAACCGCGCGCCGATGATGCCACTGTCCGTTTTAACAAGGAGGTCTCTACCACCATCCTTGATATGACCAAACGACATCTCCTCCCGAAGAGCGCTACAAACCTCCGAATCTTTGACAGTTGTCTGGGTAAGCCTTCTTTCTACATGCTGCCTAAAATTCATAAGCCCGACAACCCAGGTCGCCCTATTGTCTCTGCCTGTTCCTGTCCCACCGAACTGGTATCAGACTTCCTGGATAGTGTCTTCCAACCTATGGTGGAAAGTCTTCCCACATTTCTTAAGGACACCAACCACGCCTTAACCACTTTCTCTACCATTGTCCTCTCCCCTGACCACACCTATCGTCTCTTCCTACTTGATGTCTGTTCACTGTACACCTCGATCCCCCACTCTGACGGTTTATTGGCCCTCCGTTTCTTCCTTGACCGAAGGGTTAACCCATCCATCTCCACGTCTGCCATCGTCCGTCTAGCAGAACTCGTTCTTACTCTCAATACCTTTGAATTCAATGGCCAGTTCTTCGACCAGATCAGCGGTGTGGCTATGGGCACCAGAATGGGCCCCAGCTACGCATGCCTGTTCATGGGTCACCTGGAACACTTGATCTGGCTTCAATTCCAGGGCCCCTTTCCTTTGATGTATTATCGATACATCGACGATGGGATTGGTATGACTGACATGTCGGAGAAGGATCTCCTCAACTTTATCGACTTTGTCAACGACTTCCATCCCTCGATCAAGTTCACGTCTGACATTTCCCTCACGTCTGTCCACTTTCTGGACATCACTGTCTCTATCTGCCCTTCAGGCCTCTCCACCACTGTCTACTACAAACCCACTGACGCTCACAACTACCTCCTCTACACTTCCTCCCATCCCCTATCCTGCCGCGATTCGCTTCCTTTCTCCCAACTCCTCCGCCTCCGACGCCTATGTCAGGATGACGACGACTTCCTCCTCAGGGCCCACGAGATGCTTGACTTCTTCCGCAAGCGACTCTACCCTGAGACCACTCTCTCCTCTGCTCTTCAGCGGGTTCTTCTTATCTCCCGCCAAGACTCCCTCACTCCCACCCGCCGTCCTCCCTCTGACCGTGTGAAACTCGTCCTCACCTATCACCCTCACAGCGTCTCTGTCCGGGATATCCTATTCCGCCATCTCCCTATCCTTCACTCTGATCCTGCCACTCGCGAAGTTTTTCCCGATCCTCCCCTTGTCGCCTACAAGCGTGACAGGAACCTGAGGGACTTGCTGGTCAGTAGTCGCCTACACACCAGCCCTCATAGCCTCCCAGGCACCAGGCCGTGCAAAAATTCACGTGGCTGTGTTACCTGCCCTCATGTCATCCTTTCTCGCTCCATTACCTTTCCTAAGGCTGAATTCTTCATCAAAGAGGGGTTCACATGCAAATCTCGTAACCTCATCTATTCCATCATCTGCCGCCAGTGTGGTATGACTTACATTGGGGAAACTGGTATGGAACTACGGGAGCGTTTCCGCCAACACCTCAACGACATCCGCAACCGCACTGGTTCCCCAATTGCCAGCCACTTCAATGGTCCTGAGCACCGGGGTATGGCTGACGTCAGTGTCACTGGTCTAGTTTCGTGCTTCTCTGACGATCGTCATCGATTCGCCCTTGAGAACAGACTTATCTCTAGTATGGGATGTCTCCAACCACATGGTATAAATATCTTCCATACTTTTTCTTAAACCCTCACACTGGCCTCCATCTATTTGTCTTCTTTCCCCCCCCCCCCCCGCCTCCCCCATTCTTCCATCAGTTCTCTTCCCCCCTCTCTTATATCTATATCACGCCCTCCCGGCTTATATTGCCTTCTCATTGTTCTCCTATCTGGACCACTATTTGGCCACGCTTGGCTTATCAGGCATATTCCGCCACTTTTTGTTTGACCGCTCCTATTTCAGTTTCTATCGAGTACTTGGCACGACAGGTCGCTTAGACAGAAAGCGTCTCCCACCTGAAACAGATGAGTTGACCATTTTTTCTTATATGTTGATTTGTTAGTTCAGTGTTGTTGTCCCTGATGAAGGCCTATTGGTCGTAACGTAGGTTTTGTTTGTGTTCTCGTCTCGGTGCGGTATCTGACCATACCCATTTTTTAAATTTTGATTAAGCTCAACCTTAATCAACTTTTACTAGTTTTTTTTCATGTTTTTTTCCCACTAACAAACTCAAAAGCTGTGAAATGCAGTTTTACAAAAGGTTATCATCCGTAATAGTGATATTGTAAAAAAGTATTGGAACCTGTTGAGTTTTCAATTACCAAATGGAAGGAAGGACGTTGTTTACCTACCTGCAGATCTATAGGTCTTGTAGACACATTGTGTCTAGACTGCGTCCTTTTCTTTTTCACGCGTCTTGTCGTCCCAGCTTCTCCACTCTCAAGTGGAATCTCACCATCGGCTTCATCTTCATCTACAGCCGCTTCTACATCAACAACTTTGCCTTATAAAAAAAATAACATAAACCCATTAGAATTGCTAATTAATAGTTCTTTTTGCACATCAATGTGAAAACTCAAGAGTCGGTCAGAGTCAAATGTCATGAAAGGATTCATAAATATCTTAATTTAACGTCTTTATACTGGTTTAGAAGATTCTGTAGAGTCTGAATACAACCAGATTCATTTACATTTCCTTGCTCTAAAAGCTATGCGCATCCAATTTATTCTTAAATGCATTAACTGTCCCTGCGTTCACTACTTCCTGTGGCAACGCATTCCAAGTATTCATCTCTCTGACTAAAAGAATATTTCCTAATATTCCATCTTGATCTTTCTTTAGCTAATTTGTAGCTACGCCCTTTTGTTCTTGTAGGTGGTTGTATTTTGAAAAACTTGTTATAGTCTAATTTATCCTTTCCTTTGATTATCTTATAAACCTGAAATAAGTCCCCTTGAATTCTTTCTTCTCTTTTCTAGACCACCGTAGGCCGGTTTTTCGGAGTCTTTCCTCATAACTGTAATTCTGGAATCCCACTATCAGCTTTGTCGCTCTTTTTTGTATCCTTTCCAGCATATTTATGTCTCCTCTATGATAAGGACTCCACACCTGTACACAGTACTTCAATCTAGGTCTAACTGCCTTGTTTGTCAATCTAATAATTATAATAACTAGCAAACGCAGGTAGAACATCTGTCTGTCAGTGAAACTGTACTATTGATTCAAGTTTAAATCATATTTTAAAAAGAAAATTAGAATACAAAAAAAATCATAAGACTCGTCTAGGATGTGAACAATGGAACATCTAGAACCTTAGGTAAGGATCACACACCTAGACCACTTTGCCATCTGAAAATAAGTTTTGCAAAGTAAGTATATAGTGTTGGTTGTTTTGACTAAGTAGGGAGAAAGAAACATGTTTTGTTTCGTACAAAAATTATCTCGCTTTATTGATTACAAAACCCGGCTGTGTAAATTCAGTGGCGATTACAGCAGGAACATTAACAAACCACAGCTGTTTCCCTGTCTCAACTATTTGTTTATTGACACCATAATATGATGCAATGTATTGATCAGATTTTAAACAAAAATTAGGACAAAATAATATCTTCTTCTTCTTCATCGTACGCAGTCAGACAAAAACCATTATTTTTTCGAAAAAAGAGGCGTACATCCTGAGGCTGTCGACACTGCCATAGAGCTTGTCTTGTGGTTCCACTGGTGATGGCCACATCTGCTCTCTCTGATCCTCGTATGTCGGGCAGTTCTGCAGCAGATGCTCAGCGGTCATTTACCCGGTACCACACGGGCATTCGTCGGTACCACCTATCTTCAATTTGTTGAATAGGTGGTACCTCAGTCTATTGTGGCCAGTGCGAAGTCTGAAGACAACGACCTGCTCTCTTCTGTTCAACTGGTAATAGGCATCATTTTTGGTGTAACCAGTGTGTTCGGTTTCCCATTTGGTCATGTATCTGGCTTTAATAAGCCGTTTTGACCCTTCGTACGTCATACTAGTATCTGTTGGACAAAAATAATATGACTCATCCAGAATTACAACCCTGGATCTTCTTGCACAGTAAATGACAAACTCATGATTTGATTAGACAATCAAACTACTGTTAACAACAGATGAAGGACAAACCAGAATTAAAATTGCCTATCACAGGCAAGAATGTTGACAATGTCAGACTTGTGTTGTAATATGTGATTGTATATGAATTAAGGAACTATCTTAGCATGAGAGACCCTACAGTACATGCTACAAAGACGGATGACTGTCCAAGTACTATCTTAGCATAAATGACCCTACAGTACTTGCTACAAACAAGGATGGCTGTCTTTAAGCACTATCTTAGCATGAAAGACCGTATATGGCATGTTACAAACATGGATAGATTTAGTAGTTTGGCTGTTGTACATTGTCTTTGAGGTAGTCCACTTTCTCTGTGTCTACCGATCTATTACAGTTTATAGCCTAACAGTCATACACATAAACATAACAGCCATTCAGAATAGCAACATGTTATAAATACAAATTCAAACTTTCATAAATATATAACTAAATTACCCACATGCTGTTGTTAATGTATACAACGAGTATTTTACTCTTTTGTGTGCTCTGAAAAGAGTGTTCAGTAGCAGGTTGCAGTAACTTTCCTCGTAACCAGAGTGCACTGATGAAGGTGGACTGAGATCCTCCAGATCGTTGTGCTTTGTTTGGTTTCATCTGCGTTATGTTCGAAGAAGCACATACACAAAGACAACTCATTGCAAGGATCAGAACAAGGCAGTCATCCTTTTTCGGGCATGTTATGAGAAGAGGTGGCTTGGAGCACATTGTGACAACAGGACGGATAGCAGGAAAGAGAGAGGGAGGCCAAGGGAGAAGATGTTGGACAGCTTGAGAGAATGGCGTGGGCAACAATCAACAACAGAGTTGGTAAATGACACACGTAATAGAAGTCGTTGTAAGTCCATGATCGCCAACGTGAACCAGCAGGGCACCTGATGATGATAATGCTCACTACTATGGGAGCATCTTGATCCCCCACCTCGTTAGCCAGACTGAAACAGCCTGTTTTCAGGGAGAACTGCATGGAAGTGTGATGAGGTCTTGGTCAGTATATTTTACCTGACCTTGACTGACATGTCTGATCAGTATATTTTACCTGACCTTGACTGACATGTCTGATCAGTATGTTTTGCCTGACCCAATGTTAGTTTCCTTTCCCCCTATTACACACATATATTGAACAACCATTTATAAAATATACCAGCCCATATACTATAAATTATTAACAACCACATCAATCCCAGACTAAAATGAACCAAGCTTATGAAGTTAACAAAAAGGCAAAAAAAACCACGTATAAAGTGATGAGACATCAGAGCATTAGGTTCCCAACATAAAAACACCAGTCAGTGGTTCTTAAAGAGATCATCTATTATTGTTCGTCTTTTAATTCATAAACAAAGTCCGAAGCAATTTTCTACTAAACTGCATGTCAGATCAAAATTATTTTTCGCATGCAGTCTTAGAATATCCATGACGTTATCGAAATATTTTGTTCTTTAAGAAATTTTATGTATTTTGAAAATGTATTCATTAGTCTATATTAAAAGCAACCTCACTGAATTGGACATAATTTTAACATATGTATAAGGTACACAGACCTGCTATTTTAACAAATAGATGTTTTGACCTTCAAATACGCTCAGTAAATACAAATTCCTGATTTTCCCATGCACCAATAAGACACTTTGTCGAATGCGAAAAACAACAAACATTCATGCAAAAAGGTCTAATAGTTATAGGCGTATATGCCAGTGTTGAGATGAGGGGGCCGTATCACAGGACATGAGAGATGCCAACATAATCACCTTTTATAAGAAAAATGGAGACAGAGAAGACAGGGGAATACCGCTCCTCAACACCGCAAGCAAAGTGTATGCTCGTATCATCCTGAGCAGACTGCGAAATCTGGATAACATGGTGTACCTGGAGTCTCAGTGTGGTTTTTGCGCAGAAAGGTCCACCATTGATATGGTCTTTTGATTGAGACAATTGAAAGAGAAATGCAGAGAACAACACACAGACCACTATTTCTTGCCTTCATCGATATCACCAAGGCTTTCGACCTGGAAAACAGAGAGGGTCTTTTTAAAGTATTGTCTAAAGTTGGCTGCCCACCTAAATTACTGAGCATGATTAGGTCTTTCATGTGGACATGAAAGGTACAGTGCTGCATGGTGGTCAGGAATCTGAGGCATTCTACATTAACAGTTGTATCCTGGCTCTGACTCAATTCAACATTTTCTTTGCCATCATGCTTAAACACGCATTTGGAGTGGGGTCTTTCTGCATACTAAGTCTGATGAGAGACTATTCTATCTAACAAGACTGCGAGCAAAAAGTAAGAGAAGGGAGACTGTCATCACCAACAACCTTTCACTTTGATACGGAGCTGCAGAAGTGATTAGGAATGGCCTCATCAGCACTTGCCAGGCTCTCACAGAGAGTGTGGAATAACATCATGTTGACCATCTCCACATAGACTGCTGTATACAGATCCTGTGTTATTAGTATCTTGCTCTATTGCAGCGAAACATGGACTCTGTATGTCTCTTATAAAAAAGGCTAAATGTTTTTCATTTGCGCTGCCTGAGACGCATACTTGGAATTTCATGAAGGGACAGAGTGACTAACAGCAACGTGTTGGACCGTGCAAAGATTGCCAGCTTAGTTATGATCCTCCATCAGTGATGCTTGCAGTGACTTGGACATGTGTGCAGAATAAAGGATGGGCGAATACTAAAAGAAATCCTACACAGAGAGCTGACCATGGGCAAAGCTCCGCTACAAGGATGTTTGCAAGCGCGACCTGAATG
Organism: Ariolimax columbianus; assembly: GCA_036924085.1. Lineage (NCBI taxonomy): Eukaryota > Metazoa > Mollusca > Gastropoda > Stylommatophora > Arionidae > Ariolimax > Ariolimax columbianus. The sequence continues at coordinate 38,455,436 of JAVGWX010000001.1, forward strand.
TGTTGGATATCAACACATGCAACTGGGAGGAACTTGCCAAAGACAGACTTAGCTGTAGGCAGGTTTTGTGTGTTGGTCTGCTGGCAGGTGAATAAAAGATGTGTCAAGATGCAGACTACAAACGTGTGCGGCAAAAACAAGGGCACAACTGACTGTCCCGTTTCTAGCGTGAAGTCCATTGTCTCTCGAGACTTACAGGATGCCAATCAATACACATAAATAGTTTGAGATGTGGTTTTTATTTCATATAGTTGCTTTTTCAAAATTTACATTAATACCAATTTCAAAATGAGTTTGAAGTGTGTATTTATAACAAAGTAGTAGGTTACTGTTTTATTATAACAGTTCTTTCGCAGGGAATCTAAGATGGGTCATTTATATTGCGATATTCATGACCCAGAAAAACAACCGCAATTGGCATTTAGTCTGGATAGATCATCCTTTTACTGTTGAATTGGACATGACTCAAAGTGTACTCATATCAAGCAAGGAAGGAAAAGAAAATTTGATGATTTCGACAGAGATGTCATAAAACGGGAGATATTGACCAAAAATCAATTTATTACTCTCCAGAAACTAAAATTAACATTAGAGCTTGTGTGGGCTAAAATTAAAGGACAAGTTGCCAAACAGAACAGCACATTTAAAATGTGTGATGTTGAAGTACTGACACATGAGTACCTTTCAAAAATAGACATTCAGTTCTGGAAGAAGTCTGTTGAACATGTGCTCCGGAAAGAAAAATAATGCTAGCAACAAGTTGTATTACAATATGTCCATCCAGTAACAATTATCAACCTCTTTGAATCAACAGTTTCGGATGATTAATATAATCTTTTGTTGAACATACTGATTAGCAGACTTGAATGAATTAAGAGTATGTTTATCAAAACAATTAGGTGGTCATACAATAGCAACAAATACATTGCAATATTCAAATACATTACACAACATAAAATTAGCTGCCCAGTTGATACAACCTTGGGGTCTAAGGGTGACCGAAGGGTTGTACTAACTGTTGCATATTGGTGCCATTGTTACGATTGTACATAAAGGGCAACACAAACAATCAATTGGATCTATCAAGACATTAAGGAGATACACCTATGAACAAGATGCTGAGAAATTCAGCTGCGTACTGTAAAATTTTAAATTTAATGTAATTTCTTTGCAATGGTCCTAAAAGATCAAAAGAAATGACAGATCTGCAAATGTCTTAACATCTATGGACTAAATAATAGAAATGTTTTAGCGTCATGGATATTCTAAATCTGCATGTGAAAAATCATTTGGATCTGACATGCAGTTTAATAAAAAATTGTTTCGGACCTTGTACATGAATTCGAAGACAGACTATAGAGTTTTGGTAAGGGATGCAAAAATAAATACAAATACATGCAGAGAAAGTTCCCAGACTAGCTAATATTCTTTTGCATTCATTCTGAAAAGGATGTTTGTAGGACGTTGTTCATAGTTTACAGCAAGGATGTGATATCTGCACGTTTTGGTCTGACATCCAATTTCAGCATGACAATTTTCAGTCAAGGTTTGCCTTCCCTCTTTGATCTCTACTCTGTTTGTCAGACACTATGGTTGCAGTCTACTTCCAGGGCCACCACTTGGTGGCCCTGACAAGAGCATTGATAAGTTATATACATATTTATAACCCACACATACTATGCATGCAAAGTTAAAATCAATTACAAAGTATAAACTTCAGCACCTCATACATCAGGGCTATAGTGATACCATCTGGTGTTGATTTTGACTAAAATATTCTATAGAAATAGCAACAAATGTAACACTGTAAAGAGTACTCCTGAAGTAATAATAGTAGAACTTCAATAGACTTAGTTTTTGTGTCCATGGATAATAAAAATTATTGCCCATCGCAAGCGATGATGACCACAACATCAGACGGTTTTGTCTTAATAATGTGATGTGCGCTATATTTAGATTATAGTGAGGAAGAGAATGCGCTGGTCATCAATCTCCCTCTCTGGTCTCGAGTTACCTTGGACTAGTGGCAAGACTATTGGTTGAGACGACGGTAGGTAGCTCAGGATGTAGGCACTCTGGTCTTACCTCCTGTGAGACCAGGGATCGCTTGAAACTTTCAGGATTCAATCTCCCACCATATCCGTTCATTGCTTTCAGAGGCGAGTGCCTTAACCTCTTGACTACAATGACCCCATGGATACTATTATAGATAATCTGTTCGACTTGCATGTTTAGAAAATTCCACACACAAAACAATTTGAGCATTCTATTTTTAAATGTAATTATTTATTAGTTTAATTCTTTATGCACTATTTTTTATTACACAGAATAATCTTCTCTCTGCTTCTATTTTTTTTTTCAAGCTCTGCCACATATATAGAATAAACAACATGGTATTTCTCTCTCATTCTACTTCTGTCAAATAGACTTACTTCCTGTACTTTCTCTGTCTTTCCATTTCTTACTCTTCCATATACAAACAGACAGCATTCACTATCTCTCAGACATAGAATAATTAATGACAATATCTACACACAAACTTCCTTATCTATTGCATACACAACATAATTCATGCATAATTTCTCCACATAAACTTCACTCTCCCTGCCCTACACACATAACATAACATAATTCATTGACAATCTCTCCACATAAATTCATTCTCTTAATCCCCCACACACATACATAACATAATTCATCCATAATTTTTCCATTTAAACTTCCCACTCCCTCATTCCCCTTTCCTACATACACACTTTACACATCATCTCCACTTTGCAACATTCAATAAGAAAAGCAACATATAACCCACTCACTAAGACACCTATCATTTAATTTATCTTACAAAGACATTCAATCCTAAGTTCAATATCTTGTCTTCTAATACTAACCAGTCGCTGATGTTGAGCCTGCTCCAGCCCCAAGCGGCTGAGTGCATTTTATCCTTAGTTGTACAGTTGATGTCTGAGAAAACAGTAAGGGATTCATGATTACTCATTGTATAATAGTTCTAGCTACTTGAACTGCTAATGCTCGTATCTACTGTTTGCTTTATACGGAGTATAGGATAGTTTGCCTCCTTACAGGAAACTTGAATCAAAGCATTTATGTGCACTCTTGCAGTGGTTGTTTCCATTTCACTAGGTTTCTCATGATGTAGTTACTGGTCCTCACCCCCAAAAAGATTCCGTGACCTAGGGGTTATGAGCTGGGGCTACAATCTCACAAGTACCAGGTTCGAATCACATTGTGCTCAGTTTGACAGACTGGGCATAATGTGGGTTTTTACATGGTATGATCTTTCATTTCAGTCGACTCAGCTGTAAATGGGTACCTGATGAAATCAGAGGGAAATATCGGAGCCACTGCGAGAGCTACGGAGCTCTTGCTCTGTTGCTGGCACTTTCAGCAATAAAAGGAACTAAGCACATGTGGGAGCACCCAGGCGCAACAGAGTGAAGTTGGTTCTATGAATCATATTCCAGAGGAAGTAGTTACAAGTCCCATGCACACCCCCATTTAGTGGTCTTTAATGGCATTCTTTTAAAGTTACAGTGGTTCTTCTCTTTCATCTCCGAGTAGTTTCAAGAAACTATCTATAACAAAAAAAAATTTTTTTTAAAAACTGTTAATACGACTTTTTCCCATTGCTGGGGTAGTCAAGAGGTTTTTTTTAGGCTGAGAACTACAGGCCGCATCGCCACTGCTGCTGCCATGTTGTGTGCTGGCTATGTTTGTTTATTTCACCCCCAACAGAAAAACAACAAATGCTATACCAGGATTCGAACCGCTGCCCTCCTTGTTGGCAGGCAGGCCTCAAAAATCATTTGGCCACGTGCACCTAATTATCTATAATAAACTCCACAAATATATCTTATGAATCAATAACAGGTGTAGAACCTTTTTTCTATCATCAGACTATAACTGCTGGTCATCCAGACTTTCAGCATCAAGTCTGACTATTCCCCTCAAACTCTTACGTTCTAAATAAGTTCTGTTCAGTCTTATATATCTACCACTTTTATTAATAGTCCACAAAAAGTATCAACTACTGTTAATAGTAAAATCAAAATGGGAAAGATACTCTATTAGCACATACTCAGAAAAACCGGCCTACAGTGTCTAGAAAAGATAAGAATTCAAGGTGATTTAATACAAGTTTATAAGATGATCAGAGGAACGCATAAATTAGACTATAACAAGTTTTTCAAAATATAAGCACCCACAAGAACAAGAGGGCATAGCTACAAATTAACTAAAGAGAGGTCCAGATTAAATATTAGGAAATATTGTTTTAGTCAGAGAGTGATGAATGCTTGGGATGCATTGCCACAGGAGGTGGTTGAGGCAGGGACAATTAATGCATTTAAGAATAAATTGGATGCGCATAGCTTTTAGAACACGGTAATGTAAATTAAACTGGTTGTATACAGACTCTGCAGTCTTCTAAACCAGTATAAGATATTAAGTTAAGTTATGTCAGCTCAAAGGGTGAGATGCTAGAGACCTCACTGTTTGAGGTCTCTCAATTTTTACTAGGTATGTGAACAAGTTCTCTTCCTTTCTGCCTAATCTAGAAACTGTCAGGTAGCCATTTGCAGCAGTGTGACCTGGAGCATGAAATACAAGTTTACATACTCGATCAGTTCTGCTGAGAGATTAAAGCATCAGTAAGCACGCTGGCTGATCACTCCCGGTGCTCTCTCTCTTCTCATCTCACTCGGTTTCATTTGACTCTGTCCTACAGTCATACTCTTGCACAACTTTCACATACGCCCTCAGGGTGAAGCCCTTCCATTGCACTTTGGTTGGGCTGGCTTCTGAGGGCGCACAAACTTAGCATACGTACATACAGACGCACACATACATCCTAGCACTGGTTTATGCGTCTTAATATCGCCCAAATTGACTACGGTCTAGGGTGGAATAGGCGCGACTCCGCCAGTAGAAACTAGTGAGGCAAACACGTAAAATAAAAAAAACAAAAAACAAACTAGAAATACATTTGAAACTAATGTTTTTGTGTTTAGGTTTGTAATTTCACCCTATGTGATGGAGGTGAGCAGCAGCGAGGGCACTACACCATATCAATGGCTTCAAGGTGTCCACAACCAGGAAATGGTTGGAAACCTCTGAATTAGACCTTGCTATTTTCATAATTTTAGTTATAATTATTGGAAGTTAACTATCATGAGTATATACAACCCAGGCATTATAATATCAGATTTTCTTCTTCTTCTTTGATCATCGTTAGATCAAGGTACCAGTTTCTCTTACAAACGATACTGTATTGATTGTATAACTGTTTTATATCCATATAGCTTTTGTTTCATATCTCTGTATCATGAGGTCAGTATTGTTCTCATTCTTCCTGCGTGAGCATGCAGCTTTTTATGATGTGTTACCCTGTCATTGCATGCTACCAACATGGACACCTGTCATGTGTCCTAATCCTCATTTTGTTGTAAAGATTACTTTTGAGTCTGTTATGCCCATTTTAACAGTAGATAATACAGTCCTCACCCTCACACTAAACAAGTAGGTCTGTGTGTCTCACTCCTTGCATGAAAATAACATTTAAGTCTCCATCATTCTTATTATCCACAGACAAAAATGATTTATTCACTTGTTTATTCAGTTCAGTTGTCCATCCATTTGCGCGAGTGAGTGTCGTGAGAAGCTAACATTTTCTTTCTTAGGCCAAATGAGTTATTTCAGTCATTATAAGCCCTTGCCACAAAGGACCACTCTTATCTTATCAAGCCATTTTTCCTAAGTGTCTGCTCTGTGCTCAGAACTTCTGATGTTATAACTGTACTGTGGGGGGCTGATCAGGACACATTCACACGTGATGACAGAACCATATTTTTTTCTGTTTAGTGACATTTTCAACACAAGGAGTAGTTATTATTTTATTTCTAATGTTCTCATTTCTCATTTTATCTCTCTTGATGATACTGATGACCTTTCTTCTAAATTTCATATCATACTCCACTACTTTCCTTTCTTGGTCCTTGGATAAAGATAAAGTTTGATACTGGTAGCACAGACTTAGTCTTAGTCGACCTGTACTTCTACAGCAACAGATGCCCCTGTGCAGGTCCCAGCTCTGGCATGACCTGGATGTAGCAGAGAGGATGATTTACTGCTTAGTAGGCTAGGCTCAAGCAGTTTATTACTCCGCTGTTTTGGAACAAATGCCGCAGAGCATATGAGCAAGTGCATCTTAATAGACTCAAAAACTAGAGCAAAGTAGACCCGCAGCCTGTTAGGCGTCATCTATGCTGCTCTTAACAAGCCACCTAATTATGGCCGGTATAGCATAGACTTAGTATAAATACAATCTTTATCAGCTGTGTTTAATTGTCTAGCCAATGTTTGAGTGTTTAAGAAGTGGCAACAATAAATAGGTCCCAGCAGAGACTTTCTAAGACCAATTTTGATGTCTTTATCAAGCCTTCCATCTTCTAAAAATATAACTTTCCAGATATTTCCACTCTCAGACCTGCTGAAGTTTGATATTGTTTACACCTATACCAAGTGGACCTGGTATACTACTGATCATATTAGATACTGTTTTTTTATGGGTTCATTTTCAAATTAAACTTCTCAGGTTGAATCAACTATGTTCATATGATTATGCAGTCTTCATATTAGTATATAAGGCTCTAGTCATGGGTTAAAAAGTAGTTCATGTATCGAGTTAGGCTTCATTGTTTATTTGTGTATCATGTATGATGAGTTTTTCTTGCAGAACTTTCTTGCAACCTCAGAGAAGTTAACTTTTACTTTACACTCAGAGGGATTTTGCTCTGCGTGAATGGTGTGTGTGCAACATCATGAGCTGGAGTAAATAGTCTTCTACCTTAAATAGTTTTAAATTGACGTTGTCAGTTGCCTCTTGCAACACAGTATAAGTATGGTGGCCATCCTATTCTCGTCTCTATTCACACACACATACTTCCCAGAAAACACCCAGGCAGACAATGCCCAATTTAAACACTCAGATGACATACTAGAAGAGCCTTAACATGCTACTAAAAATGCCCTGTTCCGGTACCTGCAACTGTTGTTGGTTACCATCAATGAGGATAACACTGAATTCCTTTGATCCTCCTTTCACAAATTCTGTCAAAGGAACTTTGGCAGTACCTACTTGTCTGAAATTAATAACCATAAATAGGGGAATAGTAAGCTCAAACTTCAAATGCATTCGAATAAAAGTAAATATGAGTAAAACAGAGGGACATAGTGAGAAAAGTAAGGGTAATGCCACTACAGATGCTGCTATCAGGAAGAATGTGTTAGAGACCTCATTGTACAAGGTCTCAGCTTTGAATATGGTGGGGAAAGAGGGTGGGGGGGGGGCAGTTCCTGTCCTCACTGTCTTGTCTGAGGTCATCAGCTCGTGTCCTCACTGTCTTGTCTGAGGTCATCAGCTCGTGTCCTCACTGTCTTGTCTGAGGTCATCAGCTCGTGTCCTCACTGTCTTGTCTGTCATCAGTTCCTGTCCTCACTGTCTTGTCTGAGGTCATCAGTTCCTGTCCTCACTGTCTTGTCTGAGGTCATCAGTTCCTGTCCTCACTGTCTTGTCTGAGGTCATCAGCTCGTGTCCTCACTGTCTTGTCTGTCATCAGTTCCTGTCCTCACTGTCTTGTCTGAGGTCATCAGTTCCTGTCCTCACTGTGTTGTCTGTCATCAGTTCCTGTCCTCACTGTCTTGTCTGTCATCAGTTCCTGTCCTCACTGTCTTGTCTGAGGTGGGAGGTGACCAGTTCATGTCCTCACTGTCTTGTCTGAGGTGGGAGGTGACCAGTTCATGTCTTCACTGTCTTGTCTGAGGTGGGAGGTGACCAGTTCATGTCCTCACTGTCTTGTCTGAGGTGGGAGGTGACCAGTTCATGTCTTCACTGTCTTGTCTGAGGTGGGAGGTGACCAGTTCATGTCCTCACTGTCTTGTCTGAGGTGGGAGGTGACCAGTTCATGTCCTCACTGTCTTGTCTGAGGTGGGAGGTGACCAGTTCATGTCCTCACTGTCTTGTCTGAGGTGGGAGGTGACCAGTTCATGTCTTCACTGTCTTGTCTGAGGTGGGAGGTGACCAGTTCATGTCTTCACTGTCTTGTCTTCCTAACTATCAGTCATTTATCTGTTTCATTTCTGGTAATATATGTTCTGTTCTGTTTCTAAGATTTTACTTCACTGCACTCCAGGCACACCCATAGACTAGGTGCTCAATCTCTCCCAACAAATGGCGATGGATGTAGACACTGATGGTTCCAGTTGCTAATGGTTGTATATACTCATGTTTCGTCCTTTGGTTTCAAATACTATGAATTCTGTGAATTGCTGATTTATCTATCATGTATCATCACCTATCAGGCTGGATAGACTAAAGAATGTTGAAACTGGGGATCAAAGCTGGCCATTATGCGAGAGACTAGCAATCTAGCCATAAAGTATAGAGAAAGAATTTGATTTCTAATATAAGGATTTATACGATTAGTTACACCAGTACATAGCAAGGGAAATAGCTCGTACAATAAATGTGGTAGAATAAGGGAAATAACTCCCACTGTATTAGAAAGGATGTGTTTTATTTATTTCTACTGGTCATTATTATGCTGTTTAACATTAACACAACCATTCGATGATGCAAAACATGGTGGTGCCAAAATGAGTTACAGCAAACCCAGTTTCACAGATAACAGAGTGGTATCAGAATCTGGGAAGATTACAAATAAACAATTTTAAATTTAAGACCTTATGATCTGATTCACATGATTTTGTGACCTAGGTTCTAAGAGCAAGGTCTTCTACCCTGGGGGCAACTCTTCTCTCTCTTCTTACCTCACTCTGTTTCATTTGACTCTGTCCTACAGTCACACTCTTGCACAACTTTCATACGCGCCCTCATGGTGAGGCCCTTCCCTTGCACTTTGGTTGGGCTAGCTTCTGAGGGTGCACAAACCTAGCATAGGTACATACAGACGCACACATGCACCCAAGCACTGGTTTATGCGTCCTGATATCGCCCAATGGACTACGGTCTGGGGTGGAAAATGGCGCGCCTCCGCCAGTAGAAACTAGTGAGGCAAACATCTAAGCAGCAACAACAACATTCTAAGAGCAACTACTTCCCTCACCCACATTGCACTCTATCCTGTCCTCAACCAACCCATTTCTCCTCCCATTTCTTACCTTCTAAACCTGCAGATCTTTTCCCCTCTAAACCGCCAATCTCTTACTTTTTTTTCTCCACCCATAAATCTTCTCTCCCCCACCCCCGCAAATTCCCCTCTCCCCTGAACACCTGCCGATCACCCCCCCCCCTTTTTCCCCTCAACCGACCGATCACTCCTCCCTCAATCTGCTGTCAATATCCTTTTCCCAAATAGCTAATCTCTTCCCGTTTAACCTGCTCATCTCTGCCCCTCTCAATCTGTCAATCTCTACCCACCCCAACTGCTAAGCTAACAAACCACCTTTCCGACCATCTCCTCTACCCCTTCAATCCACCCAGCTCTTCTAACTTAGCCCATCACCCAGACAATCTCTTCCACCCTCGACTCATCTTTACTCGTCTAGTGCATATGCTCCACACTTCCAATTGGGTCATGTTTCCCATATTTGGGTCAGGTTTCCCATATTTGGGTCATGTTTCCCATATTTGGGTCATGTTTCCCATATTTGGGTCATGTTTCCCATATTTCTCTATACTTTCTTTGTAAATATTTGGTGGAGTGTTCAAATATTGTGTACACATTTATATCCCAAGAGTCCAAATGGGTACATATGCAAAATTTGATTTAGATCAGTTTAATGCAAGCAACCGGCTATGTCACATTGTTACATCTTTGGTGGCGGATGTCCTAATCCTCACGGTACAATATTTGTCTTAAAATATATATTAACAAGCTGCTTTTTTAATTCTTAAGGTCCTTTACTGTAAAATACATATATACTGTAATTGTCACTCAAGGACTTTCTTTGTCATTTTATTTCCCTTTGCTCTATTTCAATTTTGTCTATCAATTTTCTCTGTGGCATAATACTGAAATCATTCTGCACAGATTCACCTTCTTGTCCATCTGCAAGCTTCTATTCATCCTAGCATACAAGAGCATAGAGTGCTGAAGATTTTGTTCTTTTTTGTTCGTTCTCAAACTCCCATTACCAAGCCCTGAAAAGAGCTTTTCAAGTAGCAGATGTAGTCCAGAGAACGGAATACATTGTGTTGTAGTTTGCAGCTTGATTGCGATATTTGCACCTTTCATTTTGACACATCTGACTTCAGCATGGCATATTTGGGTACCAGGTTAGCCTTCCCTCTTTAATCCTTTCTCCTTAGCAAGTCTGCTCTGTTGCAGCCTATTATCCAGGTTTCCCAAGTGGAGGTGGAGAAGGGACTAGTCAGCTCTGGGTCACTGGCCTTGATGCTAGCAGTTAGCTTTGTGTTGCTGACTGCTACAGCTCATGCACTGCTCAGCATCTTAATTACCAACTATGTGAGCTTTATAATTACTTCTTGTGATCAAATTTTTTGGCTTAGAGAATTAGTCGTTCGGTTCAGCATCTGTAACATTTATTTAACCATTCTAACACACAGGATCCTGCCAAATGCAATGAGAATAAGAGTCTTACTGTGTTACAAAGTGAGAGTATTGCTTTATAGATGTCAATATTTGAAGTAAACAAACAGAAAAATCTCCTTATGGGAACAAACAAGTATTAACCTTGAGGAGAATGCTAAAAACACCATGGATAGACAAGAAATCTAAGGAGGAATATCACAAGAGAAGTATTAACGCTCGAGTTGGTCCAGCTGTAAATAGGTACCTGGCATATGACAAAGAAAGTAAAAGGCATTGGGGAAAAACTGGCCATCTCACCTCATACAAGCAAGCTTGCTTTACTTACTATCTTTTGTGTCGCTAAATTTGTGGGGAACTTAAGTTGCCTTTCTTAGACAAGTGAGTTGTGTCGGTTGCTGTAAGCCCATGTTGTTGTAAGATTTCTCTTAGGTCATCTATCCATCTGTCACTCAGCATTCTTGTTCCTTGTAGCCAGATCTTGTGTTATAAGTGTGCAGTGGAAGTTTATCAGGCTGCATTCTCATGAGATGAACAAACCATAATATTTTCTGTCTTTAATTTATTGAGCAAAAATTTTAGTTTTCACCTTTTTAAAAATGTTAATGGTTCTAATTTTATATGTACTAGTGAGACCAATTACTTTTCTTGAACATTTTATTTCACACGCATCTTGGATATGGACTAAGTTTGATATTAGCAGCATAGAGTTGGTATAATATACTGTTTATCTATTGCTGCTTTGTTGCCAAGCTGATGTTTTGATTTCTCTATCAAGTCTGCCATCTTTCGTAAAAATACTTCCCAGGTATTTGAACTCTTGGGTCTGCTGAAATTTAATATTGTTTAGATGTGTGTTAAGTGGACATGGTGTTCCTCTAATCTGCACAGTTTCTGCCTTTGATGTGCTAAATCTTCTTTATATTATATCTATTTTTAGGGATAGTGGTTAAGTGACAAGGCTCACAAACCAAAGGTGCTGGGTTCGCTCCCCATCGCAGCACCAGCCGTTACCTCGAGAAAGCAAACCCTTAGAAAATGCAGGAGGAAACAGGCCCTAACATAAAATGCATGCCGAAGTCGGATGCACTGGGCAGACAGCCGCAAAATAAAAACAGTGCAACGCAGACCGCCTTGAGGAATAGAGAAATAAGGCGAACACACAAAAAATGGTTTTTCAGTCCATCTTAATCCTCACATATTAGACTTTTATTGTTTGATTAGGCTTTGATGGAATAAGTTGGGTTCTTTGCTTTTTATGTTGGATTTCACATTGGGTGTTCCAGTATGTGTGACTATCTGTTGTTACTCTGTCCATGTTAAATATCAATGATGAAAGCACACATCCTTGTTGTACTTCTATATTCAAGTATCTGTGATCAGCACCAATGGTAATAAACTTGAAACAGGCAAAATTGAATGTACACATTTGAGGCAGCTTAAAAATATTCCTGGAATTAGTGGATTATATAGAAATAAGTTACAATAGAATTATCTACACTACATTTCCTTTAAAGTAGTTCTCTTCGGCAACTACAAACTTTCCGCAACGTGCATACAGATGCTGGAAACATTTGTGAAACCATTCTTTGACACCTCTCTCAGCTGTTTTGTTGCATTGGTGATAATGTCCTAAGCATCCTTGAATCGCTGTCCTTTCAGTGCCGTTTTCAGTCGAGGGAACAAGAAAAAATCAGCTGGTGCCAGGTCGGGAGAATATGGAGGATGTTCCTAGGTAATTACATTGTCATGCAGCATAATCCAAATGTTTGTTCTCCATTTTTCTCGTCGTTTCCTTCTAATTGCATCTCTTAGACGACAGAGGATATCAACGTACATTTCCTTGTTAACCGTTCAGCCTTTAGGAATAAATTCATGGTAGACAATACCCAGGGAATTTTAAAAAATATTCCAACATAACTTTTCTTTTGCTCTTGTTCAAAAGAAATTTCTGTGTCCGGAGAGCTTAGGGAGATTTCTTTTTAGGGGACTGACGTTTTGTCTGAGGATTGTGCCACTCAAAATACTTGCGATTTCTTCATCGCTGTATCATTATACCATATGCTTTATTAAGCAATGTATGTGTCTCTGAGTGTGACTTCTCAAGTAAAACACAGACTTTAACATTTGTATGTCAAGGACATTTTCAACTCCGACGATGCAATGAGCACAACACACAAATAAACTTCTGTAACTTCTATTCGAGAGTATATGTGAAGGTCACATCTGCCATATCATCTCGTCAAGGTCACTACCAACTTCTAAATTTATATTCTCCATAACATCATCTTTCATTCAAACAAGAGTCGACTATTCCTGAAACTTGTTGAAGCTACCTTGTACTTAGAATGGAGGGTCTGGAAAATCCTGTTTAAAAAATGGACAACAGCAGCTCTGAGTAACTGAGAGAAAAGATATGGGACAGTGAGGCAATATGGCTTGAAAAATTATGAACATCTAAATTTTTGAAATGTTCAATAATCAGATGCTTGTGAGGGAACAGACTGTCCTTGCCACTAGGCTCACCACAAGATGGGGACAGTGATCTTTGCTTTTTGACACTGTGTACACAATAATCCATTGATGAAATCAGTAGTATATACAAAACAATGTAACTATGATTCAGTATAACTACACTTCCAGGAGACCTTATCCATGTATGTGGTTAATGGCAAGACCACAACATAACACAAATTAGAGAAAATGATATAAAGAGCACACCAACCTGTTTCTGCCAACTCTTTCCCAGTCAAAAACAGTGACAATCAGTTCATCTTTTTCAGTTACACCTTTGCCTAATAGTTGAAAATCGAATTCCTAAAGACAGTGAGAAGAGATCAATGTTACTGGGTAAATTGTTACTTATGCCATATATGACATGGTATGTGTTAATATATGTGTGCTTGAAATGATATAATATTAAAACGTTGGTAAATACAAGACTAAAACAGCAACACATTAAATTGCAAATGAAACAAAAATATACAGTCTAATGTCCCAGTATGTTTTCAACATTTCAACAGACAACAACAAACTAACTAAAAAAGATCTCCACCTATACCCTATTATAAGACCTTTGGCCTTGTATAAAGATATCAATTGAGGGAAAAAGAACTGGTATTCAGTGATATTTAAATGTAAATACTTTGGTCACATCAAGAGACACAATGGTCTTGAGAGAACAGTGATGGAAGGTATGGTGCCAGGCAAAAGAGGTAGGGATAAACGATGGCACCGAGATACCCAAGTATGCCTGGGTATGACTGGCGGAGGCTGGAGTTTTGACAAGGGAAAGAGTTTCTTTCAGACAGACTGTGATGGGAGCGACGTTCTATAAAGGACATGCTACATGATGATGATGATTCAGTAGACACTATTGTCACAATTGGTGGACGTTGACTACACAGATGATCTGTTACTTTTTCACACAGGCATTGCTAAATGCAAAAGAAACTTTGGTGAAAGAATGAATCAGTCAGAATCAGTCAGAATCAGTCAAACTGGGACTGAATATCAAATTGAAAATAAAACCAGGCTTCTTAAATTCAACACTGTTAACAAAGAACAAATCATGCTGGAGGGAGAACTGTTGGAGAAAGTGGACACCTCTACCTATTTGGGCACCAGAATTGACACATCAGGTGGTACCGATGCAGCTGTAAGGGCCAGAATTGAAAAAGCAAAAGTGGCATTCCTGACACTAAAAAACATATGGAGGTCCATAGAAATTGGAGGAGGAGGAGAGATTGGAGGAGGAGGAGAGATTGGAGGAGGAGGAGATATTGGAGGAGCAGGAGAGATTGGAGGAGGAGGAGAGATTGGAGGAGGGGGAGAGATTGGAGGATGATAAAAGATTGGAGGAGGAGAGATATTGGGGGAGGGGGAAATTTGACAGGGGGAGATTGGAGAGGGGGAGAGATTGGAGGAGGAGTAGAGATTGGAGGAGGGGGGGGAGATTGGGTGAGAGGGAAGAGATTGGGTGAGAGGGAAGAGATTGGGGGAGTGGGAGATATTGGGGGAGGGGGAAATTGGACAGGGAGAGATTGGGGGAGGGGGAGTGGGAGATATTGGGGGAGGGGGAAATTGGACAGGGGGAGAGATTGGAGAGGGGGAGAGATAGGGGAGGGGAGAGATTGGGGGAGGGGAGAGATTGGGGGAGAGGAAGAGATTGAGGGAGGGGGAATTATATTATTTCCCGCTTATGTTACAATGTAATAATGACATTTCTGTCTAAAATAAACATTAACGAATTGAATATCTCAAAAATATAATTGATCTGTGATGGAAGATAGGAATTGCACATTGTTCATGCAATACCGGGTTCTTTACTAATATATATATATATTTCTAACCGCAAAGATACGATCTATGTTGACTGCATCCCCACAGACCCGTGATCTGAAGCGGTGTACTTACTAAAGCACAATCGCTCTAATTAGTTATCCTAACAAAATCCTCCTCCGAATCATTAAAAGTTGGACAACAAAATCAGCGAGGAAGTACGCATGTCTCACGCAGGTTTGCGACATGACAGAAGCACGAGGGATCACATCCCATCCGAAATATTATTGACAAATGCAGAGAATACGATGTTGACTTACACACCTGCTTCATAGGCTATACCAAGACTTTCGACTTGGTGCGACACGAACAGCTACTGAAAATCGTGACATTCAAGGGGTTTGCGACGAATCTGATCGAATCACTGTATAGGGGACAACAAGTAACGGCAAAAATAGATAGAGACATCGAACATGTTCGAGGTGCACAATGGAGTACGACAATGAAGCATACTCTTCCCAGTTATATGTTCAATATGTATGTACATAAAGATACATTTTATGAGTGATAAAGAGTATGTCACGTTCACAACGGCGGGCATGAAATACCAGAACTAAGGTATGTAGATAATACTGTTGTCCCCTCGATGAGCTCTGTGGAGGTGTATACCCACTGGTCCACCGTGGCCCAAGACAGAAGACAATGGAAGCGAAGTTGGGACCCGCAGAGGTGGTTACGCCTCTGAGGAACGGGTCGTTTTTTTTTTTTTTTTTGCTTAGATGTTTGCCTCACTAGTTTCTACTGGCGGAGGCGCGTCACTTTCCACCCCAGACCGTAGTCAATTGGGCGATATCAGGACGCATAAACCAGTGCTTGGATGCATGTGTGCATCTGTATGTACCTATGCTAGGTTTGTGCGCCCTCAGAAGCTAGCCCAACCAAAGTGCAATGGAAGAGCTTTACCACGAGGGCGCGTGTCAAAGTTGTGCAAGGGTGTGACTGTAGGATAGAGTCAAATGAAACAGAGTGAGGGGAGAGAAGGGGAAGAGTGGCCCCCAGGGTGAGCCTAAGTGATTGCCAGGTAAGGAACGGGTCGTACGGTAATCCCGTATATATAATTTTTTTTCCCTCTTAGTTCGCTTTTTTTCCTGCGGCAGAGTGCGTTGTCTGTGTTTTCTCCTTTTTTCTTCTCTGCCTTTTGGCTTTGATCAAATCGTAGTTTAGTTTGCTACACTTTCGACTCAAATCAAAATCACACAAATCATATTAGCAAATGGCACTGTAAAACACACTCAAACTAATCGCTTCTTGGTCATAAAGCAGACTACTACTACTATTCTCAATTTTTTTTTAAAAAGACTACGGCACTTTGAGCTTAGATGAAGTTGGTGTGCCTAACAAGCCAGTGCATTCGGTAGACCACGAATTTTTTTAATGGATTTACTTTTCATCAGGGCTCAAGTCACTATCAAGTATCGGTTGTGAGCCGTGTCCCTAAAATCTTCGCAACACTTTCACATTCATAAGGTTGCTTGATTATTGATCGAGCGGCCTATGGGCTCTTGGCCTTTAGCTCGAAGTGTTTGTAAGCTGTCGTTTAGTTCCTTACAAAGTGTTCCATTTGTCTGGCCACGGAGGAAGAAGGTCTTTCCTAACACTGGCAAGCGCCGGAGATTCAAAAAGATGTTCACCAGATTCATAGGGATGTGTGCACATCCGGCACTCTGAAATATGTTCTGGTTGGATCATGTTCAAGTGACTGTTAAGTTGTATGTGTTGAGTGCGAAGTCGGACATCTAAAAATGGATAACTACATCTTTTCCTCACGCTTATCTAAACACAAAACACCTGCTATATCGCACCCTTTCAGGGATGGATGCTCTTTTTAGCTGATTTGGATTGAACACTTCTCATCTGTCTAATAATTCCTTTATATTACCATTATTCATTTTGCAAAACTGTATAACAGTGCACGCTTGGTCCCGAGACATGAATGTTGTCAATGGCATGTTATGATCACTGGTTCACCATTTGTTACGGATTTTGTGAGACGAGGTATTTTAAGAATGCCACGATTGACAGATGATATATATATATATATATATAACACGTACACACACAATGTATGTCCAATTATAATGTTGGCGATTTCATTGCCTGGCTAACAAATAGTTGTGGATGTTATTGTGCATATGTGGACGTGAATCATGAACAATCAGTTAATAAACTATAGAATTACTGGTATATGCAGACGAAGTTTTACAGGTTTTACACAAGATTTTCACCAAGTCCTAAATACTGAAGATACGATTAATAAGGATGCTATTAATGAGTACTACCCGCGCAATTTACTTATTATTTGCATCAGAAAAAGGCGATCAACATTTTGTGTTACTTTTTTTTAGATGGGTTATGGCAAGAGGTGCACCGTAACAAAGGTCAAAATTACTATGGAAAAGGAATCTTCAATGACAAAGAGATACAATATTGGACGGCCTAGCATCATAGCATGGAAGATGGTGAACAGTAGAATTGATCAATATGACGAGATAGGAAGCTGTGGAGAAATATGATCTCTACACCACACTGGATGATGATATGACCCTGCATATAAACAATTCCCGCGCGTAAACAATAATAGAAACGATTTATACAAATATTGTCTTTAATATCACTTCCAACTTTGATATTCTTGGTGTTTGAGTCGATAGTGTAATGTGTTTGTTATTGTTGTTGTTGACATTTGTTATTTGTAGTCATTCTTATTTTGACCTGAGTCGTCTGAAAACGCAATTAACAGGAATCGGAAGCCTAGTCACAACAAATCAGCACGGATCTCAAATTCAAACGGGTTGGAAAAAGCAATATAACTGGTTCGTGGTGAAATCTAGTTGATAAGTGTGTGCCGTCCAGAAAACTATGGTATGTGGTAAGTCCCCGTCACAGAACCTATCGTGGACGGTAAGCGACCTATCTTTTTGGTCATTGAAGGATAAATGACTCACTATTTTCCACTGTTTACCACAACACGCCTAATGTCGCGACGCGATTCTATGTTTAAAAAAAATCAACCCTATTCACACAAATTTGTATGGAAGACCACGTTACTCTAACAACTGTGTTGATTAACATCACGTTATGTGCAAACGATTCTATACGTTTATAATATGCACAACAATAGTGGGCTTAAGAAATATACGTCCGGGTGTCGTGTTACAAAGATCTGATTTCAGTTTCGTTGTAGCATAAACGTACTCCACAAGGGCGATAACCCTTCATTAGCTTAAAATGTCAATTTCCTTCCCCATACATTGTAACGCGCACTATCTTACATTTGCTATCACGGATACATTCACCTTTCTTTCACAATTTGGTTGAAACTTATTATCAATATTAAGTACAACAAATCATTTTCCACAAACAAACAAAAATCCACATGCAACATTATTTTAGATGCTCTACATTTTGTCCACAATAAGGTTCAGATAGTGTACATAAATGGAATAACATTTTTTTTTTTACAAAATGGATACTTGATTTGAAAGGATTATCGAGGGGACACTAAATCAACAGCAGCATCTCTACACCACATAAATATTAGTTAGTAGGTACATACAGGTACACACACGCATTCATACACTGGTCAATACGTCCTAAAGTAAAGATATCGTTAACACGCCAGTGTGGCCTATTGGGAATATGGCATTTGACCTATATTTTACTTGACCAACGACACAGGAATGATTAGGTCAACAGCACGCCGGCAGCCTTTACTTTCCCAGATTATGCTGGACCCAATTTTTGAGGCTGGTTAAATCTAGGTATCGTTTTGCGATCGGGAAAAATCCCGCACCAATTGGGGACCAACCCGGATCGCTGAGCCGGGAAGTCAGTGCACTAAACAGAAGGCAAACCTGTAATCAATCATCCACACACAAACAACCGCCCTGTTCTCTGTGTAACTATTGTCACAGGGAAACAATAAACTTTTAGCTTTGTAATAGACTATCTCTAAATGCCAAGGTAGAAGTGGAGCGACTAAGTAAGACAGTCACTAATAACAGACCGAGTGCAAACACATTAAGACACGTGAATCTAATAGAGATTCGAGCACACCTCTTTTGTTTATGCCAAGTATTGTTTTTGTTTATTAACGGGTATTTTGTTTGTTGGCACTTTTCATTATTACCGCAGTTAAATGGTATACAAGTAAATGTGATATATACATAAGCATAACGCTACTAAGTTACAAATGAGGGGGTATTGATGATTTAGTCAAATGGGGAGTACTGATGATTTAGTAAAATGGGGAGTATTGATGATTTAGTCAAATGGGGAGTATTGATGATTTAGTCACCTTAAGACAACCAAACGAAGAGCACCAAAATATGTCAAGCATTTACACATATCAATTATCAATCATGAGAAAATTGTTGAGATGGATAACGACGACATCAATCGAAGGAAAATAGAACTGGTGTTCGGTGGACACTATTGTCACATTTGGAGGACCTGGATCTGGTACTTGTGTTCCAGTCATGGCAAAATGTAAGAGAACGTGATAGGGTGAATGAACAATCAGCCAAATCGGGACTGAATATTCAAATGAAGAAATCCAAGTTCCTTAAACTTAACACTTTCGACAAATAATCATTCATATTTGAAGGAGGCCAATGGAAGGAGTAGATTCCTTTACCTATTTGGACATCCAAGTTGCCATATCCAGAGGTACAGATGCAGATGTAATGACCACAATTTGAAAGGAAAAAGTGGCATTTATTACACTAAACAACATGTAGAGATCCAGAGAAACATTGTATATGGATGGATCGGAAGCATTGAGAACGACCAAGGTCATACAGCAAAGTCCAGTCCTTCCTACGAAGGATACTATACATAAGTGGGATGGCATGGTGAGGAATGAAGACCTTATCGAGAGGACCCAACAACAGCCACTGGAACAACAAATTAAGAAAAGAAAATGGGGCTGGATATGACATACGCTATGGAAGGCACGGTTCAACATAGCCTGGCAGACCCCTTGGAATCATCAAGGGAAGAGAAAGAGATGAAACATCAGTTGCCATTTTAGTAAATGGATAAAGATGTTACATGCAAAGAGCATGGTATTACTAAATCACCAATTTAGTAATACATTTCGGCTAACGAGACCAGTGAGACAGGGATACACCATTTCACCAACAGAAATAATATTAAGGCGAGGCTGCGGTGGTCCTGATAAAAAACAACAATCCGCTACCAATATAAGAAACAAAGAATTGTGTAGCCCTCCAAGATAAATAGACAGGGATACAAGCACTGCGAATAGGTAACGTTGACCGAACCGTCAAACACTCAGAACAACACACACTAGCACACTACTACGAGGAATGGTCGAATAGTTTAGCACTTTAGTATGAAGGAGTCAAAGCATTTATCAGGAAATTGGTGTGAACTTTAGTCCTTCTCTATGTATTCACCTTGCAATGAGATACACTTCCACCTATATATTCTTTACCTTTGTAATGTCCTGATTCTAGAACTCCTTCGTCTGGGCCCAAAATCACGTTTCTAGTTCAGTAATCAAATTATGGACGTCAGACAAACTACATCCACAAAGCGGATTCTTCAATGGTGCGAACAGAAAGAAGTCGCTAGGTGCCAAGTCTGGTGATTATGGCGGATTTCATACTCGCGCGTTTTTCTGACACCCGGGACTTGATTACTGAACTGTAGACGTGGTTTCGGGCTTTGAAGAGAAGTTCTACAACCACGACACCATGAAGATGACGAATAGATAAGAGAAGTGTATCGCCTTGCATGATGAATACATAGAGAACTAAAGTTCACACCAATTTCCACACGTAAATGATCCAGTGCTTCTCTTTTCCATAGCACTGGCAAGACTGGTGACCGTGAGCTTCAATTCGATGAGATAATCTGTAGCAGTCATTGCAACCACATCTCATTCTGTGAATGCAGACCTGTCGTTCAATGTGTTATTTTTGCTATATTTGCGGACAAATAACTTCTGCTATCACGAAGGCGACCCATTACACCAATGATAAAGAAAGCTTGTAGCTTTTGTTTGGCTATGAGATTGGTGACCAGGACCGACATTGGATTCCACACATATGTTGTCAGTCCTGTGCCAGGACCTGCATTGGGCCCCACACTTATGTTATCAATCCTATGCCAGGACCTGAATGGTGCTCCACACTTATGTTATCAATCCTATGCCAGGATCTGAATGGTGCCCCACACATATGCTGTCAATCCTGTGCAACGAATCTGTCCTGCTGGGTTGAACCGACAAGAACGATTGATGCGTTTTGCAGTTCCATTGGTGTGGTGGGAACCGACAACTCTTCTTAATGATTGCTACTATTGCATGACTCCTCCAGTTAGACGTAGTATTTGTAAGAAGGAAACGCAACATTTTATTTAAGCGAATATTCCCTTTGCTTTGCGGCCAGTGCCTCAGTGGAAGGACTTCCTACTCCGGACTCACCAGAATCTTATACCCTGGATGATGAAGAAGATGATAATGTCAGTTGGCATCCATCACCTTGAGAAAGCATCTACATCAAGAGATAATGATTTCATGGATATTGAAGAATCTGTAAAGCCACATAAAATTAACCAGAGTAAATTAAATGATCTAGTGAGAGATCTGGAATTGCCAAATAATAAAGCAGGGCTACTTGGGTCCAGAATGCAGGAATGGAAACGTATAGAAGAGAATGTGCATGTTTCTGTGGTTCTCGCTTGCTATAAAAGATCTGCTTCCACAGTTCAAAATGACAGATGGTTCTCACTGCTTGCGTTGATATATTGGCTCTGACGGTTAGCACTACACATCAACTACACAGCTGACGATGGGAGGCTGTTCATTGATTCGTCCATGTGGAGCTTAAAAGCTGTGCTGCTCCATAATTGTAATGGTTTACAGTCTGTTCCAAGCGGGAATGCAGTCCACGTGATAGTAATCTACAACAATATGAAACAACTGCTACACACCATCAATTATTACAAGTTTAAGTGGCAGATATGTGGTGACCTAAATGTCGTTGTCACCTTGATAGGGTTACAGCAGGGTTACACCAAGTTGTGCTGTTTCCTCTGTCTGTCGGACAGCCGTGCCATGACTTCTCACTACAAGAAAACGGATTGGCCCCAGCAACACAAACGTAAACCAGGTAAAAAATAATGCCCTTAACGAGGCACCTGTAGAATCTCACAAGATCGTGCTCCCTCCTTTCCACGTGACACTTGGACTAATGAAAAAGTGTGCAAACGTCATGGATCGAAATGAGACAAGAATATTATACCTTTGTGATAACATTTCAAGATTTAGTGAGGAAATGTCACGTACACAGATCGAGTTACAAATGAGGAAATACGAGATAGAATTACAACAGCAATAGTGCCTTTTGAAGACCTCTTGGCAACTGTCAAAAGAAGGAAACTCGCTTGGTACGGTCACATATCGAGATCAAATGGTCTTGCAAATACGATCATCTACGGAAAGGGGCAAGGCAGACGACGAAGATGCCGTCCCAAAAAAAGAGGCGGGAGGACAACATAAAAGAATTGACCAATATCCGACTAGAAGAGGAACAGGCAGCGGCCACTGACAGAGAAGGGTGGCGTGAGTTTGTGAAGATGTCTTCATGTGTGCCCCAACCACATCACCGGTTACAGGATGACCTAACATGAGTAAGGTAAAATCCAAAGATGGTGTATTGTCGGTCCACAGATACGCCAGCTCTTCCGAGATCGGCGATTTGATAATATTCTCACACGTAAAGAAAAGTTATCTTGGAATGCTTTTCAGCAAGTGGCTACAAACTTTCAAGGAAACAATGAGGTTCACCGTTACCGGGACCTTGTAGAAAACTTGTTGCATCGCTACGATAGGCTAGGATGCAACATGTCCTTGAAATGACACGTTTTACACTCCCATGTGGATTTCTTCTCTGCTCGCTGCGGTCCTGTCAGTGACGAGCATGGGGAACGATTTCATCATTACTACCCTCGAAAAAGGGTTCAAATGGAAATGGGTGCAGCAATATTAGCAGAATATTGTTTGTCCATTGGGAGAGATGCTCAAGAAACGCGCGCTCCCGCGCACGCACGCACGCACAGACACACACACGCACATACAATATATATATATATATATATATATATATATATATATATATACATACATACATACATACATACATGTAGTAGTTACACATGTGAATACACGAGTGTATGAAAGTATATATATATATATATATGCATGTGAGTATGTACGTATAAATAAAGGCAGACAGACATGTGGAGATATAAGAATATATACCTAAGCATGTACGGATATAAATAGGTTGGTATGAATGTGTTCACTATAAATTTTCCCGGGGGCCCTTAGCAATGGGAATAAACATCGTATGGGTACCTTTTTTTCTTAACGAATGTACAGATATGTACACATTAATACACATTATATAGTGTATACACCACAAGTCACTGCACATTTAATCGGTCTGACACATATTTATCTGCCTAATCTTGTTGCCCTTGACAGGAAGAACGATACGATGGCCAATCCTTCCCCATAGTTTGAGTATCAATTTTAACTCCCTCCTACAACCTTGGTATTACCGCAGGATGACCACACGACATGAGTAGGCACAACGTAAAGGTACGTTCGCCTCCTTATAATATACTACGGACAGGATGGTTTTAAGGACGGGAGTACCATTAAGCAAGCTCTGCTCGAATGTCTATTTAAAAAAACAAAATCCAATCACTAACATTCACCTCGCAAAAATGTGTAACTCCCATCATGTTACTGATCATTGTATGACCCGTTCACCCCACTTCTAGTGCTATATCATCATAAATGTTGGTGTAATATTGGGCAATCAGCAATAAAGAAATGGAGACAAAAATATGCTGGTATATTCGCACTCCACTCCAATATGTCCATTCCTTGTGTGTGATTTGAAGCTGGGGAAGTTGATTTCCTCTTCCACACCCCCACTCAACATGCTTTTAGTTATATTGTCCTGTTATCTGTGCAACTGTTGCACTCTGGAAATAATATACATCTCCACTTTGTTTATAAAGATAAACAGGTCAGATAACAACAGACTGCACCACACAACCCGTAGTAGAAGTGGAGGAAGCGAAAGTAAGTAATAACTGACCAGGTGAAAACAATTAGAAGACACGTCAGTCTAACATAGACTCTAGCACATCTCCTTTGTTTAGACCAGGTATTGTGATCATTTACTCTTTATTACTACTGCAATAAAACGACGGTGAAAGACACTGATATGTACATAGTAATGTCGCTATTAAAGAAACTGATATGTACATAGTAATGTCGTTATTAAAGACACTGATATGTACATAGTAATGTCGCTATTAAAGAAACTGATATGTACTTAGTAATGTCGTTATTAAAGACACTGATATGTACTTAGTAATGACGCTATTAAGTCATTACATGAAAAAATGCTTCAACAAAGAATACGCCCAATTGTTAAACCTCGGATGAGCTAAGCTCAATTTTGATCACATTAAAGAATGGGATGTCATTAGTCAAAACTGTTCAGCTCCCTGTGGAGCACATATATTCCACAAATGCACGCCAAGTCATCCGCATCAGTTCTGTCTACATCTTACAATTTATCATCATGTTTGTTTCTCAAGGTGTCTTCTCGAAGTGTGTTCTCCATGTGTGTTGTCCAGGTGTGTTGTCCGGTGTGTTGTCCAGGAGTGGTGTCCAGGTGTGTTGTCCAGTTGTGTTGTCCAGTTGTCTTGTCCCGTTGTCTTGTCCATGTGTGTTCTCCATGTGTGTTCTCGAAGTGTATTCTCCAGGTGTGTTCTCCATATGTGTTCTCCATGTGTGTTTCGGTTCTTTTGTACTGTGGTTCCAGAACAGAGATTGTCGTGCAATGCATCAATTGGTTTCCCTAAAGTGTGTCTCATTCAACGCCAGCGCGCGATCGCTCTCTCTCCCTCTCTCCCCCTCTCTCTCCCTCCCTCTCTCTCTCTCCCCCTCCCTCTCTCTCTCTCCCCCTCCCTCTCTCCCCTCCCTCCCTCTCTCCCCCTCCCTCCCTCTCTCTCTCTCCCTCTCTCTCTCCCGTCTCTCTCTCCCTTTCTCTCTCCCTCCCTCTCCCTCTCTCTCTCCTCCTCTCTCTCATCTTTCTCTCTCTCCCTCCCTCTCTCTCTCCCCCCCCTCTCTCCCCTCTCCCTCCCTCCCCTCTCCCTCTCCCCCTCTCAACGTCAAGTCACACAGATGCCTGTGTGAGCCCTACTTTATAGCTCCACAAGACCCCAAGTCACACCGATGCCTGTGTGAGCCCTACTTTATAGCTCCACAAGACCCCAAGTCACACCGATGCCTGTGTGAGCCCTACTTTATAGCTCCACAAGACCCCAAGTCACACCCATGCCTGTGTTAACCCTACTTTA
Source organism: Ariolimax columbianus (assembly GCA_036924085.1). Lineage (NCBI taxonomy): Eukaryota > Metazoa > Mollusca > Gastropoda > Stylommatophora > Arionidae > Ariolimax > Ariolimax columbianus. The sequence goes on from JAVGWX010000001.1 coordinate 38,480,779, forward strand.
TAGCTCCACAAGACCCCCAAGTCACACCGATGCCTGTGTGAGCCCTACTTTATAGCTCCACAAGACCCCAAGTCACACCGATGCCTGTGTGAGCCCTACTTTATAGCTCCACAAGACCCCAAGTCACACCGATGCCTGTGTGAGCCCTACTTTATAGCTGCACAAGACCCCAAGTCACACCGATGCCTGTGTGAGCCCTACTTTATAGCTCCACAAGACCCCAAGTCACACCGATGCCTGTGTGAGCCCTACTTTATAGCTCCACAAGACCCCAAGTCACACCGATGCCTGTGTGAGCCCTACTTTATAGCTCCACAAGACCCCAAGTCACACCGATGCCTGTGTTAACCCTACTTTATAGCTCCACAAGACCCCCAAATCACACCGATGCCTGTGTGAGCCCTACTTTATAGCTCCACAAGACCCCAAGTCACACCGATGCCTGTGTGAGCCCTACTTTATAGCTCCACAAGACCCCAAGTCACACCGATGCCTGTGTGAGCCCTACTTTATAGCTCCACAAGACCCCAAGTCACACCGATGCCTGTGTGAGCCCTACTTTATTGCTGCACAAGACCCCAAGTCACACCGATGCCTGTGTGAGCCCTACTTTATAGCTCCACAAGACCCAAAGTCACACCGATGCCTGTGTGAGCCCTACTTTATAGCTCCACAAGACCCCAAGTCACACCGATGCATGTGTGAGCCCTACGTTATAGCTCCACAAGACCCTAAGTCACACCGATGCCTGTGTGAGCCCTACGTTATAGCTCCACAAGACCCCAAGTCACACCGATGCCTGTGTGAGCCCTACTTTATAGCTCCACAAGACCCCAAGTCACACCGATGCCTGTGTGAGCCCTACTTTATAGCTCCACAAGACTCCAAGTCACACCGATGCCTGTGTGAGCCCTACTTTATAGCTCCACAAGACCCCAAGTCACACCGATGCCTGTGTGAGCCCTACGTTATAGCTCCACAAGACCCCAAGTCACACCGATGCCTGTGTGAGCCCTACTTTATAGCTCCACAAGACCCCAAGTCACACCGATGCCTGTGTGAGCCCTACTTTATAGCTCCACAAGACCCCAAGTCACACCGATGCCTGTGTGAGCCCTACTTTATAGCTCCACAAGACCCCAAGTCACACCGATGCCTGTGTGAGCCCTACGTTATAGCTCCACAAGACCCCAAGTCACACCGATGCCTGTGTGAGCCCTACTTTATAGCTCCACAAGACCCCAAGTCACACCGATGCCTGTGTGAGCCCTACTTTATAGCTGCACAAGACCCCAAGTCACACCGATGCCTGTGTGAGCCCTACTTTATAGCTCCACAAGACCCCAAGTCACACCGATGCCTGTGTGAGCCCTACTTTATAGCTCCACAAGACCCCAAGTCACACCGATGCCTGTGTGAGCCATACTTTATAGCTCCACAAGACCCCAAGTCACACCGATGCCTGTGTGAGCCCTACTATATAGCTCCACAAGACTCAAAGTCACACCGATGCCTGTGTGAGCCCTACTTTATAGCTCCACAAGACCCCAATTTGTCCACTCTGCGCACGCACCCATCCATGAACATCTGCAGCTTTTCGCCGTCGACCCTGCTGTTGTCCATGACTCAAGTCACAAGACAGAATTGACACCCCCTCCCCCAACGCATAACCCCACAACCCGCAGAAGTGCATCTCCCAACACAATTCGACCACCGCCAGCCGTACTCGTTCTCAAATCATTTGCTTCCTTTCAGTTCCAACATCTGCGACCTTCCATCAAGCACACTGATTTAACTTTGCATTTGATTATGACTATAGGACAAAAGAGGCAAGGCATCAACAAAGTTCAGACCATCAAGTCGGCCTGTCAAGTGGGAAGGCAAACCTGATACACACAAGTCCGCTGAAGTATGATGTCCAGCCTAAAGGGACAGATGTGGTTATAAACTACGGCACGTCCCAGCGTTCTTTTCAAAACGGACATCGAAGAAGAGAGAGAGAGAGAGAGAGAGAGAGAGAGAGAGGGGACGGAGGGAGGGAGGCATCGAAACAGAGAGAGAGACACGACAAGAGACATCCTTGCTGAACACTGGTGCCCATCTAAAAGGAATAAGAAAGCAACCCTCTCGCGTATAGTTCAATTATGTCAGTCAATCCCAGCGGATGTACTTATTCACATTAAGACAATTAAATTTAAAAAGAAAAGAATATGACAATCATCTAAACACTTCATTTATAGATCTAGATAAATCTTTTGTTAATTGGAATAAACTAAATACTGTTAGACGACTATGAAATACAGGGACAACTATTAGATAATGTGAGAGCATTGTACTATATAAACAAGAATGTAATTTGAAAAATTAAAGAGTCACAGATGATTTTGAAATACCCAGGGGATCAAAATGCTGAGCAGCGCATGAGCTGCAGTGGTCAGCGACTCATAGCTGACTGCTAGCGTCAGGGCCAACGAACCAGAGCTGCCAAGACCCTTCTACACCTCCACGCGATGATCCTGGATAACAGGCTCCAGCAGGGCAGACTGGCTAAGGAGAAGGGATCGAACAGGGAATGCTAACCCGGTACTCAAAAAATGCTTGCTGAAGTCGGATGTGTTGGACCGAAAGGTGCAAATATCGCAGTCAACCTGTAAACTACGACACAACGCATTCCGTTCTCTGGACTTCATTCTGCTACTTAAGCTCTATCAGGGTTTGGTAGCGGGAGATTGAGAACGAACGAACGAACGAAGAAGAACAAGAAGAAGAAGAAGAAGAAGAAGAAGAAGAAGAAATACATAGGAGTGCACGATCAGGATGTGTGTTTTCACCATTGCTGTTCAACATCTACATGGAGAAAATAACAATACAAGCCAGCTAAATTGAAACATAAGAAGCGAAGAATCCTACTCATTACATAAACTGCATCTTGCAGACGACCAAAGCATAATATATGAGGAGGATGATAAACAGCAAAACCAAATGACACAATACATTGCTACAGTCAGTGAGGAATATTATATGAAAATTAGCACTTCAAATACAGAGTCTACGAAAATTAGCAGATCACCAAGGCTACTTAACATATATGTAAACGGTATCGTATCAAACTTAAGCAGGTCCAAGAGTTCAAATACTTCGAACGTATTTTTACAGAAGATGGAAGAGGAGGAAGACTAACGTCTGGTCATGCCCAACATACTGATCAGATATGTTAGGCTCAGGCAAAATATACTGGCCAAGTGACTCAGTTTGGCTTCCTCGTAGCCCTCCCTGGATACGGGCTGTATTCATGTCAGCCTGGCTAACGAGGTAAGGGATCGACGTGATCCTCGTAGCAGTGAGCGACACGCAGATGAAGCCAAGCGTAGCACAACGGCTGGAGGGCCCCTGTCCCTCTTAATCAGCACGCTCTGGATGTGAGGAAAGCTTCAACAAACCGCCACTTAACGTCCTTTTCAGGGAGCACACAAGAGTAAATCTACTCGTTGTGGACATTCAACAACAACAGCAGAAGATGGGAGAATTGAAAGAGAAATTGGAACTAGCTGTCAGAAAGGCGTTGCTGTGACTTAACAACTATCATCACATATTTTCTTAATTTGTTCTCATAACTATAATTCTGGAATTCCCCTATCTTGCCACGAAGCCCAGATGCTCAGTATTATAGATTGTGAGGTCCTCTATAATATTTCTGATTGTTCTCACATTCGCAACGATAGCCACAGAGCCTTCGACATGATGGATTGCTCTAGATCAGTGCTCTTCAACCTTTTTATACCTGGCGCCCACTTTCACAACTTTCGTCAGGGTAAATTTTCTATACCACTCACTAAAATCTAAATTGAAAAAAATTATGCGATCGCCCAATAAGTATGTGTATTTTTTATGTTTTTAATCATTATGCAGGATGTCCTTTGCAGAAAATCGCTTACATCACAGTCCGTCTGAAAGAAACCCAATCTCTTGCCAAATCTCCAATCTGCTCCAGAGTCATGCCCAGGCCTCCCTTTACATTTTGGTGCAATCGCCTTCTTGGTATGCCTCTGCCTCTCTTGTCCGGCACCATACTTTCCATTACCGTTCTCTATAGACCGTTGTGTCTTTTGATGAGGCCAAAGTATTTCAATTTTCTGTCCATGAAGGAATTTATGAACACGTTCTCCTTTGTTGTCGAATGTCTTCGTTCTTCTTTTTTTTGGTCCACAATATTCTGAAGACCTTTCTGTAACATTTTGACTTGTGTTCTGGGTAACTGTCCATGTTTTACAGCCATATGCTGCCATGGGAAACAAATGTGCACTTTGTCGGTTTGCTAGTAATCTTCGATAGTTTCCTCAGGTTGTGTTTTAATACAGCATGTATTTTTTCTTCTACAACCCACCTGAAAGCTAAAGTCTCCCACTAGTGGGCGGTAGCGCCCAGGTTGAAGAGCACTGAAATCTCGCTGTTGACGATGAAATCTCGCTGTTGACGTAATGGAAGCGAGAATGTCATTGGAAGATAAAAACGCCTACAGAATGTGACAATTGTTGGGGAACTACATTCATGATTAAGGCTCTGCGAGGGAATTAAGGTGTGAAAGAAAAAGTAAGTTTGTTTACAAGAAAAGACAAAGACTAAGTAAGAACGATTGAATGAATGTTACTGTCCAAGGATAGGCAAGCATGCCATTCTTCTTCTTCTTCTTCATCGTACGCTGTTTACAGCGATATTTACGTTGCACTGTTTTATTTTGTTAAGCCTGTGGCTCAGTGCATCCGATTTCAACAGGCGTTTCTGTAGGGATGCCCTCCTTAGCCTTTGGGTGTCCCCAGCCTAACTGCAAGGCAGCAGTTGTTTTTGGTCAGAGTTGTCTCTCTTAGGGAAGTTGTCTTGCAGGACTAACGAGTCTTCCCCACTCGTGTCTATAGGGTTTGTACTATCCCGGAAGAGAGGCAGTCCAGTGTGACTGTGTCTCAGGATCGTCACGTCCTGCCAGAAACGTAGCATAAAGCATGCCATTCAATATCACGACCTTCATCTCTCAAGCAGCTCTTGTAGTTCTCAAATACAGCACACGTAGTGTAATAATTACACAACTGTTCTTCTCCAATAAAACGACTGTATGATTACAAATAATTTGATCATATGAAAAAAAAGATACAATTATACCTATTTTCTACAATTAGGTCTTTATTAAGGACTGTAAACACTATAACAGCACCGACGAAACCAACTAACTTAAACAAAGGTAAAACTGTAAACATCCGTTTTTATTTAAACCACATCACCTCTGCCCCACTTCGCTGTGGATGTCCACACCAATTGCTTTAATTAAACACATAAACTAACATCTGACATAACATACCTACACTTAAAATGTAGTTTAATTTTATACAATAAATATATAATTTTAATTCATAATCAATCAATTAAATTATCTGAACCAGCAATTGGTGATTATTCTCTTCGTATAAGAACTTTTGAGTCTAGACACATTTGAAGGTCTGTTGTTAAAAAACAATTTCTGCTGTTGAATGAGCAGCCTGAAAGCATTGAGTTAAACTGTTTAACATTTTCTTTCTTGTCAGTCCGGTGTCCCATTTTCTAACAATTTTTCAAGTTGTTATTATGCTCCATCCCTCGTTTGTTGTTTGTTCCGATGCGTGAACAAAGTTGTCTATGTGTCTTGGTCTTCCTCAGATCCGTATTACACCCCATTGCTGGTCATTGGACTCTGAACATCCTTGTGTAAGATAGCACCCTTCTCCTCTTTTGACCCGTGGACGTCTTTTATGGATATCCCGAAGTGATAGTCATTTCTAAGAGACATTATTTTTGCTGAATGCGTCACAAAAGTAAATGAGGTGACATTAAAAGAAGTTCATACTTTTAAATGTATGAACACGTTAATAATATCAGATGGGATATAACTACGAAATAAAGAACAGGACAGCTCAGGCGAACACAGCTTTATGGACAATGATGTCGTTATATTCAACACATCTTTATTAATTGAAGGAAGTGCAAGATATATTTCTTGTTATGTCTATATCTTCTTTATGATCCCGATTCCTGGAAACTGTTTCATTGTGTATTCCTGTACAACACACAAGATATTGTTTCCATAGGCTATCTATTTTTATATCATCAAAAGGCTACTCCACACTAAGCAGTTCTGCGTGAATGGAGGGTGGGGGAGGGTGTGATACGATACGTAAAAGAACCTGCTACACTCGATGATTAAATGTGATGTGTTATGTAAAGTCAGTTCTGACATTCAAAAATGAATCATCGAAATCTTGAAACAAATAAGAATCACTAAAAAACAGAAAGTGAGATCTTGCAGAACTAGTCCAATGATAAGCAATGAGGAGTAATACTGATCTTAGGGAGGCCAATGGAAATATACAACTGTCCACATGCATCAGATCAAGGAGAAATGAGGGATGGAGCATGTTATAACAACGCGAGCGACTTTATGTTTCAGTCTTACAAATTCCCTCGGCGGTTTCCAGCAATGGCAGCAAAAGCGCAATGATAAATAGTCTATGTACACTGTGATTATAATAATATGATTTCTACAAATTTCCAACAGTTTTTTTTTTTTTTTTTTTTTTATATCTTCCACTGACCCACCGGACCCCCCCCCCCCCCCCCCCCCCTCTTCCGTACAATCCACATAACATGTTAAACAATTTTTAAAAAATTGCTGGTATCAAACTTCAAGCTCTAGAACTTTCTTTCAAACCGAAAAAAATAGTCAATATTTGTTTTTCTCAAATGTTACCCGAGACAGTAATAGCAACTTAACTTAACTTAACGTCTTTATACTGGTTTAGAAGACTACAGAGTCTGTGTACAACCAGTTTCACTTACATTTCCTTGCTCTACAAGCTATGCGCATCCAATTTATTCTTAAATGCTTTAATTGTCCCTGCCTCCACTACTTCCTGTGGCAATGCATTCCAAGCATTCATCAATCTCTGACTAAAAAAAGATTTCCTAATATCTAATCTGGACCTTTCTTTCGTTAATTTGTAGCTATGCCCTCTGGTTCTTGTAGGTGGTCGTCTTTTTAAAAAAAAACGTGTTAGTCTAATTTATCCGTTCCTTTGATCATCTTATGAACCTGTATTAAGTAACCACGAATTGTTCTCACTTCTAGACACTGTAGGCCGGTTTTTCTGAGTCTTTCCTCATAACTTGTAATTCTGGATTGTCACTATCAGCTTTGACTTGCTAAACATACAGCGTGTTTGCGACTGCTATAGCTAGAGTTTGTTCTCGCAGTGGTACAGCCATGTCCGCATTGAAGCGTGGTAAAAACACACTTTATTCGTTCAGTTACAAAGGAAATGTCCCTGCTGATTAACTTGCTGCCTACACGTTTTCCTTCAGGTCCCCAAGTCATTCAGTCGTATAGACGTCACGGATGTCACCAATAAGGAAGACCAGCCACTAGGAAACGACGAGTGTCACACATAGTTGTGGGTGTTTAAAGTGTACCATAATTATAGAATATTTTATTGCAAGTTTGTGAGGTTTTTTTTACTTTTGTTCGGAGTGCTGTATGTTTTGCGCCTTACGTCCGTTGCGTCCGACTTCAGTGTTCATTTTGTAATGGGTTTACTTAATTACCATTTATGATACAAAGAAGAGAAACAAAACTGATCGTGAGATTACAGAATTACAAGGTATGAGGAAAGACTCAGAAAAACCGACCTACAGGGTATAGGAAAGAGAAGAATTCGAGGTGATTTAATACAGGTTTTATAAGATCAACGGAATGGATAAATTAGGATATAACGAACAAGAGGAAACGGGTACAGATTAACTAACGAAAGGTCAAGATTAGATGTCAGGAAATATTTTTTTATTCAGAAAGAGGTGAATGCGTGGAATGCATTGCCACAGTAGATAGTGGAGACAGGGACAATTAATGCATTCAAGAATAGATTGGATGCGCATAGTTTTTAGAGCAAGGAAATGTAAATGAAACATTGTTGTATACAGACTCTACAGATTCTTCTAAACCAGTATTAAAACGTTACGTTAAGTTAACAGATGTACTACATTGGTGAATTCGAACATATCCATGTTTCGGTTGTGAGCCACGTCGTTATGCAGACGTCATCGCCTGTCCCACACGTTTATGAGTGAGCTGTACAGTGCATTCTCTTCAAGGCTTACCTCTGTCTCATTTACTTTTTAATGTGTATACATACACAATTTCACAGATAGAGGCGGCCGGGACTGGTAGGATCCTCATATATGTGGACGACATACTGCTATATAATCAGGGCAAAGACAGGACTGAAATTGTCGCGGGTGTGTTGAGCAAGCTGAGAAAACTATCTGAATGGTGCACCGAATCAATCCATCCAAGGTTAAGATTGGCTGGTTCTCCCTAAACAATAGGATTGTTTCAGATACACTATCAGGGGACACATACATGGGCAACAACATTGAGAGAGAGAGAGAGAGTATGGCATGCATTACGTGGGTATCACATTCCACAGAAGCCTCTCTTTCAATGAACATGTTGACAATGTGATTCTGAAAGCAAAGAGGGATATGTAATCAACGTCATAGCAGACACACACCTGAAACAATGGACTCTCTTCCTGCTGATGCAAGCACTGGTTTTGTCTGTCCTGGACTACGTTCTTGAGTTGCTCACGCTATCATAAACACAGGTAGATAGATTGGGGAGAATCCAGAACGAGCCATGAGGGTAGTTATGGGATGCACTAGAGACACTGCCATTGCTGCCATGAGATTCCTGCTTATTTTCCAAGCATCAAGATGCGAAATCAGGTAGCGCAGGTGAAGGCATACGCCAACGTTTCCAACAATGAACACCATCATCTGCACCAAGACGTGAATACACTCTAGGGCAGATGCATCAAGGCGTGAATACACTCTAGGGCAGATGCATCAAGGCGTGAATACACTCTGGGGCAGATGCATCAAGACGTGAATACACTCTAGGGCAGATGCATAATGCGTGAATACACTCTAGGGCAGATGCATAATGCGTGAATACACTCTAGGGCAGATGCATCAAGAGAGGATGGCAGATGCAGAAGACTCCGTGATGAGGGTCTGTGCATTGGAAGAAGTATGAAGAGGCAGTCCATGAGTAGAAGAGGGCAACAAGAGCCTCCTGACTAGGTTGGTGATACAACTGAGCAAAGAGTGTCGCGAGTGAGGCAGAACTAGCACAGAATATTCAATACAGGAGCTTATCCAGCAACACTTACGACCACAAGACCCAATTATGTACCCAGACGGCTCCGCCAACATAGATGCAAACAGGTGCAGTTAGGATTTCGTCGGCTATCAAAATGGCAGGGAGGTGGTGGAGAAATCAGCTGCCTACTCCACTACGACATCGAGTTTGAGGATGGAGATTGAGACAGTAACAGCGGCCCTAACTTGGTTGGTGACGCAACCGGTGACACACGCAGTGGTACTGTCTGATACTGTGATACTCGCAGGGTATGCTTCGTAAGAATAAAGGTGCATGCTAAGAAGGGAGTATGCCTCTCTTCTGAGCAACTCTGGTGCACAAAGTGTCATATGGATCTAATGCCCGGGACATGCAGTGGTGAACAACGCGGTAATGACGAGAAGCAGGGCTGAGTTGATCAGGGCAGTTATGGATACTCTTCAGAATGATGAGACAGAAGGTCGGGAAAATGCTTATGTGCAGAGGTTAATAGATTTTGGAGTGACTAGGGAAGAGGGGAGAGAGTGTGACCTATCTGGAAAGATTCGAAGAACATAAATCCACACCTGACTGACTGAGGATATATACGATTGGCTGGCTGCTTGAACAGAGCACTTATAGGAATGTCCCCTGTGTGATCATGTTGGTTCCTAGAATCAAGAATTAAGACTTGTTACCCCAACTATTTCAATGCGAATACAAATAAGTGTGAAATTATATATACATAAATATTATTATTATTGCTATTATTATTTAATATTAACTTTCTACTTATTCCTTTGCGCTATCAGCATAGCTTTGTTCTACTAATTGCATTGATCTATTTATTGTACTGTTTTTCTTGTCAAGTTTGTTGTACTTTCTGAAATAAATCTAAGTAGCATGTCCTTTGTAGGATGTCGATTCTTACAACTGTCAACCTATTTGGCTGTTATAAGTTTCTTAGCAGGTGAGCAGTAAGGTAGGTTGCCATTAGTTTCCGCCCGAGGAGGAGCGATCACACCGAGAAAAAAACTACATGTCAGTCTAATTGACACCGCGGGATTCGAAACCAGGAACGTTGGTATTGTGAATTGGACGGGTACTGCCAACGGCCTCATGTTGCTTACTTAGATATATCCAAATCGACATTTGAAAGCGTTCAAAGAAGAATAATACTCCCCATTTCTTTCTTTTTTTTTTGGGCGGGCGGGGGCGGGGGGCGTCGGCTATTAAACAAACCTTCTAAATGTTACACTTCATGGTTTATCAATCACATCTAAGGCGATACATATCTCACAATTACAAACAAATACCCACTGTAAATGATACGTTACTTTCTTGACTTTTTCGTCCATTTATGCGGCAAAGTTTTAAATTTTAATCTGGTCGTTGGAAATCTCACACCATAATGGCATTGTCTGCAGTGTTTTCTTACCACCTGAGTCAGTCCTATATGCCAGAATGCCAATCGCAAATGTTAGTGTTCGCCCTAACTCTGTGTGTTGAATGTTGGTCACCTTTATTGTGTAGATTTTGAACAACCCCGGTGAAAGTGGAGATCCTTGTCACAGTCCTGGGCACATCTGCATCGGTTCCGATGTCCAATATCCCAAGAGGAGTGCAACTGGTTTTCCCCATCATGGTAACTGATATCTAACTCAGCAGACATGAGTTGATTCCACACGGCTTTAAACCGCGCATCGTGGCTACCAATGTGGACCTGGTTATTCCCATTCTCTAGGTCGAGAGCAATTGCGACTTTCCTGTCTTCTTCTTCTTCTTCTTCTTCGTTCGTTCTCAATCTCCCACTACCAAACCCTGAAAGGGCCTAAGTAGCAGAATGTAGTCCAGAGAATGGAATGCGTTGTGTCATAGTTTACAGCTTGGCTGCGATATTTGCACCTTTCGGTCCAACACATCCGACTTCAGCAAGCATTTTTTGAGTACCGGGTTAGCATTCCCTCTTCGATCCCTTCTCCTTAGCCAGTCTGCCCTGCTGCAGCCTGTTATCCAGGATCACCGCGTGGAGGTGTAGAAGGGTCTTGGCAGCTATGGTTCGCTTGCCCTGATGCTAGCAGTCAGTTATGGGTCACTGAGCACTGCAGCTCATGCATTGCTCAGCATCTTGATCCCGACTTTCCTGTCTGATCTGGAAGCCCTCATACCCATCTTAGAGTCCATGAGGATTTTATCTTCATCCCCGACTGCAATTGTTGCCATGGTACCCACCTATACCTTTACATACCCATCGTATGCAAATGTCCCAGCGCTAACCCAGGTCTCCATCAGTGGTTTGTAGCTGTCCAGGGTATCAGTTAGGATGTGTTCATGCACTGACTAGGAAATTATTTGTCTGGCCATTATCTTCTCAAGCAAAGTACCACATATGTTCTGTAGAGTGAATATTCTATTGTTACTGAGCTGCGTGGAATCCTTGCCTGGTTTAGGGAGTGAGCGATGATAGCCTTCTCTATAGTGGTATTGGAATACTTCACAATTTTTCTATTCTATGCTACAACCAGTTACTTCATGTGGCAATACAAACACATATTACAACATTTCACTAAACTGTTTATAAATATGTGCAAGTTCTGAACTTATCCAGTTTACAGCTATATTTTCAGGACCTGTTCAGTTCTTGAATATAAAATTTTACAGGTGTGTAATTTTGTACACCATGTACAGAAAAGAAGTTTTTAACGATCGTTTAATCTTTATTATATAGCCCGTGACGTCTCGTTCTTGTGCTCTGACAGGTTGGTCAACAAAAATAGACGGAACTGCGGGCCGTTGAACTAATTCTTTTGGTTCAAGCAGGTTCCGGAAGTATGCAGGGACTCCAGGTTTTTCTTTTCTTCTCTTATAGACGTATTTGTGGGTAATGCTTGCAGCTCATGAGTTTTTAAGCTTCACATCATACCTTCGTGGGATCGAGCTTTGGTCCAGTATTCAATCGAACCGGCTCACTATCTAAAAAGAATGGGTGCGCCTATGTTCTGCTTACAGCACAGGTTAATCTCATACAGGCCTTAACCTGTGCTCCAAATACCTCAAAAAAGAGATATCTTTTACAAATATCAGCAATGTATGTCCAATTTATATATATATATAAACATAAGAAACACACACATGCATGTATGTGTGGATGTATATACATTTGCACATGTATGAATATATATGTGTGCATGTATGAATATATATGTGTGCATGTATAAATATATGTGTGCATGTACGAATATACGTGTGTATGTATGAATATGTGTGCATGTATGAATATATTCGTGTCCGTGCATGCGCCCCCCCCCTCCCCCCAGGGGTACAATTCATTCTCGAACCACGCACGCATTTAAAAATAGTCAACACTAAAGCTACGATGATGTCCCAGATTATAATCTTATTTCCGTAGGCCATTGCACTTCTATACGTATTGAACAAGGCTATTGCTTTTTATAGCAACTTCATGACGCAAATCGATTTGCTAACGAAACCACAACTGCGAGAGCTCAAAAAAGGTGGGGGGGGGGTGGATTTGTCAAATGCTTCGTAAGTAACGAAATGGGAAGGTGGGACTAGTGCTTCGATGTTCCTTCGTGTCATTTTACTTAGTGTGTCAAACGGCCATTCTCAATTGATTCGAATTCCCTGCCGAAGACAGATGTGTTAGACAGAAAGGTGAAAATATCGCAGCCAAGGTGTAAACTAGTGACACAGCGCATTCCGTTCTCCGGGCAAAATCTTGCTACTTGCAAAGCCCTATTTAGGGTTTGGTAGTGGAAGATTGAGAATGAACGCAGGAGAAGAAGATTCATATTCCGTGTCGCCTTCTTGAGATACACCAATTGCGGTATTGGTGTCGCAGAGAGCACAGCACAGAACAGAACCACCTCAACCTGAAAAGCATGTGGTAAAGATCGTCAAAAGAAAGTTGTGCACGCGGCTAGCAACCTCGTCAAAAATAACGAATTAATAATGCAAAATCTACAGCAAGAGTTCACAAACTGCGTGGTATATGATTCAGTCGTCCGAGTCTTGCGGTGACCGAAAAGGGAGCAAGGAATAGTAACACTGTAAACCTGCCACGTATGTCGTAAGAGGATAGTAGAGAGGGTTGCGCATGAATAAAAGGTGAAGGAAAGACATGACTATTTTGATAGGACACTTTAATGCTAAGGTTGGGAATGATAATATCGGTTTTCACGAGATCTTGTGAAAACATGGAATCAGCGCTAAAAATGAAAATGGAGAGGTGAAGTTAAGTATGGAGGACATCTATGCTTGAAATCTACTAGTTCTTGGTGGTAGTACGTTTCCGCATAAAAGAATGCACCAAGAAACATGAGCATCGCCTAGTCGCAGAACAGACAACCAAATTCACGAAATATATATACATACAAAGTGCAGATAATCATTAGAAAGAGAGAGAGAGAACAATACTGGCCTCACGAAACAGATATGAGACAAAAGGTTGCATGGAAATATAAGAGCTTTACAAACAACGGCGTCGTTTGTACGAGAAACCGGTACCTTGTTCTGAGGATGAACGAAAGAAGAGAAGAAGAACAAGAAGAAGATCATCATTACACGATGTAAAAGTGTGCAGAGGTGGTATCAGACCACCATCTTCTGATAACCAATATAAAGATGAATCTTGAAAGGTATCAAACAACATATAACCACATACAACAGGACAATGTGAGATTCCTCGGGAACAAGGACATACAATATACATTTAAAGTCATTATATGAAATAGGTATCATGGTCATATTACAATAACTGGAAGAAATAAAGGATGCAGATGATCACTGCTAACATATAAAACACATGTATGGAATTAGATTTATTGAGAAGTTATGGACATTAAAGAATGTCAGCTGACCCAAAGCATTGAGAACAACAGAAACTATACTTAAAATAAAAGGGAAAATCATTGAAAATGGTAGATTTTAATAGAAGCATAATCAGCAACACAAGAAGCAAGGCACAGGACATATACACCGAAGACAACAACGAATTCAGAAAGAACACCAAAGAAGACAAGAGAAAATAGATTGATGACTTGGCAAGAAAGGCAGAACAAGTTGCAGCAAAAGACCTGTATACAACAGAACACAGAAACTTGCATGAAAATGTAAGCAAGTAATTATTAAATATAAGGAGGGACATTTGATTAACAACACAAATAAACAGATTACGATGTGGGCAGAACATTTCAAAGAACTTTTAGGCAGGTCAACTCCACGAGATTCTCCAGTCATCCAGCCGGCAGAAGAGGAACTGCAATGAATTGTGAGAAATAAGACAAAGAAGAAATTAAGAAAGCCACAATACCTCTGAGGAATGGTAAAGCTGCTGGTCAGCAGAGACATTCAAAGCGGAAATTTACACTTCAACTGAGATATTATATAAATGACTTGGTAATTTTTGGGAAAGATAAATATCAACAACTGTCAGGGAGGTTATGTGGCCAAATTTCCAAAGAAGACAAATCTGTGGCGTTGTACACATTATAATATTATTATCGGTGCCTGTCAAAATAATCAGCAGGATCACAATATAGATGTAACAGATCTTGGCTGTAGAGACAATATATAGGTAGGAGCTTAGATAACCATTTATTTATTTCTTCTTCGTGGGATTTGAATCAGTGCAGGTGAATTTAGTCCCACAAAATTTGAGCAACCAAATCCCGGCGTAGAGAGACAAGATGATCGTTACTTGAGAGGAGATTCGAAAGAGTCTAGGCGGCCGAGAGAAAAGACGACTTCAGAGATTAGATGAGAACACTTTCGAGAGAGACGCTCAGTGGAGGGCAGTTGAGGCAGATTTGAGTTGGGAACCGCAGAGAGAGAGAGAACATTTCACTTCAGATACAGACGTACTTTGGAAAGAGACGCTCAGTGGAGGGCAGGCAACGGAGATTTGCAGTTCAGGCAGATTTGAGTTTATATTTAGGCGACGGAGAGAGGCAGTTGAGATAGACACGCAGCAAGCAAGGTAACTATTCTCATATTATATAGTGGTCGTATTTACAAGTCGTCAGTAGCTTATATAAGTAGTATTCCAGTCATCCAATTCATCATAGTGACGCAGTCAGACTGATCACGTCGATCACGTGAATGTAAGTCGTCAGTCGCAGCTAGAGGCAGTTTTATAGTGATCCCATGGATCATATTTCATATAGTCTATCCTGGCCACGTTGAGACCACTGATCTATCGCTGACAAAGAGGAACAAGGCCACAGATGTCATGCCTGGGTTCAGAACCTACGAACTTTACCATCAGCGGCAATCCGCAAAGATCGATCGTAGCAGGCCAGATAAGCAGACCAGATTAGCAGAACAAATTAGGAGAATAGGGTATCGTGACGTATATATGGTGAAAGATAGAATTAGAGTTGTTAGAGTTTATAGTTGGCGGTGTTTCTTGATTAAATAATATGTTGTATTGTGTTTATATTTAGTGTTACTTGAATTTGTGGACAGAACTCCATCAAATCGATCGGCTCTGGTACATAGATATTAAATTAAAAGACAAAACAGACAGATTTTCAACAAAATTATTTGACAACTTAGACAAAGAATCTGTCTGAAAGTTGCTCAGGCGCCATAGTATGTCCATAAAGTACACTAACATGGTTAAGAAAACGTACAAAGATATGAAATGTAGAGGTCTACAAGAAGATGAGCTTTCTAAGTCCCTTTAAGTTGACAACTGGTGTGTACAGAGATGTCCCTTATCACCATTTTTCTTTCTTCTGACAGTAGACGGGATAATGAAGACAACAATATCTACCAAAAAATATGAAATTCAGTGAAATTTAACTAAACAGCTTGACGAATTAGAGTAATCTATACCAGCGTTTCCCTGCGTTTTTACACTCACTGACCTGTGAAAACAGAAACAATTGTCCGTAGTACGGTGAAAACAGGAAAAATTGTTCGTAAAACGGTGAAAACAGGAAAATTTTTTCGTAGTACGGTGAAAACAGGAAAAATTGTTCGCGGACAGATGAAATCAGAAAAAATTGTTCGTAGTATGGTGAAAACAGGAAAAATTGTTCGCGGACAGATGAAAACAGGAAAAATTGTTCGTAGTACGGTGAAAACAGGAAAAATTGTTCGCGGACAGATGAAATCAGAAAAAATTGTTCGTAGTATGGTGAAAACAGGAAAAATTGTTCGCAGACAGATGAAATCAGAAAACATTGTTCGCAAACCTGTAAAAATAGGAGGAATTGTTCCCGGACCGATGAAAACAGGAAAAATTTTTCGCTGGCTAGTGAAAAAATTGTTCGCGGATCGGTGAAAATAGCAAAAATTGTTCATGGAACAGTGAAAATATGAAAACAATTTTCGAGGAACAGTGAAAATAGGAAAACAATTTTGGCACGCTGGTGAAAATAGAAAGAAAAATGTTCACAGACCTGTGAAAATAGCATTTTTTCACGTGCTGCTCGGACAGAAAAAAGTGCCATTATTTATATAGAATTTTGTCTATTTGTTATTAAAGCTGATATTATAAAATGAAAATTCTATAGCCATTTAAAATACCAGTAAATAGATACGGGATTAGGGGACGACGTGGACTAGTGGTTAAGTGACACGGCTCACAACCCGAAGGTGCTGGGGTTTCTCCCCATCTCAGCACAGGACGAAGCAGATCCTTGCATAAAATGCATGCCGAAGTCGGATGCAGTGGACCGACAAGCACAAAATAAAAACCGTAGTGCAACGCACACGTCTTGGTAAATAGAGAAATAAGACGAGAGCCCATTCTGTTAATATGTTCCACACTGGATCTACCCATGTGGATGATTGTACATATATCTACGTTAAACTCCATTTGCCAGCTCGCAGACCATTCTGGAATGTTATCTGCATCCGACCCAATATACCCACTTCTGCTTACTGTGACATATTTAGTTTTGCCAGAGTGAACGTAAGTTTGTAGCCGAGTCAAGACTAATTCCGACGAGATTTCGACCTACAGTAGTTGACAATAGAGTTGCATCCTCAGTTCATAGAAGAAAGGTAATACATATTTTTGTCAAAGTAATTAGAATTGTCTCAGAGCCATCCTATATTTGACAGAAGCAGTAGAGATTTTGACAGCTACCATGCTATAGAGGAGTGTAGCCCTTCTTCAAGATTTAGATGTGCTAAGAGATATAATTTCGTCAGATTATTTGTAGCCAGCGACAAACTAGTGGCCGACCTTCGCCATTTTAGAGTCATCGTAGATCTGATAGAAGCAGCCTAAATTTTGACATCTACCACGCAGATCGACAGTCGTAGAGAAATAGAGTCAATGACGATTACCTGGTTTAGACAACGAATTTACCATCTGTGTCAATACACGAAAGATGCGTCACAAAATTACAACAGGCCAATTTCGGAGAGTAAACTTGTGACAATATTTATAGGTTTAGCTGAGAGTTTTAAGTCATAGATAGCCATTAGAAAGGAGTATGTAGTAAGCTGTGTATGATAGAAGAGTGTAAGAGAAATAGTGACATGTAACGTAAAATAACGTGTAAATTGTAACGTAAAGAATTTGTTTTTATTGTTCTGAAATAGTGTCCATAGTTTATTGAAGTGAGCGTTACTTGAAGTGATAGACTGAAGAGTGTTGAAGTGGAGAGTAAAGAAGAGGTTCAGTGAGCCAGACGAGCAGAACCCCGTTCCGTCTGCTACATTTATATGAGACACTACAGCATAGTTTTGTGTCATTAGCGAATTTTGCAATAATGGATCCGATATCAATATCCAAATCGTTTCTATATACCGGTATGAAGAACAAAATTGATCCCAAAACCGAGCCCTGTGGAACTCCACTTTTTACTTCACACCACTAACAGTACTTTTTATTTATGTCCACTCACTGCCTTCTTCTCGTTAATCAATTGCCAATCCATTCGGCAACTTCCCCAGCTATTCCATGTGATTTTAACTTTCGAAATAATCTCTAATGAGATACTCTATCAAAGGCCTTTGTAAAATCTAGATAAATAACATCCACTGGCTTCCCTTTACCTATCGTTTTAGCAACCTCCATGCATTCTAGCAGACTTGTTAAGCACGATTTCCATCTAGCAAACCCATGCTGACTATTTCTGATTAGATTAAACCTGTCTAGATAAATTACAATGTTATCTTAGATTATTGATTCTAACAATTTACATACTATGCTCGTTAAACTTACCGGTCTATAATTTGCTGGATCTGATATTTCTGCCATTTTTTAATAAGGAGATCATTCTTTCATCTTTCCAATCCCCTGGAACAATCCCTTTTGCAAATGATTGAGAACATAATATAGCCAATAGTTTTGCTAGTTTGCCTCAAATTTTAAACAGCAATTTTGGATGAATACCATCTTGACCTGGACATTTATCCACTTTCTCCGCCTCCAATTTTTTAAAAACCATTTCCTCTGTAATTCAGATCGATTTTAATCCCGCTGTATCTATGTCTCTTTGAAAAAGCTTAGGAGTAGTCGTCTTTTTTATTACTATGCTTTATATGCAGACAAATATCCTCAGCGTATCTTTTTTCGAACTGTAGCAAAATCGTATTTACTTTTTCTACTCCATTTACATAAGCTTTCAGCGACACAGTCGGTCAGGTCTGATTATCTAGGCCTTGGGTAAGTAAATACGGCTACACCCATGTAAACATTGACTGATACAATTCGCTGCGGTTAGAGAAATGCAATATGAATACAGTAATGAGCAGCTCCATGTGTGCTTCGCCAAAAAGACCACAAATCCTACTAAATGACAACCAGAGTAAACAATGCTGCTGGGGATAAAGTGTAAGAGACCTCGGCTTGTGTGAATCAGGTTAACCATTTCATCCTTTCCTCGCTACTTTACCTTCCCTAACTCTAACAATGTCAGATACCAATTTACAACTAGATGGGTTGCAGTGGGATGTGTCAATCAGTTTTGTCAGAGGGTTGACCACGAGATTTACAGTGTATGAGTTAATAATTGGTTTATAGAGAAACTTCATCTACAATAAGTATCCATCATGGGGAAAGAGAAACGAATGAACAACTGAAAACGAACGGAACCAAACCAACACATGTTTGATATTTGTAAGTGGGTCATTCATCACTCACTAATCACGCTCATCTACTCATTAATCACGCCCATCCATTCATTAATCACGATCATTCACTCAACCGCGCTCATTCACTCAATCACGCTGATCCACTGAATCACGCTGATCCACTGAATCACGCTCATCCACCCAATCATGCTCATCCACTCACTAACCACGCTCATCCATTCATTAATCACGATCATCCACTCAACCGCGCTCATCCACAGAATCACGCTCATCCACTTAATCACGCTCATCCACCCAATCATGCTCATCCACTGAATCATGCTCATCCACTCACTAACCACGCTCATCCATTCATTAATCACGATCATCCACTCCACCACGCTCATCCACTGAATCACGCTCATCCACTGAATCATGCCCATCCACTCACTAACCACGCTCATCCATTCATTAATCACGATCATCCACTCAACCGAGCTCATCCACTGAATCACGCTCATCCACTGAATCACGCTCATCCACTGAATCATGCCCATCCACTCACTAACCACGCTCATCCATTCATTAATCACGATCATCCACTCAACCGCGCTCATCCACTGAATCACGCTCATCCACTGAATCATGCCCATCCACTCACTAACCACGCTCATCCATTCATTAATCACGATCATCCACTCAACCGCGCTCATCCACTGAATCACGCTCGTCCACTGAATCACGCTCATCCACTCGATCATGCTCATCCACTCACTAACCACGCTCATCCATTCATTAATCACGATCATCCACTCAACCGCGCTCATCCACCCTACCACGCTCATCCACTCAATCACGCTCATGCACTCAATCACGCGCATCCACTCATTAATCACGCTAATCATTTGTCTACTTACACTTTGAAACCTGAAGCCTCAAAAACCGTTTTATGACTACGTTGACATTAATTACCAATCTTTATTTATTCACAGCAAAACAATTTGGCTAAGTTTGTTCCCAGCAGTGGGGAGACTGTTGAATGTAATTACTATTCTCAAATAAGTTTTCCTTAAGCAAATGGTTCGAATGAAGAAACGCTGAACATCTATGACGAATTAACAACTTTACAAAGCTTCCCTTAATATTTGGAAATGAGTATCTTTTGTTGTATGAGTTTAAATGTTTTTGATTGACGGCTCTTAAAGACTATGGAAAGTATAAATATGCGGATATTAATCTACGACTTGAGTTCTTAAACAAACGAGATTGTATTACTGATGACGTAAAACTTTACAACCAATTTAAACTTAAATCCATTCCTCAAATCAGAAACTATAGGGATTAAATTCGCCAAAGACCATAAGCTGCATGAACAATGGACTTGCCCCACTATCGATTGCTTTTAGGAACTACTCAAAATGTATACATTTTATTTGTATATTTCTGATCATAACATAAACGTAAAGTGGACCAATAAGCGGGATATATTTAACATGGAATCAGAGAACGGACTAGTAATCACACAAAACAATTTTAAGAAACGAAGAACTTTCATCCACAAGAAAAAAGCAGCTCTGAAATTGATTTCAAAATAGGTAGTATCAGTACTTTACTATCATATTATTTTAATTTTGACCAAGTTTTAATTGGTAATACAAGTTTATATATTTTGTTTTATTTTTAAATGTTCTCTATTTCAAATGATTTAAGAATAGTTTGTTGTTTTTAATGTATGCACCTGGTAACCATAACCGTGGCTCCATGATACGTAGTCTTATAACTTTGAGGGTCTATGCTCTTTGCCACTCTATGCCCGACGCAACGTTTTATGTGGTTCGAGGAAGCGTTTTAATAGTTCCGATGCAATTATGTATGTAGAGGACAGTCAATGTATACATTTATTTTAAATTCTGATTTTTTTTTCTCTCCAGATAAATGAACATTTTATCAAAAACTTATAAAATTGCTAAATGTTTTTACAATAATATTTAATATTGATTTATACACCACATAAAATTGTCCCAGTTTTATTCTTTATTTTCTGCTAATATTTACGACAAATGAGTAAATCCAGCATTTGAAAGTGGTTTGACCCGAAACAAAATGGACAATGTCCACTGTAGTTGAGATTCAATAATGTGTGTAAGAGAGACATGAAATCACTAGACATAGATTCATAATCATGGGAAGAAGAAGCTAATGACTGCAAAAAGTGGAATAATTGTCTGCGGCTCTACCTCAGATTGACCGAAGAGAGGTTATTATAACGTGCAAAAGAAACGTGGACAACAGCAACAAAAAAATACCACATCAACGGCGTATCATCCGCCAATGACTGAAGGAGGCCATTCATGTGAGTTTACAGCACAAGACAAAAATACTAAAACAGAAAAGGTGAGAACCCTCAAAAAAGAAAGTGTGAACTTGAAAGAAGAAATCAGGCACAGAAATGTCAAGCAGTGCAGATCGAAGCATGTTTCAAGGACAAACAAAAACAACCTCGAAAGGACATCAGTGGAGACAACAGGAGAAACAGAAAAACAGAAGTATTAGGAAGAGAAAAAGCAGAAGGAATCAGACAGACTTGGTTTAAAAAATGTGCGTCGTATCAGCTACTGCAATTGTAGCAGAACTACTCAGCGTTAAGCCATTTTAAAAAAATGATCTATGATTTCGACATTCTAATAATTCAGGAGACCTCCTTGAAGGAGAATGTCACCATCAAATGTCCAGGATACTGGTGATGCAGTGGGGCCGGAAGGCGGGGGCCTGGCTATGTACCTAAGCAAAAACATTATCCGGCCCCCCCCCCCCAACCATATACACACATACACTTGGATATATACTAGTGCCAGTAAAATTTAGGATGTCAAACTACAGTGGCTCACCCTAACAGTTGATAGCCAAGATTTGAGGATGTATAACCTATATGTAACGGCAACAGACTATTTGTTGAGATAAAGTTGGATTTTTGGGAAGAGCTGTCAGAATTACCTGACAAAAAGTGTTTAATGTCGGACGATTATAATGCTAGATTGAGTGGGGAACGCCACTGAAAATATACAAGGAACTGCATTGAGCCAGTCATTACTCGACACAATCCGCACGGCCGTGATTGATGGACGTTCAACAATATTCACAATTCGGCGTGGGGATGCAGATGTGTCATCGATCTGGTACTGATATCAAGCAGTGCTGCTTCCTCCACACACTGGAATGCACTGATTATACAGGATAGTGACTACCTGTCATGTGATGTCCTTATCGCGAAAGGAAAACTCACCAGGCACAGTAAACTTGAACAGGTTTTAAGATAGCAGGCGCATGACCAGACCAATGGTTTACGAAAACTGCATCAGACAAGAGGACGCAGGGCCACTAGATTCCCTTTTGTCCAACCACCTTGGTTAGGTCAACAAGTAGAACGGGCATGGAAAGAAACGGAGATGTCAACAAATGAGCGAAGGAAAGCCCAATAGAGACTCCTTGATAAAAATGTCGATGAGGTTTATGAGATGAAAGAGAAGAAACGAAGATCCACCAAATGTGTTAAATAGCGAGGGAACATACGAGAGATTAGAAGAATTTATAACAGCGGCGGGTAATGGTAATACACTCCAGAAGATTTGGTATAGCCATTGAAAGATGGATAGGTCTTCTTAGTTCTTAGTCGACTTGTACTTCTACAGGGGCAAATGCCCCTGTGCACGTCCATGCTCTAATATGAGCTTGATGTAGCCGGGAGAAGGGTTTACGGCATAATGGACTAGGCTCGAGCAGCTTAATGATGCGTTGGGACAAGCGCTTATGGAGGGTGGTTAACCGAGGTGTGAATCCATCTTAATAGACTCAAACACTAAAGCAAAATAAATCCGCAGTCTGTTAGGCGCTATCTATGCTGCTCTAAACAAACCACCTAACTATGGCCTGTGTGTTATGCCATGTCACAGTTAGTCGCCTCTTTCAACAGGCTCTCTGTGAGGCAGTGGTGCTATTCTTGTCCTTGTCATACACAAAGACCCCGGAAGACCACTCGGAATGGATAGAAAGAATATACGTCAGCTCATCCCCACTTTTCAGGACTACACGGGGACGCCCCTGACGACAGATAAAGAGTCCTTGATTTGTTAATCGATATGTTGCCCAGATAGACAAAGGGAATTAAGGTGTGCGGCAGAAAGAGATTGTCACCAGCGAAGAGGCTTATGTAAGCTTGATAACTGAGGCAGATGGGGTTCATATTTGACGCATCAGTGAGAACACGACCACATGTCCCGTCGAAGTACAGTATTGATACATCAAGAGCTAGGCGAAGCAGAGATGAGAAATGTTGTCAAGGATTTCAATCCCACCATAGAGAAGGAAGGCATCATTGCTTGAAGATGGTCTACATAGTTATCTGCATCCACTCCCTAAACCTGGCAAGGATTTCACGCTCCTTAGTAGCTATACAATAATCATTATACAGAATGCCTATTGCTTGAAGATGGTCTACATAGAAACTGCATCCACTCCCTAAACCTGGCAAGGATTTCACGCTCCTTAGTAGCTATACAATAATCATTATACAGAATGCCTATTGCTTGAAGATGGTCTACATAGTTATCTGCATCCACTCCCTAAACCTGGCAAGGATTTCACGCTCCTTAGTAGCTATACAATAATCATTATACAGAATGCCTATTGCTTGAAGATGGTCTACATAGTTATCTGCATCCACTCCCTAAACCTGGCAAGGATTTCACGCTCCTTAGTAGCTATACAATAATCATTATACAGAATGCCTATTGCTTGAAGATGGTCTACATAGTTATCTGCATCCACTCCCTAAACCTGGCAAGGATTTCACGCTCCTTAGTAGCTATACAATAATCATTATACAGAATGCCTATTGCTTGAAGATGGTCTACATAGTTATCTGCATCCACTCCCTAAACCTGGCAAGGATTTCACGCTCCTTAGTAGCTATACAATAATCATTATACAGAATGCCTATTGCTTGAAGATGGTCTACATAGTTATCTGCATCCACTCCCTAAACCTGGCAAGGATTTCACGCTTCTTAGTAGCTATACAATAATCATTATACAGAATGCCTATTGCTTGAAGATGGTCTACATAGTTATCTGCATCCACTCCCTAAACCTGGCAAGGATTTCACGCTTCTTAGTAGCTATACAATAATCATTATACAGAATGCCTATTGCTTGAGACGATAGTCACCATAATAATAATGTCCCACCTAGAACGTAGACACATTCTACCTGATACCCTTGGCAGTTACAGACCAATGGCGGTGCCCTGAGATAACGCTTGGAGATTTTATTATGATATATTCAGAGATTCCACTCAGGGAGAGAATAACAAATCCAGACGCAACCAAGAAAGGGGTGAGACAGAGATATCTATTATCTCCAAATCTATTGAATATGTACTCGGATGTGATGATGGAAGAAGCCACCAAGAATTGCAGCATAGGGATCAAGGTAAATGGTTAACGAATAAGTGCTTTCAAATTTGCGGATGATCAAGTCATCATAGAAAGAACAGAGAAATCATTACAAAACTTATTCGTCACGATCAACAACACAGCCAAGCCATTTGGAATGAGGACAAATGCTTGTAAAACAAAAGCGATGGTTATAGATGGGGATCAAGATGCTAGTAGTGCATGAGCTGCAGCTGTCAGCGACCCATAGCTGACGGCTATCGTGAGGGCCAGCATACCAGAGCTGCCAAGACCCTGCTACGCCTTCACGCGGTGATCCTGGATAACAGGCTGCAACTGAACAGACTGGCTAAGGAGAAGGAAGGCATCGAAGAGGGAATGCTAACCTGGTACTAAATGATTGCTGAAGTCCGATGTGTTGGACCAAAAGGTGCAAATACCGCAGTCAAGCTGTAAACTACGACACAACGCATTCCATTCTTTAGACTACATTCTGCTACTTAGGCCCGTGTCATGGTTTGGTAGCGGGAGATTGAGAATGAACGAAGCCAAGTCACACATTAAGATTAAATATGTGCATCGAGGGACAGAGCATATGCCAAGTGCAGAGGTTTTCATTTTTCGGACACATTATTTCAGACTATGGCCCCTCTATGATGGTGAAATTAAAACTCGGATCGCAGCAGCAGCAGAAGAAGGAGAGAAGAAGACATTCCGTGATAAACAAAAACTTCTATCAATAATAACTAGATTGATCTTCGTAAAAGAATAATCACTACACACATCTGGCACATCGCATTTTACGGCCCTAAAACATGGACTCTAAATAACAATTATGAAAATACATTAACTGAAGAGATCTGCTGGAAACAGCTGACAAGTGGTGTGACATGATCAGAAGATACCAACACCAGTCTACGGACTGACTGGCCTGATGACGATGAATTATGTGAGATCACAAAGCGAGATATTCAAGATTAAATACGAATACAGTACATCACTTGGGGAGGGGGACGGGGACGTACAGTGCATATTTGCAATACAAAAACAAATATCATAATAAAAGGAACACGGGCGAATCAATTTGGAAATTTGGTAGAAAGAAGAATGCCAAAAACGAATGGCATATATATATGTTCTGGTGACCTAAAATCTCAAACCAGGAAACTAGAAAAGTATCACAGAAATAAAGAACGTTTCAGCTCGCTAACCGTTGGTTTTGGGAGAGAAAAACAAAACTCTAACAGGTAAGTTCACAGCAGTGGAAACGAGAACGGTTGTAATGCACTACAGATCTAGACCATCGACAACGTCTATCTGCATAGGATCCTTGGCTATCGAAGGTGTCAGAAAGTGGCCCTCGAAGTGGCTTCAGTGTGAGACCCCTTACAACACACAGCACGTCCTTCAAACCATAAATTTATGTGTTGCGGTTCTCTACCCGCCAAAACAAAACTGCTCAGCGGGCCTAAACATAAACCTGTGAACAAGTGCCAACAGATATTAAAAATAAACTCGGTTATTTTTATCTTCCGCCAACCAATAATTTACAGATGTGTTCCATAAATGTTCATTATACTGTTTAATATGTAAATATAAATTACACCGTTAGACCCATCGGCGAATAAATGAATAGATTGTTAACATGAACTGCACACGAAACGTGTAGTTGGCAAAGTTTTACATCTGACTCATTCAAAACGTAGAGTAAATTACAGTATACATAGACTAGGCATGTAAACCAGACAGTGCAAGCTCAGACATTGTGCAAAGAGTTCCCTCAAATTCTGTTTCTAAGAATCGACGTCACTGTACTCCGGGCATACCCATTTGTGCTCAGTCTCTCTCATCAAATGGCGTAAGGTATGGATGCTGATGGTCCCTGTAGCTCGCTGGTTATACACTCTTATCCGCCCCAATCCGATCGAACCTCGTTTAATGTCGAAACTTTGCAGTCTGTAGATTGCTGCTTCATCTATTGCGGTGTCCTCATCCAGCAGGCGGTCATTGATTGATTTCAAAATGTCATTTCTATACATCACTAATGTTCCAATGATGGGAGTTTATGAAGCCATGATGTCAGCTCTTTGATTGCCCTGAACTCCGGCATGAGCAGGACAATAGATCCATGTCAACGCCTGGAGGTTTCAGGCCTAACAGCAGCTATCCACTCGTACCTAAGCCATCCTTTTTGTACTTTCTGAAGTACGGCTTGCGCGTCTGTCACGATGACTGCCTTTGTGATAGAAGTCTCAGATATCTATTTCAGTGCTGAGGTCACTGCTTCTGTCTGCATTCTCATACTGAAGGTTGTTGACATGTATGCCCTACTGCGCTCAGCAACGACCTCTCCTCTTACTCTAGCCGAGAAACCCCAGACTGATGTCCCACTGCGCACGACTGATCCATCGGTGTATATGGCAGCGTCACTCTCTTGGGTGTTCTCAGGTATCACCTGATTTACCTCGTGCTCTGCTCTCTCGTTGCTCCGTTCTCTGTATTCCTTGCCTAAGGTTATGATAACTATCTGGTACTATATCATTTCCTCAAATGGAGTAAGCATGAGCTCGTCAGCAAGAGCACGATGAAGGCACTTTACTTATCAAATAGGTAAGCACTCCATTATAGGCTAACATGTCTGCTAATAAGTCAACTACCCAATGTCGTAATATTGATTCGTTTATATATATATATATATATATATATATATATATATATATATATATATATATATATATATCCTCATTATCATATAGCATGTCCTTTATAGAACGTCGCTCTGATCACAGTCTGTCTGAAAGTATCTTTCCCTTGCCAAAACTCCAGCCTCCGCCAGTCATACTCAGACATTCCTGGATATCTTGGTACCATCGTCTTCTTGGTCTACCCCTGACTCTTTCGCCTGGTACCATACGTTCCATCACTGTTTTCTGAAGACGGTTGTGTCTCTTTTGTGACCAAAGTATTTACATTTTCTGACCATAACGGAATTGATAAACCAGTTCTCCTCTATGATCAACTCCTGCCGAATGTCTACATTTGTCTTTTTCTCCGTCCAGAGTATTCTGAGGATCTTTCTGTAACATTTTGACTCGAAGGATTCGAGATATATATATACATATACATACGCACGTATGTAACACACGCCAACGCCCCCCCCCCCCCCCACCCCCCACCCCACACACACACACGACAAGCGGGCGTCAGATGAAAACATTAAAAGTGGGATAGAATTTAGAAAATGCACGTATTTGTATTTAAACTTGTTATTACGGCTGCTAAGGGTGTCAAAAGTGTCCTGCACGTGCCATCGCGGTGCAGACGAACAACATGACGTCATAATTGCTGTTAGAAAATCGCGGGCCCACTACTGACAAGCACCAAAGATGAGCAGCTTTCTGTTATCCGTTTTTGAGCACTGAAGACCTATAGTAATTCATCGGCGAATGAGGGTCCAGTACGGCGATGCATGCCTTTTACTCAGTTAATCGGCGATTTTCTTTTACGGGGCGGTGAACGGCTGCAATCGACTCTGGATGCATTGTTCGGTGTGCTTGACCCAGTCGTGAACAGTTTGTCACAGAATTCTCGCCGTTTTGGAACTTCCCACTCAGTTTATACACTTGCTGGAGTGAAAGGCATGCATCACCGTACTGGACGTTCATTCGCCGATGAATTGCTTAGGTTTCACTTCTTCATTGCTTAAATAAAACGGGTAACAGAACATTGCTGCTCTTTTGTGCATGTCAATAGTGGGGCGGACATGTTGTAACTGCAATTATGACGTCATGTTGTTCGTCTGCACCGTGATGGCAAGTGCAGGACACTCTTGACATCCTTAACAACCATATTAACAAGTTACAATACAAAGGCACGGTTTTTCTCATTTCTATCCAGCATTGAAGGTTTTTATTTGAAACCCTCTTCCCCCCCCCCCCGTAATTAAGGTTTTAATTTGAAGCTCTCGTGCATACATAGACACATACATACACACATACATACATACTGTTTGCGTGAGTATGCAAACCAGAGCTGTTCAAGATAATATTCCGCCTCCAAATGGCAGCCCAGGAAACAGGCTGCTTCCTTGCAGCCTGACAGGGAGAATATTGTTGTTGTTGTTGTGCGTTCGCCTTATTTATCTATTTTCCAAGGCGGTGTGCGTTGAATTGTGGTTTTTATTTTGCGCCTGTCGGACCAGTGCATCCGACTTCAGCATACATTTTATGTAAGGGTCTGCTTCCTCCTGCATTTTCTAAGGGTTTGCTTCCCCGGGGTAACGGCCGCTGCTGTGATGGGGATCGAACCCAGCAGCTTCGGTTGGGAGCTGTGCCACCTAACCACTAGCTCATGCCGTCCCCAAGCTGAAAGAATGTGAATCGAAAAGGTAAGGCAAAGCCGTCCCCAGAAATATGTTGTACTGAAACCGGCCACGTCTGACATAAATGTGCAGATATCACAAATCCGCCGTAAACCGCCATAAACGTCCTCTTCAGGACGAAGGAAAACGTCACATACATTAGACATTTGTTTAGCAATCATTTCGTTGTATGGTGTTGGGAATATCAGTTGAGTTCTCTACACAACCTTCTCACATATTCCCAGATAATCCTTCCTTTTACACAAGCTTCACTTCGCCTTAATCCCCCTGGATAAAGCGTGATCTGGTGGAGAGTCTATCAAGGCTGCCCAATAACGTTCAATGAAGTTCGTTTCCACGATTAAGTGCTCAGTATGCGGTTAACTAAGCATATAACATGCTTCTATGATATGATCGGCAGTCTGTGCTGCTGGTTCGTACGTAAACATGAGTCACATGACCAATTTTAGAAAGTGGATTTTGAATCTGTAATATTCTGTTATCATGTGGAACAGAATTACCTGCTCAGCTCAGTCAAGGTAGAGGTAGTCGTAACTCTTGTTTAGTCAACTTCCCTTATGGCACATTTCCTATTTCTTTAAATGTGTATATTGTCTATAATAGAATTGATGAAACAATCAACACAGTAAAGGAGACTTGTATGCGGTTGGATGTACACAAGAACGAACACTAAATACTTATGCTTTTGAGAAGCGATTAGCTCTGGTTTGTCAACAGGAAAATATGTATAGCTAAACGCGATCACAGCTTGGCAAACAAAAAGTGCGTGTTATTTCAGGCTGATCACATTAAACGTATGAATATGAAGCGTGTTGGTTAAATGCTGTCAACATACTGTAAACAAGCATAATTGAGCACATGCTCTGACATTGTCACCGGTGAGATTAGACTTGCTGACAAGGAATCGAAAGTTCAAGAGCAAGCAATCCCAGACCGTGCATTCCTGGTCTAAAATGTACATCGTTATGAAGTACTGTGCCACACACAGAATGTATGTACTATCATCTTCCCCATCCCATTCTGTCATCGGACTTCAGCATTGCATATTTGGGAACAGAGCTAGCCTTCCATTTTCGATCCTTTCTCTCTAGCCCGTCTGCCATATTTATCCTGAATCACCACGTGAAGGTAGAGAAGGATGTTGGCATCTCTGGGTCGCTGACCCTGACGCTAGTACCCAGCTTTAGGTTGCTGACCGCTACAGCTCATGCGCTGCTCAGCATGAGGTATTCATGATAATAATAAATAATAGCATAAAAGTGGAGCCGCGTAGCGCAGTGGTTAGCACGCTGGCTTCGAATCTGAATGATCCTGGGTTCATTCCCCAGTTGGGGCGCCAGTATTTTTTTAGACCGCAATGGCTTCCGGGTCGACCCAGCCTTAAATGGGTACCGGTTCAGTCCGGGAAGTAAAAGCGGCGAGGGAGAAGAGATGGCTACCGCCCTCATATAGCCGAGCCTTTTAAATGTGAGATCGCTAACACCTCACTCCCCTACGGCAGTAACGCTATGGGTTAACTTTAAGTGGATACACAATGAGAAAGCAGAAAGTTAGATCACTTTTACTCCAGCTTTCTCATTCCCCACGTTTTTTTGTATTTCGTCTACACGCGAAGCCCAGTTCTTTACATAACGGTTGCTGTAGTGGAGAAGTCTTCAAGGCTTCCAAACAGTTTTGTGTGAAGATTCGTTTCTGTGGGCGTTTCTGTTCAGTACGAAATTCACTAAGCATATAAGTCTCGCAGGATATGTTCAGCTGTTTCTACTGCTTACCCGCACATACACATAGGTGACGGAGCCAATTTTAGCTGGTGTACATGGCTATTAAGTCTGTTATCTGTTATGTCCGCTCTCGTGCAGAACTCCGCTCGATCAAGTCGACATATCTTTCCCTATTCGGACGTGAAAGTCTCGGAAACGCAGCGAGCAGAACATAATCAGTTCACTTGGAAATTACCAGAAGAAATTAGATGTGCAATGTTTCACGCTCCTACAGACTAAAGCTGAAGGGCTTAAATGGTTAAATAACTCGGGAATGTTTAAATCCCAGAGAGCTTAAAATAGTCGCGATGATCTGGGAATTCCAGAGAGAATGATCTGTGAAAATATCACTCCGATAGAGATTAGCGTCTCCGAGTTTTTAAGCAAGACAGACAAACAAATACAAGTATTTTGATTTAAAACATAATGCAACCACTTTATGGACGTTGTGATCTGACTACAATAATTCAACTGCAGACAAACTGCCAAGGACATAAAATCCCAGTTCACAGTTGGTGTAACCTGTTCAAGGAATATGAAGAAAAAAATACTAATGTAAAAATAGACAACACCAGTATTGTGTCTCTCAAGTCAGTAAATGTCCTATATAAAGATATTTTCTTGATCCGCAGCGATACTGCCTAATATATATTATCAAAGGTGGATCTTCACCGTTACATTGTATATGACCTAGAAAGTACTGCTCGACATCTGTCATGTTAATTGGCGTATGCGATACTTTGTTGAGTACAACCCGCTGTCATTCGTTTTGTCCCATTTTCACTCCAGCTGAAGCATAAGGCTACCACTAGAGTTCGCCTGCTTTAAGAAGCCTGCGACAAATCAGTTTGAGTGGGTTTGCTGGGTAGACACTGAGGTCGCTAACCTCATATGCAACTCTCTGTGGTCGTCTTTTACGACATGCATGTAGTGGTTCTATTCTTTCCTCCCCTGTAAAGGAAGTCGAAATTCATCCTTTTTCATATTAATTCAACTAAGGGACGGCGTAGGCTAGTGGTTAAGTGGCACGGCTCGCAACCAGAAGGTGCTGGGTTCGATCCCCATCACAGCACCGGCCGTTACCCCGGGGAAGCAAACCCTTAGAAAATGCAGGAGGAAGCAGACCCTTACATACAAATGCATCCTGAAGTCGAATGCACTGGGCCGACAGGCGCAAAATAAAAACCACAGTGCAACGCACACCGCCTTGGGGAATAGAGAAATAAGGCGAACGCAAAAAAAATTTTTTAAAATTATATTAATTCAATCGAGATTCATCCTTTGTCATATTAATTCAATCTCCGGCTCCTTAATTCAGCACCATGCACGTCTATAGCTTGAGTTCTTTCTCTTAGTCTCGTAAGTTGTCCATTTCTCAACAAATGTGCCTGTTGCCATAGTATGCCCGTGTTCCTCGAAGCTATTTCCTCCGAGATAATGATTGACGTTTATGGCGAACGGAAAGACGACGACAATTGTTTTTATTCGTGTGACTATCTTAATCAAATTTGGACTAAAATATAGTGCATTATGTACCAAATTAGATTTAAGGTACATTTTATTAACATAGTCTAGAGTGAAGACGTCCGTCAAATGTGAGTTTACTTAATGTAAAAAAAATCGATACTATCTTTTTAAAAAAAAAAAATTTTTGTTATTACACTGGACTGAAATGTATTCTGGGCACCGGATAAACATGAAAAATAAACAACAACGTGAGAAGTATATTGTAGTCGTCTCACTGTCCAGTTGATAATCAATGCGGCAGGTTTCTGGCAAGCTCTTTCATCTTTGCCAGTTTCAACACATGCACGTTTTTGTCATGAGTGGATCAAAGTAATTAAGTATTGTGTTTTCCTTCGCAGGTCTGTTTGGTGACAAGTTCGTCTATAACTTAGAAATAAAGCTCTAATTCTTGCGGGGAAAAGATCACTATGTAATGTTCCGGCCGAGTATTACCACAGTCCGAAGAAGGAGCAAACAATAGTAATACTGTAATCTGCCAAACATGTAAGAGGCGACTTAGGGTTGGACATAGAGCAGGTTACCCCGTCCTGTGGAAACTAAGCCGCAGAAACATTAACAGAAATGGGGAGGTCGACATTTGATGTTGTGTGTATTTACTGAAGATATATGCTCCGCTGGGAGCTGAACAGGAATTTAAAGATGATTGTGATATATTTGTTTTTCTGGCACCGGTTGTTCTTGCATTATTTATTATTATATTAGCAGTATCTAATGAGTAATGACGACTTGCATTATTTATTATTATATTAGCAGTATCTAATGAGTAATGACGACTTGCATTATTTATTATTATATTAGCAGTATCTAATGAGTAATGACGACTTGCATTATTTATTATTATATTAGCAGTATCTAATGAGTAATGACGACTTGCATTATTTATTATTATATTAGCAGTATCTAATGAGTAATGACGACTTGCATTATTTATTATTATATTAGCAGTATCTAATGAGTAATGACGACTTGCATTATTTATTATTATATTAGCAGTATCTAATGAGTAATGACGACTTGCATTATTTATTATTATATTAGCAGTATCTAATGAGTAATGACGACTTGCATTATTTATTATTATATTAGCAGTATCTAATGAATAATGACGACTTGCATTATTTATTATTATATTAGCAGTATCTAATGAGTAATGACGACTTGCATTATTTATTATTATATTAGCAGTATCTAATGAGTAATGACGACTTGCATTATTTATTATTATATTAGCAGTATCTAATGAGTAATGACGACTTGCATTATTTATTATTATATTAGCAGTATCTAATGAGTAATGACGACTTGCATTATTTATTATTATATTAGCAGTATCTAATGAGTAATGACGACTTGCATTATTTATTATTATATTAGCAGTATCTAATGAGTAATGACGACTTGCATTATTTATTATTATATTAGCAGTATCTAATGAGTAATGACGACTTGCATTATTTATTATTATATTAGCAGTATCTAATGAGTAATGACGACTTGCATTATTTATTATTATATTAGCAGTATCTAATGAGTAATGACGACTTGCATTATTTATTATTATATTAGCAGTATCTAATGAGTAATGACGACTTGCATTATTTATTATTATATTAGCAGTATCTAATGAGTAATGACGACTTGCATTATTTATTATTATATTAGCAGTATCTAATGAGTAATGACGACTTGCATTATTTATTATTATATTAGCAGTATCTAATGAGTAATGACGACTTGCATTATTTATTATTATATTAGCAGTATCTAATGAGTAATGACGACTTGCATTATTTATTATTATATTAGCAGTATCTAATGAGTAATGACGACTTGCATTATTTATTATTATATTAGCAGTATCTAATGAGTAATGACGACTTGCATTATTTATTATTATATTAGCAGTATCTAATGAGTAATGATGACTTGCATTATTTATTATTATATTAGCAGTATCTAATGAGTAATGACTACTTGCATTATTTATTATTATATTAGCAGTATCTAATGAGTAATGACGACTTGCATTATTTATTATTATATTAGCAGTATCTAATGAGTAATGACGACTTGCATTATTTATTATTATATTAGCAGTATCTAATGAGTAATGACGACTTGCATTATTTATTATTATATTAGCAGTATCTAATGAGTAATGACGACTTGCATTATAACAGGGCTGCAATTGTTAGGTGACGCCAATTGTTCTTCCAGCTGATTTAGTTTTTAAACATAAGATTAATTCTGAAGAAGTAGTGATCCATAATTTATAAATTAGACCTCAAAATTGACGTAGTTCTAAAAGGGAATACTCGTAGACGGAAAAACATTCCTTGAATAAATGAGAGAATATGTTTCAGATTCAATGCTCACTTTGTCTTCAAACAATGGAGGTGTTAAAACAGAACACCGTTCTTTGTCACTACGATACGATGGATCGGTAGATACAATGATGTGGCTGGAAAAATGAGAGAAGACAGTTCTGAAGCTGAGACAGGAATTTGTAAACCAGTCAACTGTCTCACCAACCACTAACAGACAACTAGCAGACATGTACAGAACATCTACACGCCAGTCAAGCTGTACAATATGAAAGAATCAACTGCAGATTAACAATCACAAGTTTTCAACTCTCCTTGTACCCCTCCCACACCTCACATCCCATTTGCACCTTTTTTCGCCACCTCTCCCCACCCCTAGATTTTAAAACAAAATGAGAATTTACAAAATATGATGGCTCATCTATGAATTGAACAAGGGTCTTCTCGTTCCCTATGCAAGATATATACCAATAAAACAGCAAGCCGATTGCTCATAAACGCTCATAAAGAAAATGTCTCGTGTTGGTTTTTTTTGACTACACACAACTACCTAATGATGATGAAGTCATGAACACATGATTCGACCAAACGATCAAATCTCTCCGCAAACGATAGATAAACAGACAGACAGACATTAGATAAATAATTTGGTAGATTCACAATATTGTGTGACGTGGTACCCCAAAATGATCTCCAATGTTAATGGCGAAGAATACCGATAGAGAGCTTTACTTAAGTGTGGTCTTCGAGCCATTTCACTTGTCCTCATGTGGTGCTCAGTTTGAGTTTGAGACCCCTGCACTAATTCGTATCTTCTCATTGAATATTCCCCCAAAATGGATTGGTCATTTTCATGTGTATTATAAGCCTTGTGTGTGCATTGGATTTCCTATCTCAGTTAATCCTCATTAGTCGTTTAAAATGTCCATTGGATTATTAATGTAAAAATAAAACTACATCTCTGTGACCTTTATTTATCTTTTTGTTTATTGGTATATCCATAATTCGCTTCCACTGGGCACGACTATATCTAATTCATAGTAACTCTTGAGAACAGAAATTGTAAGCACAAGAAAGAGTAATGTGGGCACAGCATGAAACCCGGTCGACAACTCAGTTGGTAAATTCGAAACAGGCTTAAGACAGACGACACAGGCTTAATTTAAGACTGTTTATCTTTTGTTCTACAGAGCACAGAATCGAAAACAGAATACAGAAGAGCTGTGGGGATTGAGTAAACATGCCATTCCCCCACACCATCTCCCCTCATGACTAGAAATATGTTCTCCTCAGTGTAAGAGAGGTAGGTAAAGCCTCATAGGCCCAGATTTCGCACGTCTCACCAAAAAGGTGACGGAAGTACAGATACATCTGGCTCATGTCAATGGGTCGGCCTGCAGCCCTTTTCAAGGCCATGTGATTTTCAGCGCTGTACAAGAGTCTAGATCAGTGTTTCTCAACCCTAACTGAGCTGGCGCCCCCTTTTCTAAAGTAAAATGTGTAAACGCCCAGCTCCCTACAAAAAGCATATCCCTCACATTACTTTTAATCATTAGTTTTCAATCATTCATTGAAAGATTGATTTGTTATTTTTAAAAATTACTTACCAATTAAATTAAGTGTGCTCTTTGCATTTCGTTTGATACAGCTAACTGAACAATATCTGGTTCTATATTTGTTACAAGAAGTCATACGTCTCTTTTGTCACATATTCGCAATCGATTGCGTTGCTTTTGCAGCAGTATCACTATAGAACAAAACTCTTTCTCTACTAAATATGATGTTGGAAATCCTTTAATAAGCAGTTTAATTTGTTTTTGCCTCAAAAAGTCATTTTATAGCTCAGTCAGCTGTTCTTGGAGATGGTCACTAACAAGTTCCACGTCTGTTTCAAACGGATCACTCACCCATTTTGGTATGTTGAGTTCCTGCAAATCGTTAAATCTGATCATCATTTCATTCATAACAGCCTCTAAATGGCAGCATTACATTTCCAAATCTGCATCTTTCAAGCCGTCCTTGTCTAACTGCTGCAAAAATGGAAACTGATATAGTTGACGACGACCGAGGTTATTTTTAAACAATCCCAATTTGCGGATGAACCCCACAATAACTCCTTTCACTTTGATAAGACTGATGTCGTTCCCCTGTAGCTTAAGAAGGACACCATTTTAACTTTTCAGATATATCTGAAAGATAGGCCACATCTTCAAGCAGTACTTCAGTTTCAATGCTAAGTTGTTCTTTCATTGAATCAAGATACCCAAAATCTGTTCAAACAATTGTCTTTGAACAGCCATCTTACTTCCGTGTGTAGAAGAAGACATTCAAACGCATCATCATTGTCATTACACAATTTAAGAAATAATCGATCGTTCAAGGAATGGGACTTGATTTTATTAACCACAATGATAACTACACTCATTTATTTGTTGAGTCTGTCGCTAAGTTGTTTGACTACTAAGTTCTGCCAGTGATAAACACAATGAATTATTAAGAAATTTTGTGCCACCTTTTTAAAATGTGCCAGAAAACCGAGACAGCGACAAACCATTGCAGGAACTCCATCTGTCGCACATGCTATAACTTTAGAAAAAGGAAGGTGTTCTGTAATTATATATTTTTCAATCATTTCAAGATCGACAAACCCTTTGAATATGTTGTCAATAATTTTGAGAATAACATTTCTTTCGCAACTTTTCATTCTTCACTAATCTAACATATGCGATAAACAAGGCTCCAATGCCGCGTACTGTGCTGTCATCAGGCTGTTATGAAAATAGCTAATCATGACATTTGATTTTCAACATTAGTTGTGTTCGTAATTCTTCTAGACACAGTATCATTGCTAAGGGGAATACAGGTAACTATATCGATTGGATTTCCTCCATCACGGTACTAATCACCTCTCGCACAGCTGGTAATATTAAATGTCATCTAATATTGTGGGGCTTACCACATTTTGCAATCATTTGTGATATCCTGTAAGATACGATGTGGCCTTTATCCTTCTGAGTAGAAACTTTTTTTAGCATACCAACAACTGTGTTACGGCTTTCAAACTTTTGCTTTAAATCTTGGAAGTAAAAAATGTTCTTGTCAATCTTATCAGCATGCTTCTTGATAAAGTGTTCATTAAGTCTCGATGGCTTCATTGCTTCGTTAGAAAATACGTATTGACACAACAGGCACATTTGTAATAGTTCGTTTGTAGGGGAAGGTACAAAACTGAATTTAAAATAATCAACTGAATATTGTCTGCGTTTTCTATTTATTTGTGACATCTTAAATATATAACAGCTGTTAATGGAACAAATGCAGTTTAATCACCACAACAATATTTTCTATTGTTTTGACTCTGGTTGAAATAGGGATATTGGATTTTACTTTGATTGCGACATGTCCAGATTTTGTAAAGATGTAGAGCCAATCTCAAATTAATGTTATTGTAATGTGCCCAGATACGGCACTTCTTAATTCCATATTTGAATATTTATCATTGAGAATAAATAGCACGCTAATGTCAGAGAATAATTATTTCACTGTCATTATTAATTTTTCTCAAATACAGTCACTGACGTGATGGAGAAACACAAAAGCGCTCCCTGTAGGCAAAAAACGCTCTCCAATAATTATGATAATTAAAACGCCGCCTGACATTTCCCAAACGTCCTGGGGCAGGCTGTGGGGTGGGGGGGGGGGGGGAGGTGCGGGGCGGCAGCGCCCCCGTTAAGAAACACTGGTCTAGACCTTAAAATCGACTCAACATCATCATGTAGCATGTCCTTTGCAGAATGTCGCTAACATGACAGCCGATCTCTGGCCAGCTTTCCTGCCTCTACCACCACTGTCAACCACAGAGCAAATGTACTATCTCTTATCCATCTTCTACTCGATCTGCCTCTGCTTTGCCTTTTTTGTCAGGTACCATACTCCTTCAGTGTCGTTCTTTCTAGGCCATTGTGACGTTTAATGTGGTGAAAGTTTATTAACGTCAGTTGTATTCTATATCCAGCTCCTGTAGAATTTGTGCGTTTTTCTGTTTCGCTATTTCTGGTATTTTGAGTACCCTTCTGTAGCATTTAAGCTGGAATCATTCAATTTATCTTCCTTATGGTGTGTGTAGTTGCCCATGTCGGCAATTTTTTTGTTTAATGCCTAAAGAGCGCTGACATAACTAAACGTTTGCAACAACAACAAAAAGAGTTAAACCCCGAACACAGATATGCGAATATAAAGACTTGCTATAAATAAAAGGACTGTGTGGTTAAAAGCGGCATACCTTTGCAGAAAGTGAAAAATTTTTTTTTTTTAAATCACATTTATTGTGAAATCAGAATATGTGAAAGGGAACTACTAATAACAGTACTTGTGATTATCATTAATCATGAACCAGAGCTGGGACACAGGAAGAATGTCTGTAGACAAAGCGAAGTGGTGTGAGGAGAGTGCGGGAAACACAGAGAAAGTTTGTTGTTGCTCTGAAAAACATCATCCGACAAACAACTGTCATACAATATTTTCCCCATTGCTGGGATAGTCGAGGGGTTCTGAAGGCTGAGGACTACAGACCGCTTCGCCACTGCTGTCGCCCCGTCGTGTGTTGGCTATGTTTGTTTATTTCATCCCCCAACAGAAAAACAACGTATGCCCTACCGGGGATTCGAACCGCTGTCTCTTTGTCGGCAGGCAGGACCCGAAACCATTCGGCCACGCGCTCCTCTCATCCGACAGCACTGCCTTTTCAGTCATCGACATAGGATTCCCGAAGGAGTAATAGTGTTGCGGGTAGTTACATACAAGTATACAGGTAGACAGTCATACCTCGGACTTACAGCAGGATAGGTTCTATCTAGGGCGTGTCTGTAAGTCGAATATAGTTCTATTACGTACAGTACGACGATGAGGGATCATCCCGGGCTAAAGCCAGCTGTTTATTCTTGAGTTAAAAACTTCCGCGCAGAAGAAGTATGATTCTGTGATGTTTGCTTTTCGGAAGTTATTTGTTTGCAAGATCGGTGTTTCTCCTCCCTATACTTCTCTGAGTAACAGGCAAAATCATTCTTCTTCTTCTTCTTCTTCTGCGTACACAGTCAGACAGTAACCATTATTTTCTCGAAAAAAGCGGCGGTCATCCTGAGGCTCTCGCCACTACCATACAGCTTGTCTTGCAGTTCCACTGGCAATGGCCACATCTGCTCTCTCTGATCCTCGTATGTCGGGCAGTTCTGCAGCAGATGTTCAGTGGTCATTTTACCAGTACCGCACGGGCATTCGTCGGTACACCCTATCTTCAGTTTGTTGAATAGGTGGTACCTCAGTCTGTTGTGGCCAGTGCGAAGTCTGAAGACAACGACCTGCTCTCTTCGGTTCAACTGGTAATAGGCATCGTTTTTGGTGTAACCAGTATGTTCGGTTTCCCATTTGGACATGTATCTGGCTTTGATAAGCCGTTTTGACTCTTCGTACGTCATACTGGTATCTGTTTGTGGTAGCCTTGCACCTTCCTTTGCCAGTCTGTCTGCCTCCTCGTTGCCTAGGATGTTGCAGTGTGACGGAACCCACTGTACCACCACCCTTTTTGGTGCGGACTGCTGGCACAGTTTGCAGAGTGCTGCTCTTAAGTTATTAAGCTCAGTGTTCTTCTGGCTTTTTAGCGCTGTGACTACTTCGAGAGCATCTGTCAGTAAGACTATATGGCTCTCATTTTCACTGTGTGTTGCCATTTCTTCCACTGCCGCCCTCAGTGCCTCTGCCTCTGCTCTGAAATTGCTTGTGTACTTACCAGTAGCGAATGTCAGTGTTATATTTCTGCCATTTGGTAGGTTCAGGAATGCTCCTGCCCCTCCGTTCTGTGTAGTGTTTGTTACAGAACCGTCGGTGTATGCATGGGTCCAGTCCATGCTTGGGTAGCTTTTCGTTATGAAGCTTAGGGTAGTGTCTCTCCTTTCTTTCTCACTCTGGCAGTTTTTGTTTGCAATACCTGGTATATTTTCTACCACCTCTGGAAATATATCCTGCCTCCAAGTAGGTTTTCGTACAGTAGTGATGGGTTTTGGTGTTGTTAGTGCGTTTATGGGATCTTCGTGCATCTTTGCTTTGGCTATTTCTGCAAAGTTTCTCCGCTTCAGTTTCCCATTTCCCAGATTGTTTAGTCTCTGGTACATTGGATGGTCCGTCAGTCTTCGGAGTTTCTCTGACTGCAGCTGGGCTCTGCAGTCTCTTCTATCGGTCATGGATTGCAGTTTTGTAATCTTTTCAAGTTCTACAATTGGCGTTGACTTCATGCCACCTGTTATAATTCTCATGGCTTGGTTTTGAAGTTTGTTAACTTTATCGAAGTTCGCCTTCGCTGCTGTTGTCCATGCCGCAATGCCATACTCGAGAACTGGTCTCACTCTTCCAGTGTACAGTTTCTTTAGTATGCTTTCGTCTGCTCCCCAGCTTGTGCCAGCAAGTTTCCTCATGATCGCCATTCTTTCTCTGGCTTTCATTCGGTTTCTCTCAATCTGACTTTTCCATGTCATGCGCCGATCAAATGTGACTCCCAGATAGGTTGGGTTGTCGTTTGGCTGCAGGATTTTGCCATTTAGGCTTAATTTGGTACTTTGGGGTTTTAATGAGAGCGAGAATATTGTGCACGTGGTTTTCTCCTCGTTTATTTTGACCAGCCATGAGTTCGCCCACTCTTCCAGCGATGTTAGGGCCGTTTGCATCCGATTTCTTGCTATGGTGAGATTCTTTTCAGAGGTCCACATAGCCAGATCGTCTGCAAACATTGAGCTATGGACTCTTCTTGGTATATTCTCTGTAATATCGTTTATATATACCAGAAAGAGTGTGGGTGACAGTACTCCCCCTTGGGGTACTCCCTGCTCGAGTGTCACCTTTTTGCTCATCTGCCCTTGTACTTGGACTCTGGCCGTTCTTTGTTTGAGGTAGTGGTTGATCCACTTGTACATCTTCCCACAGACATCACTTCTTCTCAGCTTGACTCTAAGTCCATCCTTCCAGACTTTGTCAAATGCCTTTTCCAGATCCACCCAAACAGCTACTGTGTGCTTCTGTGCCTGGTAGGCATCTTCTATCTCCTGGGCTATGAGGATGACCTGGTCCTCAGTGGATCTGTGCTGTCTAAAGCCGGCTTGCTGTGGAATTAGAATTCATTTTTCTTCCAGATGCCACATCAGTCTGGTGTTTATCATCCGTTCCATCAGCTTGCCGACACAGCTCAGTAGGCTTATGGGCCTGTATCCATTCGGATCTGTTTTATCCTTTCCTGTTTTTGGTACTGGTACCAGTATTGCATCCTTCCATGCCTGGGGTACAATACCCCTTTTCCAGCTTTGGTTCAGGACTGATAGTAGTTTTTTCTTCGCTGTTTGGCCCAGCCCCATCAGCATTTCGTTTGTTATCCCGTCTTTTCCGGGAGATTTCCTTTTCTTTAGTGTTCTCATAGCCTCTTCCATTTCGCGCATGGTTAGTTTGGCCATCATGTGCTCTTCAGGAGCCGTATTTATGTTTTCGTGTCCCTTTAGCTCTTCGCTAATGTCTGTATGCTTATCTGCAGGGATCTCGATGTGGTTTGCTCTGGCATAGTGATCGACAAAGGCGTTTGCGGCTTTCTTACCTGTGATCAAGTTCTCGCCCTGCTTGATAGTAATTTGTTTATATGACGGGGTTTCGTCATTCATGGCTCTGACTAGCTTCCATAGCTTGTTCCCTTCTTTGTCCAGGTTTAAACTTTCCGTTTTATTTTTCCAACTTTCTCTTGCTGTTTGCTTGAGAGTGTGTTTTACTTCGCCGTGGCGGCTTTGAGGGCGATGTTTGCCTCCATGGATTTTTCTCGTTCTGCCACGTTCCTAGCATTTGTTACTGCATCTTCCACTTTCTGTAACTCATCATTCCAGTAGGGCTTATAGTTTTTCCTAGCTCCTCTTGGGATGGTTTCAGTGGCGGCTTGCATTATTGCCTTGCTTAGGCTCTCTACCATGGGCTTCATTTTGGTGTTTCGTGTGTTGATGGTTTCACACAGCCCATCTGTCAGGATTGCAAATCTGTCCCAGTCGGCTCGTTTGTAGTTCCAACGTGGGAGCGGTTTTGTTTCCTGTGGGCCTACTTCCATGTCAATGGTTAGCCTGATCGGCCTGTGGTCGCTACCTGCCAGTTGGTTTAGCACCTGGCGGTCTATTTTATAGTATATGTCCTGTGTGGAGAAGGCCAAATCTGGAGTCGAGGTGGTATGCCATGTTCTTGAATAGAAGCTAGGGCTATCCTCCGGCCTATTGATTAGGGAGAGATTTGCATCTATCTCCCAATCTTCCACTTCGTCACCTCTGCTGTCTGTGTCAGAGTAGCCCCATCTCTCCGAGTGGCTGTTGAAATCTCCAACTACTATGCAGTTGGAGTCTCTGACCTCCATACTCGAGAGCGATAGGTCTCTGTTTGGTGGTCCGTACAGATTGAAAATGCGGAGCTTCGTCTCTTGAGCCATTATGTCAACTCCTACAATTTCTGCTTGTCCGGTGTGATTGACAGGTACCGCGCTACTCGGTATGCTGTTTCTGGTCAGTATCAGGACCCCTCCTTTGTGGCCTTCTCTATCTAGACGGAAGGTCTGGTATCCTCTGATTAAGAATTTATGGTTATTGTTGAGGTGCGTTTCCTGGATACATGC
The DNA here is from genome assembly GCA_036924085.1 of Ariolimax columbianus. NCBI lineage: Eukaryota > Metazoa > Mollusca > Gastropoda > Stylommatophora > Arionidae > Ariolimax > Ariolimax columbianus. The sequence continues at coordinate 38,524,149 of JAVGWX010000001.1, forward strand.
CACGTCAATCTTACCTTCATGCAGGTGGTGTGTTAGGGAAAGTTTTTTGTTAATGACTCCCTCCGCATTCCACTGTAATATTCTGAGGGTCTTGAAGTTTTGGCCAATAGACGTTTCCCCATAGCCATGTGCCTTGACTCCACGACACATGGGTGGGTGACCACCAGTAGTCAAGGGTGGGCCCCTTCGAGGCGTGAGGCCCGGCGCTATCGCTGCCTGGCGGGTCTCCTCAGGATGAGCGCCATACGTTTTTCGAATAGGTTGTACTGCCATCATACTGTGATTTACGTTGCACTGTTTTGTTAGGCTTGCGGCCCCGTGCATCCGATTTCAACAGGCGTTTCTGTAGGGATGCCCTCTTTAGCCTTTGGCTGTCCCCAGCCTATCTGCAAGGCAGCAGTTGTTTACGATCAGAGTTTTCTCTCCTATGGAAGTTGTCTTACCAGACTATCGAGTCTTCACTACTCGTGTCTATAGGGTGCAATGATGATATGTGATATATGAGATGGACTGGTTTACCCGGAAGAGAGGCAGTCCAGTGTGTCTGTATCCCAGGATCGTCACGTCCTGCCAGAAACGTAGCATTTGCATTTGAGTGGGGTATCTCTTTTTCCCTTTATTTTCTTGGCTTCTATGCAGGGATGGTACGCCTAGCATTCCCCGCCACCTGTGGTGTTGACACAGTGGGGCAGGTGTGCAATGTCCGCTGGTCTGCATCTCTTCTGCGTCCAGTATGATAGTTATATGGCTGATAACGTACAGCAAAATCATTCGAAATGGTTGAATTAACTTCAGAACTCTTGTACACAATTTAGGTTGAGTGTTTCCAGAAGTACCATGCCAACTTCATAGTGACGGATAAATTTCAAAATAATGTTTGCTTCCAAACCTTGCGCTTCTTCTGACACCTCTTCTTCCCTGTGTTCGTCTTAAAGGGTCGCTTTTGTCGAGAGGAAAGGCACTCGCCTCTCAAAACGATGAATGGAAACGGCGTGTATTCGAGCCCCGCGAGTTTCAAGCGACCCCTCGTTTCAAAGGTAGGACCAGAATGCCTGTATCCTGAATTACCTTCAGTCGGACTAAGTCTTGCCACTGGTTCAAGGTAGTTCGGGACAAGATAGTGAACTTGATGACCAACACATCTTGTTTTTCCTCACAACAATCCAAATACAGCGCACGTTACATCATGAAGACACAAACCGTCGATGATGTCGTCATAACCGCTTGCGGTGGGTAACTAACTTTCTAAAGGACTGTAAAAAGAATAGTTATCCAGTAACTCATCTACATCCTCGCACTTCACTTCCACATCAAGTTTCTTTAGCATTTGCCTACCAATTAAAATGTTGGACTAGATCGAAAACTGTTAAGTGCATTTTTCATTCATTTGTATGGCTACCTAAATATGGACACTGATAAACATCTCTCACGATGTAAGCGGCTCATAGTTGTTGTTGTTTACGAATGCCCATAACGAGTATGTTACTCTTTTGTGCGCACTGAAAAGGTCGTTAAGTGACGGGTTGCAGTAGCTTTCCTCACATCCCGAGCGGGCTGATGAAGGTGGACCGGGGTCCTCCAGTAGGTTCTGCTATGCTTTGCTTCATCTGCATGTCACTCACTACTACCGGGATCACGTCGATCCATCACCTAGTTTGCCAGTTTGCCATGAAAACAGCCGTTTCCAGAGAGAGGCTGCGAGGAAGCCGAGGTGAGGGTCTTGGCCAGTATATTTTACCTGGTCCTAACATGTCTGATCAGTATGTTATGCATGACCAGACGTTAGTCTTCCTCCTCACGGCTTATGGTAGTTAAAGCACTGTAATTGGGTTGCTATAACCTCTCCAGAAACGAACACAAACGCGAAACTGGGGTGCTTGAATCCCGCAAGTTTCAAGTGCTCCTTGACCTCAAGGATAGTGAGATCTAGCTGCTTATCAAAGACGCATAATAAATTCGGAAGTTCCCTGCAAACGTAATGAAACTTTGGCATTTGAAAATCGGCAAGAACCTGCTTTAGCCACTGTCCAGACAAAAGTGATAATGGCAGTGCAATTTATGTCTGCATCAAGGCCAAAAGGAGGCAGCCAATCATTTTGTAACACAAGTCAATCCTCAATTGTGCAGCAAAAGTATGATGGTGTCGCCATCTTCGCTTGCGAAAGGCAACTTTAAAAAAATAGATATTTGGGTGTGCGTGCGTGTGTGTCTCTCTCTCTCACATCTTCCAGGAGGTGACGTCAATATTGAAGCATTTCAGAGACACTTTCAAGAATATCTGTAGCTTTTTTTCTCCCTTCCTTGTGAACGTCTGCCTGTTTTGATCTCACCATATAGCAGCTGCTTGATGATGCGTGTTTATCTCGCATTCGAATAACATGTTCTATCCATCGGAACCAAGCCAATTTCAGAAGTGTATGGATGCTTGACATGTTAGTATTGCTAATAATTTCAGAGTTAGGCACGTTGTCCTGAGCAGCCCTCGAAGACAGCTTTAGTTAAAAACTACAGAGAGGTCTAGAATTAGCGAATCGTTAACACAAAGGCAGATAACTGAACAATTAACTACGTATGTCAACATCATCGGACTGCGTTTCTGAGATTTTTAAGGAGAACTGTGCGAAATCACGCTTTTAAGAACCAACCACCAACAGAGTGCCTTTGTTGTTCTTATCTTGCGGTTCTTGTTTTTTTAATTTGGCTTCTTTCGTTAAGAAAATTTGAACCATAGACTGAGTTTCTTGTTATATCAAGAGTATCTCAGTTGACAACGTGGCAGTTGGCCAACGATTAGCCACGATGTCTGATTTATAGTCCATTTAATGATACTCATAAGAACATTCGTGTTGATATGACAGAGTGAGTGGGTACATAACGAGACATAAAACAATCTATTAAACAGAACATTACAATACATGATGTTTGTTTGGTAGCAGGTTACAGTGGCTCTGCTTTCATCACAGAGCGTATTGTAAAAATAATTGCAGCATCTAGACTTTCCTGTCTGAGGGCAATGCGAGGCTTCTCGGTAGGTAAAACACTATGCCGTTTTAAAATTCTTCACCACCCAAGACCTCAGTAAAATACAATGGCATGTAAAAACCTTCAATCTTAACAGCTGGAAAGGACAAGTCAATGAAGTCCCATTGATGACCCACATCCGAGTAATACCTGGGATGACAAAAATAGCCGTTGCATGCCGTAAAAGGTGACAAGAATGGTGTGCGTGGAGCTGGTAACCTAGTAATATTAATAGGCACAGTTTTAGTTTAATCAGCCACTACAAAACCTGGGATGCAGGCTTCATATCAAGGAAACATGTACCGTACAGTTAAAACATACCTCACACTGGGGCCAAAAGGTGGACGATTGCAGACGCTTGGAAACAGGTGTTTTTTTAATTTGTAACGCGGACTAGCCGTAGTAGTTGTTGTTTAATGCCCACAATAAGGAAGTTGATCCTTTTGTGCGTCCTGAAAAGAACGTTAAGTGGTGGGTTGTAGTAGCTTTCCTCCCATTCCGAGCATGCTGATGAAGGTGGACCGATTGGCTTCATCTCCGTGGCGCTCACTACTACGGGAATAACATCGATCTACATCTTATCAGTATGGCTACCTTGAAAACAGCCTGTTTCCAGGGAACGCAACATGGAAGAGAAATTGTAGTCTTGGTCAGTGTATTGTGCCTGACCCTGACGCGACGTCATGGTCAGTGTATGACTGGACTATCGTGTCAGTTTCCTAGCTGTAGTTGTAGCTCCTGCTTCACTTTGTGCGAACAAGTGAGCGATTGTAAGCGCTTGAAAACAGGCGTCATCACTCATTTCAAGCGCCATGACGACTCCTGATCTGATTCGCTCCCGAATCGTGTTTTTTTTTCTTTCTGTGATCTTTAGGTCAATGATTGCAGTGTTACACATTCCTCTTGGATATTATTGTGCAGCAACGTGTTTTGTGTGCGTTTTTCCCATTCGACTTTAAAATTAAAAAATTGTAAACGGGGACTAGCTGTAGTGGTATCTTGTGCTTCACTCTGGGGAGAAAAATTGAATGAGTGACACTGCTGTCAGCGATAAAGTGTCAGAGACTTCATTCTACTTGGTCTCCGGGTTTTTAAATTATATTTTATGTAGATGGGAATGACCAGTTCGCTTCATCATCTGTCATAAAATAATCCATTTTTAGCTGGGTAGACTGGAGTGTGTCGATATCGGGGATTAAACCAGGTCTTTTTTTATTCGAGACTATAGGAAATTGGTGGACGATCTCAACAACAATCATTTTTCTCCCACATGCCTGTTTCAGCTGCTTATTTTCCTTCAAGAACACATACACAGAGTTGATAACCTTTCTCTAAAGTCGCACATTCTGTGAGATAACGTTTGCCCGTAGTTAAGACAAACAAATGCGCTCACTGTTTACTTTTACTGATAACACGTGCATTGTATGTGAGCCTGTTTTCCATCGTCGCCATTGACAACATCTGTGAGATTGTTGTCCCTGTGTATACTGTACGCATGTATAATTATTATATTATTGGGGTCAGAGTTAATTATAATTATTGAGAAACTAATAGGATACATGAGATTAACATGGCATTTGGGGAGGAAGACTAACGTCTGGTCAGGCAAAATATACTGATCAGACATCTTAGTCAGGGTCAGGCAAAATATACTGATCAGACATGTTAGTCAGGGTCATGCAAAATTTACTGGCTTCCTCGTAGCCCTACCTGGAAACGGGTTGTTTTCATGGTAGCCTGGTTAACAAGGCGAGAGATCGACGTGATCCCCATATAGTGAGCGACACGCAGATGCAGCCAAGCATAGCACAACCGTCTGGTGGACCCCGGTCCAATTTTATCAGCACGCTCGGGATGTGAGGAAAGCTACTGCAACCCGCCACTTAACCTACTTTTCAGGGCGCACAAAAGAGTAAACGTACTTTTCAGGGCGCACAATAGAGTAAACGTACTTTTCAGGGCGCACAATAGAGTAAACGTACTTTTCAGGGCGCACAATAGAGTAAACGTACTTTTCAGGGCGCACAATAGAGTAAACGTACTTTTCAGGGCGCACAATAGAGTAAACCTACTCATCGTCGAAATTCGAAACAACGACATGCAATTTTTGAAGGGTTGGTTCATGGACACGGGATGCCTAAGAAGAGCATTACGTTCTAAAGTATAAGCAATGTCTAAAATACTTTTCTCAGGTTTTGCTGACAGCCATGACCTGAAAGACTGTTACCAAGCACTCAAAGGGGTATACACTGCAACGTGGATGTCATAGACTGTCTGCATGATATCTCGTGAAAACGGGATATGTATAGACAATGATAGTCATAGTGACGGCAAGAGGATAGTTGACTAGGTCACGGTGGCCTACAACATGCAATGACGTAGACAACAAAAACCAGCTTGAACGCACGATGTCGAGCGTTGTACAGGATGAAATAGTGTGTTCTAAATAACTACCACACCACGAATTGAACACAATGGTGGACTCAGATGCACGAATCCACTTATAATATTGTCCTTGATTGATGTTATGACATGAAAATACAGAGCGATACCGCTTGAGAGGTGAGGGGAAAAAAATGACGAAGGAACTATTTCGACTTCAATGACTGCGCGTCCGTTATCGATAACAGGAGGCAAACTATGAATTTGATTCGAAGTAAGTGAAAAACGGTGAAAAAAGTGATTACGGACTAGGCATCCTCACACTGTCGAGAACACAGTGTCAAAGGTTGGAACGCATCCAGAATGAAGGTATGCGACTGGGTCTGGGCTGCACTAGAGATACTCCGATCGTGGTGATGCGGTACATGTTGCGATTGTTATCGGTGACATCCAGACATAAACTGGCACAAGTCAAAGCTTATATATATTCGTGTCACCACAGACATGCTGCACCCTCTGCACAGTAGTATCTCAGACTCCAAGGGATCAACAATCAAGAGAGGGTCGTCGTGGATGGCACAGGCTGAGACAACAATCGGACACGTCACTCCAGCTGAGACGATAGCCAAAGGGGAAGAATGGGGCCACACCGGTGATAGAATGATAGAGTACCAGAGAGGCATCATAACCTTAGACAAGGAATGCAGAGAACGGAGCAAAAGGGGAACAGAGCACGAGGTAAATCAGCTGAAAACTGAGAACACCCAGCAGAGTGATGCTGTCATATACACCGACGGATCAGTTGTGCGCAGTCGGACATTAGGCTGGGGTTTCTCGGCTAGAGTGAGAGGAGAAGTCGTGGCTGAGCGCAGTGGGGCATACACGTCAACAACCTCCAGTATGAGAATGGAGACGGAAGCGGTGATATGGATATCTGAGACTTCTATAACAAGGGCAGTCATCGTGAACAGACGCGCAAGCCGTACTTCAGAAGGTATAGAAGGGATGGCATAGGTACGAGTGGATAGCAGCTGTTAAGGCCTCAAACCTCTAGGCGTTGACATGGATCTACTGTCCTGCTCATACTGGGGTTCAGGGCAATGAAAGAGCTGACATCATGGCTTCACAAGCTACCATCATAGGCACATTAGTGACGGATAGAAGTGACATTTTGAAACCAATCAATGACCGCCTGCTGGATGAGGACGCCGCAATAGATGAAGCTTCAATCCACAAACTGCAAAGTTTCGACATTAAACGAGGTTCGAGCGAAGTGGGGCGCATGAGTGTGTACAACCAGCGAGCTACAGGAACCATCAGCATCCATACCTTACGCCATTTGATGAGAGACTGAGCACCTATGGGTATGCCCGGAGTGCAGTGACGTAGATTCTTAGAAACAGAAAGTGAAAACAACACAGCTCAATGATAGAAATGGTGCACACAACTTATCCAAACATGATCCACTACTGGCGGCTTGCTCTCTCTCTCTCTCTCTCTCTCTCTCTCTATATATATATATATATATATATATATATATATATATATATATATATATATATAGTAATATGAATCCACATCAGGCGATGGAAGCAGATAGAAAAACACAAACAACAGGGCGAAAGGGTTAAGCAACCTGATAGACAGTAGGCCGAGAACACACTTATTTTTTTTTTAAAGCTGGTTTTCCTAGCATAAATACTATTCTTATGCAGTCACAGATCCACTGAACATTTCATATAGTCAGCATGCCAAGACTATCGACTGCCAAAAATATTGGTTGTGAAACTGTAAGTGAGGAGTCAGCGCAAGAAAACACATGTCAATGAGTTCGGGCTTCCCAGAGACTATACGTTGACTTAGTCTAACTAATGTTTCTCAAAGTAGTGGTCAACGGATCGGTGGCTTCTCGCAATCCATCAGTCACCGATCCGGTCAATAAACTGGACAACACATGTATACGTTTTCTCATTAGGGCCTCGGCGATCTTTAAAAACAAGTATCTATTTTGATCAAACACGGTCAATTCCATACATTTCTTCTAAGAACGGAAGGAACTTTTCTTTCCATATACAAAATCATAATACAAATTGAAGTTGTTCGAAAATGGGCTATAACTGATCCAGAAATTGGGCAATGGTCCCTGATGTAATCGATAAACCCCCGCTAGCCCGTCACGCTAAAAAGCTTGACTAGAGGGTAACTGTGCGCATACATTCTCGCTGACAAGGCAAGGCAGCCCATAGTGTGCTATTTTCAAACAGTTACAGTTCACTTTTAAAGGAATGGGGACAAGTTTCAAAGTGTTTCCTCTGTCGTTTCCATTTTGTTCCATGTGGAGCATATGGCAATTACTGTAGCTTGCACCATTACAGTAAGCCTGTATAAAAGCATTTATGGGTGCTCCTGTACTGTGTGGCTTCGTAGCAAAAAGACGTACATGAAGAGCTTGCTACTAGCTCCACGCACAACCCTATAGACTCCCTTTCACATCTTTGTAATGTTGACGGTCAAAATTCGAATCTCCTGGGCAACATTCGTGCCAAAGTGTATCTTTACCTTTAGTAATTTGAGACAGCAGGGTTATTTGTTTGGTGGGTTAGTAGGAATTTGTTTTTAATTTTAGGGTGGGGTGGGAGTGGGGTGGGGTGGGAGTGGGGTGGGGTGGGAGTAAGGAGAAGAGGTTGGAAAGGTGCAAATGGGGGAAGGGGGGGGGGAGCTAAAGAAATTCCGAGGTAAAATATAGTGAAATAAACGTTATGTGAAATTAATAATAATCCTGCATCAGGCAAAAGGCATATACAAATTACACAGGCATGTACACACGATGTCGGTGCAAGCTGTGCCCATAAGATAAAAAGAACTTCAATAGCAGCCATTGTTTTCGCTCATGAAATGATCCCCCGTACAACACAACGTGCACACAGTCAGATTACGTAGCTAATGGTTTTCTATTTAAACACATTACCGACATGAGCTGACACAAATATCTATGTGTTTACAGGGGCAGGGCGTATGGGGGATAGCAACCTCAAGTTTACAAAAATTGCAACAAACACTACCGCTACAAGAGTGCTTTGGTCCAGTGTTCATGTACGGAGCCGTCTATAGTAGTGGCGTAATGCTATACAAATTAGCACAATGGAGAAGAAGAATAGAGGAGTCTACAGGGATTAGGCGTTACATTCACATGGACATACATGTTCCTTAGCTAAGACGCATCATTACTAGGGCTCGATAAAAGCGCTTGTCTGCTCGTCTGTGCCAAGTAACAATTGTTGCTTGCCGAGTTAAAATCAGTCTTTAATGGTTAATTACCTTTTAAATCGCTACTACATAACCATTCTCGAACGATTATTACTGATATTTCGGTTCCAATAGATTGTACATAAGCCAGCTTATGGTGGGGAATCTAAATGGACCTCCACTGCCAAGTATAAAGTAGGCTTCTTAGTTTGAAAGATAGCTCTAGAAATAATATGATAAAGGAATAGAATAACTAATCACTCGTTTTTAAAGGACTCGGTGGAAGACGACACGTAAGAGTTGTCGCATAGCAGACACCGCCAACGGGGATAGTGTGTTAAAGGCTTCTTTGTACTTAGTCTCAGATTCTTCTTCTTCGTTCGTCCTGATGAGTACGTTTGTGACGTTGTGTCGTACTTTACAACTAGGTGGCGATATCTGCGCCTTTCGGCCTGACACATCCGATTCCAGCACGTCATTTTTGGGACCAGGTTTACCTTCACTCTTCGATCCCAAAAGAGTCTGTGTCGGTTATGGGTCATTAACTCTGAACAACCATAAACTCATAAACAATCAGCTATGAGTCGCTACTACATCTTGAGACCCTCAGCTTTTTATTAGACCGGGAAATTCTTCACTGGCTCTAACTCAAGTACCCATTAAAAACAGGGTAGACTTGAGTGCCAAGTCCGGGATTTGAATATGTTCCGTCTGCTGCGAGAGAAAATCTACTACCCGCTCTGCTCATCACATGCTCTGGTACCCGATATTATAAACAAAATACAGTTGCAAGTCACATAAGTCATATTTTATATCAGTGAGCAGTGTACTCTTATTACAATCGGGTAAAACTGCCAAGTGCCCCATTTAGCGACAGGCATGGGTAGGACAGAAGTAAATGTGCTTTTGTTTATCCTGGTGTGTTACTCATATATCGACGTTACTTCCTGTATATATAAAAATGTCAGGTTATTCAATTAACTGAGCAAAGATATGTATGATACAGAGATGCTGTTTATTATGTCGCTATTAAGCGTGGTTCTGGGGTTGTGTATATATTTGGATGTTCCGTCATGCATTGTTGTTCAAGTAACCCAAGATGAGACCCTTCATTTATTTATCAAATGTTCTAGGGATCAAGATGCTGAGCAGCGCATGAGCTGCAGCGGTCAGCGACCCATAGCTGACTGCTAGCGTCAGGGACAGCGAACCAGAGCTGCCAAGACCCTTCTACACATCCACGCAGTGATCCTGGATAACAGGCTGCAGCAGGAAAGACTGGTAACGGAGAAGGGATCGAAGAGGGAATGTTAACCCGGTACTAAAAAATGCTTGCTGAAGTCGGATGTGTTGGACCGAAAGGTGTAAATATCGCAGTCAAGCTGTAAACTACGACACAACGCATTCCGTTCTCTGGACTAATTCTGCTACTTAAGCCCTGTTCAATGTCTGGTAGCCGGAGATTGAGAACGAACGAAGCCAAGCCAAGCGTTCTTAACCCTTTACAGTTCAAACTGCCCTTTGGACTCAACTAGAGTAGCACAATTTACAGTTAAATTTATCTGAAGCAACATGTCGCATACCAACCAAATATTATTTGATTTAAAAACAAAAATTAAATCTTTAAATTAAAAATTTTAGTTTCAATGCCTTTAAAAAACATTTGTGTCAACTTTAAGACACATAATATTGATGTTCTTGTCTCGGACATTAAGACTTCTTCTTCTTCTTCTTCTGCGTACACAGTCAGACAGTAACCATTATTTTTTCGAAAAAAGCGGCGGTCATCCTGAGACTCTCGCCACTACCATAGAGCTGGACATTAAGACTAACATCTTGTAAATGGTCTTGGACTGTAAAGGGGTTAACTCCTGACCTTCATACCTTCTTTTGGTTATCACAATACTCGCCCAATTGGCATGACGAAGATAGGGCTACAGGTACCTAATATTTTACATTCTGGTCTGAATCTAGGTTTGTATTTTACTAGGGTTGGCGAACTTGTTTCTGTGGAGTGGAATACTCAGTTTTTTCGAGGTAAGGTGTTCGCCTCGGGTGCTGGGAGTCGCGGGTTCAAATCTCGGTGGAGACCGGTATGTTTTCATGTGGATCTTCTGGTAAAAATGTACCCTGATCCCCTGATCCTTGCGTAGTGAGATCGGATATCCGTTTACAGTGGCGCGCACGTTAAAAATCCCTTGGTAGTTGGAAATCGAAAAGAGTAGGCTTTGCTACTGCTCGGGCAAAATGCAAGTTAAAAATCTACTCAAATTGTGCTAGGGATTCCCGCCCCACAGAGAGTATGTCGCAAAAAGGGAACTGTGCGACCATAACTTCAGGTCTTGGTTATATAGTTAGCAGAGCGGCATAGATGGCACCTGACAGGCTCCGGGTCTATCTTACTCTAATTTACACTTCCACCACCACCAGTCCCAAAAAAGGCGATCGCATATGCCAGGGGCAACTAACCTCACGTTTGGTAATAGATACCGGGATTGGCATGGCTAGTCACCAGCGGATGTTCGTCTGCCAAAAATAACTGCAGAAAAGAGGTCACACCTCCCCACGACACAAGTGGACTGAAGATATATAAACTACTCTGCAGATGTCTTCTATAAAAATTATGTACATTTCCCTTATATTCCATAAAAATGCTTCAGAAGCATACTTTTATCACCACCACCCCCCCCCCCCACACACACCCCCACCACCACCAAAAAATTAACTTCTTTTGTCGGCGTTCGTCCCGAAAAAGGACGTTGTGAATCCTTGACATATGTATAAAACTTTAGATATGATTTTGACTGTTTTCATACGCCTATGACCCTCGTGGTTGGGAAGGGGTCCGACGCATTTCTGGCTTCTGCCCGGGGAGGGAACGAATGCTACTGGATCCTCAGCACTGGTATTTGGAATCACTAATAGCTAATCGCTCATTGAAATTGATTATTAATAATAAGAAGATGACGTTTCTGCAAGCGTGATACTGTAAACTGTGAGACCACTGTAAATTTTCATGCATGTAGTAAAAGACGACTAAAGAGGTTTACGCATGGGGCTAGCAACTTCACCATGTAAAACGAATTGCTACAGAAATCTCCTAAGCGAAGCACATGTGGGTGTTTTGCTACAGGATGCCTGTCAGAGGTTCGTGGCAATTGAGACCCGATACTTCACGTGCATCAAAATCTAGACAATATATTGCTGTTCTAGATTACAGGAGCGATTAAGGCAGAAGAGTATGAATGAAAGGTAGAAGGAAATATATTCACACAAAAAAGAAGCAGAAATATTGGGACCCCCTTAAAAGAAGACAGAGTGAGTAATAAATTAAAAGTATTGGGTTTTAAGTGGTTCCATGAAAGTTATGTGTAAGACAGAGACTATAATCTGACATATGCCACAGATATGTCGTAAAAGGCTAGTAAAAGTGCTGCGGTATAATTCCTCTAGGATAGAAGACTCTGCAACTCATGGATTACACACAGTGACCATTTAAACAGGTCACAAGCTAGCTGAGTGTGTGTTGACCTGAGACATATACAAGCACAAAGTAGTCATCAGTCTTGTGATAACAGTAGGGAATCTACCCTCTTGGTGATAGCTGGAAACATTCTGGCTGAATTCTTGCTCAACTCATCTCGAGAAGAACCTACTCCCAGAGAATATGGGTTCTGAGCTGGTCGCTGCAGCCTTCTCATTCCTAAATGTAGTCAAACAAGGCATGCTAGCTTTTAGTTTGGTATTCGCTGTCATGCTTTATGATGCTACACGTAAATATCAGATACAGGACGAATGGATAGCTGCTCAACCTCAGGTGCCCATGGTCCTTCACAAAGGTGAAACAATCAACCATATTAGATCTCCTCTTTGGTGATGACTGCGCCATAACACCTTTTCCGAACAGGACATGCAGATCACCATGAATGAGTTTTCAGGTGCGTGCATTAACTTTGGTCTTACTGCCAACACAAAGAAAACGGAAGTAATGTTTCTACCTGCTCACAGGACCTATGACGAATAAACTATGTACAGGTTGAACATCTACAAGCAGTTGATAGTTTTGCTTACCTTGGTAGTACCTTCACTAGGGAAGACTATACCGACTTTGAGGTCCACAGCAGGATGTGCGAAATGATGATCAAAGCATGTGCTGCTTTTGACAGACTACGAGCGAATGTTTGGATTGACAAGGAATCAGTGTTGCACCAAAGATTACGACCTATCGTGCTGTGGAGCTATCTAGCATTCTTTACGAATGTGATAGTTGTCCATCACAAGTGATGAAGACCATTCTCTTTGTTCAGCCGTGTGGACAGTCGTATCTCTTGCTGTGTCCGCTGAAATGGGTGACTTGCGCGGAGATTTGGATTAAAGTGAGGAAGAAACTGCGCCTTTTGTCAACCTCACTCACAGAGCCTAAGCTACCTTTTGCCAGTGGCAAGACATTTATCGAGACGACTGGAGATAGCATAGGATGCAGATTTTGCCTCAGGGTTACCACCGAAGCCTTTCCGTAAACATGTAACCCGCAGGGTAGAAAGGTGGGAAGGCATCTAACGCAGTTTGTCGTGCCTTTTCGATAACCACAAGAGGTCGTATGGACAACACTCAGCGTGTGAGTGAGTCTGGCATCTCTCCCCAGCTGTATTCAGTTCATCATAGTAGCATCTAAAATTCCCACACGCCATATTTACGAATGTGAAACATTGATATTCTATATCAGTATTATCAGGAAACTCAACAATGTCCATGTGAAAGGTCTCAAAAGGCTGTCCATGATCGGCTGACAGGAAAGCGTGCCCAGCCCTGGTCCTCAGCAGGACTCTGGCACCCATACGCTGCTGCAGAGAGCCGCGATTAGATGGACTGGGCATTCTATTTGCATGCCCTATTAGCGTCTCCCTAAGCAGCTGTTGTACGATGAGCTCATGATAGACAAGCGATCGTCAGGGGGACAGAAGGAACGACACAAAGACATTCTGAAAGTATCTTTGAACTGTTTCCTCATTGATTTCGCCTCCTGAGAGCTGCTTGCTCCAAACTACTCAGCCTGGCGCACTGCTATCACACGATGCTCGCATGCTTGAGAAGAGAATTATTACTGAAGAGCACAAAAACCGAGCTGCATGAAATAAAAGAATGGAATACGTCCCAATTAATAACATGTACCTCACGCATCTTATAGTTTGTTGTGCTCGGATAGGACAGTACAGTCATACGCAGTCACATCTGGATACACGTATTTTCTTCTTCTTCGTTTGTTCTCAATCTCCAGTTACCAAGTCTTGAAATGGGCTATGCAAGTAGTTTCCCGGAGAACAGAATGCGCTGTGTCATAGTTTACAGCTTGACTGCACGATATTTGTACCTTTCAGTCCGACACATACGACTTCAGCAGGCATTTTTTAGTACCGGGCTAGCCTTCCCTCTTCGATACCTTCTCCTTAGACAGTCTGCTCTGTTGCAGCTTGTTATCCATAATCACTGCGCAAAGGTGTAAAAGGGTCTTGGCAGCTCTGATTCGCTTGTACTGATGCTAGCAGTCAACTATGGGTCGCTGACCGCTGCAGCTCAGCATCTTGATCCAATACACATGTCTGATGCCATGGTCATCTTGTCATTAAAACTATTATTATTATTAGCCTTCTGGCTTTGAAAGAAAGCTCTAGAAACAATATCGTGTATTTGATTACATAAACAAAAAGAGTTAAAATCATTCGTTTTCTAGGAATTTGAAATAAACAAAATGTCCCATAATCCAAAGAACGATACTGGTTAAACAAAAATTTTAATTAGGCCAACGATGGAACAGTGAATGACTTGACAGCAGCCAGCGACTCATAGCTGGATTTTTGCAACAGGGTCAGTCACCTAAAGCGGACGAAGACCCTATTCTGTCTCCAAGCGGCGGTCTTGGAAACATACTTCAACCATACATCCTGGCTAAGAGATTACGGACTGAAGAGGAAACGCAACTCAGTCCCAAAAATGGTGTGCTGAAATCGGATGCACCGGGCTGAAAGGCGCAGATATTGCAACCCAGTTGTAAACTACGACACAACGTCACGAACGTCTTTTACAGAACGAACGCCGAAGAAACAAATATCAGCTACGATCATAAGTTGTTTTTATCCCTCCTTATACCTGAATGTATCAGATTTAGCCTCTCACAACAACGTATCTGTACTTGGACGAACGATTGCTAAAAGTACCCCAATACAAACACACAAATATCAGAACACACACACACAAATACCAGAATACAAACACACAAATATCAGAATACAAACATACAAATATCAGAACACAAACACACAACAAAGATAATATCATTTACAAAATTGAAACAGGCGCCGATATAAACTGGCATGGAAACCAGCTGAAACAATCGTTTTATAATTTCTGCTGATGAAGTTGAGATTATGTTATGCTATTAATATGTAATAGCCTCTGAAATATTGTTAAAGTTAACATTAACTTTCTAGATTATTTTAAGCTGTCTAACAATTTTAAACAAATTGGTGTTTTTTTTGGCTTTTGGTCTATTTTAGGCAACATGTTCTCGTATCCTGGAATAATAGTCTTACAATTTCTTATGTTGAAGATACGTCTATGTTATACTATTAGTATTTCATTACCGTTGAAATACTTAAGCAAGTATTAACTTTACAGTTCATTTTAAGTTGTCTAACGACTTTAAACATATTTTGTTTGTTCGGCTTTTGGTCTATTTTAAGTAAAAAGTTCTGTTATCCTAAGTTGTTTACACACCTTCTAATCTCAGTGATGTAGGGCACAGTGACATATAGTGAAATGTGACAAATGGAGGAGACAGCTTGGCAAGTCCTCACTGAAGACACGCAATTAGAAAAGAATAAAACGACGTGATAAACACCATTTGAAAAGCAGAACACTGAAGACGTATGGAGTCTATATTAATGTTTGACCGCCCCTCCCCTCCTCGTACAAAAGCTCGCCAAAATCCTCTCAACATAACGTCTTAAATATTTTCAAACACCCCCGCCCCCCTTCCCACTGTGTTTTGGTTAAAGGTAGCATTCTTTGATAATAATGTAAAATAGATGCAATATGAATTAAGTTCTGTTCCGTTAAGCATGCCAGCACTTCACTCCGGGCGATCCCCCAGTCGCTCAGTCTCCCTCAACACGTGGTGAAAAGTGTGGATACTGAATGCCCCAGTAACCAGCTGGTTGTAGATGCTCCTCTCTCCTCACAGGTATCCATCTCTGCTCAACACATGATTTATTTCAAAGTTCTGCAGCCTGTGGAGTGCCAGTTCTTCGATTGCAGTGATAACGTCAAAGAGACGGTCATTGGTCAAGCATATGTCACTCCTACGCACATCCAGAGATCCCACTAACGGCACCTTTAAAGCGAGTACACCAGCGTCTTCACTGCGATGGACACTAGCCTGACCAGGAGAGTAGATCTACAAAAAAACTCTTGAAGGCGCAGTGTCTCTATGTCAGCTATCCACTCATGATGTAGCCACCCCTTCTTTACCTTCCAAAAAGAGCAGCAACGATGGCGCCGTTCCGGCTGCGGGTCTAACATTGCTCTGGTGTTTTAGTTCATTATAGATGCCGTCAGGCCACGGATTTGCCTGGAATTCACACTGGTCAACAACTTACACTTGTGTTCACGGAAATGTGTCATTTTCCATTTGGACTGGTTAAGCCGTTCATTTTGTGTGTTTTCTTCCCTCCGATTATCCTGGCATAGACATCGGCTATATGAATTTAGTACTATGGTTAAACATGTATCGTATATTCACGTGCTAGTACACACGTCTGAACTTCACGAGATTGGTGCCTTTCGCCCTAGCTGCAGATAGTGTCAGTATTGGTGTGAGTGTGAAATGTAGACACGGGTCTATAATGGACTAGAACAGATGTCATCTCTTTCCCCCCCCCCCCCCTCCTTTCCGCTGCCTTGCTCGATACCTGTTTACGAGAAAGGTTTCGGGAGTTAACCCTGAGGAAAAATCTGCATTATGTGCTATCTCCAGTCGTCTCGATAACGTCTTGCCACTGGCCAAATGTAGCTCAGGACCAGAGAGTAAGGTTCACAGAAGGCACATTTTCTTTCTCACTTTAATCCAAATCACCCATTTCATCGGACACAGCAAGATAAAAGAACGTCCTCACGCTGAACAGAGAGAGTGGTTTTCATCATATGTGATGGACGAACATCATCACCTTCCAAAACAAGGACTGAGTCCATTTCGACGACTGTCTTTACACACGTCTCAAAAGCCACCAACTTGACCTCCATTATCATACTGGAAGTTATTATGTAAGCACCACTCCATCCAGCCGCAACTTTCCATTGCCCGCTAGAAGAGAAAAGCCACATCCCGATTTCAAACCGTACATCCCAGTTCCATCGGTATATACAGCATCATCAATCAGTCTTATCACTTTTCAACAATTGAACCGCCAGCTCTGCTTTTCCATTGCTCCACTCTCTGCATTCCCTGTCAAGGGCGATGGTTACACGGATGTAATCTGTAATTTCATCGCCAGTCTGAATCCGTGAAGCCGGAGCTTATATCGCCTTATCACAATAGAGGTATCCCATGTGTACCTAGGACCGGCAGATTACTTTCCTCTGGAAACATTCCAACCGCACTGTGACAGTGTGGGGATGCATAGCATGTTAATGGCTGTTACAGTTGCCATCCTCTGGCCAATACGTCTACACTATCAACAGATACACAGACGCATCCATTCCCTGGTAAATACGCCCACATTACCAACAGATACACAGGCGCATCCATTCACTGGTAAATACGTCCTTACTACCAACAGATACACAAACGCATCCATATTCTGGCCAATACGTCCACATTACCAACGGATACACAGACGGATCCATTCACTAGTAAATACGTCCACATTACCAACATACGCAGACACATCCATCCACTGGCCAATACGTCCTTTTATAACCTTTGGTTTCGCATGTAGAATCCAGAAAGGCAAACCTTTCATCAAACTAAAAATTTGTAGCAAATAGCAGATGAACAAAATTAATAATAATGTAGACTAACAGTACTTTAAAAAGAAAAGACCATAATAATATCACATTTCTTCAACCCTTCTCCCTAGTTCAATTTCATCACGAAATACTGGACACCACACTCCCACTCGCAAACTCCCGTTTTGTTTTGCTTGTGTGACATTACATGTGAAGGACCGAACACAAAACCAGGACCAATGCCCCCCCCCCCCCCCCCCCATATATGTTATGGGACTTGAAGAAATTGTGACAATAATAGGATGATTCAAATTAATTGTGGCATTAAGCATTTTAACAAAAGAACCTTTTGTGAAGTCAAGGATAACTCTGTATACAGCTCTTCACGTTTTCATCACTTTTAAGGAAAGCAAAAATGTGAGTTTCAAAGTTGTATTTTTCAGGAGTAAAAAACAAATTGTGTTTTCTCACAACACAACTAAACTGGCTCGTAACGTAGCCGCGTCACTCTCCAGTCCACCCAGTTGTAATTTGGCACCTGCCTGTGTTAGCGTTAAGGGTTGCATGGTGACGAGGAAGTAAACCGGTCATACCACCTCACAAAAAAGTAAACCTCATACAATAAAATGCAACACTTCATAGCCAACGGCAGCTGATCGGAATACCTTTGGCCATGTTTTAAAATGCTTGACTTATCATCTCCTAAAGGCTCACTTTAAAACTTCACATCCCAGCTGCCGTTACACGTTATGTATTCAGCAACAGGTAGTTGACATAAGGGTCATGTGTTGCGAGTGACTCATTGACAAGGTCTTCCCACAGAACACGAACGTGTGTGCTCGGTGTGCGTGGACAAGACAGTGTTTAATGCTGATGTGAACATAATACATTCTGTGTGAACTGTGACTGTCCCTTACCTCAGATGTGTCGTGTCAGCAGTTTAAAGGGGAAAGGAAACATGGTCCAGTGCTTTTTAGTGATGCACAAGATTAAGAGTTTAGGTCTACATGCCGAAGCTATTTTTTGTGACTGACGCATACTGACTGATATAACCGTAAAAGACTGCCTGTGATTGAGGGGGCGTACTGTCGTTAAAATAATGTTAAAACTCGTGACGAATAACAATGAAATGTGTGAGTGTTCTTACATAGAATAATTCGGCTAAACAAGGAGAACTTCCATATCGATCCCAAGATGATTATTGGACAGAAGAGAATGGAACAGCTGCATTATGTCCTCAATCATAAAACCTCAGCTCACTGTGAAGGATATGTCCTCAATCAACAAGTCCTTAGTACGTCCCCTTGCTTCTCGCTGTGGTCAAAGCGGCGCCAGGAAACGGCGTGGGTTCCCCTCGGGTTTCAAGCCAGTCCTGGTCTCAAAGGAGGTGGGACGAGTGCCTGCATCCTGAATTACCTGCAGACGTCTTGACATGTCTTGATGACCAGCGCAGCTTCTACCTCACTATCATCCACATACAGCGCACGTTACATCATCAAGACAAAACCGTCTGATGGTGTCGCCCCTCATCTCTTGCGATGGGCAACTAACTTTTTTGTTCCTTCTTCAACATAGATCACAAATTACCTCCTCCCCCCCCCCCCGGTTCTCTTCTCCGGGTGTGTTTTGGTCAGTCTCTATATGGATTTCAAAACAGTGACTGTCTGTTATGCATGTTATCAAGTAGGTGTGTATTTGTGGCTTTATCTTCCTTTGAGTTACAGTCTTCGTTAAATGACTTCTTTGTGATGTTGTGTGCCTCTGGATGTTGTCCTTTGTTCCATAATTTCTCCTGCTTCATTCAGAGCAGTTTTCCCATTATGTCGCCCCAGTAGGGTTTGCTGTTTCGTCTCTTGTCACATGGGAAGGATTTCCGTGAAGCTTGGACGCAAGTGTCGCTGGCCATGGAAACATCTTTAATTACATTATTTGATTTGGTGATATTTTGACAAATCTGATCAGCTTTTTCTTTGAAAAGGACCCAGTTTGCCTTTTGAAGTTTCAGCTAGGAGCCATGTTATATCACAAGAGTCATCTTTGCAACAAAATGAGGATTGGGACAGATGACAGGTGCCCAAGTGGGGAGCATATCATGACTGTCGAACACATCCTAGCCAGATACATGTCCAAATGGGAAACCGAACATACTGGTTACACCAAAAACGATGCCTATTACCAGTTGAACCGAAGAGAGCAGGTCGTTGTCTTCAGACTTCGCACTGGCCACAACAGACTGAGGTACCACCTATTCAACAAACTGAAGATAGGGTGTACCGACGAATGCCCGTGCGGTACTGGTAAAATGACCACTGAACATCTGCTGCAGAACTGCCCGACATACGAGGATCAGAGAGAGCAGATGTGGCCATTGCCAGTGGAACTGCAAGACAAGCTGTATGGTAGTGGCGAGAGTCTCAGGATGACCGCCGCTTTTTTCGAGAAAATAATGGTTACTGTCTGACTGTGTACGCAGAAGAAGAAGAAGAACACATCCTACAAAGCTGCATGCTTACGCAGGAAAAGAGAGAACAATGCTGGCCTCGTGAGACAGATATGAGACAAAAGCTGTATGGAGATGAAACAGCCTTACAAACAACGGTGTCCTTTGTAAGAGAAACCGGAACCTTGATCTGAGCATGAACGAAGAAGAAGAATTTCCTATTCCAGAGATTTGTAAGGTGTTTGGTACATGGTCATTTCCTTCCAGCTGACTGTTCACTGTTCTTGTTATGAATCGATGATTATCATCTGTTACCAGTGTCCTATCTGGTGTATATGTGTTTTTTCAATGCTCTGGAGTAATTTTTTTGTTTGTTTTTATATTCGCCTTATTTGTCTATTCCCCAAAGGCTGTGTGCGTCGGACTGTGGTTTTTATTTTGCGCCTGTCGGCCCAGTGCATCCGACTTCAGCATGCATTTTTTATGTAAAGGTCCGTTTCCTCCTGCATTTTCTAAGGATTTGCTTCCCCGGGGTAACGGCTGGTGCTGTGATGAGGATGGAACTCAGCACCTTAGGTTTATGAGCAGCGCCACTTAACCACTAGCCCATGCCGTCCCCACTCTGGAGTAATAACTTGGCCTGTTACCTAGCTGGTTTATGAGGATCAGTTAGTTTTCTATCACCCAATCTTCAGTATCTGCATGCATCTCTTTGATCAACTCACTCATATCCCCAGCTTGGGAAATTCCCTACTATAAGATAGTTTGGTCCTTAAGGATCACCTTGCTTTTGTGGCTTGGGGGATGCAGAAAATTTCATCATAATGATAAAGAACAAAGTGATACAGAAACAGTCCCTGCCAGAGGACACGCATGCTTTTTGGTGCAGTCATTCTGGAAGGAGGCCAACTGTGCCATTGCATATGGCAATGAAAAGGGAAGGATATACACA
Organism: Ariolimax columbianus; assembly: GCA_036924085.1. NCBI lineage: Eukaryota > Metazoa > Mollusca > Gastropoda > Stylommatophora > Arionidae > Ariolimax > Ariolimax columbianus. Next base: position 38,545,193 of record JAVGWX010000001.1, read on the forward strand.
CGAAAAACACCTGACATACAATAAAGACAATTCCCTTTCAACAATTAGGCATGATAAATTTACAACTAACATCTGTAAAATAAAATAACGTTATTTAAAAGACATGAGAATGATAAATTTTGAAAGCTAAAATTGCAAGTCCTCTACCATGGGTTGTTTTAATAAGCAAAAAAGCTGCTTGTATAGAGTTTATTAAAAACACTCTGAATATACACGTAATAAACACAATGGCAAAGGAAGTAATTTAATAGACAAAGAAAACTTATCTGCCACAAAGGTTAGTTTAATAATGACACCTTTTCTAAGGTGTCTAGTTGGCCAAACCCATGACTCACGTGGAATGCCTGTTAACCCACTTTCATTTCTGTTGTCTGCTGTGCATCTTTGCCCAGTGCTTAAAATATACTTGTCCTACTAATTCGTTGTTTCTACTTTGTTTATTGACCAGCCACAGAGTTTCCATATCATTTTGTTATTTAATAATACACATATTTCATGTGGTGGTAAGAACAGAACAAACAATGACACTTATATTTTCCATTTCTTCCAGATTTAATACATTACTGACTTTTATTACTGCAATGTTTATTTTATATGTACTTTCTTCCCATTCATTATCAGAGCTCTAACACTGTCAATTCTGAGTACTATAAATATTATTCTATTGTGTTTGTGTTTCCACATCTCTGTCTCCGTCTCATTTATCTGTAACAATGTTTGCTACAAAAACACATCTCCTTTATGTGTTTTATTAACTTATTTTCCAAAGGACATAATTAGCAATTTCAAATTGAATGCATTCAAAGTCTTACAGAAGGGTGTTATAATAGTTAATATAGTCAGCTTAACAAATTATAATCTCAAATTTTGTCAAGAACAGAGCCAGATTAATATGTGATGAAGCCCTAAGCTATAGAAACTTGTAAAGGCCAAATTTGGCAATTCCAATTTAAAGAGGCCTATTCAGACTGCATGGCACTAGACTGCAGCTTGTTTGGTTTATGACTATATCAGCTCCTTGTCAAGAATAACTCTCACAAAGTTAAGATAAAGCCAGTACACTTGAAATACTGAATGTTCTATTCATAAGAATACTAAGAATATTACATCTATGGAAGCACATTCTCAAATTCACTGGAGTAGTACCCAGGTTGACAAGAATAGAACCCCTGTAAGTTTCCATATCTGTCATAAAAAACTATTAAAGAAGGTTAGGCATAGGGCAAGCAACCTCATATTGTAAAAACCACTGCTGGAGCGAGCAACCTCATCTAGTAAAAACCATTGCTGCAGTGAGCAATCTCATCTTGTAAAAACCATTGCTAGTGTGAGCAACCTCATCTAGTAAAAACCATTGCTAGAGTGAGCAACCTCATCTAGTAAAAACCATTGCTGCAGTGAGCAATCTCATCTTGTAAAAACCATTGCTAGTGTGAGCAACCTCATCTAGTAAAAACCATTGCTAGAGTGAGCAACCTCATCTAGTAAAAACCATTTCTGGTGTGAGCAACCTCATCTTGTAAAAACCATTGCTGGACGAGCAACCTCGTCTTGTATAAATGGCTTGCCAGGGTGAGCAGCATCACCTTGTAAAAACCGTTACTAGGGTGAGCAGCCTCATCTTGTAAAAACCATTGCTGGAGTGAGCAACCTCATCTTGTAAAAACCATTGCTGGAGTAAATAACCTCATCTAGTAAAAACCATTGCTGGAGTGAGCAACCTCATCTAGTAAAAGCCATTGCTGGAGTGAGCAAACACATTTGTAAAAACCATTGCTGGAGTGAGCAACCTCATCTAGTAAAAACCATTTCTGGTGTGAGCAACCTCATCTTGTAAAAACCATTGCTGGAGTAAATAACCTCATCTAGTAAAAACCATTGCTGGAGTGAGCAACCTCATCTAGTAAAAACCATTACTGGAGTGAGCAACTTCATCTAGTAAAAACCATCGCTGGAGTGAACAATCTCATATTGTATAAATGGCCTGCCGGGGTGAGCAACCTGATCTTGAATAAACCATTACCGGGTGAGCAACATCATCTTGTATAAACCATTGCTAGGTGAGCAACCTCACCTTGTAAAACCCATTGCTATCAACCCACCACTACAAATGCTCAGAATCAGTCTTCTAGTACAGAGGTCAGCTGTAGTGGTGGTTCTATGCTTGACCTGGAGCGAAAATGCAAATCAATCAATGTCTCAAATTTAACAGAACAACAAGAGGTGAGTAGAAGGTGGTGTCCTTGGATAGAATGCACATTAAGAAAACCATATTATGACATTAAAAGGCAATCTCTGTTCTGGAATCCTCAAGGCAAGAGAAATAGAAAGATACCAAAACAAACACAAAGAAGAGAGCTTCAGACAAAAAGTTAAGGGCAGCAGGGAAGACACAGAGAGAGTTTAAGGGAGTGGCTGAGAACTTAAGGACATGATATGAATTTGTTGAAGGTATATGCTCATGTCCTACAGTACGTCAACCATTCTAAAATACAGCTGGTTAGGCCATATAACCAGACGACAAGACAAAAGATGGAGTACCATAATCACCATGTGGTACCCGTGCGACAAAAAAGATACCTCGGGGACGGCCCCCAACTCGCTGGCGAAATTCACTAGGCAAGCACAAAACACACGACCCCACAACAGACAGACCATTATTTCACTGGACGACATGCGCCCGCTACAGAAATGACTGGAACCTGAGTTGGGACCCGCTCAAGGGTGACCACCCCTTGGCAAAGAATGGATCAAACTAAGAAATTCTCATGTGCTCCACATAGAGTTAAAAAAGTTTTGATTGATGATAATGATGATAACTCAAATTGCTAAGATAATAAATCAACAAAATTAATTTCTAAATGAGATAAACTGAACACAGCATTATATTTTTTTTAATGTATATGCTTTCAGTTATAGACTCATCCTGCATATTTATGCTGTTAATCTCTCATTATATGAAGCAAGACATTCCAGCCATATTTACAAATTATAACTAGAAATCTGATTTCACTTTTGAACTAACAAACCTCTATCATCCTGAATGACTAAATCACTCTGATGGTCAAACTTCAACACACAGATAAAGATTACAGCTGCTACCTTTCCGGTTTTAAATAACTTTATTGAAATGCTAATCTTATCACAGATTTAGATAACAATGTAGTAACAATGATGTTGATAATGAAAAGCTATTTATAACTCAACTGTTATCACAAAGATAATGAATAAATTTACATTTCCGATACAAGCGTTCCTTGTTAATACAGCAAATTAGGGACCAAACCACCACTGCAATGCAAACAATGCTTTCAAACTAAACTCAATCTTTTTAACTTTTAAACAAATGTTTGTTTCAACTATCAATTAGTAAGTGCACAATAATGTTATGACTATAGCAATGATAAGAAAATAACATGAATTGACATAAATATATAAATATTGCATACATTAACCCTTTAACTCATTCATTTCCTTGGGTCGATACATCGGCTTTGGTTTTTTTTCCAGAAAACCCAGGAGCCGATATATTGGCTTTTGCGACTGTGTTCATAAAATCACATATTTTCAAATTCATAGTTCTCCTAAATGTTTTATTTTGGTTAGTGGTGGTAGTCCAGATTTTGTACTTTTCCTTTCGGAAGAGCTATCGTGGGTTTTTTTTAAACATTTTTATTTTTGTACTTGGAAACCATAATTGTTTTTTGGACGACAGCCTTAAATCTAGCTCATGCCCCTTCAGACTAAATAAAGTTTTTACAGTACAAGCTTGGTAATAGATTAATTATATTATATCTAACAATAGGCATTATGAAGATATCGTTCGTTCTGATAACAAAATTTCAATTTCTTTATCTAGTCTTAGTGGCAAGTCGAACGATGAAAGTGAAACTTAATCTACTGACAGGGCAGGGCCCTCTTTTTTTCTCAAGCAATGGTAGTAACAGTTCACATATTAAGTGAAGGTTCAAGATCCTGCACAGTCATACTAGTGTATATAATAAATATTGAATGCAACAGAAACATTATTTCTGAGTGTGTGTAAATTGTAAACACTCACGCTGTTGTTGATTGTGGCTTTTATTTTTTAACACGTTTCGTTTTCAACTTCACGTGCCTTCAGTAAAATGCAAATACTGTGAAAATAACTGCACCAAATTAGGTGTAACTTTCAGAACATCTTCTCTTGTGGATTACCGTAAAAAGACAGTCATGTTATTTGTGTATTGGTTTTTGGTTTCAATCTGAATAATGTGTTGATGAGGGGGGGAATTGTTATTCATAAATTTTAAAAATATTATGCAACTATAATCCCTCATACACAAATGTTCACCTCCATTTGTAAAATATGTGTATTCCATTGCATTCTGGCCTCAATTGTAAATAGTTTGGTATATAATGTGTGCTACTTCAGTGAACTTTTATTGAAGATAAATAGATCACAACTAAGTGATGCTGTGTTTGAGTTTTACATAAGAAAAGAATTGTCTTCAGAGGAACAAAACATTTGGGAGTGAATGAGTGAAACTGCTGTGTATGTAAATACCCCACTTCCCGAGGCATCCATGAAGAAGTATGACAGGTGGACCATTAATCTTAGACATATTTCGGGCTATACTGCTTAGATTTGGATATAAAAATATGACCTCTACACAGTACACACATTTCTGGAGATAACAAATATGACGGCCTCCACAAAATAGAAAATTGTGTCAATGAATTTGTAATGTTCGTATTAGAAAGCAGTTTAGAAAATTCAGAAAATGACTTTTAAAAAAGCTAATGACAGAACAAGCAGTTAAAAACATTCTTAACAATTTGAAGACCAATCAATTGAATTTAGATGGTGTTTACTTTGAAAAAAAAACAAGTGATTATTAAAATGACATGTGTGAGCAAGGTACGATTCCTGTCCTTCAGAAGATCAGATTAAGGTCCGGGGAGGAGGAGGGTGGGACGTAACTAACATAATGTATTAAGTACATTTGGTAAGGATGGTCTTCAATAAATATATTTCACAATTTACTGGCATAACAAGTAGGAACATTGGAGATGATTAGATCAGTCAAATTGAGATAGAATAATGAAATTAGAGCACATAGTTTTGTCATAGTAAATAATTTTCCTTAGATGTCTTAGATAACTAAGAATCAAATCTTTCAAGTCAAAATGTTACAGAACGATTCTCAGAATACCCTGGATGGAGAAAAAAACAATTATAGACATTCGGCAAGAGTTGAACATGTAGAACTGGTTTATCAATTTCATTTGGCCAGAAAATGTAAATACTTTGGTCCCATCAAGAGACACAATGGTCTTTAGAGAGCAGTGATGGAAAGTATGGTGCTAGGCAAAAGGGGCAGGGGTAGACCAAGAAGACGATGGCACCAAAATATCCAGGAATGCCTGGGTATGACTATGGCAGAGGCTGGAGTTTTGGCAAGAGTAATAGTTTTTTTTCAGACAGACTGTGATGGGAGCGGTGTTCTATAAAGAACATGCTACATGATGAGATGTCTACCTTGTGTGTATTTTCTCAAGAGCACAGAGCAACAAAATTTTACAGACAGGGCGGACAAGGTTTAAAGGTAATGTTTGTCATTTGCGTATGGTGACTGATGACTGAAAATTGGAAGTGTAGTTACTGTAGCAATGCTGAAGGAAAGAGTAGAGTTTCCTCATCTGAGTCTTCAACAAATATTTCATTCAGTTTTATGGTTAACCAACCCTTACCAATTGCAAACTCACCTACTGCTTTCTCACCTCTCTCAGCCTTCATAGCTTGGAACAGAGTTAGGGCCTTACTGTGCATTAGAATATGACTTAATGGCTCATTGTGGCTGGTTTATTTAACCTTTTATCTATACCACTTATGCTTTCTCTATATCATCAGTGAGGCTGTCTTTCTTCCTTATAACTTTAGTGGCCACTAGGGTAGCACTTTTATTATAATTTAAATACTTCTCCTTTAAATGGCCTATTTTGGCATTTAATATGTCATTCTCACAAAAATGAGATGATTCTTCTACAATGATAACAGTCTGGCACACCAAACTTAGCTTAGGGCCTATCTCAGCATTCAATATCTATTTCTCATAAAAACTTGTTCATTTCTAGCTTCTCATTTAAAGTATCAGGTTATCAGCTCTTCTGGGTTGCTATTTTAATTACTTTAAAATAATAATTTTAAAAAGTATGAAGTTTAAAGTTTTTAAATTGCCAAATTACTATACTGAGATACAAGGTACGCAAATTATGCAAACAAACTATACAAAAACATACAATGTGGTGCCTGATGACTCACTCGAAATCAGCTATGATGCTATGCATTGGCAATTTTGTAAATGCTAATTTAAAATTAACCTCTACACCTCACGGTAGAAGAGGAGCGACTAAGTAAGTAAGTAATTTAAAATTGAGTTAACTGCTGCTAAGCAAAGTTAGATTGTACTATGACAATAGCTGCTACTCTCCATCGCAAGTTATTTCAATAAAACTTTGTATTGATATTTTTAAAATATTGAATGAAATGCAAGACTGAAATAAAATGTAGATAGTCTCACCTCGTTCCATTTTGGATTTAGATCACCTTTCTTCACAGAAGTCTTTTTGCGGAATCCTGTATCGAAGGTACACAGTAACAAATGAAACAGCATATATTTAACCACTTTACAGAAAACAAGAGAACAAAACAAAAACAAGTTAGAAAGCAGACTAAAAATAAACTCTAAAAGCATAACATTTACAAAAATACCGTACTTTTATGAATAATCTACAATCAATGCACTCCAAGCAGACCTACAAATGCTCATATTCTACAGCAAATGGTGACATATATAAATACTGACGCTATTATTATTATATATTTATATATAGTTTTATTGGATAAGTTAGTGGGTGTGTCTGCTACATTTGTTTGTTGTTCTATGAGAAATATGGGTTTCCTCTTCTTTTTGGTGAAAGCCCACTCTTACAACTACAGCCAAGATTTAAAGTATTTCACATCATTTAAAAAAATAAGCGGTACCCAGACCTTAACTTTTAAGAAGCGCTGAAAGAAAACTGAAAAGCATCTTATTCATGAAAAATACTAGTTTCGAGAAAACTGTTGCATTATATTGTGAGTCATAAAACAGAGAAAACAGAAGCATTCTTATGAACACATTGTGTTCTCAATAGTATAATTGTTTATTATCATGATCTTTTTATGTGTGCCAACTAGTGAACTTCACACTTTTTTTTACTGCTGAAGAGTGAAGACTAAAAATGAAAATAAAAAATAACTCACCTTGGAATTCAAGTACCGCATAAGGGTCACTTTTTCCAACTGTCTCGGGATTAGGAACATTAGTTGCTCCAATAACTACAACATTAAGTGACATTTTAAAAAAAGCTCATGAAAAACTTTTTCCGCTTATAATAGTTACAACATTTCATCGATCCGTCCGTCAGGCCCCGTACACTCACTAACATCAACAAATAATCGTCTGGTGATCGCCTGCGCGATAGATGGTAATACCAGTGGATTGTGGGAAGTCGGCCGCGGGCTGTTATCGATACTATTCGCGGCGCTTGCAATTACTGCACGAGACCTCGATTACTTTCAACGAGTGTTGCTATTCTGGAGCTGAAAATGCATCGAAATAACTGTGGTACTGCATGCCCTGAAAAATCAAATTATCAAAAACTTCACAGGTGCCTTTGAGTAGGTCTTTTATATCTTTGATTGTGGAGATAGAGGAACAAACAAAGACGGAGAAATGTTTACTCATCCTAGGTTGGCTGATGACATAGTCATCCTCAACCACAGCGTCAAAGTAGCGGAGAAAGCATGAATGAGCTTAGCAGAACAATCGCTGCAGTTGGCCTACAAATCAATAGAAATAAAATCAAGTTCATACAGCTCAACCCTTTCTCCCCCAAAAAAGAAATGCGCCTTGAAACTTGTCCAGGCGAAAATGTAAAATCCTATATCTACTTTGGCCAAGAGATCACGAACTCCCATCCAATAAATTTGGAAGATCTCGCGAAGGGTAGCATCAGGCTGGCTCAGCTTCAACTATATACAATAGATGCGAAACGACAGCGCTAGAGATTACACCTTCAACAGCGGGGTTTCTCCAGTCATGGTATATGGCTGCGAGGTGTGGAACCTATGAAAAGCTGACCAAGATTGACTTCGAGTTGCCCAATGAGCGATGGAGCGAAGAATACTGAAGATTTCCCCTCGACATCAAATATACAATGTAGAAATTAGACATCGAACTTGTTTTACTAACATCAAAGTTGTCGCCCTGACGGTCGATTGAGGTTGAGGTGGAGAGATGGTCTGAAGGATGCCTCGAGTCCAACATAATAATATCAAGACAACATGTCGAAATGAGTTGAACTCAACATTTGACTACCTGGCATCAGACACACGTATCTGAACCAGAATTTAAAAATGTACAGAGTTTTCGATTAGATGACATACAGTTATTTTTAAACCAGGAAGACAAAAACAACATAATAAAGGTAGAGTGAAGAAATGTAATCGTAATGTTTTGTTTAGAATGGCATATAAATAGTTCAGAACTCAGTGCTCAAGCTTAGTGAAAGACACTATTTGCGGTTGATAGTTGCGCACCTTCGCCACAAAGAAGACACACTTTTTTTAAAAACTTCTAAGACCTTGCAGCAAGTTTCAAAGACGTCGCTATCGTGCAGAATAAAGTTACCAGAACATGTATTATTATATTTACGCACTCAGTAACGAAATTTATGGTTGCAGTAAATACATTCAGATAAATAAATCGAAATGGTGTCTGTCAATTAATTCGTTGTTGGAATCCAGGGTCGAAAAACGTACTATAGTAATGATGCTCCTGTGTATGTAATACAAGTGTATGACTTACTTACCTCTCTTAATGTATGAAGGCAGTTAGTCAAATCCAAAAAGAAAACCAAAGGAAATAATAACAACAATTTAAGAATCTGCAACAACTGAAAAATGGCCGATTAAAGCAAAGATAGAAAATACATAAGAAACGAAAATTAAAGTTGGAAAAATAGCTGGACGCGGTTATATAACACTAGAAATGGTAAAGTGAATGAAAACTGCAACTTCAGGACTGAAAGCCAGAAGTCAGAGACGTTCAAATCATCATTGGTATAAGACAGGGCGACATTTTATCACAATATCTTGTCTTACCGTTTATGAATGATGTCATCAAAGACTGTAAAAAGAGGACCAAAAAGTACTCAGTGGAGTACCGGTACTGGAAGATGAGACCAGTTTGTATTTCTGAGAAAGCGTTTGCCGATGATGTGTCTTTGATTACAAAATCAGATACACATCTCTAGACCAACCTTCACATCTGGAAAGATGAGCTGGAGCAGAAAGTAAGGGCTATTAGCAGTTCAAAAACAAAAGTCGATGTAGTCTTGAGAGAAGATAAGGGAGATGCCATTATGTTGAGTGAACAGCCTGGGCAGGGGGCGGGGAGTAGGTACGTATTGGGTAGGAATGCCATTACTTTTATAATTTTGCAAGAACAACGGCTACCAACCGATTCTTATTTATTTTCAGCTTCCAATTTCGTTCTTTTACGAGCAGAGCGGGTACGTGGTATCGTCAAGTCTTATCGTACATCTCCATAGGACTAGGCGCTGACCCCATCTCTCTTGAGACAAGAGGGCACTTAAAACTTGCGGGATTCGATCCCACAGTATAGCACAATTCTCTGCAACAGAACAGGTCCTTGCAGACTAAATGCACATATGCATAAAAGGAAAGCAGCACAGACTGCACAATGCACATGTCAGAGAGGACCCCAGACTCCAGAACACATCCTACAAACATGTCCCCTGCATCAAGGATTCCATGAGAAGACCTGGCCCGAAGAAAGAAACATATAAGACTAACTGAGAGTCAAGTGGAGCAATCTCAGCTTGGGTGGTTTCCGATGTTTGTAGAATGAAAGAAGATCAGGATTCCGGGGTAGCCATGGAAACCAAAGAGCCAAGGATCCAGAACCCCAGGTTAAGTTATAGTCTGCTGTAGATTGTCGAGTCTATTGGAGACCGATGAAAGACTGGAACCAATCCAAGAGGAAGATATGCAGCGAGTAGACTAGTCCGTCGTTTTTTTCTGGCAAAACTCTATACCCCAGAGTAGAAGAGGAACGGTTAAGTAAGTTATCAAATCGAGTGCATAAAACACATTTATCTTGACATCATCTCCGCTAATTTGTTTTCTTTCAAATACAGAAACCCACTTAACACTTGGCATAATGCTGGCCTGTGTGAACGCCCTCATTTGACCATAGCTATCTCCATTTTTTTCTAGCTAACAACCAATTGTATTCGACAATACAATTTTGTCGTGCACAGATGTATTTAATTACCTCTGTCAATATAATTTAAAAGTAATGTGATACGCTCAAGCTGTGTATCCTCGATTTCATGTGTCACTGGACCTGAGTATCGCGGGATTTACTTCAAAACTGGTATCGAACAAGTGAATGAGGGCCACAACATCACGGGAGACCACTCTGCTTCGAATACACGTGGGCGTGGTTTTCTGACGCATGTCGTAAGCGCCCACAAAATAAAGTTCAAGATTAGTATATTTCTAGCGGATATCAATTTAGCGGTACTCTTGTTATATAGTCTCTTAATGCCTGATACATCCTTACAATTAAAATACAATTAAATTACATTTTACGTACTGGAGTAATCAAAGGCCAGGACCAAGATTAACAACTCAGCACCTGTATTATTAAGTACACTTACCGGACAGATAGCGAGAAGCAAGTCTGCTAGAAAGGTCATTAGCGGCTCCCGATAAGATTGACACCAGATTATTGTGTAGCTCTTTTATCGTTGATTAAAAGCCGTGAAAAGCCTAGAAGACACTTTCAGCGTCTACAAAACAACGTAGATTGTATTTGGAGTATACAGTACCAAGAATTAAAATAGCAAGACAACTCAGTAAAGAGTTTATGTTGGTGTAGTCAGGACTGATAACTTATTATTTGTTTGAAAACGTAATGCATCTGTGTATTGTGTACTTACTAATGGAACGATCGAGCGGATAAGTAATATGATAAATTCGTTGGATAATGATGTTGTTTTTTTCATCATCGTTTATAATTCCAAATTCGCGCTTCAATGAAGTTTCTGACATTTGTATTTTTTGACAGTTTGTTAACATTGATAATCGACATACATACGATCTATCTAAACTAAATAAAGAAAATGTCGTAAACTGAAGATAATTAATTCTGAAAAATGTTTTACTAATATTTACTTCATGGTGAAAAAAATAGTACCGGCGCGTGTTAAATTTCTCATTATTTCACTTTAAACTATATCTCCAAATTAGATTCGCTATCGGGGATCAAGACGCTAAGCAGCGAATGAGCTGCAGTGGTCAGCGACCCATAGCTGACTGCTAGCGACAGGGCCAGCGAACCAGAGCTGCCATGACCCTTCTACACCTCCACGTGGTAATCATGGACAACAGGCTGCAGCACGGCAGACTGGCTAAGAAGAAGGGATCGAAGAGGGAATGCTAACCCGGTACTAAAAAAATGCTTGCTGAAGTCGGATGTGTTGGACCGAAAGGTGCAAATATCGCAGTCAAGATGTAAACTACAACACAACGCAGTCCGTTCTCTGGACTACATTCTGCTACTTAAGCCCTTTCAGGGTTTGGTAGCGAGAGATTGAGAACGAACGCAGAAGAAGAAGAAGAAGAAGAAGAAGAAGAAGAAGAAGAAGAAGAAGAAGAAGAAGAAGTAGAAGATTCGCTATCAGACATTGTACATTATTTCTTCTTCAGCTAAATATATTTATTGTATATCAATTCATGCACACGATGTGTTTGCAAGTAGTGTTGTCTCTGTCTCGTTTTCCGAGTGTTAAAGTTAAACAATGAAATACTACTGCAGTTAAGAACATCGTGGAAAAATTAAGGGCGAAAAGAGAATTGATGAACAAAATCAGAGTTTGGTGACAGTTGAGAAAACATACTGATCAGATATAGATTAGTCGGGGTCATGCAAAATTTACTGGCCCTGACCCTCACCTCGACTTCCCTGCATTTCCACTTGGAAACTAGATGTTGTCATGGCAACCTGACTAACGAGGTGTGGAATCAATGCTATTGCCGTTGTAGTGAGCGACACACAGATGAAGTCAAGCCTTGCACAGACGCATGTAGGACCCCGGTTTACTTTCATTAGGACGCTTGAGATGTAAGGAAAGCTAGAACAACCCGCCACTAAGCAGCCTTTTCAGGACGCGAAAAAGAGTAATCTTACTCATTGCGGGAATTAAACAATAAAATCAACAATATAAGTATATAGGAACGCCACGTTCTAGTACTCTATATGAGTTATCAATGGGATATATTCGAAATATATTTCATAAGTTAATTTCTCACTTAATCATCGTCTGATTCCAACAAATTGACAACAGCTCTCGGCTGAACGAACGACAGTCGATCTTTTTTCAACTAGCCTTCTTCCGATTTTAAGACGTAGTCCTGACATTTAGACCAATAATCTTTGTCTATATTTGAGAGGACGGCATATATTAGCTCTTTCATATCGCATAGTTTGACAGCTTTGTTTTCAGCTGTTACTTGTCCTTTAACTTTTGCCCAAACGAGTTCAATTGGGTTTAAGTGGGAATGTTAAGGTGGCAGTCTCAAACACATATGGCATGCTCTTGGATCAACTTGTCAATGGGAAATATCTTTTCCTTTCGTGTTTGCTTGACAAGGAAAGCAACTCAGGTTTTTAGATATGTTTCGTTAAATATTTTATAAATGGTATACGTTCTTTTGTGAAACAAATTTTTATTGCATCTTGTGTACTGGATAATGTTGGGATTTTGTCTTCTTGTGTCATTGCGTTTTGGAATGATGCGTTGTCCATTATCAGAAAAAGTCTCTATCTAAGGACGTAAGAACAGTTTTTTTCAATCCACTTTCTAAATATGCTACCATTCATCTAAGTATGTTAGTCTCGATTGTCCGTACAATTTGAAGGAAATACAAGTTATGCATTTTACAATTATTTACCAGCCCATTATGTCAGCTTCCTGCATGTGCTATTATCAAGCGCTGTCCTTTGCCACTTTTAATCGTTCCATCCGCTGACTTCTTTTTCACTTGTGTGGTGAGCATTTATTGAAGTTTCATCCACATACACAGTATCATAACATTGTTTTTGCATTTCGCGTACTTCACGTAAATACTTGCTTCTAGATGCAGCTTCTCATAGATGGTATTTCTCCAAATAGCATACTTTCTAAAGGTAAAGTCTTAGCCACTTACAGTTCTTCACAATGTAGATTTCGATACATCATTGTCATTGTGTGTTATCAGACGAGACTTCAGTTGCCGTAGTGCCACTGTTTCTTTGGAATCAAATATTCTACAAATCTCTCTTCTAATCACATCCCTGTCAACGCTATCTACCCGTTTTGATCTACCTTGCGTATTTGTCTTGATGGAATATGAAATTCCGTAGTCTTGGAACAATCGATCAAATTACAGTTTACTTAAACCCAAAGCGTGAATATTTCTCTTTTCAGGGTTTGAGATACTCCGATATAATTTACAACGTTTAGCTTCTCTACAAAAATATTGATACATCTTCAATGAAATTGTATGAAGTGTAAAAAAAGAAACGTGACTTTCAGACTCATTGTAGCCGCAAACGTAAACAATTAATTAAGCTACGCCTTTGACACAATTTGTGTTTACACACTGGAAGGCTCACTGGAATTGTTAAAAATCAGTGATCCATGGCCTACTACATTTGGCTGTGAGTGCGCTTTGGGTTGAAGCTGGAAAGATTTCATGAAACACGTGGAAAATGTTATTTTCAAAAATACTCACTATTATGATGGGGTAATCATTTCAAAACGACTGGTTTCATTAGGAGGGCTGGTTTTTGTATATCCTACAGAAAGAAAATGTATACCAAATGTTTGTGGGCAAGAAAAAATATTCAGATCTGCAGGTTATACGCAAAATTTGAAATATTTTGTTCATATTGAAGCTGAGATATTCAATTTTAAAACGCGACAAACATTGTGAAACGCACTATAATAATCTCAGTACGAGTATATAAAAACAGCAAGATTAATTTTATATGTTCATATATTAGCATGATTATTACTGGATGACCCGTCCTTCACCGGCGGTTACATTGTTGTGGGTCCCAACTTTTCTTCCAATGGTCTCTGCCATGGTCCGTGGTGAAACAGTGCCTAATGAGTCGCCTCCCTATAATATAGTGAATGTCGTTGCGGAATGCGAGGGAGTTAGACCAGCGCGTTGGTGGTCGTCCCCGTGGTCGCTTCTTGTCTCTAGAGTACCATAATGATGTCACTGTTCCATCGGTCGTCTATTCTTCACTGTAAGTGGTCCGCTCAACTATGTTGATCTTGTCTGCTGCGTAAGTAACTGTAATATGACTACACTGTAAGGAAGTCATTAGTGACAAAAATATAACTGACAAAGAAAGGCAGACGGAGCGGTAAATAAAGCACTACACTGAGCTTTACTCATGCGACAGTACGGTCACTCCCACGGTTCTTGATGCTGTTCAAGGCTTTCCTAGAATTGAGGTGCTAGTCGTCGAACCATCTTTGGAAGATCTCAATACATCCATTGACATCTTGGTCATGGGCAAAGCAGCAGGCAGCGATGGGATCCCATCTGATCTGATCAGGCAATGTAAAAACGCACTGTTAAAACCGCTACTCTTGTTGCTATGCCAGAGTTGCAAAGTGGTTATCATACCCCAAGATATGAGGGTTTCAACAATTGTCCCATTATACAAAAATAAAGGTGATAGAAGTGACTTAATTATAGAGGCATCTCACTGCTTATTGTTGTTGGCAAAGTCTTTGCCAGAGTGATCTTACTGCGACTACATAAAATAGCTGAGCGCTTCTACCCAGATTCACAATGTGGATTCCGATCTGAAAGATCAACGATTGACATGATCTTCTCTCTACGGCAGCAACAAGAACAATCACGAGAGCAGAACAAGCCTTTTTATGTTGCTTTCATCGACCTGACAAAAGCGTTCGATTTCGTTAGCAGAGCTGAACTCTTCAAAATTCTCTCAAAAATAGACTGCCCTAACAAATTGCTGCAGCTTATAGTGTCATTTCATGAGGTTATGAAAGGAACAGTTCAATTCGACGGTAATACATCACAGCCATTCTGTATTCAATGGGGTGTTAAGCAAGGCTGCGTTGTGGTCCCAATACTATTCGGAATCTTCTTTGCGATGCAACTGAATCACGCATTTTGTAATGCAACAGAATAAATTTGGCTTTTTACTAGATCAGATGGCTATCTGTTCAATCTTGCGATAGTCAAAGCTAATCAGGGAAGTTACTGTCAGGGACTTGTTATTTGCTTATGACGCTGCAATTGTCACTCAAAGTCTGCATTAACTCCAGAGATTGATAGATCGCTTTTCCCATACGTTGTAAATAATTTAGCCTCAAAATACGCCTGAATAAAACAAACGTAATGTGACAAGACGTAGATACCATCCCCATCATCACTATCGATAACTACGAACTGGCAACTGTGGACCAATTCACTTACATGGGGTCCCTCATAAATGATAAGCACTTCCTAGACCCCGGAATAAGGCAATCGCATTGGCAGGGCTGCTACCATATTTTCTCGTCTCACAACAAGTTGTCTGGGAAAACCCCAAACTTACAGTCGAGAGCAAGGCCATGGTCTACAATACCTATGTTGTCAGTACACTTCTATATGGCAGCGAAACGTGGACTACATATGCCAAACAAGAGCATAGGCTCAACACATTTCACATACAGCGCATGAGATCCATCCTTGGCTTTTCGTGGAGAGAGATAGGGTGACAAATGCGGAGGTGCATTCTCGCACCGATCTTTCAAGTATGTACACCCTCTTTCGCGACAACGAAGACTGCGATGGCTTGGTCATGTTCGTCGCATGGAAGACGGTCGTATCCCCAAAGATATTCGTTATGTTCAGCTGGCGTATGGTAACAGAACAGCTGACCGACCATAGCTGCGTTCAAAGACGATGTAAGCGGGACCTGATGGCTCTGGACCTGACACCTTGGGATAACATAGCTGCAGACCGATCTAAATGAAGATGCAACCTGAAGAGCCACCTCAAGCTGGGCGAAAATAAAATTATGCAACACAGGGAAGCGAAGAGATAACGCGGAAAGGAAAAGGAAATCCAAAGCTCAGTAGAAAGTTGCTACTCCAAGGCCCCATCAACCTACAGTCAAACATGACTGAAATGGGGCTACTCCAAGGTCCCATCAACCTATAGTCAAACATGACTGAAATGGGGCTACTCCAAGGTCCCATCAACCTATAGTCAAACATTACTGAAAAGAGGCCACTACTACTCCGCAATATTCTATTTGGTGGTTGCAACAGTCATTTGTGATAAATGACAAGAAGTGACTTATGTACATTGGCGCTATGTTTGCGTCAGTTGGTCGTTATCAGTCCGTTCTGTTGGTCGGCTTTCTGCATTGCTTTATCGTTTCCAGTTTATTTAGGTAATTATTTATTTATAATTCTGATGTTATATTATTAATATTTTAGAACGTGTACCCTCTCAAAGATAGGGCAGGGAAAATAATAAGTGAGACCATGGATGCTGCTTATCTACTCGATCAGTACTTTGGTACAGTCTCTATTTAAGATGACTGCTTCAAGATACAAGAGCCCATAAATATTTTCCAAAAGGACATGGATACAGAAAGATTAAAATCGGTATGCATTACTGAGGAAATGCTTTTTAAACAATTAGAATGGCTGAAAGTTAATAAATGTCCGAGTCACGATGGTATTCATCAAAAATTGATGTTTGAAGTTATAGACATGTTATCAAACCCGTTGGCTATATCATGTCCTCAAACACTTAGGGGAGGGGAGGAGGG
Source organism: Ariolimax columbianus (assembly GCA_036924085.1). Taxonomy (NCBI): domain Eukaryota; kingdom Metazoa; phylum Mollusca; class Gastropoda; order Stylommatophora; family Arionidae; genus Ariolimax; species Ariolimax columbianus. The sequence goes on from JAVGWX010000001.1 coordinate 38,562,163, forward strand.
GTGTGAATTGTTTCAGGGGATTGGAAAGATGGAGGAGTGCTCCCCTCGTCCAAAAAACATCAGATCCAGCAAATCATAAACTGTTAATTGTTGAGCCAATGATCAAAGAAAACATTGTATCGCACTTGGATAAATGTAATCTACCCGTAATCAGGAATGGGCATAAGTTTATTAAAAAAATCGAGCTTAACAAATCTATTAGAATTCATGGATGTGGTTACCAAAATGATAGATGCAGAAAAGCCAGTGGACGTTATTTAATAGAAGATGTGTTTTTGCTAGCCAGCCCCAGGTGGGCGTCCAGAATTTCACAGGTGTTATAGCATTTGGAGTGTATGGGGTGTCAGGGAGGGATAGTACCTCTAGTGGCTGACATGTTGTTCCCTATCTTGGGTAGTTTGTCCATTATTGGTCCTGTCCTGGCACTCAACTCTCACTTGTGGCTCCACGTAGCTGCCAGCATGAGTCAGCAACCACACCCCGGGCAACGGTCTCGACATGACCGACTAAACCAAGTGTGAGTAGCCGATGGGTCTAATAAACCCACGGTGATATAGGGCTTGTCAACCTAAGCATGTGAAGACTGGATTCGGCGGACTGGGCGGAAGAACCACTGGTTGGACTACCAGCAACTCGCTGTGGAGCGTTTGGAGCAATGCTAGACACAGAAGATCCCTTTGGTCGTTCACTGCATCCGGATTACTACTCCAGTCGTCTTGATCATATCTTGCCACCGGAGCAAATGAAATCAGGACGAGAGAGTGAGGCTGACGATGCGCAACACTCTGGCCCTTAAATCTAATTCACGCGCAAGTCATATTGTCAGCTCATCACATCATCGTTTAAATTCCTGCGGCGATGATTGGCTAATAGCAGAGCGGCAGGTATGGAATCACTGGCAGCCATAGCTGTGAATCTGCACGTAGGCGGCTCGGGCTTTATGGTCGTCCTACACTGAACCCGAAACAGCAGTGGGTCTCGGCAGCCATCTGAGCGATTAAGCAGCCCTTTAGTGTTCGCACTGCTTACCTCCATGGCCTAAGGAAGGGGATCGGATTGGTTTGATCAGCCACCTAAGAACCCACTCCAGGATTGACAGATGAGAATGTGTTCCTCTTCGCAAACACTGGACAAACAACAAGCGTTTGTCACCCGGTATAAGAACTAGGTTTGGGCCACTGTTGAAACCTGCTAAAGTTTCACCAAAACCGTTCCAAATCCTGAAGGACATCAGGTCTAAACAAAATACGCGCCTAATCCTCCTGTACTGAGCTATACGCTCCTGATCTGTTTAGGTCTCCTATGCTTCCTTTATATTTGTCTGCAGCACTCTTCTCCGTGTAGTTTTGACCTGCCTCTACCTTTCTTATCCTGAAGATAACAGAACAGAGGCTACCTAGTAATGATGTCAGATGATTTCCTTAATGAGTGTTCTATTCAACACCAGCGTCGTTCTCCCACTGAAATCTCTCTGATTCTTTCTAACAGTTCCACATTAGTGAACCTATCAAACCATTTCAATTCCTCTATTATGCGCATGTATTAATTTATTAAAGACTATACCTTTTTGGGTTGCTATTGTTGCTCTCCGTATTTCAGAACCAAGCAATGGAACATATTTTATATTGAAGTTCAAGAGTAGTTTGGGGGTTTGGGGGGTGGGGGTGGGTGGGGGGGGGGGGGGGGTATTGCAATTAATTTCTTTATTTCTTTATAAGTTCGTAAGTTCAACAGTGCATTGAAATCTCCTTTCGCTTTTTGTATTCTTATTTTAACATCTTTCTTGTATCTCATACTTGGCCAAAATAAGTTATATTGCTATCCCGATATACAAGTATAACTGATTATTCGTATTGTAGGGGTGCGTTTTTCAACGCAATCTGATTGTCCTTAATTTGCCTTTATTTGGATCTTAGTTTTGTTATTTTCCCCGCATATTCCAAGCCCCAATTTGTGTGACGGCTCATCAAGTATACTTATTTTATATTGAATCTTCTTCCTCTTCTTCGTTCGATCTCAATCTCCCTCTACCAAAACCTAATAAGGGCTTTGCAAGTAGCAGGATGTTATCTGGAGAACGGAATGCGTTGTGTCGTAGTTTACAGCTTGACTGCGATATTTGCACCTTTCGGTCCAACACATCCGACTTAAGCAGGAATTTTTGGGTACCGGATTAGTCTTCACTTTCCGATTCCATTCTCCTTATCCAGTATGCGCTGTTGCAGCTTGTTATCGAGGATCATCTGGTAGAGGTGTGGAAGGATCTTGGCAGCTCTGGTTCGCTTGCCCTGTCGCTAGCAGTCTGCTATGGGTAGCTGACTGCTGCAGCTCATGCGCTACATTAAATTAAATCTGATTACGGTTATGGAAGAGAGGACCCAAGTCATAGCAAAATCCAAATCACTGAGTTGTTTTCTCAAATTCAAATTGTGTTGATTGATGCTGTTGTCTTTATAATCTAACCAATAGTCAGCAATAAGAGAGACGGTGATAAGAAACAACAATGGTGTACATCAGTTCGTGCCAGAAAGGGCTCATGAAGTTGACCTCCATGTTGAACACAACATTTCATATTTTCAAACATTATTATTCCCATCTTGGTTAGTGAACTTCAGGGGCATTTCGTGGTTCTTGTGCAACTTCTCTGTTTAAGCTATCAAATGCCTTTTCATAATCCAGGAATCCAATATAAAGTAGTGATTTCCATTCCACACTTTCTTCAACTATTATACTCAGTGTACCTATGTGGTTTGTACAGGATTTGTTTTGTCGAGTTTGTTTGTTTTTCTTTAGATGCATGGCTTGTGAAAAAGGGGGATAAGCAAGTAATCTTACAGGAAAATGAAACACAGTTGAAAACATTACTGTTTCCCTTTGGCCACGTGAAGGCTTTGCATTGCTTTTTAGGATCAACTGTCCTAGCATGGCCTGGAGTCTAACACTGTAGCTTGTCTTTTACGTCGTCTGGAACAAAGCAGAATGAGTTGAACTTGCATTAGTCGATTTGTGTAGCAATGTATTTTACGTGATGAAATTGTCAGACCCATTCACACCTCTTTTCAGTCTTTATATCGTATAAGTTTTAAGGGATGATGTTACTAGATCCATTTACAACTCTCTTTAGTCGCTTTTATAACTATATGTGTTTTACGTCATGTTACTAGAACCATTTGCAACTTTCTTTAGTCGCCTTTATATAACATATGGTTCACGTGTTGACGGTGCTAGAACCATTCACAACTCCCTATAGTTGCCTTTATGTTACATTGGCAACAGTGTACCTTGTCATGACTTATCTTGACTCTTCTTTCCCCGGAATGTAGAGGTCATCTTTCCTTTTTATTGTGGTTTATAATTTCTACATCATGAGGTAACCCACTACATGCCCATGCCTCCTTAGCCGCTTCTCACAACATGCCTGGCAGGTTACGGTGTAATTATTCATTGTTCCCAATTCGGACCTAGCTAACGCACGTGTGACACTATGTCTTGCGTTACTATAGTTACAGTCATAGACATGGTATTAGATTAGAACTCAATTTTCACAGAAAATTCAGCACCAGTCAACCTAGATGTAAATATGAATATGGCTTACTGTTAGAATGAAAATCATTGAGGTACGCAACTAGCCAACCTACCTCACACACATGCTGTGACCTCGCACAATGAAGTATCTAACACTTCCTCCCCGACATCAGTGTCTGCTGTGGGATTACCTTAACCTTTACATAGTAACACGTAATCGAGCATGTGTCCGTAGTATTCATCTAGGCCAGGGGGTCTCAAACTCTCGGCTCTGTGTGCTATATTTTGCGGCCCGCCACTGATTGACGTTTGAGTGTTTGGTGTATAATATACACGTCAGACAGATACATCGTTTTCACTTGAGCTGTTGGCGTCGGCTGTTCGTAATAGGGCGATAGGAGAAAGGGCCTAATTCTAAAGTTCTTAGCAAGACTAACATGTTGGGTATTCATGCGATTCTGCAGAAAGCCCAGAAGAGGTGGGCGGGGCATGTTGTTCAGGCGCCCAATAAACGCATCCCCACGCAGCTTTTATACGGTGAGCTTAGAACAGGCAGACGCTCATTGGGAAGTGGGGGTGGTGGCTGAAGAAGCGCTACAGAAACTCAATTTATGTGTCTCTGAAAAGCTTCAATAGTGATATCCTCTCCTTGGAGCAGCTAGCTCAGAACCGTTCCACCTGAACCGCTAGTATCACCAAAAGTGTTCAGATTGTAGAGCGACATGCAATCGCGGATAACCAGAAAAAGCTCTGGAAAGAGCAGAAAGCGCGACGATCCACAATCGACACCTCAAACGTGTGTCCTGTGTGCGGCAGAGCCTGTCGTGCCATGATTTGTCTTTATAGCCATTGGAAAACGTATCTGGCGGCAGAAGTCTGATTATATCGTCATCTTCGCTTGCGATGGGCAACAATGTTAGTGTATGATAGGGTATATGGCACCCTTCAGCAGATTTACCCGCTAGTCGGAAATATTAAAGTTATTGCCCATCGCGAAGCTATGATAGCCACAATATCAGACGGTTTTGTCTTAATAATGTGATGTGCGCTGTATTTGGATTTTAGTGAGGGAGATGTGCGCTAGTCATGAATCTCACGCGTATCCCAAGTTACCTTTGATCAGTGGCAAGACTATTGGTCGAGACGACTGGAGGTAACTCGGGATGCAGGCACTCTGGTCTTACCTCTCGTGAGACCAGGGGTCGCTTGAAACTTGAGGGATTCGATCGCCCACCGTTTCCGTTCATCATTGTGAGAGGCGAGTGCCTTATCCTCTTGACTACAGCGACTCCCTAAGTCGGAAATAAAGTGCTATCTAAGCCTCATTTTTTTGTGACGTGGGGTGACCAGTTCCCTTCCTCGTTCCTCGTTGCCGCTTCCTTCCCTAACTGTAAGGCAGGTACCCATATTAGCTGGATCGACTGGATCGTAACGGCGGTAACGACGATAAAAACCATACATTTGCCGTGAAAAACTAATACTTTACTACTATACTAGAGGCTTCACTAATCTATGTATGGAACATCCGTTCAAATATTGAATAATATTTTAGGTCATTATCTTCTTCATTACACGAAACATTATATAACAAAAGAGAAAACATCTATCAAATGTCAGTTTATGTACAAAAAAGATATTTAATTAAGTAAAGACCCTCATAACAGAAGATATGAGTCTTGATATAAGAAATTAGTAAAATGGCTACTTAGCATGCAACGCAACCCGCAACAAATTCTCAGAATGTTAAAAACAAAACTATTTTAAGAAACATACTAGGTTTTTAACCAGAGCAAACACAATGTAAAATGTGAAATACACGCCATCAAACTATTATTCATTTCCACGGATTTTGGTTCAAACATTAGCAGAGATCTTTGACCGATCTAACCCATCAACGTTTTTCACGGAGGGATCACAGTAATCACCATCTCCGCTTCTATGCTGAGTTGTTTGGTGCAAATGAACAAACTGAATAATAATCTAATATTTCAAATAGATGACTTCATATTTGTTCATTCAATAATGGTTGTTTTAGCATTGCTGTATTAGCTATTACTACCGTTTGATACAAATTGTGGATTTTGAAGGGAATTATTAATTACTAAATGTAATTTGTTCTTTCTCATGACACAGATTTATAACATAGATTTATTTTCAAGATGTATTGACCAGAATCTGCATTTTAAGCTCCTCGAAAGATGTTCCAAAAGACGCTGAAGTAGGAAACATATTTTACAGAATAACTGTGAAAATGTGTCATTCTACTCATTTGTAGGTTACAGCTCAATACTTCATATTTTTTCAAAGGGAGCAGCTAAAAGAGTTTATATAATGTTAGACAAGTACGCTAAGATGTACTTTAAGACTTGATCTAATTTAATGGCCAATCTAATAACAGCTGTTTATCGCAAGCAAAGATGGCGAGATAGTGTCAGACTTGTGCTTAACTTAACGTCTTTATACTGGTTTAGAAGACTACAGAATCTGTAAACAGCCAGTTTCTTTTACTTGCACTTGACCTAAACTTATCTATGCGGACCAAATATATTCTTGAATGTATTGATTTACTCTCCCTTCACTATTTCCCGTGGCAATGCATTTCAAGCATTCACCCCTTTCTGACTAAAAAAATATTTACCGGTATCTAATCTGGGCCTTTCTTTAATTAATTTGTACCTGTGCCCTCTAGTTTGTGTAGGTGGCTGTACCTGTGCCCTCTAGTTTGTGTAGGTGGCTGTACCTGTGCCCTCTAGTTTGTGTAGGTGGCTGTACCTGTGCCCTCTAGTTTGTGTAGGTGGCTGTACCTGTGCCCTCTAGTTTGTGTAGGTGGCTGTACCTGTGCCCTCTAGTTTGTGTAGGTGGTTCTATTTTGAAGAAACAAAACTTGTTATAACCTAATTTATCCTTTCCGTTGATTATCTTATAAACCTGTATTAAATCACCTCTAGATATAATCTCATATGACTTTAAAGTCCAATCCTGATGCGCCACTTAGCTGCACTAGGGGCACACGTGTGTTTAGTCGACTGCTGGCTGGATCATAATACGTTCTGGGCATCGAACGTGAGATCCAAGATGATGGCTTCCTTCCCTTTGGTTTAGGAATTAAGGTGTCTCGGACTGAATAGATTATCATGCGCCATGTACCTGATACGCATGCCAGTAACAGAGCCGTGTACAGCACCAGAAGGCATTGGCACAGATGTTGCCGGACAATTCCCCTATGAGCAGTAATATAGACATCATGAAACTGTTGTCGCTGGAGCACGAGGAAGGAAACCGTTCTGAAGCTGAAACAAATCATTTATCATGCCATAAAATGTTTGATCAAAAATTAACATAAGAGAATTCATAATGCAGCAATATGTAGTAATAGCTTTCTAGGTTACGGGGTAGAAGCAAAAGAAGAATACAGGTTTTACCTTTGTGCGGCCCACGAGCTATTAGAGATATCCTCACGCAGCCATCAGGAAAGTTTGAAGTTAACACCTATGATCCACACAATAAAGTATGTCTAGATCTGGATATAAGGAGGTCAAACATGCGGCACGCAGATAGGTATAACAGCCATGGTCGAGTTAAATGGAGGAGAGCCCTTAGGCTGATCCATGTCTATAAAGTTGTCCATGGCTGATCGGTCTTTGCTCTCCCTTTCTCTCTTCTAATGCAGTATTTTATGGAACCCCTTACAATGGTAGTGGAATGATAGTGTACACATGTCAAATAATGGACTTGTACATAATTGTGTTAGTAAGGTTCATCTTCTTTACTTGTAATTATTATTTCCAATATTTTTATATATAAACAAAATAAATAAACAAAATATATAAACAAAATAACCCGAAAAATAAAAACCTTTAAAATAACATGTTCTCGTTTTTCTCTAAGAGTTTTGTTTTCTTTAGATGAGCAGCGATTTGAAATTGCGACACGTTGTTTAGTTTTTAACGTTCTAGTGATTTCTCAATCAATTCTCTCAAAATGAATTGTTCATCATCCAAACTGGCATGGAAGGAAATGTGCGGAGAATTCCAGGCAGCGAGTTGTAAAGAAGTCATGTTTTTATGTGACAGCCATTGCAAGATAAGTATTGATTTCTGAAATATATATAACGAGCAACAGAATAGAAAGTAAAGTAATGAGCAGCAGCCCGGAAACGCATTGCCACAGGATATTGATGAGATAAGGTATTAGACCTGCGAGAAATCTTTAAAAGGTGTCCAACTAGCTTAGTCTTTCGCCATTAAGCACTAGCGAATTATTTCCGACCAATGTTGCCGGTAGACGAACAATGAACAGTGATAATTTCAATTAAGGAACATGGTAAGGACGGTAATAAATGGACATTTCGAGGCAACCTTTTTACGTTCCTTAATTGTGACCAGTACTGGTCATTATTTGTCTAACTGCGACACAAGTATCTAAGATCTGGGTGATATATTCTTGGTGATAGAAGGCTAGGAAGTAATTAAGTCTTTTAAATATGTCTAGATCAAACTCGGCTTGTATTCCACAGTAACAAGTGCTGAATTACGAAAGACTAGACTAGTTTGACACACCATCCAAACTGGCACCAACATTATTTCTGTATATGCATACGAGACGCCTGCAAGGGAAAGCTCATCATTACCAATGGAGAAATATTGCGAATGAATCCAAACTTTGCGTGTACTGGAGTATACGACTCAAACAACTTTTTCAGGGCATTTGCAGAGGGTTAATTATGTGCAAATAAACTGATATTCTAAAAGATTCACTGGAAGGAAAATACGTGGATTCCAAATGTCCATAATTTCTCGGATGTTCCTTGATTTACTCTGAATGGTCCCATCTACTGTTTGCTTCAAACACCTAAAAACTCTCTTAAGTTGGAAATGTTACAACCCAATGATTTTAGGAACTTCATTGCCTCTTTGAGATCCATTTCTGTGCTTTACGATCACCAGATTGTTTGGTGAAATCTTTTACTGACGACACAACCATCAAGAATATCCAACTTTTCTACTTTTCAAGAACTGTCATTTTGCTTCTAATCGCTTTGTTGCTTTAAGATCTTCAGCGAATTTGTCCCAAGCTCCCTTAATTCTCTCATAGCTAGTGTCAAGTGTCTTTGTCGCATCATCATGAGCAGGCCAGCGAGTATCACTGAGCCACTTTACAACAGGTAAACACCAAGAGTGTCAAGGAGAAGCGTCGGCCTGAGCGTTGATCTGTTAAATAAACAGAATATGTTTTTAACTAATTCAAGCTATTCACTAGCTGGAAAGATATACAACAGAATAGCACACATCACTTAATTGGTTCGTTAAGCTTGTAATGTATTCAGCAAATGTCTTTTTATTTCATTAATTCTAGCTTGTAAACATGTATATTTTCCACATTATCATTTGACTTTATTCTACAATTGGCAATATCTATGTCGAACGTATACACACAAGAAAGGCAAAAATACTTTGTGCTAGCTCTGCAGGACTGTGGCTCTGTCTCTCAGTGAACTGTACACTTCACCCAACTGGGGCTTCCATCTGCAGCAGCGCATGGCGGTTTTTTCTGTTACTTTGAATACGCTTGTGCTTTTCCATTCGTTTTTGAAACCCGGATTTGTGCGTGTACATTATATTTTGTATATATATGTAGGGCAATACATACATTATGCACGCGACAGACTCAGTCGATTAAAAACGACACTCAAAACTAAATACCGGCACAGCGCGCCATTAATTTATGGAAAATAACATGTTTAATGGACTGTTTTTATTTAACTGTTATGCAATATTATGTATTTTAAGCGATTATTTTATAACGTTATGAAAGCTATTGCAAAGTGCAAACATTTTCCTATTATACGAGGAAACTAAATGAAAACCGTAAAATTGCGATATCAATTGGAAACACTGCTATTGTCGTACAAGTATTAAGGACTTGAAAAGTGTCTTGCATGTGGTATTACAACGCAGACGAGACATATGACGCCATTGTATTTGTTTGTAAGTGGCCGCTTCACTAGTGACATACACCGAATATGCGCAGTCTTCTGTTATCCGTCTTTTTACTAGCAAAGGCGTGAAACTTACCGAAATTCATCGGCGAATGTAGGTCCAGTACGGTGATGCATGCATATCAAGCCACCAAATGTACGAGAGGAGTTCTGGGACAATTAAAGCACTTTTACACTCCAATCAATGCTTAGCACACGACGTCATCCATGATGTGCTACAATTCCACAAAGTATCTACAAGGTGAGGGTCATGGCAGCAGACTCAAGAATTGAAACAAGGAGTTGATGCCTGTCAAGAACTTATGAGACGTTTTGAAGCACAGGGTGAAGGTTTCCTGGTGAGAATTGTTACTGGAGATGAAATTTGTTTTCACTGCCACAAGCGAGCGAGCAAGGAATGGCACCATCCATTTTCACATCTTGCCGCAGTCATCTATAGTGACGATTCTACTGACCTCCCTTTTGGAATGATCAAGGCATTATTTTAGAGTGGTGCATGCCCATGGGGAACACTATAACATGTGTAACGTATACAGATCTTCTGAGAAATCTTCTTCGACCCGCAGTCAAATCCAAACAACGTGGACTTATTCTTCCTCTTTTCCTTTTTCGCTCTCAAATAATTGCATATATTTTCCTCATAAACAATGCATGTCTTCTTATGCTTCTCTGGTCGTTAGTTTATCTAACAATTTGGTTGCGTGGGGACATGTTGTCACTCGTGGAGTCGACAGTGACTTGTTCGTACTCTTCTTTACATACTTCTGCTACATCAGATTCTGAATGTCCCCTGTACCATCTGAGTTTTGACTATGCTGAAATTATATCCCGTTTACATGCTGTGTGGCAAATTGAGGTTATAGTGTTAGATCCATATTTTCTTGACCAACGACACAGTAGGGTTGATGCGGGCAGCATTAAGCCGGCCGTTTAAACTATGTTTCAGAGACGTGTTTTGGTGACCAATGTATTTGGATGGTGTTGATTTCGGTGCCATTTTCTATCGACAAAATATCTTACACCAATTGGGGATCGAACCTTGATCGCGCAGACGTGCCAAGTAGTGCACTAACAAATGCGAAACCGGGACTCATATGTTGATATTATAGCTGGTATTCATGAGTGTCTCGTACAGACTGTTCTATTCGTTGTTGTGTTTTGGTTACTAAGAACCATTATGACTGTAAATAGAAAAATATCTTGTCTCTGACAAAGTCCTTGTTTTCCACGATGAAGTTATTCTCATTGCTTCTGCCTCGGCTGCGTTAATGTTTGATAGAGTTCTAGTGGCTACTGAGTTGTTGATTTCCTGTCCATTTTGTAACATTTTGTGTAAACGCCTCCCGTTTCATTTTTCATAGCTCTCGCAGCTGATCAATGCTGTGTTTATGTCGGTCTATTATATGACTGAGTATGTCTTTTTAATATATTCAAATGTAATATATTTTCTCTCTGTTTCCGTTTGGGGTCCTTTTTTCGACACGTTTGATATGTTGTGATCAGCTCTGAGAATCGTGTTCTTTTCCATGATGGAAATGTATTTCTTCTTCTGTGTTCGTTATCAATCTCCCGCTACAAAACCCCGAATAGGGCTTCGCAAGTAGCAAGATGTTATCCGGAGAACGGAATGCGTTGTGTTGCTAGTTTACATCTTTGCTGCGATATTTGCACCTTTAGGTCCGACACATCCGTCTTCGGCGGGGGAAATGCACTGTTTATCGTTAAGGGTACTGCCTTTATCGATGCAAGGTATGACATGGGAAAGGGGGTGGGGAGAAGATCCTAGTTCTTTTCCTGTTTGAGCAAGCTGCTTCTCTTGAGTCTGCTTCGGCCATTTCTTTACAGTCATTCAATGATTTGAGATCTGATTTAATTGTTCTGCCAATTGTAGTACTCTGTGATCTCTTCTATCAGTCATGGTTTGTATTTTGTTATTCTCTTCGTTTCATTAATTGATATTTATTTCATAGCTACTATAATAGTAATTCTTTCCACCTGGCTGTTAACTGTTACTGGTTATTTTCAAAGTTGGATTTTGAACTTGGTCCTTACTAGCAACCCATAAGAGTAAGATCCCGAGCTGTGAGATGCGTTGTGTGAGAAAGGCAGCCCGAAGGACAATCCGTAACCAAATCCAGAACACCGCGCTGAGACAGACAGTGGGGACAAACCCAGTTAGTGCAGACATTGACTCTCAACTAATCAAGTGGTTTGATCAATTAGTTAGAATGCATTATCGACGTCGATAGATCTAGGATGTCTCTGATACTCTCAGGAAATTAAACATAACGACAGCATAAGCCTCCCACTTGGCGATAACAAGAAATCCCACCTGGCAAGATCAGTAGAACAAAAGAAGAAGGCCATGCGTGTATTCCTTATTATAAATATGATCTAATATTATCTTTGTGTGACCAGCAGCTTCGGTATTTGATGGTCTGCACCAACTGTAGATCCCGATAATTGTTTAATTATAGTCATTCGTTGCTGACCTTTTTGTTCACACTTTTCAACTTGATTTTATCCTTGTTAACCATGTCTATTGTCATACTTTGATACGAGAGATTCTTTTCTTCTGTTAGTTCGTATCCATTTAGTTTCAGTATTATTGTGTTTGCCTTATTTGAAAGTATAAGAATTGTGTATGTTGTTTTCTTCACATTGATGCTCAGAAGCCATTTCTCAGTCCACTGATCTAATAATTGCAGTGCTTTTTGCATCCTGCCATGTTGACTTCGGCCACCCATACAACTAGATTATCAGCGTTATCGAGGTGTTGTATTGTATCTATTATGTTGTTGATTAATATCAAGAACAATATAGTTGATAACACTCACCTGGAGTTCCATTTTCCGTCTATGGCTTTTGTGGCATTGTACCTTGACTGTGAATATTTTGTTGGTTACCATTTGTACATTCGCTCAAAGACTCCATGTTTGAGTAGTTGTTTTTCTCTATTATTCCTATACTCCACTTTAACAGAGGCTTTATTTATATCTACGCAGACTGCCATTGTGTTTCTTTTCCAGGACAGCACCTTCTATCGCTTGTGTGATAAGTGTCAGTTGACTCTCCATTGACCTTTCTGTCTGAAGTCAACTTGTGGTATAATAGAATTTATTCTCTCCATATATCACATATGTCTGCTATTTATCAGTCTTTCCATTAGTTTACCTCTGCCGTTCAGCAACAGTGAGCTTTTTAACCATGTTTTAATACAGGAATTTTGTAGTGAGCGCCAAACATAGTATAACCGCCTGGAGGACCGCTGTCCACCTTCATCAGCATGCACGGGATGTGAAGAAAGCTATTACAGCCCGCCACTTAACGTTTTTTTCAGGGCGCACAAAAGGGTAAACTTACTCATTGTGGGCATTAAACAACAAACAAACAAACAACACAGGAATCATGGTTGCCTCCTTCCACATCCGCGGCCCAGACCCTACTTTCCAGTTTACATTGATGATTTCTAGTAGTTTCTTTTCACTTTTTGGTCCAAGCTTCTTAACATTTCATTTGTAATTTCAACCTTTCCTTGAGATTTTTATTTTGTATATATTTTTTAGTTGCCGTAGCGCATCTTGGAATTCTTGCTAGGTAAATGTTGACATCATGTCCTCCTCTGCCAGGGTTGATGTTTGCCCATTTGATTGTACGTCTTTTTTCGAATCTCTCTATCTTTTTGCTGTTATTTTAGTTTTTTTTAACTATGATGTATTTTGCAATGACTTTCCTGTTTTCTAGATTTACATTTTCTTCTAGTGTGTGATATTTGGTGTTTTACAATTCAGTGACATGCGCCGTACTACCAAGACCTCGTCATAAGTGACTAGCACGTTTTTAGACCACTCAAAGAGGCGATGAGAGGAAAGGCCTTCGGGTCCGATGAAGAGGTGCAGCAGATGGTACACGAGTGGCTAGTCACGTGACCAAAAATCTTTTTATTTTTAGGCAAATCCATTCACTTTCTAAGAGTCTCACGATTTGTACCGAACGCAATAGAGACTGCAACGCAAAAGTGATGCATTTATGTGCTCCGTTGTCTTAAAAATGTTGAAGAAACAAAAATGGAAGTTTTCATTTGAAGCATCCGTATACATATTAGAGAACATAATAACTTGTGTCGGATTATGCACGGGCCTTCATGATTTCCGGTATTCGATGCTTCAGTCTACAAAGCCTAATGGTTGATTACAACCTTGATTACAACCATATCAACGATTGAAGTCTCCTGTTGGAAACTTTCAGGGTTAAATACGTTTTGACATTTCTATATTTTGGAATGGTAGCCACACAGATCATGGGCCGACGGACGTTGTTCCGGGACCAGAAATAATATCAAATACAGCTAACACTGTAACCTGTTAGACATGTCGAGAAATGTAACTATAGCGGGCTGGACATAAAGCCGGCTAACCCTGTTATTAGATGCTATAAGCCTAACCAACAACAACAAAAACAGCGGCCTCTGCGTCTCATGATAGTAGAGGCGCGACTAATAATAATAGGAATAATAATAACAATAGTTGTCATCGCAAGCGAAGATGTAGACAACGTCAAATATGTATACTCAGGTGTGACCGCATTATATTGTAGTCTGATTCAAGGTGACAGACTGTACCACCCGTGGGGCACACGTGGACAGGGTCAGTAATCGGGCCCCCTTGCATTATATCCCTTCGTGCATCTCGCTTTTCTTAGCCGCAGCGAAAGCTGTTCTCCTTCTCGGTGCGAGAACGATGTGTGATGGCAGTGCGCTAGACTGAGCGGGAAGCGATTATGTCAAATAAACATGAACGAACTAAGTTCAACAAATATTCACATGCATTCAGTTAAAGCACATTTCAGCTTGCTTGATTGCCTTGAAGTAGAGGGCTCATCAATTATGTCCTTGTGTCGCTGCTGCCTGGATTGAGACGGGTATGTACAACAAATGTTCACATGCATGCAGCATTCATCCAAAATTGCTGTTTGAAATTAGAGACCAACTAGCAAAATCATTGACTATATTATGGTCTCAATCACTTGCAAAAGGATTTGTTCCACGGGATTGGAAAGATGCAGGAGTGATCTCCTTATTCAAAAAGGACAAACAATCAGATCCAGCAAATTATAGACCGGTGAGTTTAACGAGCATAGTCTGTAAATTGTTAGAGTCAATAATTAAAGAAAACATTGTAATGCATTTAAACAAATTTAATCAACTCAGAAATAGTCAGCAAGGGTTTACTAGAGGGGGATCATGCTTAACAGATCTATTAGAATTCATGGAGGAGGTTACTAAGATGACAGATAAGGGGAGCCAGTGAACGTTATTTATCCAGATTATGCAAAGGCTTTTGATAGAGTACCTCATCAAAAATTATTTCGAAAGTTAAAATGACATGGGCATTGATATGGGATCCATGATTGCAAAATTCGCGGATGACACAAAACTATGCAGTAGTGTCTCATTTAAACCAGAAGTGGATATATTGAGGTCGGATTTAGATAAAATTCGAGAGTGGTCTGTAACCTGGCAAATAGAGTTTAATGTAGATAAATGTACAGTCATCCACATGGGTAGGTCCAATATTGAACATAATTACAGAATGAGAGAGAACAATATTAGAAGGATAGATAAGGAAAGGGACCTAGGGGTTATAATAGATCATATAGGTAAGGTGAGTGAGCAAGTTCAGGTAGCAGTGAAAAATGCAAATGCAATGTTAGGTATGATACAAAGAAATATTAAACACAGGAGCAAGGAAGTGATAGTCAAACTGTATAAAGCATTAGTTAGACCTAGATTGGAGTACTGTCTACAGGTGTGGCGTCCTTATCATCGAGGGGATATAAACATGCTGGAGAGGATACAAAAAAGAGCGACAAAGCTGATAGTGGGTTTCCAGAACTATAGTTATGAGGAAAGACTCAGAAAAACCGGCCTACAGTGTTCAGAAAAAAGAAGAATTCGAGGTGACTTAATGCAGATTTATAAGATGATCAGAGGAATGGATAAATTAGATTATAACAAGTTTTTTTCTTCAAAATACAGCCACCCACAAGAACAAGATGGCATAGCTACAAATTAACTAAAAAGAGGTCCAGATTAGATATTAGGAAATTGTTTTTAGTCAGAGAGTGGGGAATACTTGGAATGCATTGCCACGGAAGATAGTGAGGCAGGGACAATTAATGCATTTAAGAATAAATTGGATGCGCATAACTTTTAGAGCAAGGTAATGTAAATGAAACTGGTTGTATACAAACTCTGCAGAGTCTTCTAAACCAGTATAAAGACGTTAAGTTAAGTTAAGGCACATTTCAGCTTGCTTGATTGCCTTGAAGTAGAGGGCTCATAAATTCTGTCCTTGTGCCACCGTTGTTTGGGTTGAGACGGCATATCATGAAGGGCCGGAAACAGGATGTTCACATTCAGCAGCACTACTAAGCACGACGAATAAAAGATTCTTTCCATTGCCATCTGTCTCGTTAACGTGGGTTTCTGTATAATCAATCTCTCTTTAATTAAGTTCAGTCCCGATGTCATCTCCACATCGATGGTCGGCTGTAATGAATCTACAACGTTCTGTCTCTTGCCTTAATGGGAGTCTACTATGTTTTTTCTGTCCATTTCTTTAGATTATCGTCCCATTTTTGGCGCCGTTTGCCTCTGGCACATTTATTCATCACGCTTCCTTGCAGCATATTTCTCAGCAAGTTGTTAAGTTTCTTTATGTGACCAAAATATCTTGGCTGTCTTTAATTTGTACCTATAATTTGTTTTTTTAAAACTTCCTTATTTGCTTTTTTTAATTTTCAGGATATTCTCTCTCTCTCTCTCTCTCTCTCTCTCTCATACACACAAACGTGTTTTAAAAGTAGCCACTCTCATTGTTCGTTTGTGAATGACTTGCTTGAAAGTCAGTATATGCCTAACACGTTATTGAAATTAAGTAATGCGCCATAATCTTATCCTCACTGATAAATGCACCCTGCCATATACTTCAGGCAGTCACATATTGCAGGCCCTACGCTCTAGGATAGACTGTTAGAGGCTTCACTGCACAAGACCTTGGCTGTTTTTATGAGCTATGGTGTCCAATTAGCTGTCTTTCCTTCTTAATAGTAAGCCATGCACCATTTATAAGGTGGAATGACTAGAGCATAATGATAATGCTTATCGAACTCAGTACCTTTGCACTCTACTACTCAGACTCTAATTAATGTCAGGAGTTCACTTACCGTACATTTTCACCAGATACTTCAGGTTTTGTATACCAATGGCATTTAATAAATTCCTGCAGCCGAACTTCCAATTATTCAAACTCACAGAAATGGCGCTAAAGGAGCATACACGCTGATCAAAGAACTGGTAACACCAAGACAAGACTTGAATTTATGATCCAGGATAAAAGCGGCAAGTGCCTTATTGAGGACAATGACGTACTGGCACGATAGACAGAGTACTGTTCCGAGTTATACAACTATGAGGGACAGAACGAACCTGAGAAAACAATCCCTCCAACACCAACAACTATAGAGGATAACCAACTGATAACGAAGGAAGAGGTAGCTGCAGCGGTAAAGACATTGAGAAGAGGGAAGGCGGCCGGCGTGGACAATATACCAGTAGAGCTCTTATATGCAGGTGGAGAGGTAGTGGTGGAAGGCCTGACACACGTCTGCAAAAAAATATGGGCGACAGGAAACTGATCGGTCTTATGGACAAAATCAATGGTTATAGCGTTACATAAGTCTGGAAACCTAAAGCTGTGCCAAAATTACAGAACAATAACCCTCATCAGCCACCCTAGCAAGGTCATGCTTAGATTAATCCTCGACCGATTGAAATCCCAAGCAGAGAACATCATCGCTGATGAGCAAGCAGGGTTCAGATGGGGAAGAAGCACTACAGAACAGATATTTAATTTAAGGCTGCTAAGTGAGAAATATCTAGAACAGCAGCAAACACTGTATCATGTATTTGTTGATTTTATGAAGGCGTTTGATAGGGTATGGCATAAAGCGCTATGGGCAACCATGAGGATGTATAAAATCAACGGAAATATTATAACGGTCCTTGAACACCTGTATGTCAAGGCGTCCATCGCAGTTCTTGTGAATGGGAGGCGAGGGGACTGGTTTCACACATCAGTTGGTGTGAGACAGGAATGTACACTCTCTCCAACTCTTTTCAATATATTCCTTGGGGGAATTGTGAATGAGGCACTTTGGAGGTCACGTTGGTACTGTCAAGATAGGGAGCCGAACGATTACCAACCTTCGTATTGCAGATGACATCGACGGGTTGTGGAGTTCAGAAGCAGAACTCCAGGAATGGGTCAGAAGGCTCGATGAAACAGCTCTTGACTATGGTATGGAGATAAGCGCTGGAAAGACAAAATTAATCACCAACAACGCCGAAGGCTTCAACAGTAGGACAAAAAGTAATGGCCAGGAACTCGAAGTGGTGGACCGTTTTATATATCTGGATTCGATTGTCAGTGATGAAGGATCAAAATGTGAGATGTTGGCCAGAATAGCACAGACAATAGCGACGCTTGCACGGCTTAACAAAATCTGGCAAGATGAACCGTTAGCACTATGCACGAAAATCAGATTAACGCGTACATGGGTCCTGTCAATATTCCTCTATGCTTGTGAGACATGGACAGTTACAGCTTACCTTCAGCAAAGGATACAGGCCTTTGAGATGGTATGTTTCCGAAAACTTTTAAACGTCACGTACAAAGATCGAGTTACAAATAAGGAAATACGAGATAGAATTACAACAGCAATAGGGTCTTTTGAAGACCTCTTTGCAACTGTCAAAAGAAGGAAACTCGGTTGGTACGGTCACATATCGAGATCAAATGGTCTTGCAAATACAATCCTGCACGGAAAATTGCAAGGCAGACGACGAAGAGGCAGTCCCAAAAAGAGGTGGGAGGACAACATAAAAGAATGGACCAATCTCCGACCAGAACAGGCACAGGCAGCGGATGGTGAGAGAGAAGGTGGCGCGGGATTGTGGGGATGTCTTCATGTGTGTCCCAACGACCTCACCGGTTACGGGTTGACCTAACCTGAACTGACAGGGTTAACAGATATATGAACTATTATGCCAAGACCTTGAAAATATAAATGATTATTCATCAGACACTATAATCAAAGTAGTTGAATGTGCATTCAATAGAACAGTCATCCGTTGGCATACAAGATACCTGTAAGCTCAAGACCATTGAGGAAAATAATACATAGCAAAATAGATAACGAAGTTAATTAATAATATTTTTGTTTGCGACAGCTACTTTTTGTTGTTTTCTTTACGTTGCGCCAGGATAATAATGTTCACACTCTTTTCTCTTGTCTTCCTTTTGTCATTTTTTTCATAAATTTAGCCTGATGTCAAAATAATATTCCAATTTCCCTCTCATATAATTCCATAAAAATGAGAACATCATATTTATAAGTACAAAATGCACGTTGCGCATTGACGTTTGACGCTTTGTTGTGGAGACGACGTGAACTGATGTAGACTTGATTACAGTTTGCCGCTGTATTTGTTTTCAATGAATGTTAGCAATATGTTATCAGATAATAGCACTCAAAGCATTTTCATGTTGTTAACATTATATCATTTATGTTCATCAATTTTTTTAGCATAGCCTATTGTCTTATTCGTTTATATTCGGATTAAATTACTTAATTCAACAAAGTCGTGTGCATATTTTTCATAATTATATCATATCAAACGAAGCGTTGCGTGCACACAAGAAACAAAACAGCATTGTTCGTCCAAAGTTACGTTAGTGGTATATGTCTTTCCGGTTTTAATTGTACAATTGTTGAGTGAGTCCACTGTTTCAACTGCCACTTGTATGGTCTAAGGACAAGACAAGATAGGACAAGACGAACAAGCCTCACTCGACTGGGCATTAAATACGGGATCTCAACTTATTATCAGGAGACCGAGAGGCTAAGCAAGAGTGAACATCCGGCCACCATTTGGCTTTGCTTGGCTTGGCTTCGTTCATTCTCAATCTCCCACTACCAAACACTGAAAGGGCTTAAGTAGCAGAATGTAGTCCAGAGAACGGAATGCGTTGTGTCGTAGTTTATAGCTTGCCTGCGATATTTGCACCTTTCGGTCCGACACATCCGACTTCAGCAAACATTTTTTGAGTACCGGGTTAGCATTCCCTCTTCGATCCCTTTTCCGTAGCCAGTCTGCCCCGCTGCAGCCTGTTATCCAGGATCACCGCGTGGAGGTGTACCATTTGAACGTGGATAGTACATGCTTGCTACAAATGAAAGCAAAAAACCGGTACGACCACTCTGTCCACTTGTAGTAACATTTGCAGACCTCTTTCAGGGAGAGTGAGTGAGTGAGAGAGAGTGAGTGAGAAAGAGAGTAAGTGAGAGAGAGTGAGTGAGAGAGAGTGAGTGAGAGAGAAAGAGAGTGAGCGAGAGAGAGAGTGAGTGAGAAAGAGTGAGAGAGAGAGAAAGTGAGTGCGTGAGAGAGAGAGTGAGTGAGAGAGAGTGAGAGAGAGTGAGTGAGAAAGAGAGAGTGAGAGTGAAAGAGAGAGCGTGAGAGAGAGAGTGAGTGAGAGAGAGAGTGAGTTAGAGAGAGTGAGTGAGAAAGAGAGTGAGTGAGAGAGAAAGTGAGTGCGTGAGAGAGAGAGAGTGAGTGAGAGAGAGTGAGAGAGAGAGTGCGTGAGAGAGAGAGTGAGAGAGAGAGTGAGTGAGAAAGAGAGTGAGTGAGAGAGATATTGAGTGCGTGAGAGAGAGAGTGAGTGAGAGAGAGAGTGAGTGAGAGAGAAAGTGAGAGAGAAAGTGAGAGAGAAAGTGAGACAGAAAGAGAGTGAGTGAGAGAGAAAGTGAGAGAGAAAGTGAGAGAGAAAGTGAGAGAGAAAGAGAGTGAGTGAGAGAGAAAGTGAGAGAGAGAGTGAGTAAGAAAGAGAGTGAGTGAGAGAGAAAGTGAGAGAGAAAGTGAGAGAGAAAGTGAGAGAGAAAGAGAGTGAGTGAGAGAGAAAGTGAGAGAGAAAGTGAGAGAGAGAGTGAGTAAGAAAGAGAGTGAGTTAGAGAGAAAGTGAGAGAGAAAGTGAGAGAGAAAGTGAGAGAGAAAGAGAGTGAGTGAGAGAGAAAGTGAGAGAGAAACTGAGAGAGAAAGTGAGAGAGAAAGAGAGTGAGTGAGAGAGAAAGAGAGTGAGTGAGAGAGAAAGAGAGTGAGTGAGAGAGAAAGAGAGTGAGTGAGAGAGAAAGTTAGAGAGAAAGTGAGAGAGAAAGTGAGAGAGAAAGTGAGAGAGAAAGAGAGAGAGTGAGAGAGAAAGTGAGAGAGAAAGTGAGAGAGAAAGTGAGAGAGAAAGAGAGTGAGTGAGAGAGAAAGTGAAAGAGAAAGTGAGAGAGAGAGTGAGTGAGAAAGAGAGTGAGAGAGAAAGTGAGAGAGAAAGTGAGAGAGAAAGTGAGAGAGAAAGTGAGAGAGAAAGAGAGTGAGTGAGAGAGAAAGAGAGTCAGTGAGAGAGAAAGAGAGTGAGTGAGAGAGAAAGAGAGTGAGTGAGAGAGAAAGTGAGAGAGAGTGAGAGAGAAAGTGAGAGAGTGAGAGAGAAAGAGAGGGAGTGAGAGAGAAAGTGAGAGAGAGAGAAAGTGAGAGAGTGAGTGAGTGAGAGAGAAAGTGAGAGAGTGAGTGAGAAAGAGAGAGAGAGAGTGAGAGAGAAAGAGAGTGAGTGAGAGAGAGTGAGAGAGAGTGAGTGAGAGAGAAAGAGAGTGAGTGAAAGAGAGTGAGTGAGAGAGAAAGAGAGTGAGCGAGAGAGAGAGTGAGAGAGAAAGTGAGAGAGAAAGAGAGTGAGTGAGAGAGAAAGAGAGTGAGTGAGAGAGAAAGAGAGTGAGTGAGAGAGAATGTGAGAGAGAAAGTGAGTGAGAGAGAAAGTGAGAGAGAAAAAGAGTGAGTGAGAGAGAAAGAGAGTGAGCAAGAGAGTGAGCGAGAGAGAGAGTGAGAGAGAAAGAGAGTGAGTGAGAGAGAATGAGAGTGAGTGAGAGAGAAAGAGAGTGAGTGAGAGAGAAAGTGAGAGAGAAAGTGAGTGAGAGAGAAAGTGAGAGAGAAAGAGAGTGAGTGAGAGAGAAAGTGAGAGAGAGAGTGAGAAAGAGAGAGAGAGTGAGAGAGAGAGAAAGAGAGTGAGTGAGAGAGAGTGAGAGAGAAAGAGAGTGAGTGAGAGAGAGTGAGTGAGAGAGAAAGAGAGTGAGCGAGAGAGAGAGTGAGAGAGAAAGAGAGTGAGTGAGAGAGAGAGTGAGTGAGAGAGAAAGAGAGTGAGCGAGAGAGAGATTGAGTGAGAGAGAAAGAGAGTGAGCGAGAGAGAGAGTGAGAGAGAAAGAGAGTGAGTGAGAGAGAGAGTGAGTGAGAGAGAAAGAGAGTGAGCGAGAGAGAGATTGAGTGAGAGAGAAAGAGAGTGAGCGAGAGAGAGAGTGAGTGAGAGAGAAAGAGAGTGAGCGAGAGAGAGAGTGAGTGAGAGAGAAAGAGAGTGAGCGAGAGAGAGAGTGAGTGAGAGAGAAAGAGAGTGAGCGAGAGAGAGAGTGAGTGAGAGAGAAAGAGAGTGAGTGAGAGAAAGTGAGTGAGAGAGAAAGAGAGTGAGCGAGAGAGAGAGTGAGTGAGAGAGAAAGAGAGTGAGCGAGAGAGAGAGAGAGTGAGTGAGAGAGAAAGAGAGTGAGCGAGAGAGAGAGAGTGAGTGAGAGAGAAAGAGAGTGAGCGAGAGAGAGTGAGTGAGAGAGAAAGAGAGTGAGTGAGAGAGAAAGGGAGTAGTGAGAGAGAGAGTGAGTGAGAAAGAGAGAGAGCGTGAGAGAGAGAGAGTGAGTGAGAGAGAGAGCGCGAACAACAGCTGGATCAGGTGAAACATAATGACCGAGACCCCACCTCTCCTCCATCCTGCGCCTCTGAAAATCAGCTGTGACACAGTATTCTGGCCAACGAGGTACGGCCGACACTATTGATCCTCAAAGTTGCGAATTTACTGAGAAGCCTTGCATTGTAAAAATGTCAGTCCATCTTCTCAAGCACACTTCAGGATGTAAGAAGAGACACTGCAACCCACCACCAAAAACGGGTTGTCAAGAATAAACTCAACTCATCACGAGAGAGATAGAGGAGGCATGTTGACTACACCACGCACGACGTATTAGCCGACACAAATGCATTCCATTCTCCGGACTTCATCCTGCTACTTACAAAACCCTGTTCAGTGCGTAGTAGCCGGAGATTGAGAACAAACGCCGCAGAACAACAACAATAAAAAGCACTTATTCCTAACAATGGGATGCACACTCTTACAAAGAACAGTAATCGCGAGGTATATTGTAATATCAAACTGCTAACTGGGGACGGCGTGGCCTAGTGGATAAGTGGCACGGCTCACAATCCGAAGGTGCTGGGTTCGATCCCCATCACAGCACCGGCCGTTACCCCGGGGAAGAAAACCCTTAGAAAATGCAGCAGGAAGCAGACCCTTACATAAAATGGATGCTGAAGTCGGATGCATTGGGCCGATAGGCGCAAAATAAAAACCACAGTGCAACGCACACCGCCTTGGGGATTAGAGAAATAAGGCGGACGCAAAAAAAACAAAAACAAACTGCTTAACTACTACACAAACAAGATCCATGAAATATCAAAATATTTGTCAATGCAAGATCTATGACTCCGAGATCTGGTTGGAGGTTACCTTTCCAAGATGTGGATCAGTAACGGATGAACCTGGAGTACGCGCGCACACATACATACTGGCATTGTCCCATCTTCATTTCACTCATTACGAAGCATATGCAACACGTTATACAGATTTGAAATAGTGATTTCTGTAGCAATTTGTCGTACACCATGAGGTTGCTAACCCTATGTACATCTCTCTTTAATCACCATTTCGGCTGTCGCGATGGTGCAGTGCCCTATTCCGTCCACCCAGTGAAAAAACATGGTATCCAAACGCGGACATGCAGCTCTTCATTATTTAATTAAATATTAAGAAATGTTTTTCTTTTTTAGATAGTCGTGTAGTAACATACTGGTTTAGAAGACTTTGCAGAGTCTGTATACAACCAGTTTCATTTACACTACCTTGCTCTAAAAGCTATGCGCATCCAATCTATTCTTAAATACATTAATTGTCCCTGACTCCACTACTTCATGTGGCAATGCTTTCCACGCATTCACCACTCTCTGACTGAAAAAAATGTCCTTATATCTAATACAACATAATGTAGCATGTCTACTCCGTGCTTTTCCTGTTTGAATTATTGTTAAGCACCTTACACGAATACAAACCATGGCAAGCTGTTCGTAGCTTGTTATACGAGAGTGCTATCTTCACCGGTCATCTTCTTACTGCCTGCGTCGTTTTCAGAATCGAAGGCTGTGTGTGTGACTAAATACACACCGACAGCAGTTTGTCAGACGTGACTAATAGTGGGGTTTTACAAGAAGAGGGTAGAGAACTCTACAACCCATTCCCTTTTCACACTCCGCTATAGGGTTATGGTTAGGTTTACTAACATGGTTGTTTTAACATCGTCTGACAGCATGGATAAGGACATGCTGCTGTAGAAACGGGATGCTACTCCCCTTATCATGGACCAAAGTTGATAGATTCAAGAAATTCATTGCTAAACGGCAGCAAAAGTTCTCGTCTATTTTCGTTAAATATTTGACACTCCAAACTCTTAACAATTGAATATTCTGTGACGTCACTGCCTTCAATTTGGTACTTAAAATATATATTTATTTTGTTTGGGGTGAATTAAGATGCAAGCACCGAACTCTAAATTTGAAATGAAGCTCTAGAAATGCATAAAATATGATACGGGAATAAAATTCGTGTATTCCGTTTTCGGAAGATTTTGTCCACTGAAAAGTGAAAGTTGACATTTCTTGTTGCAATTTTTAAAAATTTTCCTGCAGAAAAACTCACAAAACATCTGGTAAAGTGTAATAACATATTTTGTGTCGTTTCTCTTTAACCTGGAACCTGAATATTAGCTAAAACCAAGTGCTCAAACTGTGCAATCTCGTTCCCCAGGAAAAGAAAAGCAACCGACAGAAGAGAAAACAAAAGGATAAACTAGCCACTCAATTGTAAACAGCCACCAGCACAAGTGAGGTCAGTGAACGTACTTTTGTCGTCCTTGGTAGCTCTCTTCTACCATGGGTTGTTGTTGACACAACTCGTACTGAGTCTAACTTTTGTCGTGTCTTTCGTGGTTGGTTACAGTGGCTCTTCAAACATGAGTCACACCAATGGACTAAATCCAACTTGCAGGTTTAGTGCAAGAAAGCTCACTACTATGGGGATCACAGCGTCGATCCCCCACCTCGTTGACCAGACATGCTGTGACACAACATGGTTATATGAATTACCGCGAGGACGTGAGGTTCAATCTTAGTCAGTATATTTCACCTGGCCCTTCGTCGCCCCCTCCCTCCAAGGTGTAGAGGCATTTTCTTGTTCTTATGACTTAGTTTCTTCAGGATGGCGTAGCGATCCCTTTGATGCCATCAGTCGGCAGTATTAGAATCCTTGCAACACTCATCATGACGTGTCATCAGTCGGCAGGTGACAGTATTAGAATCCTTGCTACATTCTTTTTGACGTCCGTCCTGAAAAGGACGCTGCGTTGTATTGTACTGTAAGACTGCGATATATTAGCCTTTCGGCACCTACGCATCCGGTTTCAGCACGGAATTTTTAGAACGGGGTTGATCTTCCCGGTGAGATCCTTCCTCTAGTCAGGCTGCATGGTTGCAGTCTGTTTCCAGGACCGCCACTTACAGGCGGAATAGAGTCTTGGTGGGATGTCTACTCCTTTAGCAAGCATTAGTGCAACGTTTTACACTATCTTCATTGGGGGCAGGGGGGGGGGGGGAGGAATGAAGAGGAATGTCTCGAAGACCAAAGTGTTGAGCAATCGCTTCACCACTTATGATCCAGTCTTCCTTGGTGAGGTACGATTAGAGGATGTCAACGAGTACATTTATCTTGGACGTCTTCTTAATATGGAGAATAACCTGTAACCTGAATTGACAAGACGTCGCTGTGCAGGTTGAGCAGCCTTATCTATTAACGTGGTCCTGGATGGTTATCATGACCAAGAACTACGAGCCTCCTTCAATTGCACTGTACTCCCTGCGATGTGCTATGGTCCCGAGACGTGGACACTAACAAAATCACTAGAGGACAAATTGAGAGTGACCTAGGCCTACCTCGAGAGACGCTTGGTCAGAATCACTCTCCGGAACAAACGCATGCAAGGTCTCCACAATTCTGACATGGCTATTGTCCCTGGTAAAGGATGCGGTAATCCATGCAGACAAGACAAAACATAGATGGACAGGTCACATGTTACGACGAAACAATGGTCGATGTTGCACAGTGACAGCAGTCTGATACGCCCGAGGTAAGAAGAGACCATAAGGACGACCTCCAATGCGTTGGTCAGACTCCCTTGCTGTTTGCTGCAACATCCTAGATGCCTCTAGAGGAGCATCTACCACGCACTGGACTTCCGTGGCCCAAGACAGGGTCCGCTGGAGACCAATTTGGGACTCGCAGCTACGCTGAGGAACAGGTCATCAAGATCAAGATACCGTTACATCCTTTCAACAGCTCTTAGAGCATTATCATTCACCAGTTGTGTTCCCCGTGAATGAATTGATCGACCCAGTCTAATCACACGTGAGGCATGTCTAAAATGTATATTACCATACACTAATAATAATCAGTTTTGATGGGAGATGCACTTATGAAGTAAAGAAGATAATAGTCCTGACAAAATCCGTATGAGGGGTATCTTGTGCAACAAAGCCCTATCACTTGATTTCTTCTTTTTCGTACGCTGTCAGACGTCAACTTAAATTTGTTCGAAGAAAGCAGCTGTCATCCTGAGGCTGTCGACACTGCCATAGAGCTTGTCTAGTGTTGGCACTGGGGATTGCCACGTGTGCTTTCTCTGGTCCTCGTATGTTGGGCAATTTTGCAGCAGATGTTTAGCGGTCATTTTTCCTGTACCACAGGTGCATTCGTCAGTGCCACCTATCTTCAGTTTATTGAATAGATGGTACCTCAGTTTGTTGTGGCCTGTGCGGAGTCTGAAGACCACGACTTGCTCTCTTCTGTTCAACTGGTAGTAGGCATCATTTTTTGTGTAGCCAGTATGTTCTGTTTCCCATTTGGCCATGTATCTGACCCTAATAAACCTTTTGGTCTCTTCGTAGGTCACACTAAAATCTGGTTGTGGTAGTCTTGCACCTTCTTTTACCAGTCTGTCTGCCCCCTCGTTGCCTTGAATGTTACAGTGGGATGGAACCCACTGTACCACTACTCTTTTTGGTGCGGACTGCTGGCATAGTTGACAGAGTACTGCTCTTAAATTATTTAGTTCTGTATTTTCTGGCTTTTTAGTGCTGTAACCACGGCCAGGGCATCTGTAAACAGGACTATCTGGCTTTCATCTGTCAGCATTGCTTTTACTGCAGCCTTCGGTGCCTCTGCTCTGAAATTGCTTGAGAATATTCCAGTTGCCACTGACACCCTGTGTTATTTTTCTACCATTTGTTAGGCTCAGGAATTACCCCCCCCCCCCCCCTCCAATCTGTGTTGTTTGTTACATAACCGTCTGTGTATGCATGGGTCCAGTCCATGCTTGGGTAGTGTTCCGCTATGTACCTCAGGGTTGTCTGTTCTTTCCTTTTCATTCTGGCTGTTCTTGTTTCCAATGCCTGGTATATTTTCTACCACCTCCGGAATGATATGCTGCTTCCATGTGGGTTTGCGTACAGTAGGGATGGGCTTTGGTATTGTTTTGGTGTTCATAGGGTCTTCGCTCATCTTTGCTTTGGCTATTTCTGCAAAGTTTCTCCACTTTAGTTTCCCTTTTCCAAATTTATTTAGTCTCTGATGCATGGGATGGTCTGTCAGTCTTCTTAGTTTCTCTGTTTGCTGCTGGACTCTGCAATCTCTTCTGTCGGTCATGGATTGCAGATTTGTAATCTTTTCAAGTTCTACAATTGGCGTTGACTTCATGCCTCCTGTTATAACTCTCATGGCTTGGTTTTGAAGTTTGCTAATTTTATCAAAGTTCGCCTTTGCTGCTGTTGCCCATGCCACAATGCCATACTCGAGAACTGGTCTCACTCTTCCAGTGTGCAGTTTCCTCAGTATTCTTTCATCTGCTCCCCAGCTTGTGCAAGCAAGTTTCCTCATGATTGCCATTCTTTGTCTGGCTCTCCTTCGGTTTCAATCTGACTTTTCCATGTCATGCGCCGATCAAATGTGACGCCCAAGTAGTTTGGCCACAGATAGTTGCCGTTAAGACTTATTTTGGTGTTCTGTGGTTTATTTGAAAGCGAGAATATCGTACATGTTTTTTCTTCATTTATTTTGACCAGCCATGATTTTGCGCCTGCTGCATCCGATTGTTTGCTACGGTGAGATTCTTTTCAGAGGTCCACATAGCCATATCGTCTGCAAACATGGAGCTGTGGACTCTTCTTGGTATATTCTCTATGATGTTTATATACACCAGAAAAAGTGTGAGTGACAGTACTCCCCCTTGGGGTACTCCTTGCTCTAGTGTCACCTTTTTGCTCATCTGCCCTTGTACTTGAACTCTGGCTGTTCTGTTTTCCAGGTAGTGGCTGATCCATTTTTCCAGATACTTCACTTCTTCGTAGCTTGACTTTAAGTCCCTCTTTTCACACCTTGTCAAATGCCTTCTATAGATGCACCCAAACCACTACTGTATGCTTTTTCTCTTGGTAAGCATTCTCTATTTCCTGTGCTATGAGAGTGATCTAATCCTCAGTGGATCTGTGTTGTCTAAATCCTGCTTGCTGTGGAATTAATGTGTTTTTCTTCCAGGTGCCACATCAGTCTGGTGTTTATCATACGCTCCATCAGTTTACCTACACAGCTCAGTAGACTGATAGGCTAGTATCCATTTGGATCTGTTCTATCTTTTTCTTTCTTTGGTACGGGTATAAGTACAGCCTCTTTCCATGCCTGCGGTACAATTCCTCTTTTCCAGCTTTGATTCAGGACTGACAGTAGTTTCCTCTTTGTTGTTTGGCCCAACATCATCAGCATTTCATTTGTTACCCCATCTTTTCCGGGCGATTTCTTTTTCTTTAAAGTTCTCATGGCCTCATTCATCGTTAGTTTTGCCATCATGTGCTACTCTGGTACAATCTTGATGTTGTCGTGGCTCTTTTGTTCTTCGCTAATGTCTGTATGCCTGTCCGTAGGGACATCAATGTGGTTTGCTCTGGCATAATGTTCTATAAAGGCGTTTGCTGCTTTTTTTCCGGTAAGCATGTTGTCACCTTGCTTGATGGTAATTTGTTTATTTGATGGTGTTTCGTCATTCATGGCTCTGACTAAATTCCATAGTTTGTTCCCTTCTTTATCGAGATTGAGGTTGTTTTTTTTTTCCAACTGTCTCTTGTTATTTAGTTCAGTGTTCTTTTGTATTTCGCAGTGATGGCCTTGAGGGCGATATTTGCTTCCATAGATTGCTCTCTCTCTGCCGCATTCCTAGCGTTTGAGACTTCATCATCAGCTTTCTGCAGTTCATGATTCCAATATGGCTTGTAGTTTTTCCTTGCCCCTCTTAGGATGGTCTCGGTGGCTGCTTGCAGTATTGCTTTGCTTAGGCTTTCCACCATAGGTTTCATATTGTTATTTCGTGTGTTGATAGTTTCACACAGTCCATCTGTCAGCATTGCAAATCTGTCCCAGTCTGCTCGTCTGTAGTTCCAACGTGGCAGCGGTTTTGTTTCCTGGGGGCCTACTTCCATATCCGTGGAGAAGGCCAAGTCTGGAGTGGAGGTGGTATGCCATGTTCTGGAATAGAAGCTAGGGCTGTCGTCCGGCCTATTCTATCACTTAATTTAATAACAAGAGTTGTTGGATGATAAGTGGAACCAGTACTGACATACGACAGCGACTCTCAGACAATCAGCAGGCAAGTACATGGATCATTTGAGGCAATGGACATGTGGTTTTACATAATAATGTTGAAAATTTAATAGACTGTAGAAAAAGCTAATAATTAGGTACTTGAAGAAGCATAGACACTAAGAAAGCTTATAACAAAAATCAGGAAATGGAGGTCCATAATCGTTAACGTCAACCAGCAAAGTACCTGATGATGAATAATTGTAAAACTGCAGACATAGTTATTCCTCCTCCTCCCGTATGTAAAATTGTATTCAGAAAATAAGACCACTAATCTTAGCAACTGCGCGCTAACATATCAGAAGACCAACAAGAAGATTGGGTGGCAAAGCATTGAGGTTGTCGTGTGTCCACGATGAGTATTTTTACTTTATTGTGAGGCCTGAAAATTACATTAAATGGCTTGTGTTAGTAGATTTCCTCCCATCCCTAACGTGCTGATGAAGGAGGACCGAGGTCCTCTAGGCTATTGTGTTGTGCACGACTTCATCTGTGTGACACTCACTGCTACGAGAGTCACATTGATCCCCACCTCATTTGCTAGACTGCCATGAAAAAGGGAGAACTACATCGAGGTGAGGAGTGGGTCTTGGTCAGCATGTATCACCTGATTCTGACTAACATATTCTGGTCAGTATGTCTCTATATTACTAGCCTGCTCGGAGATGTCACTACTTATCAAGCTTCATATTATGAAACTACCACCGTTTATTTGTACATAGGAGACAAGCATCTATGATATATGTGTGGTCTATACTTGACGAGAAAGCTAGGAAGTAATATCTATTAAACTTGATCTATACTTGATAACAGGAAAGTTAGGAAGTAATATCTATTAAACTTGGTCTATACTTGATAACAGTAAAGCTAGGAAATAATATCTATTAAACTTGGTCTATACTTGATAACAGGAAAGCTAGAAAGTAATATCTATCAAATGTGGTCTATACTTGATAACAGGATAGTCTATCTATCTATCTTCAGGCCATTTATGTCGTTAGGAGATGTGACATCCTTTGTTTCATTTTTTTTTTGGCCAATATTTTTTATAGCCACACAATCCCATTTTTTTCGACATTCTCTATAGGGCGAATATCCTTAGAATCATTTTAGTAGATTTTAAACTAGAATTTTTCCTGAGCAGCGGCCTTAGGCATACTCTTTTCGATTTCCAACTGCTACGGATTTGTTAATGTGCGCGCCACTGCACATAGGTGTCTGATGTCACTACTCAGAGATCAGGGGAAATATTTACCGGATGATCCACGCGAAAAAAATTCCAATCTACACCATGATTTGAACCCTCAACTTCCAGCACTCGAGGCGAACACCTTACCTCAAGACAACTGGGACCCCCTAACAGGAGAGTTAGGGTAATATTTATCAAATTTGGTCTATACTTGATAACAGGAAAGCTAGGAAGTAATGTCTATACTTGATAACAGGAAAGCTAGGAAGTAATTATCAAATTGACTGGAACAGTCTATATAGAGACTAATCACTGCACTGTCTTTTTTTTATTTTCTTGTGCAGGACTTTTGAGTGAATTACTTGTATCTGCAATAGCTGAGACTAATCGATGCATTGTTCACAGTCCGACATTTCATATCTATGTGATGCAGTAATATGGCTAAGAAAAAAAACCAAGCATGTTTTGCTACCCATTTTCTGAGAGAATAAACTAAAACCACTAGGATGATTGACGTACACAGACATCATCAACTTCAGTAGACAGGGGCAAGTAAAATCATATTTATTTGTTATCTTGTACTAACAATTCAATCAGTATCAAGATATAATATAACTTTATACACTAGATTTGTACAGCATCAACAAGGCAATCTGGACACATTTATGAAATTCAGAAATATCAACTGGTGAACATATAAAAAGCTTGCAATATTCCAATGGCAGGGACTTTACAGCAAGGACTGAACAAGTGACAAGCAATAGTAAAAGTTATCACCCACTGTGAGCAATGTAAACTTCATTTTCTTCAATTGTTGTATCTCTGTGCTTTGATTGGATTAAATTATACAGAAAAACAAAGACCTTTGCCTAAGTAGCAATTTGCCAGAA
Organism: Ariolimax columbianus; assembly: GCA_036924085.1. NCBI lineage: Eukaryota > Metazoa > Mollusca > Gastropoda > Stylommatophora > Arionidae > Ariolimax > Ariolimax columbianus. The sequence continues at coordinate 38,593,744 of JAVGWX010000001.1, forward strand.
CACCGCACAATAGTCAAAGGGATATTAGCCCATGGAATTATCTATATTGGCAGGCTAATAATATTGGATCCCCGAATGAATTATGGGACCCCTTAGTGGGAGAGCTAAGTATAGGAGACCAACTGCAGTGTTGGACCTATACTCAAACTGGAGTGAACAAAGGATAAGAAGATTAATGCAGGAAGATGAACACAGATGAAAACAAAATATTCCAGAAATCAATCTGTCATAAGATGTTCAGTGTTTCTACATATGAATGTTAGAAATTCCATGGACAGCTAAAAACCTTTTGAGTAAAAGATAAATTATTACTCCATTTATCAGATGAAACATGTGTACTGTTCACAAGAGTATGTTAATGACCAGAGCTATACAGAGAATGACAACAAGACACGAGAAGCTAATGAATAGTATAACATCGGCATGATTTTGTGGAGAGATATAAATTATGGCAGACAACACAGCACTTGAAGAATAATAATATATTTTAAACATAAAATGTACACACTCCATCCCAACACACCCACTGCCAATTCAGTCACAACCATTGGGTTTCAACAAGGATCAAATTATATTTTGTCGTAATTGAATATAAATTAAAAATCTGGAAATGATATACAAGATGGGACCACACGTCGGGACATATTTATAACTCATACTTTGTTATGTAGATTTATTAACTGATTTGTTATTATACCAACATACATGTAGTGTTTCTGGTTTATAATTGTTATATTAAATAAATAATAAAAGTTTCAGTTATGTCCTAACTTTATGTCCACCCTTTGCTATCAGTCATTAAAATATATAGAAACTGTGAAAGGTTAGCTTAATGATATCCCCTTTTCATTAAGTAAAGGAGTACCTTTGTACATTTACCTTTAGAAATGGTGAAAAATGTTCACCTGGGCAACGAAACTCGCAAGACAGCTGTAGTTTTATGTAGAACACAAATGTAATATGTATGTGATAATACTGGTGGCTAATGCCCACATTTTAAACTTCCATAAAGAGTAACAAGGCATATTAAGTATAAAATTTGAACAGTGCTACTAGTATTACATATTGCAATGAAGCTTTTTAATGGTGACAAGAGTGAAAGACAATGCTGTATGTGAACAAAAAACAGTAGCGACGGACCCCTTGTTTAACTGGCAAGGAAAAGCCAGTAACTACTTTTGAAATTAACCATAATACAATTAGTTCTGTGGGATGTCTCAATGGTGATCTGGATTTGCCACGCCTTACCCTAAGCTCCGGATGAGGCAAATAAAATGTTGTGGTGGGTTTACACTCCCACATCTAGTGACAGATAAATGAACCTAGCGCTGATGGCTTCTATATACAGATTAAAGTCCCAGAAATCGATAGCCAACAAATGATATATCAACAGAAGATGGCACGTTCCATTAGAATGTATTATTTACTCCTAAAATCTTCAAGTAATGCATAAACTACAATTAATTTTTTAAATTATTTATATGCAGGTATGGTGCCAGGCAAGAGAGGCAGACCAAGAAGACGATGGCACCAAGATGTCAAGGAATGCTTGGGCATGACTCTGGAGTAGGCTGGAGATTTGGCAAGAGATTAAGCGTCTTTCAGACGAGCTGTGATGGGGAGCAATAGAATATGCTACATGATGATATGCAGAAAATAAACTTATCTAGGTCAATCACAACCATAAGTGGGGAACAGTACGAAGCATGGATACAGACATTAAAGCTGAGAGTGTTATTGATTTAAAAAAAATATCAGGTGCACCGGTCACCCAATACCAGCAAGTGTGACAGTTTCACCACTAAATGTTATCAGGTGTGTCAGTCAAGAAATGTCATCAGGTGTGACAGTCACCCAATACCAGCAGGAGTGACAGTGATGGTCATCAAATGTCATCAGATGTAACAGTCAATACCAGCAGGTGTGACAGTGACCAAATATCAGATGTGATGGTCACCCAATACCAGCAGGTGTGACAGTGATGGTCACCAAATGTCATCAGGTGTAGCCGTCACCCAATACCAGCAGGTGTAACAGTAACAGCCACAAAATGTCAGGTGTGAGAGTGACGGTCACCAAATGTCATCAGGTGTGACATTCATCAAATGTCAGGTGTAGTCAGCAAATGTCATTAGGTGTGACAGTCACCCAATACCAGCAGGTGTGATGTGATGGCCAACGAATGCTTCATCAGTCATCTGCCGAAGATTCCAGAAGGCCTATAAGCACTTGGTTGGTTCAATCACTATTAAATACACGTTACACATGACTGTAAGACTACCTAAACTTCATCTAAAGACATTATGGATTAAGTCAGGCACAAGAAATAATGATCATTCTAAGTTTCAGCTGCCATAGCTTAACACTGATAACATCTATCCTGTAAAGCTATACGATGTTTATATCATGAACATTAAATTATTGTTTAATAATGTGCAACTACAGTTTCAGCATTTGTTCAAATTATGACCTCAACAGATGACTTGTTTCAGATATAAAAGATCAATGGCTTAAAGGACGGTGCATTTTATAAATTATTCTCCAATTTTGTGCCTACAGACTCTAAATGTAATAAAAGAATTGATGCAAGAAACACAATTGGATGCCGAATAATAATAGTAATAGTTGTCCATAACAAGTGATGAAGACCACTCTCTTTGTTCAGCCGTGTGGACAGTCGTATCTCTTGCTGTGTCCGCTGAAATGGGTGACTTGCGCGGTAATTTGGATTAAAGTGAGGAAGAAACTGCGCCTTTTGTCAACCTCACTCACAGAGCCTAAGCTACCTTTTGCCAGTGGCAAGACATTCATCGAGATGACTGGAGATAGCATAGGATGCAGATTTTGCCTCAGGGTTACCACCGGAGCCTTTCCGTAAACATGTAACCCGCAGGGTAGAAAGGTGGGATGGCATCTAACGCAGTTTGTCGTGCCTTTTCGATAACCACAAGAGGTCGTATGGACAACACTCAGCGTGTGAGTGAGTCTGGCATCTCTCCCCAGCTGTATTCAGTTCATCATTGTAGCATCTAAAATTCCCACACGCCAAATTCGTGAAGGTGAACCGGCAGAACTAACCCGTGAAATACGACACAGGTATTAGCGTAGTTCCATTCAGCCGGCGTCCAGACCAGGAGAAACGGATGGAAGAAATCACAAAAAAAAGAACGAAATAACAAGTCCCGACGGAAAACAACACCACGTTTCCGTGAACACAAGTGTAAGTCGTCGACTAGTGTGAATTCCAGGCAAATCCGTGGTCTGGCGGCATCCATAATGATCCAAAACAGTAGAGAAATGTAGACTCGCAGCCAGTTATGGCGCCATCTTTGCCAGAATGACTTTAAAAAAACCACATATTTATAAATAAAGCTGCACAAATGTAGTAGTGAGGAATGACAGAGAAAGATGATCATCACACAAGATTGTGCTTCAGAAAATCTTTAAGCCAGTTCCTTGCATCACTTCTATTTAAATAATTACAGAGAACAATATTAGAATGATAGAAAAGGAAAGGGACCTAGGGGCTATAATAGCTCATACAGGTAAAGTGAGTGAGCAAGTCCAGGTAGCAGTAAAAAAGGCAAATGCAATGTTAGAATAAAAAGAAATATTAAACATAGAAGCAAGGAAGTGATAGTCAAACTGAATAAAGATTAGTTAGACCTAGATTGGAGTACTGTGTACAGGTGTGTAGTCTTTATCGTAGAAGCGATAGTGGAAAGGAAACAAAAAAGAGAGACAAAGCTGAGTGGGATTCCAGAATGACATTTATGAGGAAAGACTCTGAAAAACCGGCCTCTACAGTGTCTAGAAAAGAGAAGAATTTGATGTGACAATAAAGGTTTATAAGATAATCAAAGGAAAGGATAAATTAGACTATAACAAGTTTTTCAAAAAACAACCACCTACATTAACAAGAGAGCATAGCTACAAATTAACTAAAGAAAGATCCAGATTAGATATTTGGAAATATTTGTTAGTCATAGAGTGGTGAATGCTTGGAATGCATTGCCACAGGAAGTAGTGTAGGCAAGGACAAATAATGTATTTAAGAATAGATTGGATGCACATAGCTTTTAGAGCAAGGAAATGCAAATGAAATTGTTCGTATACAGACTCTGAATAGTCTTCTAAACCAGTATAAAGACGTTAAATTAAGTTAAGTGAAATCAAATATGCAGCAGTAAACATTCATGGCTGTTACAAAAGTCTTTACAAATGATATTTCAGAAACTGCCTTAGCAACTACATGACTGAGTAATTACACAGAGTTATTTGCCACCTCAGACATTTAACATTATCCATATTATGAACATTTACAAATTTGTTGCTGGCTATTTTAATAAAACAAAACACAATAAAATGTTATGTGTTCCTAGAAGAAAGTAAATTCACTGATAGCAACACTTTTTTATCATTAATGCTTACTAATGACTTGAAAGGAAAAGAACACTTCAGAGTAAAGCATATCATTGACAATAAATCAAACAAAGTGATGACTGATGGCCTCAGATATACTACCTTATAGAAGATTATTACGAATCCCATGCTTATCTAAAAGACTAATATGGATATGATAAGGGACATAATGCAGAGTAAAAATATTACACATATTAAAAAGAAATCATTTTGTGGGACATTTTATGGAGAGGGTTAAAGCATACCAAAACAAAAGGCAGAATTGCTGTTAAAGGAGAGAGAGGTTGAAAAGCAGAACAGTTTCTGGGCATTTTAACATTATGACATGGAACACTTAACACCAGAATGGATATAAAACAGAACTAATGACATGAAGTTATTAAGATCAATGATATACAACAACAATGAACATGGCACATTCAGAAGAAGACCTACAAGATTTAATCAGAAATTCACTTTTGTGTTTATCAAACAGAAATTAGTGACCAACAACAGTTGCAGTCTTCATTCCATGGGAAACAAGAAGTGCTGATAATGATGTTCAGCACATCTAAGATGCTACTTCAAACTTTAATATGGGATCAAGATGCTGAACAGCGCATGAGCTGCAGCAGTCAGTGACCCATAGCTGACTGCTAGCGTCAGGGCCAGCGAACCAGAGCTGCCAAGACCCTTCTACACCTCCACGCGGTGATCCTAGATAACAGGCAGCAGACTGGCTAAGGAGAAGGGATTGACGAGGGAATGCTAACCCGGTACTCAAAAAATGCTTACTGAAGTCATATGTGTTTGACCGATAAGTGCAAATATCACAGTCAAGCTGTAAACTATGACAACATATTCCGTTATCTGGACTACATTCTGCTACTTAAGCCCTTTCAGTGTTTGGTAGCGGGAGATTGAGAACGAGCGAAGCCAAACTTTAATATATCTTACCAATTTTAAAACAACAATAACAACAGTCTTGATTTAATACTGGGAAATCTTGACTAAAATTAACAAATGAAATACTTTATGCAAATGGATAGTGAAGACTAAATACTATTTTTTATTACAGTTATAATTGCTAGAAGCGTTTTTCTCACACAAATACACTCCTAAGTAATACTCCAAACATAATGATTCGAAAAAAAATACTACAGAGGATAATAAATTTTCAAAGAAACCAGGGGTCAACACAAAAATTAAAGCGTTCAACATCCAATGCTGACCATAAGCTGTTAGAGATAAAGTAATTGATACTATTGTTTTGTCCAAAATTTATGCACCCCTGAGTAGATACTGTTGGTTGTGCACACATACAAACTGTTTTAAAACCATATACTAACTATTAATTTGTAAAAATTCAGACGTGGAGACACATATCAAATGAATATGGCGCAACAAAATCAGTCAACTTTGTGCAAGGAATGAATGGGGAAGAATAGTAAGGAGAAGAGAAATATTAGTTAAATGTTCATAAAACCGTAAGACCATTGTTTTCATATGTATTTCAATGGCACTGTTTGCACTCATACTTCTAGAAGCTCGCAAACATTTATAAAATATACTTTTTTTTGAAAATAATAATACAATTTTAATTTATAATTTCACTCAGCAACATTCTCGAAATATCCATCTGCTATATTCATTACTCATTTCTGCAAAGAATATCTTAATATTTACTATAACAACACAATGATTTTGTAGGTCAGGTTCTAAATGATGAGGCTAAAAACATCTATTAAAGACTTGAGTAACAGAAAAATTTACATCTGTTTAGTAAAAAATGTTAAAAATTCAGCACTGTATTTCTAAACAACAATCATTATCGAATCAAACAGATGTAATTTAAATCAGATCTAGGATTACAAAGGAAATTGATGTCTCAGGTACAGACTGACCAATACATTTGGAGTCTGCATAAACAGCATCCCAGTTTAACAATTTAGTTTAATAATCTGGTGATTAATAAAAGAAGCAACAATTTCTTTTCTGGTAATTTTAGTTACATGAAAATATTAAGCATTTTATTCAAACCTTTCCTAACCAATAAAAGAATAGCAAAATTAGTTTGATAAATAATCAAGCCACAATCTCAACAAAAACGACATGTAGTTGATTGTTATATATCATTATTACATTTATTACTGTATGAAAATATATCTGAAACTCTTCAGTTTCTCACATGTTGTTACAGCTGAATATATGACACACAACTACGGTGACAGGCACTGAGTTTAGATATTAATAATATCAATTTAATTTATGGCACCATCACAGATGTCATTTTAAAATAAACAATACTATTGGTACAGCATTTATTTCCCCCGCCGGCGTCCCTTTAGTTAAGATTATTTAGCTGGAACAAAGACAGTTTGCCTTGTAAGATCATTGAGCTGAGGAACAAAGACAGTTTGCCCTGATGGATCATTGAGCTGAGGAACAAAGACAGTTTGCCTTGTAAGATCATTGAGCTGAGCAACAAAGACAGTTTGCCTTGTAAGATCATTGAGCTGAGGAACAAAGACAGTGTGTTTGCCTTGTAAGATCATTGAGCTGAGGAACAAAGACAGTTTGCCCTGATGGATAATTGAGATGAGGAACAAAGAGTTTGCCCTGTAGAATCATTGAGCTGAAGAACAAAGACAGTTTGCCCTGTAGGATCATTGAGCTGAGGAACAAAGACAGTTTGCCCTGTAGGATCATTGAGATGAGGAACAAAGACAGTTTGCCTGTAAGATCATTGAGATGAGGAACAAAGACAGTTTGCCCTGTAGGATCATTGAGCTGAGGAACAAAGACGGTTTGCCTTGTAGGATCATTGAGCTGAGGAACAAAGACAGTTTGCCCCCCCAGGATCTTTTAACAGGGGAACAAAGACGGTTTGTCCAACAGGATCATTGAACTGATGAACAAAGATGGTTTGCACAACAGGATCATTGAACTGGTATACAAATACGGTTTGCCCAACAGGATCATTGAACTGATGAGCAAAGACAGTTTGCACGAGCAGTTGCTTATGAAGTGTGAATAGGGTAAGATTTTATTTTTACCTTCAATAAAAAAACCAACCGAGAACTTACTGGTACCATACATCCACTCGAAATCTTCACGGCAGTAACATACTTACTTAGTCGCTCCTCTTCTACCGTGAGGTGTAGAGGTCGGCAGTAACATAAGATACAAAATATGGGGAGAAGGGAAGTATCACTTTAAATAAATAACTAGAAGAATGGGACTGTTATACCATCATAATTTGTTACTGCTTAACGAGCAAAACAAATAATATGAAGAAACAGATTTTGAAAACGTCTGATTAAGACCTAAAATATAATGTAACTGATAAGGGGGTTTAATGGAATACAGATAAAGGAAGGAGAAACTAAAGAACTACCAGATACATCTCAAATAATGAGAAAGCAGGTATGATTTTTAAAGCAATGGACAACAATATGATTTTGATACAGCCAATGATCATATACATAGGAGCAATGTAAAGAACACTCATGCATGTGAATGAGCAACATAAAACCGTACTTTGGAGTAGACAAATATTTTTTTAAGTAGAGGGTTGTTATATATTATAACCTTCACTTGAGGATATGCTAAATTGTAGACAAACATAAATAAATAGCTAAGTTCGATATTAAAACCAACATCTGCTTTGGTCTCAGAATAGATCCCAAGTGAAGAGAGGAATTTAAAGGCCAAAAATAAGAACATTCACACACAATTTGAAAAAAATGCGCGCTGTATTTATAGTTTCAAGACATTTATGAAATTGATTAAATATATTTTCAATCACTGTTAGCAGCCTTGATTTTAAAGTTGGTAATATTTTAACTTTTATCAAAGACAACAGATTACTTGAAGAAACAAAATATGGGAAACCATACTGTCACTTCTATACTGTTTTTATTATGAAAAGCAATGCTGGGCCAACAAAATGTACAGAATTACACAAACAAATGTATAATATCAATGAACGGTTCCAATGTATGCGAGAATGTTCAAACAGATGAAACAGACTACCTAACTGAAAATTCCAATTGCAATGTTCGTTGGCCATTCTGTTATATAATTCACTGCATCTTTCAAATTGCAAGTTATGGCAATACAGTTATTTAATGCTATTTAGAAATATAAATGACCATCTCCTCTGAACAAAAACTTCATGAAATACACGGAGATGTTAGATATTAAATAATTTATAGGCCAGGATGTAATAACTAATTATGCAAGCTCCTGATACAAAATGTTATAAAAGTGACTCATTTCTCATTCATATAAGTTGGTTTAAAGCTTCTGGCTTGCATTCTTGTAGAAAAATTCATCCACAAAGTGCACCAACAACAAATATGTGAAAGACATACTACCCCTTCCCCTATATGCTGCTGATATGTTTGTATCTTGCTCACTTACATTTTTTGTAAGCCTTAAAGCGAGGGAGAGAAAGAAAGAGAGAGAAGTGGAGTGCATTTAGAGAGATTTCAAAATGAGAATTTATCCTGCAGCCTCAGTAACAGTATGTAGGCGTATGGAATATACAATACCATAAATTGTTGAACAACTTTGCATAACATAAACAGTTGAATTTAGTATTAACCTAACTCTTATAATAAGAAATTTTCAGACTGCTAACCGTTCTGCACAAATGCTTTGTGGCTAAATGTGCGTCAACTTTGTTACCTGGCAACAAATTTTTGTTATCTCCTTTAAGCTTTACAGGTCAAAGCTATTGTGTGGCAGATACTTCTGGGATAACACCCAGGACAAACTGTGTCCATGTTACTTTCTTTAATGGCAAGAATTGGACAAATTCACTCAGCTGGCTTGTAGAAATATGGCATGAATGCACTCTTTGTGGACTTTCAAGAATGCTGAAGTGGACATGTTTCAGCTTTCTCCAGCATGGAAGTGTAAACTGAAACCTGGAAGCTAAAATAAGGCCCTTCATGGGTGAGAACATGGGCATTCAAATTTCTGCATCAGTAGTACGGACTAGCTATTTCCACGTCCCGCCACACAGAGAACTCTGTCCATGTATCCGTACGTTTTTCTGGAAGCCATCGTGGATTGTAAGATGGCCCCACTGGTGCAGATACTTTATAATTATCATAATTTTCAGACACAATACAATAATTTGCGCCATCACTGTTGTCCCAGTGTTGATTTCCATTTTCTTCAAAGCAAACAGCAAACTGTATTTTCTTTAAGATATCAAAATTTGTAGGTATTTCCATTCTGAAAGAAAATGTATCATAAGGGTCTGAGTAGCTCAGCCCGGGACCTGGCACATATGTTGCATCTACATCTTCGAAAGTTTCCCAATCATTCAGCGATGATCGCACAAACACATGCTTTTCAAAGGTAATGTTTTTCACTTTGATGGTACCCTCAACAGTGTAGTCCCTCAAAATGACATTTTCTAGTGAAACTAAATTCTTGTTAATCTTTTCTCTGAAGGCAAGGTAGTCAGAAGCTGGCTGAGTAAAACATAATTTGATCGGGGGCTTGCATGTCACATCTGCATTTGCACCAAGAGTAAGTGAAGATAAAATCTCTGGATTCAGGTGAGGTGGCTCATCTGGACCTTCTGTTACCAAACGAACTTGTGCTAGTGCAAGTCCTTTGTGGTCAGCAAATGATACTTTTTTTTGAATTCTGCCAGGAGAATGTGGACTTTCTGGACTTGTGTCTCCATCAGAGTCACTAGAAAGTTCTGTTTTAATGATGATAGATTTTAAGGGTCCATTTCTTCTTTTACTGACAACCCGGGTGCTGTCATGTACTTGATGCATTTGAGAATAAGGGTAATAAATGGGAGTGTCACCACTTTGAAAAGAGGATGGATTCAGCCCCATGTGACCATGTGAATGCTGATTGGTGTAGCCTTTGAGATCAAAACCTGAGGTAGGCGGACTTGCCGACAATAAGTAGGGTGAAAAATCCATGGGTATTCTATGACTAGAAACCTCTGTGGAGTTTTGAAGTATCTCCAGCATTGGAAAGTCTGAAAAAAAAATTAAAGATACATATAAAGCCAGTGAATCTTGAAAGCTGATGCTAGTAGTACGTTTAAAGGAATTGTGCGCTTTAATCTAATTTATAAATATTAAAGTTTAACACAATTTCACCATCTTTCTCAACACACATCCCCTTCATCACTGAGATGACAGAACAATACAACAAATAAAGCTTGCACAACACACAGAAAAACTAAACAAAAAAAAACGAAGATTGATTTAATATTTAATAAAGCAGATAATTTTAAACAATGAGACAATAAAACTACTATGCTCTAGTAGAATGTTTGTTGCAAAATTAACTAATGCACTGACAAAAATAAATGTGGCATGATACTCTTAAGAAACCACATTACATTACCAGTAGCAGTGAGTCATTTGACTGACTTTAGCAGGGTTCTTAAACTCAAATGACTGCGGTCCGAATATGGCACGAAATAAAGCATAACTAAGGTTGGAGAAGAAAATAAGGCATCATATTCTATAAAAGACCATGTTGGAAAGAACACATATGGTAATTAAATCAACCCAAGTAGCATATGAAACACATAGTTAGGGATCAAGATGCTGAGCAGCGCATGAGCTGCAGTGGTCAGCGACCCATAGCTGACTGCTAGCGTTAGGGCCAGTGAACCAGAGCTGCCAAGACCCTCCTACACATCCACGCAGTAATCCTGGATAATAGGCTGTAGCAGGGCAAACTGGCTAAGGAGAAGCGATCGAAGAAGGAATTCTAGCCCGGTACTCAAAAAATGCTTGCTGAAGTCGGGTGTGTTGGACCGAAAGGTGCAAATATCGCAGTCAAGCTGTAAACTACGACACAACTCATTCCGTTCTCTGGAGTACATTCTGCTACTTAAGCCCTTTTAAGGTTTGGTAGTGGGAGATTGAAAACGAATGAAGCCAAGCCAAGCCAAACACATAGCCTCATCCTGTCCTCAGGTTTTTGGCGAAAAGGCAGTTCAATTCTTCCATATTTCTCACTTTTGCGCGGTTGGTGACAAATTCTAAAATCAGTTTTATATTCTTGCAGTCTGTGTCAGCATTATTATATTAAGTTATTTACTGTTATATTGACCAATGAAAAAATATATTCTGAAGGGGACAATTCATAATTTGTCTTCCTCATGATATGACTTTATCTATAGATTATGTTTGAAAAATAAGTCATCTAATTAGACAACACTTATTAAAAAAATTAAAAAATTTCAGGGCAAACAACAGAATTCTTATTTTTATTTAGTGTTTAAGGTTCACGCTAGGTGCTTAAATTGTATTCAGAAATTAAATGTGCTAAAACAGTATGTTTGTCGTCATTAAGATATGATGCATATAATATAATGTGATGCATAAACAACTTGTAGGTTATGCAGAAGAAGGAAAATAGTATACTTTGCTGTGGCCTACGGTACATTAATGTTATCCCAGTGCTGCACCTTCTGAATAGGTTTGAGTTTGAAACTCCTGGACTACAGGGTGCCCAAAATGTCAAACAAATAGTAAAAAGCACTATCTTTGGCGGTTGTAAGAAGTGACGTTCTGCAAACGACATGCTACTTACTTTTTAAATAAATAATAAAAACAAAATGTTGTAACCATTGGTTCCAGACTTTTTGGGAATTGCAAAACAATAGGTACTCAAGACAAATACAATACCTAATGAAAATTTGGTTGTTCCTGTTTGTCTTGACATTAGAAGTTTGTAAACTATTGCATTTCATTTAATGCAGCAAATGTAAGTCTTTGATCAATATGGCGTCTGACAGCGTAAGAAGAAGAAGAAGAAGATCAATATGGTGGTATGATCGAAGATACGAAATGACAAGCAGTCACTGATTGTGTCAGGGTCAGTGGAACAGCTATCTAAGACACTATTCTACCTCTACGTGCTGTTCTCTGAAATACGCTGCATCTGTGCATGCTGACAGAGAATAGGGATTGAGGAGGGAAGGCGAACTTGGTTCCCAAAACAGTGCTGAAACCAGATGTGTTAAATGACCGAAAAATGTAAATATCGCCAGCCTCGCCGTCAACAACTACAATGTAACAGAATGTCTTTTTCAGGACAAACAATGAAGTGGAATATGGTGATATTTCATTGAACTGATTACGTACATTGTTTGTTTATTTCACTTCATATAGTCCACAGTAAAAGTACCCTAGAGTCGATTAGCAATAGAATAAGAAAAATAATACAATGCAATTATTAAAATATAATTCAAACTGAATCATCAAAGAGCATTTCCATTTTTTTTATATAAGAGCATGGATAACATTTTGGAAACATCTCACAGCAAATATACCAAAAAAAAATTGAGTAATTTTAATGTACTTCAATTACCATTTGCCAGAAAAATTCTGAACTTAATGATTTAAGAGCAGTACTCTGTCAACTATGCCAGCAGTCCGTACCAGAAAGAGAAGCATGAACGCCAGGGCTGCAGTTATAATGGAGAATCTATAGGGAAATATCTTACATGTAGAAATATAAGCCGATTGTGCAGACATCAGCAAATGCAGTTAATATTTCTGTCGCACTAATGCAACAAAAAGTGTGTTGATAAAAGTAATAGCAGTAATGTAGCTTTCTGCAGCCTCAATTTTGCTTGCAGTGTTTGATTCACTGTTTCGCAGCACTTGCCTTCTTTCCGTATCAAGGCACCACGTCATGCAACATAAATACAGTATTCAGCAACATAGACTGGTCTGTCATTTGCATCCATGTCACACCTATTTGCATGTTTCCTATAGGTTGGGGCAGGTTATCAGGTGGTCTGGGTCCTGTATTGCACCACAGTCGCATATTATCTATTCATGTCCCATTTCCACCACGAAACACCAGTTCGTAGTCCATTTAGTGACTCCCATGGCGTGTATGGTAGATAATGTCCAGGGCCAGTGTCTTTCGTAGTAGTCTCTAAGCTCTATTTCTATATTACATATGAGATCACATTCCAGAAAAGTACAAAAAGGCTGGACATGGCCATGGCATGAATGGAAAGCAGCCATAGAGGTCTTAAGAAACCTTCAAGATTAGAGTTGATCTACTGTACTGGTCATGTTGGCATTTTCAGGCCCTGGCATCGAAGGCACCAGTCGAGTGGGACATTAGAAATTTGTCAGTTACATTAAAAAATTCCTAGAGGAATGGCACTGGCAATCCATTGATGTAAGTCCAGCAGAGAGGGGCAACTGGAAATACTGAGCAGATTGTGTACAACCAGTGAGATATTGGTACCATCAGTATCTGAACCCCTCACCATTTGCTGAAAGGGACTGAACACTTTAGTGCCTGCCCAGAGGGCAGTAATTTCTGATTCTTAACAGAACAGGTATGAGAAGGGACTGAACACTTAAGTGTCTGCCTAGAGGGCAGTAATTTTGATTCTAACAGAACATGTATGAGATTACATCTGAACACATTCTTTATATCTATATATTCTTCTGTGTCATCCTGGTACCTCTACACCTCACGGTAGAAGAGGAGCGACTAAGTAAGTAAGTAAGTCATCCTGGTACTCTCACTGAATTGTATGAATATTATTCTCTAACATCTTAAAGACTTTTCAGCGTGATTTGATCTTTAAGTATGTGGTTTGCTACATTAAATTTCTCCAATTCATCATTACACAAAGTAGTGCATCTTCTTTATTACTGACATTGTTTGATTTATGAACATTGGCAATATACATCAGGATTTATGTCAACTTCTCATACAGGTAATCACTCATACTTGTGGCATGTGATACGCAGGACCAATGGGTTTCAGTGAAGTTCTTTGGCACATAAAATTGAATGTATGGTCAAACAATTTTTATTGCTAGGAATCTAGTAACTTTTGAGAACATGCTGCAAAACAAGTATCTTTTTAAAAATGTGTACACATTGAAACAATCTCTTGGAAAATGGACAAGGTGATCTGTGCTACTTGTCCCTCTAACCTGGGAAAGGCCAAAGCGCTTTCCTTTCATTGCCGGAAAAAGAGGTATGGAAAAAATGTGGTCATTATCCCTAATTTTACTGTCAATACATAAAACTACTTTGAAATGTAGGTTCATGGGTTTGGTTAACGAAACAGCAAGAACAGAGTAGAACAATTTACTGCTAACACAAACGTATTTAATGGGGCCTCAATGTGGTCACCTTTCGCCTTCCCTTAGTTGGTCCTGATGACAGAGTAACTCGAAAGGGAGATAAGTTAAAAATAATCATGTGCCATATCAGTAGTACTTGTATGAATGTCTATAATCTTTTCTATAATATTAACTTGATATTTATGATATAATACATACAGGTTCTACAGTGCATTTTTGATTGTCCTGCCTACGTAGACATGTTTGTTTGTAAACAGCAGCAGGAATATTGTTAATATTACTAGGTTAGTAACAAATTGTATTTTCCTCACATTAAGCTTACTGTAATTCATGGGAGAATAAGCAAATAGTAGAACATGATCTCCAGGTATGTCAGCTGCATGAGAGGAGCAGAGTGATAAACAAGACCATTCACAAACCAATTGAAGAATAATATGTATGGTGACGAGAGAAACCCTCAGACGGACTGCCAAGTTTATGAGGGAAACGGGAGCGATTATTTCAGATCAAATGACTCCAGAAAGAAATATTGTAATTTATGAGTTCGTATTGTAGTTTGTTTCCAGTTCACTGTTTATTTGCAAAAAGTACAGGTTTCAACATTTAGTTGTCCCATATTATAAATTTAGTCTTTTTCAAGTTTCATTAGGGATGTTCTTAACCACTAGAGAAAGCCTTGTGCTCATGTGTTTCCTGTCACACTCATACATACTTGCCTGTTTTGTTTTAGCCAATTTGGTCACAGTGTAAATTACTAGTTATTGTAGTGTTTATTTATTGCTGGAATTCAATTTCAGCGTGCATTTTCTTTTATATTCTGTAGGGATGTCTTCATGTTTTGCAGTCTTCACTATATTTTACTTTTTAAGCTCTTCTGCATATTTTCAGGAGCATTTTGATTATGCTTAGGCTACTTGTTAATGGGTTGTTCCATATTCTAATATGAGGTAAGTCTATTTCTTTAGCATTTTATTGAAGGAATTAATGTATAATATATATTGGGTTCTAAATAATGCTCCAAAATTACAAAAGTTTTTTAAATAGAAAATATTTGAACAACAAAAATAAGAAATTTACCACAAGCTGGTTCGCATAACTATATCAAATGATCCTTTTGAATACAATAACTGGCATATAAATGGAAAAAAGGTTCACTTGGACACTATCCAATGTAAACATTACTTCCAAATCTGAAATAATAAAGCGCCTACTTCTGCTGCGTTCGTTCTCAATCTCCCGCTACTAAGTCCTGAACAGGTATTTGCAAATAGCAGGATGTAGTCCGAAGAACGGAATGCGTTGTGCCACTAGTTTACTGTTTGACTACGATATTTGCACCTTTCGGTCGGTCCGACACCGTCTTCGACAAGATAAAGCGCCTAAAGAGGCACCCAACTCCAACACTTCCAAAATGTATTTAAATGTTTAATTAATTAGATATATTTAACTTTCTTATGGTAGAACTCATCATTAGTAAAGAAACTATTAAAGACGGATTAGTGAAGATGGAAAATTGACATTGTTAATACACACCAAGCAGCCAATCACCTTGTTGTCTGCAAACCCAATTGCAAGTATAAATTAATATCTCTACATCCCTATAGAGGTAGAAAAAGAGTGGCAAAATTTATACTTAGTAATCTTCTTCTTCTTCGTACGCAGTCAGACAGTAACCATTATTTTTTCGAAAAGAGCGGCGGTCATCCTGAGGCTGTCGCCGCTGCCATGGAGCTTGTCTTGCAGTTCCACTGGTGATGGCCACATCTGCTCTCTCTGATCCTCGTATGTTGGGCAGTTCTGCAGCAGATGTTCAGCGGTCATTTTACCGGTACCGCACGGGCATTCGTCGGTACCACCTATCTTCAATTTGTTGAATAGGTGGTACCTCAGTCTATTGTGGCCAGTGCGAAGTCTGAAGACAACGACCTGCTCTCTTCGGTTCAACTGGTAATAGGCATCGCTTTTGGTGTAACCAGTATGTTTAGTTTCCCATTTGGTCATGTATCTGGCTTTGATAAGCCGTTTTGACTCTTCGTACGTCATACTAGTATCTGTTTGTGGTAGTCTTGCACCTTCTTTTGCCAGTCTGTCTGCCTCCTCGTTGCCTTGGATGTTGCAGTGTGATGGGACCCACTGTACCACTACCCATTTTGGTGCGGATTGATGGCACAGTTTGCTCAGTGTTTTTCTGGCTTTTTAGCGCTGTGACTACGGCGAGAGCATCTGTAAGCAGGACTATATGGCTTTCATTTTCTTTGTGTGTCACCATTTCTTCCACTGCCGCCCTCAGTGCCTCTGCCTCCGCTCTGAAATTGCTTGTGTACTTACCAGTAGTGAATGACAGTGTTATTTGTCTGCCATTTGGTAGGTTCAGGAATGCTCCTGCCCCTCCGTTCTGTGTAGTGTTTGTTACAGAACCGTCGGTGTATGCATGGGTCCAGTCCATGCTTGGGTAGCTTTTTGATATAAAGCTTAGGGTATACTTAGTAATCTGATAATATAATTTCTTTAGGCACTTTATCATTTCAGATTTGGAAGTAATGTTAATGTTGAATAGTGTTCAACTGAAACTGTTTTTCCATTTCAATGTCAATTGTATTCAAAAGGATCATTTGATATAGTTACAATTACATGGACCATGGGAATTTTTCTTTTTTGTTGTATAATTTAAAAAAAATAATGTTTAAGATGGAGCATTATTTAAAACCCAATATATAACATACATACTTAAATAAAATGCTAAAGAAATAAACTTACCTTAGATTGGAATATGGAACAATCCATTAATTAGTAAGCATAATCAAAATGCTCCTGAAAATATACAGAAGAGCATAAAAAGTAAAAGCTAGTGAAGACTGCACAACAGGAAGATATTTCTACAGAATATATAAGAAAATGCAGGCTGAAATTGAATGCCTACAATAAATATAACATATTCTTCTTCTTCGTTCGTTCTCAATCTCCGACTACCAAGCCCTGAAAGGGCTTAAGTAGCAGAATGTAGTCCAGAGAACGGAATGCGTTGTGTCGTAGTTTACAGCTTGGCTGTGATATTTGCAACTTTCGGTCCAACACATCCGACTTCAGCAAGCATTTTTTGAGTACCGGGTTAGCATTCCCTCTTCAATCCCTTCTCCTTAGCCAGTCTGCCCTACTGCAGCCTGTTAACCAGGATCACCGTGTGGAGGTGTAGAAGGGTCTTGGCAGCTATGGGCCGCTGGCCCTGACGCTAGCAGTCAGCTATGGGTAGCTGACCACTGCAGCTCATGCGCTTCTCAGCATCTTGATCCCTAACATTATATTAACTAGTAATTTACGTTGTGACCTGACCAAACTTGCTAAAATGAAACAGGCAAGTAGAAGTCTATGTATGAGTGTGATAGGATACTCTAGTGCCAGTGGCTAAGATAAGAAAACTAACAACAGCATTAATGAACACAAGGAAACTCAATTTATATGAGAGAACTAGTAGTTGAAATCTGTACTTTTTTAAAATAAACTGTACATTGGAACCACAACAATAACTTGAATAACAACTCATATTACAATGTTTCCCATAGATCATAGGAAAATCTATATTTGTCATCATATTCATTAGACTCTAGGCCTACAAATTATAAGCTCAGTTTAGATCATTTTCATGTTTGAACATTTTGATTATCATATTTGCCTAGCCCTAGGCCCATACACTACTTCTACTAGTCGCTATATCAATGCTATTGTATAATAATAACTTATTAACTAGACTAGAAGTTTTTAGGTTTTAAAGTCGTGATTGTTCCCAATTGTTGTTAGTAATGTTAGCTATATTAATAATAAAAATTAATTAATGAACAGTAGGACGGTAGGTCTACTCACTTTCCGCTGTGCAATAGAACGTATGGACAGAAAATGCGTGTGTACAGTGTAGATCTGTATCTTTCTCCTACTAGCCAATATTAAACCACTAGTTTTCAAAAGTACTCTTTTGTCCCTCAGTCTCACTTGAATTTACCATTTATTTACAACATTGTTAGACTGACTATCCTGATCCACCATGTCCGGATGGTACGTACCGTTACGAGACTATTATAATTATGTTCTCTTCGGAATACAACAAAACATTTTTAATTGTGAGAGCAATTATAGACCCTTAATGAATTACCAGGCACAATTACTTTCATCGCGATTATCGTTATTAGGCAATCAGGCTGAGGCAATCTATGGGGGGAAATGTTTTACTTTACTGTAGTCGAGGGATTGAGCCGGTGTTATGGCTCAGTTAAAGGGATATTTGCAGGGTACGACGACTACGACCACTTCCGGTTTACTTGATCAGCTGCGTGATCAGGTCATTAGCCTCCGTTCAGATCGTGACGACTGCTATTTTTTCCATTACACGCAAGTGATGACTGAGTCCATCCATGGCAGAAATCTCACCAAACGTGACAAGGTAGCCCACAGGGTTCGATAGAAAGTTATAAAAACAGCTTCATGTACTGTACATTACAATCTGAATCATACAATAAGTTATATAACAATATCTGAAATAGTGAATAGAGTTCTATAATTATTTATAATACTGGAGATAAAGAATGAACACTATTCCAGAGAAAACTACATAAGAAACTCGTGCAGTTATTAGTATTACAAATAATTATATCTAGTCTACTATGTGAAACGCAAAAACTTGACTATTTTAATATAAACACAATACATTTATCGTTAACGGTGCCAAATTGCCCAGCAATTTAAAACTAATAAAATATGTATCCGTTTTAAGTTTAAATCATGTTCTCCACAAACATTGGGCATTCATTTATTTTTTTTAAACGCATTAGTTCATCATCCACTATAGGTATTCTTTAACATAAATATTTTCATTGATTACTGTAGTAAAATTATGTTTCTTCTTCAGCATTCAAACAACATATTTCAACATACCTGCTGGTACCCTAAGTATAACAATAAATTGACAAGTCCAATGAACAATTCAGCTTTCGTCCTTTCAGCCTAAAAAAAGTCACATGTGACAGACCATTGGCCTGTATCTCAGTGGCAACCCTTGTCCCTGGCTGTAGGCAGTGTGGTATAGTTTGTTGAGCCTTGTTTAGTGTTTTGTCGTCCTCACCGAGCGAAAATGAATCAACCTCCTTAAAACACTGCACGTTCCTGAACCTCCTATCAAGGTCAACATATTTTCAGCCGCGAATCAGAGCCCTCGTCATCACGTGCTGTGTGATACCACTAGCCAATCAGCGACGTTTCTCTGAAGGCCACGTTCAATGGTGTGCAAGGTCAGGACGTGTTTTCTAAATGATTGTACACGAACAAGCACATTGTCATTCCCTGGAAATATCTGATTATTACGCATACTTACTCACAGAGAAGATGTTTTCATAACAAACAGTACTGTGAGGGTTACTATCTTATATCTTAATTGACCTGTACTTCTATCTAACCGTATTATATAACCCTTCATGGTGTTTTTGCGAAATCATCATTAGGCGGTAGGAATTTGAGGAGGATTATGCTCGCCTACGCCAGTTGGCATTAATGACAGATAGAGATGTTCCTTACTTTTATGTTTTCTCAAACTCATCTTGAGAGTCATTAATGTTTCCCGTATGTATTTCCTTTCTAAAATATGTGTTGTCTTCTGAAGTATCTAACTACTTCATTATAAATACAACTATCTTTCTATGGTTTCTTCTGCGTTCGTTCTCAATCTTCTGCTGCCAAGCCCCGAAAAAGACTTTGCAAGTAGCAGGACGTAGTCCGGAGAACAGAATGCGTTGTGTCGCTAGTTTACAGCTTGACTATGATATTTGCACTAACACATTTGCGATCCTACACATCCATGAACTCTCTGGTTTGAAAGTGCGTGAACGCATTTTAACAGTTTTTGTTAGACACGATGGGAAAGTTAATAGCGATAGATCCATGGACGTGATAAAATTGTGTATTATTTAAAGGGGGATCAAATGTTTTAATTAATGTTAGTTTCTCCTTACAAGAGATGGAAAATACAACTTTTTAAGACTGAGAGAGAGAGAGAGAGAGAGAGAGAGTGAAAGCGTGATAAATGATGATTCACCTTTTCACTCCAAGCGAATCATGTCACCTCTACAATTGGCCCCTGCAGTGGCTGGTTCAATAGAAATGACTTTGCATGATGAGGTTTCCAGCGCCATGCACAACTGCCTTCAGACGTCTTTTATGACAAGCTAGTAAGGTTATTACGTTCCTATTCATTTTAACCCAGCGGATACCACTTGGGTGATTGGAGTGATTAATATATATATATATATATATATATATATATATATATATATATATATATATATATATATATATATATATTATGCACGCACACATACGCACGAAGGTTAGTCATTCAGTAATAGTAATTATATTACTATAAAGTTCATTGAAGAGTATATACACCGGAAAGTCTTATTTCAAGACACAAACAAGGCTCTTTAGCAATACCCCATGTAGGGGTCATCGAGCAGCATGCGAATATAGCGTACAACATGATCGCCCCACTGTCGATTTGCATCGTGGAAGAACAAAGAGGTGTTGTTTTTTTTGGTTTTTTATTTTTGGTGGGCGAAGGGTGTGATACTTTCTGAAATCTACAGAAGAATGAAGGTTCAGTAACGGGACATTTGCTCGAGTCAGAGGAGAGTTTAAATGCGTAAAAAGATTTCAAAATGGGAGACAAAACGTCATTGATGAATCGTGGAGTGAGAGACCTGCAACCATGGCAACTGACACAGCGAAACAGCAGATCGACCGTGGCAATGGACGATTCCCTAGTGATGAAATAGCCGTAGATTTCAACACGAGTCACGATACTGCGAACACAATTATCCAATATGATCTCAGATAAAGGAACGTGTAGCAGATTGGTCGTAAGGCAGATGGCAACGAGATAATGGACGCAGTGCAAAAATGGTTAAAGATTACACCACAATACGTTTTTCTAGAGAGCATCCTCAACCTCGTGAACAGGTAAACCAAATATGTTACAAGGCAAAGTGACTGTGTCCAAAATAAAATACACCAAAGGTCTGGTTTATACCATTGTAAATAAGTGATTCATACAATTCATGTTACTTAATGACTGTCCATCGTGTGTGTGTGTGTATGCGCACGTATATATATATATATATATATATATATATATATATATATATATATATATATATATATATATCTATATATGTAAACAAAAAACACAAACATAGTGGGTGGTAATAAAAAGGAGCCATTACAAATTCATAAGAAAATTATTATTAGTTGACGAAATTTAATGGAAATTCGTACAGTCAACAAAGTTTTGCCTTTTTTTTATTTTGTTTCAAGTTTCCTTCTTTTGCTAAAATACAAGTCCTCAAACTACGACGACATCGGGCGAATACCGCGTTGATTGTAGTTTGATGAAGTTCACCTCAAGCCTCCAAAACTCGCATACATCTCTTCGAGCGAAACATTTTTTTTAACCGTTACACCCCACATTGCATAATCAATAGGACTTATATCGGGCCTGTTCGATTTGCAAATCGAGACGTTAATATTCCTGCCCATAATTCAGTAAGATATGATACCTCAATGATCTCCTAGGTTACTGGAGAAAAGGAAAAGACAAATTCAAGCGTATTGTTGTAGAGCCTGCTTGGCTTCATATTTACTTACTGGATTTTGCGACCAAAAATAAAAGGCAGGAGTATTGTGGGACATTTTTTAAGCTACAGATTTGTATTTACCATCGCATCACAGTTTTTGAGTAGAGGAACAAGTTTTCTAGTTCACGTGAAGGCTCTGCAATAGTCACCCCTTTCTTGAAAAGACAACCAGTCTAGATTGAAACAAAGGAAAACACTGGTCACAACACTGTCTCTTGAATAGGATCGGGATCAAGATGATGAGCAGTAAGTGAGCTGCAGCGGTCATCGACCAATAGCTGACTACTAGCGTCAGGACCAGCGAACCGGGGCTGCCAAGACCCTTCTACATCTCCACGCGGTGATCCGGGATCTTGTGCCGAATGCCCATAATGAGTAGGACTACTCTTGTGCGCCTTAATACGGACGTTTAGTGGCGGGCTATCGTAGTTTTCTGAGCATGCTGATGAAGGTGGCCCGGAATCCTCCAGGCGGTTATGCTATGGTTGGCTTTATCTGCGTGTCACTCACTATTACAGAGATCACGTAGATCCTTTGTATTGCTAGCCAGGCTGCCACGAGAACAGCCCGTTTCCAGGAAGGGATACGAGGAAGCAGCCAAGGTGAGGGTCTTGTCCGATATGTTTTGTCTGAACCTGACTAACATGTCTGCTCAGTATATTTTGCCTGACCAGACGTAAGTCTTCCTTCCCGGTGATCCTGGAAAACAGATTGCAGCAGAGCGGACTGACTAATGTGAAGGGATCAAAGAGGGAAGACTAACCCGGTACTAAAAAATGCTAGCTAAAGTTGGATGTCGGATTGAAAGGTGGAAGTATCGCAGTCGCAGTAAACTACGACACAACGCATTCCATTTTCCGGGCAACATCCTGCTACTTGTAAAGACCTTTTCGGGACTTGGTAGCGGGAGTTTGAGAACCAACGAAGAAGAAGAATAGGATCAGCTGTGGCAGTTTTGCCGTAATTGGGAACGAAATCCTGCAATTTTACACTTTTCCCAAACCAGCGTGTAGTGTTGGTATCACGTAACTTGCTCTCAGACGACACAAATTATGTGTAACCTTAAACACTTAACACGCTCTTCCCTGTTGACATGGTAATGCGTGTCAAGAGAGGAACTTCAATGTGTTCAAGTAACTTTTCCAATATTCAAATCTCGCGGTGGCTCGCATTGTCACGTTATTAAGAACGACTAGGTTGTAATTTTATTTTATTTTTTTCTAAACATGGGCTTTTATTTTTAAACCAGTAATGTTTGTTGTTAAAAACCGTTTTGATCCATAATTATTAATGTACAGGACAATTGTTATTCTACAGAAATTGAATTTCTTCAACAAGAACTGTCTTTCTTTATTGCGTTTATTACAATTGCTAAAATCCACATAAAGGATCTAATTTAAATAACATAATTCTCGTCGTTTGTAGGTCGGTCATAGTAGATACGAGTACAGAACAATCCAGACACATATGTATGGCACAGGATAGCTCAGGGTAGAGCGAACAGCTGTAGTGGAACATGTTGTAACCCTTAGATATAGCGAGAATTTTAATGTCTTCAAATGCTGTATGATAAACACATTTTCAAATTTTATTTTGAAAACTATTGTCGAAGACGGACCAAAAGTTGTTTATGACGGTACATGCCTTTATTGCTCCTAGTACATCTCTCTCTTTCTCTCTCTCTCTCTCTCTCTTTCTTTCTCTCTCGATATATGTATATATATATATATATATATATATATATATATATATATATATATATATATATATGTATATATATATATACACGAGGAATGTTCAAATGAAACTGGGCCAAACTGCAACATGTGGACATACGTACGATGCGCATGATGACGTTACTTCTGGTATAAACAGCACATACCAACCGTCAAGTTTGCAAAATTTCTTTATTCTCAGACTCATAGTTTCCTCAGCAGACTGTTGAAAACATGGCGGGTGTTTTACAGAATCTATCCAGAGTTTATCCGAGAGCGGTGATTCTGTTTCTAACAGCTCAAGGATGTCGACCAGTTGCAGGCAGTGTATGGTGACAAAAGTGTGTCGAAGACAACAGTGAAGAACTGGACAAGAAAGTTTAGAGAAGGACAAGGCTTTATTCAACAATATGCGCCGGACCTGGTCTCGGAAAATCTTTCGTTAACTCACGTCCTTCTTTAAACATCGTTGTCCAGTTCTTCATTGTTGTCTTCAACACACTTTTGTCACCATACACTGCCTGCATTCTGCGATGAATGTCAACTGGTCGACATCCTTCAGTTGTTAGAAACCGAATCATCGCTCGCTGATCAACTCAAGACTCATTCCGTATCACACCGGCAATGTTTTAACAGTCTGCTAAAGAAACTAAGAGTAGGAGGGTAATGCAATTTTACAAACTTGACGGTTGGTATGTGCTGTTTACAGCAAAAGTGACGTCATCATGCGCATCGTACGTGTATATATATATATATATATATATTTATATGTATATATAATATATATATATATATATAAATATATATATATATATATATATATATATATATATATATATATATATATATATATATATATATATATATATACATTGATCAATAATAATAATACTGCCGTCTGTACGTCGGTCGCAGTAACTATATTTCCAAAATATGTTCAAAAGTTTGTTGTTTACATTTGGTATTATCGACGGGTTATTGCTAGTAACATACTAAAGAACAGTAAACTAAATTTGCAGAAATACTATAGAAATAATCTTTAAATGTACGGATGTTAGCTACCTCAAGATTTCAATTCCAAATCTCAAATACAAATAACAATGACATTAGTTCTCAGTAGTTTCTATTGTTGATCGTTAACGAAGATTTAGCACAGATCAGCAATATTTGAAAATTGTTGATTAGTTGATGATATACCTCACACAAAGTTGTTTTTTATTTTAAAGAATGACATTGAGTGCACATTGATGATCAGTTTTTTAGTACTGAAGCCAGATCTTAAGGAGACTTGAGTATTATTTCGAGAGATATGCTTTAGAAACGAAATGATTATTCCTGCTCTTTCTTGTACACTATTAGAGATCAACTTGAATATTTCTTTTTTTTAAACGGTACAAGTAGCTTGATACTGTTGGCATCTCTGCAGAGATTGACCAGAATTGAAATTGTTGATGGTTATGTACTTCTTCTGTTCCTCGTACGTTGCACATCTTTGTCGCGGATGTTTAGCAGTTGAAGACACATTCGTCGCGTTTTCCTATCCTTAGTTTGATGAACATATGGTATCTCCGTCTGTTGTGGCCTGTACGAAATCTAAAGATTATCTACCACCCGTTCACCTTTGTTGGGCTGGTAATATGTGTCGTTTGCTTTATGTAGTATAACGTCTCTTCTTGACCTGCAATTTTCTAGGATCCTGGTGTTAGGACCATGTTTACCCATTGTCATCGCAAGAATAAGCTTAACCACGGAGTTATGTTTTCTCAGGTCAGATCTTATCAATGGTGACTATTGGTTTTAAGGGATCAGTATCGCGGCCTTTAGTATGTCAGTGCCAGGAATATTAATGTATTTGATTAAATGCTTTGCCTTTCTGTATTCTACTGTCGAAGGCACGTTCCTTTCCACTCTAGACCGTAGTCATTTGGGCGATAGCAGGACGTATTGGCCAGTGTAGGGATGCGTGTGTGTATCCGTTTGTAATGTGTCCTACTATTGCAGTTGTGCAGTACAGTACTTTTGTCAAACCTTTCAGTACTGCTCCAGTGGTCATACCGAGACAAATCTCGGACATGCGCAGTCAAACTGCACACGAAGTGATTTCGAACCCGGTATGTTGAGATTGCAAACCAAACTTGCGCTCGATTGACACCCCTACACCCTTTAACTCCTACAACCCTATACCATTCACTCGCACCCAAGAAAAATGTAATTTTACATCCACGATATAAATTGTAAAATGTCATTAGTCGGTGCAGGTTAATAAGAAAAGGTTGTATTAAAACAGAATACTACAAGTTGGTACTGAAGATGCTTAAATTAATGTTCCTATTCTTAGATAAAACTACACCACAACCTTTTTTCCCAATCATTCACTTCACTTAAAGACTTTCCCCGCCTACCACTTGGGGTGTACATGTCTCTGTTTGGGTGTATACTTGCAATCGAGTGTTCGGACTCTCTGCTGTGGCTAGTCACCATCATAGACGTTAAACTTATAATATATATTAGCATTTAAAAATGTGAAAATGTAACTGCCAATTTCATATATTGCTACAATTTTCTCTCTCTCTCTTTCTCTTTGTCTCTCTCTCTTTCTCTCTCTCTCTCCCTCTCTGTCAACCTCAGTTCCTCTCTATGTGCATGTAACATGGGAGTTGGGCGTGGTGGTGGGGGGGGGGGGGGGGGGAGAGTATATAGTGGCCGTCCATATACAAACTCTCCCTCACATACAAATCTACTCAGACATCCAAACTGCCATCAGTTTTAATAAACATTTAATTAAAGATTATCAACGATAACTTTATGCTGACCAAATTTCTAAATTTTATTATAAAGTTTTGTCCCATAATTGTTTTGTCTGATTAATTTTCAAAAAGTTCATTTTTGGTTGACTGTTATAATATTAACAATAATTACTGCACCTGTTTACGCGTTGTTTTAAGCTTAGCAAAACCCACCGTATTATTGTGTGCATAGTTTGTGCATGTTTACATTTTTCCATTGCTTTAATGTTTTACTTACTGCTCAACATTATCTTCAATTGTGCTCAACATGTCAAGTACAATAATTAGTAACTTGTGTTATAGTTCAACAATAATTCATAATTCAATTGAGTTATCTGTATACAAATTATGCAATTGCATAGAAGTAAACTGTCTTCAGTATAGATATGTGATTGTAACGTTTAAGCTTGTGTTTTATCAAGTCATGTGGGGTGGACGTTCACGAGGAGAAGGGCGTCAATCAAAAGTTGACAGGAGGGAAATGCCAGAATTTTGCGAACATCTTTTATGGCTCGCTTCTAGGAATTAATGCAGCTAGTGATTGTTGTAAGTTGAAATCAATGAAGATCTATCGTTCAGGAAATCTAACACATCCAGCCATCAGTCTACTACATAACAAACAGAAAAGCATGCATGATTGCAGATCTATTTACAACATGCTTGGCTGAATATTTTAAGCACATAGTCAGATGATTTGATCAGAGAAGAAAATGAGATTCAAGATTGTATTGCTTCTTGACAATGCACTTTGTCATCCAAGAAGAGCTCTGATGGAAATGTATGAGCAAATTAATGTAGTTTTCCTGACTCCTAACACTACATAACTCTTTCATCTCCGAACTATTTGGCATATGGACCAAGGATTAACTGCATCCTTCAAAGTTTATTATTTACGTAGAACATTTGCTAATGCTATAATTGCACTGAAGTGTATAAGCAGAATCAATTTAAAACTTTCTGGAAGGACCTTAATATCATAGAAGTTACTACACATATATAAGGGAAGAAGTGCAGGAATAAACATTTTCAAAGGGCTTTTAAAACGTTAATCCCCACCATAATGGACGGCTTTGAAGGTTTTGAGAATTCAATGGAGGAAGCCAATGCCAATGTTATGGGGGATGGCAAGAGAGTTGGAAATGGAAGTGAAGTCTGAAGATGTTAATGAATTAATTGTATTTTTTTATCAGCCTTTAACACATGAAGTTGTACTTTTCTTAGAAGAACAAAGATGGCTACAACTTTAAATGGAGTCAACTACTGACGATGATTCAGTTACCATCTCGGAAATATCTAACTATGAATTGCAAGAGTACATTTCATTTATTGAAAAATTAATGGCAGGTTTTTAGAGCATTACATAACATTTTTTTTTTTATATTGGTGTCTGTGTTTCTTGATATATTTGTAAGTGTGGTGACGTCAGTTTAGGCATATACTTATTTGCTCGTGAATTTTTGGGACCTACTTTGCAATGTGTGACAAGTGGGGGTATATGCGTTCTCAGTAACTCTTTGGCTTATATGGCTGTCTTCTTATATATCCTATACTTGCCTTCGTTTTGCCATTTGTTTCTGTTCTCGTCTGTTTTTTTCCCCCATACGGGAGTCTTGTGGCCTTGACTTGGGTTTCGGTTTGTTTTTATCCTTGTGCACTTTTTCCTTTGTATTCATGTGATCATATTTATCACTTTTTATTTGGTCTACTATTTTTATAACTGGCATACGGTAACTCATACTTCCTGGTCACTCACATCCTGGTGATGGTTACTAATTCGAACTTATTGTATTTGTGTCTTACATCATCTCTTGTTTTTTGTTGTGATGGGTTAGGTGTTTTAGTTTTTTCTTTGTGCCTGATGAAGAACTATTTGCAGTAACGCGGGTTTGTTTTTGGCCCTGGGGAGGTTCACTGTGCCATTACTTACATGAATTTATCACGTTTAGGTCTAGCGTTATTACGAACGTAGTGCATTATAGTTTAAGCATGTCTTTATGCATGTATAACAAGGAAACACAAGACAGTTATGCGATATACGGTGATTTTTCGTTCTACGGTTGTGGTCCAGCAATGAACCGGTCGTTATAAGAGATTTCACCTGTAACTAATACCGTTCATTCATTGATGAAACCTTATCTCTGTATGAGTTACAGTTAACTAATGTGTTGTTATTGTTTGTATTGTCGTTGATAAGTCAAGATCACTTAACAGATGCCTACCCATGTTCATGACCAGAGGGTGGGATGGCTGATTGTTAGTGTCTGTAT
The DNA here is from genome assembly GCA_036924085.1 of Ariolimax columbianus. Lineage (NCBI taxonomy): Eukaryota > Metazoa > Mollusca > Gastropoda > Stylommatophora > Arionidae > Ariolimax > Ariolimax columbianus. The sequence continues at coordinate 38,622,706 of JAVGWX010000001.1, forward strand.
GGGCACGTGTTTTTATTGCTGGATCTGGCAACTTAAGTAGACAGTGAAGACTAGTCTTTATCGGTTATACAACTTTGTACTGGTATGGCTGTTAAACCTGATCCTGCCAAACAGAGATAGTGTACTTTAAGCCACGCAATGGATCATATAACATATAATATTCCTTACAAGGAGGCCAAAAGTATATGTTCCACACAAGCCCATTACTACGTCACATCCGCTATTGCTGATGCGTGCATCACATCGGTCTAGCCCGTGATTTACTAGACACCAGAGACAGACAGACAGCTGTAAATGAGCCTACTAAATTATTGCACAAAACAAGTTATATATTAACCCTGAGTTAGGGATTCTCAACATGGGTGCGCAATGCCAAGAGAAGGGCCTAAATTAGCACAGGTGAGATATGAGGTAATTCAGAGAACATCTTTGGCAATTGATTACTCGCCGTTTCACTTATTATTTTTGGAGAGGGACGGTCAGTGTACACATTAAAATCACTTTCTTTCTGAGTTGGTGTGAGGACAAGAAGGTTAAGAGCCCATGCTCTACAGGTTCTCTTTGCCATTCATCAGTCTTCGTTTAAATTGTCGTGTCCTCGCTTAATCGGAAGATTGAAAATCAAGTCATCAGTGCAAATTATTCCTGCTCTAATTTCAAATTCCTCCGCCCCCATTTGCAAACCATTACCACACAAATTGCAATTTGTACCGTCTTGTCAGTCGGTTCACGTTCGCGGATCAAACAGAAAATTTAATGAAAAATGTAAGAAGTTCATAAATATACGAGAAGGCTTCTAACGAAATCCGTAAAATTGCGATAGAAATTGAAAACACCGTGCCATTGTCATGTAAGCTGACAGTAATGTTGTTGACGCTGTTTAAAGAGGACCTCCCCCATTATTGAGGTGCACCAAAGATAAACAGCATTCTCTTATCCATTTTGTTTTAGCAGCGAAAAGTGAAATCGATCTAAATTCATCGGCGAACGACTGTTTAGAACGGTGATGCATGCCTGTCACTCCAGCAAGTGCACGAGTTGAGTAGGAAGTACCGTAACAGTGTGAGTTTTACGAGTTCTCGCATAACGACTGTTCTCGGCCTAGTCAGACACACCATGTAGTGACAACAGATTCGATTACATCAGTTTAACGCATCGTGATTAAAAATTGCAGTGAGTGTTAATAAAATAGCTACACATCAGTCAAGGTTCAGAACACCACATCATCCGTGATGCACTCCAATTTCACAATGTATCTGCAAGGTGGGTACCATGGCAGCAGCTGACTCCAGAATTGAAACAACGATGTAATGCATGAGCTGCTATACACGGGACACAAATACTTCTTTTGGGGAATAAATCCATGCATATGTAGGTGCTGGGTGATTTGTATCGAACACAGTGGAGACTATGTAGACAAATTATACATTTTTAACAGAAAACAAATTCAAGATTTTCATTTCTAAGCACTCGTATATTTGATGATCCTGTTTTCTTCGTTTAACGCCTCCGACCTAGTGCATCCTACATCAGCACGAATGTATTTTCAAAATATGTATTCTGAATCCGAACACTAGCAAGATTTGGTTGTAAGTCGTGCTGCTAACAGTCTAAGAAGGGAAATTAAACTAACGTCATTGACATGTGTGATCGTGTCACTAGCAGCTTGAAAATGGAAATAAAACTAGCGTCAGTGTCATTTGTGAGCAGTTCGACTACTAGTTTGAGAAAGGAGGTTAAACTAAAGGCAGTACCAGCTGTGAGCAGTAGAATGGAGATGAAACTAAGGTCTCGGCCAGGTGTGAGTCGTGAAAATAACAGCATGAAAAAAGAAATGAAAACAAACGTCAGTGCCAGGTGTGAGCTTGAGAAGGGAGATGAAACTAACGTCGGTGCCAGGTGTGAGCTTGCGAAGGGAGATGAAACTAGTAACGTCGGTACCAGGTGTGAGCTTGCGAAGGGAGATGAAACTAGTAACGTCGGTACCAGGTGTGAGCTTGCGAATGGAGATGAAACTAGTAACGTCGGTGCCAGGTGTGAGCTTGCGAAGGGATATGAAACTAGTAATGTCGGTACCAGGTGTGAGATTGAGAAGGGAGATGAAACTAGTAACGTCGGTACCAGGTATGAGCTTGCGAAGGGATATGAAAATAACGTCGGTACTAGGTGTGAGCTTGCGAAGGGATATGAAACTAGTAATGTCGGTACTAGGTGTGAGCTTGAGAAGGGAGATGAAACTAGTAACGTCGGTACCAGGTGTGAGCATGAGAAGGGAGATGAAACTAACGTCAGTGCCAGGTGTGAGTTTGCGAAGGGAGATGAAACTAACGTCAGTACCAGGTGTGAGCTTGAGAAGGGAGATGAAACTGACGTCAGTGCCATCCACGTGTTACCAAAGAAACATGGTTGGGACATCTTTATCGCATGGAAGATGAGAGGCTGTCAAAGGATATCCTTTATGGACAGCTAGCCATTGGGGTTAGAATAATCTCCGCCCACACTGCGATTCAAGGACGTATGCAAGAGGGGCATGAAGTCATGCGACATCCCATCCGAGGGCTGGGAAGAAATTGCTCAGGGTCGAGCTATCTGGAGACAGTCAGTTTATGGGGCATAGTTACTGCTGACGCTCAAAGAGGCCGTCTTGATGCAGAGAAAAGAGAAAGATTGAAGAAATCAAGGAACAACTAGGCAAGCGAGTTTCCTCAGTATGGTCGAACGATCTGTGGCAGGGACTGTCACTCGCGAATCGACCTTTACAGCCAAAGCCGTCTGTGTCGAAATACAGGAGACAGAGCTGGACAAAACTTACAGGGCGACACGCGTATGGTTTATAGAGACTGAGACGCATATGATGATCATGATTTATATAGTTCTTTCTTGTTTTTCTGGGGTGAGTATCATTGTGGTGTAGGCGTACATGGTTCATTTATTTCTCCAAAAACTAACATTTTAGTTTTTCCTGTAAAGGGAGTTATTTTTCCTTAAAATTCTGTCTTTATTTAATTGTTATTTATTATTATTATCTTTTTTTTTACTTTATTAACCTAACCCAAGATGACGTGAACAAAAGAGAGTGGTGCTGCTTTAAGACACAAGAAAAAGACTAGGGAGGCAGTAATTTTAAAAAAATAATGAAGAAGCACTACTGAAACACATGAGATGCGAAACTACTGAAAAGTGTCTTCATCATTATCACATGTTTAATCAGTCCTAAAACTGGTAGTAAGATTGTCTGAGCATGCCTCTCCATTGGATTCTATCCTCTGGTTGATCTGACATAAGACTGGCTGTAAGGTCGTCTGAGCATGTTTCTCCATTTTACCCTATCTTCTGGTTGGTTAGTCAAATGACTGGTTGTAAGGTTGTATGAGCGTTTCTCCATTTTACCATATCCTCTGGCTGGTTAGTCATATGACTGGCTGTAAAGTTGTCTGAGTTTGTCTCTCCATTTGACTCTATCGTCTGTTTGATCAGCCCTAAAACTGGCTGTAAAGTTGTCTGAGTATGTCTCTCCATATTTAACTCTATCGTCTGTTTGATCAGCCCTAAAACTGGCTGTAAAGTTGTCTGAGTATGTCTCTCCATTTGACTCTATCGTCTGTTTGATCAGCCCTAAAACTGGCTGTAAAGTTGTCTGAGTATGTCTCTCCATATTTAACTCTATCCTTTGCAACTGTCGTGATTTAAGCATACGTTCATACTTGAATGTCTCTACATACCTGAGATGTAAAGGTAAGTCTTGGTGGCCTGGATCTTGCTTCCAGTATCTTCTGTAGAAGACTTTCATGTCAGCTATTGTGCTCCAGCCAACCCACTCTTCATTTCTCTATCATTTTCAATATTTATCTTTGTGCTTCTTCTTCGGTGAGAAATTGATTTATTGATTGATTGCAATGGAATATGTTTAACAAAAACACAAAAAAAAGCAAAATGATTTATAGAACCGAATAATTGCACCGGATCGACCCCATATGTGCTAAAGTTCCTTTCATTGCTGAAAGTCCCTTCTCAATAAATTCCCAATCCCAAAGCACCGAGTATAAATTCCGTCGTGTACAATTTGACAGACACGGGAGTTTTTTTTTTCTATGCGCAATCGCTTCTTAGGGTAAGTAAAGTAATGGCAACCTACCGTACTGTACACCTGCCAAAAAACTTATAACAGCCAAATAAGTTGGCAGTTGTAAAATGCGACGATCTACAAAGGCAGCTACACATTTTTTGTGTGGTCCTCTTTCATTCGTAGTACCCAGCCCATTCTTCCTATATATGCCCTTCAGAGTGTAACGAACACACAATTCCGACTGTTGACTTCAACGATGTTGGTCTGTGGTCATGTAAAAATAACGAAGACACTGGGATCCTAATAGTACGTCATGTAGAGCATGTAGTTCAACATATCGATTTACTTACTTCCGGGCTCTGATCCCTAAACAGATTTAATGTATTGCTGTAAACTAACGACACAACGCATTCCTATCTCTGGACTACATCCTGCAACTTGCATAGCCCTGTTCATGGCTTGGTAGCAGGAGATTGAGAACGAACGCAGAAGAAGGAGAAGCTGTACTTTATTTTGTCGCGGATTGACTAGACAGAGAACAGGCAGTCAGCCAGTTAAAACCAAACGTGTAAATATCAACATCTGTGTCAACCCTCGCTGTAACTATTGTATTGCTTTAAATATTGCCTTGTTGTTTTGATATTATTTAATAGTGACTGTTCAGGTTTAGAGATGTACGACTCCAACAAGACTTCCAGGTGGACGTCTGTTCAGCACTGCCGGCAACATGTTATCAAACAACAGATGTCTTTTCCCAGATAATCTTGAAAGACTCGTTCTTGAAATCGAATGCATGTTTCATAAAGCAATGACTTTTAACTTCATTTTTTTGAAAAAAATAAACCAAACTAATAAGTTAGAACCATTAATTAGTTATGTGCCACATTTTTTAAACGATCTAGTATGTCTTCTCTAACCATTAAAGTCCCCACTGTCACAACCAACTTTAATGTTTTGAATTTCTCCGTTAATTTACAACACAATTTTAGTTATTCCAATGTCGAATATTACTAATTTACTTGTCATTTTGTTTGTTTGTTGGTGAACTTCTTTTAAAAGAAAAATAAATATGCAATTTCTGCCGCGCTGAGATACGATAACGCATAGGTCGACAACTTACGGCTGTAAGCCGAAAATATCCGTCCCACAAACCCAAAACGAAATATCCTTTTCTCGAGGCAGTTGTAAAAAAATATTTCAAGCATGTATTTCAAGTCTGATGTACAACTGCATGATTTTCATAATTTGTTGTTACATGAATCAAAACTGGATCCTTATGTCAAGTTTTGTGAAGCTGTGATCCACGATATGGGCGTGCACGGACAACATACTTTTTTTTCTTTGCAAACAGAAATACAGACACACACCCTTGCTTATTAAATAAACAGATAAATGTGAGTTGTCCACTCATCAATATATTTTACCAGTCTTGTCAAGAAAAATGTTGCTGATCCCCGTGCTGGTAGTTGCACTATCATCGAATACCTGAATACAATAATCTAATCTAACGGTTTTCTCTCAGCATACCCCTCCAAATTCTGTTCACTACATTTTCCCTTCTCTCCCCCCTCCCCCCTTTTTTACTCTCTCTCTCTCTGTATATTTTTTTTTTTTTTTTTTTTTTTTTTTTTTTTTTTTTTTTTTTGCGTTCGCCTTATTTATCTATTCCCCAAGGCGTGTGTGCGTTACACTGTGGTTTTTATTTTGCGCCTGTTGGCCCAGTGCATCCGACTTCAGCATGCATTTTATGTAAGGGTCTGCTTCCTCCTGCATTTTCTAAGGGTTTGCTTCCCCGGGGTAACGGCCGGTGCTGTGATGGGGATCGAACCCAGCACCTTCTGGTTGTGAGCCGTGCCACTTAACCACTAGGCCACGCCGTCCCCTCTCTCTCTGTATATGAACATCATCATCATCTGGTTGATTAGTCCGGAGACTGGTTTGTAAGGTTGTCTGAGTATGTCTCTCCATTTGACCCTATTCTCTGGTTGCTTAGTCCGGAGACTGGTTGTAAGGTTGTCTGAGTATGTCTCTCCATTTGACCCTATCCTCTGCAGTTCTCTTCATTGCAGCATGTTTTTACTTTAATGCTGGGGATGTAAAGGTGAGTCTTGGTTGTCCCGGTCCTCTCTTTCCTTCAATCTTGCCATCTAGTATCTTCTGTAGAAGACGTTTATGTCTCATATTGTGACCCAGCGAACTCAATCCACGTTTTTGTATCATATGCAATATTTGTCCTTGTGCGCCAACGTCATTGAGTACATTGTCATTGGATCTTCTTTCTGACTCTTTCCACTCTACGGTAGCACCACTTTTCAAACGCTTCCAAGCTTTTTTCATCCTTCTTTGCCGAAGTCCATGTCTCAGCGCCATACAGTGCAATTGGCCATATTGAGTGGCGATTATTCTTTTCCTCAGCTCTATCCTGATATTCTTTGAGGTTAACAATTTTTGTTTTCTGAAGCTCTTTTTTTTTGCCATTGCAGTCCTTGTCTTAATTTCTGTCTTTTTACGGGCGTCTTCTGTTATATTTTGCCCCAAATATGTAAACTGCTGTACTTGTTTGATTATTTCTCCATCGATGGATATATTTATGTGCTACTGTTTGCTTAGATATTACCAAAGTCTTTGTCTTCGTTGTGTTTATTTTCATGCCAAAATCGTTGGTAGTGCTATTAATGTTATCAAGCAGCATTTGCAACGTTGATACTGATCCTCCCACTATCGCTTGGTCATCAGCAAATTTGATGGCATTAACTTTTATGCCATTAACTTTGACACCCCTCCCTATTACAACTCCGCATAACCTTGCCCATCATCATCTCAGATTATGCGTTATAGAGACTCAGTGAAGGCAAGTAGCCCTGTGGTACCCCCTGTTTTATGGAAACTGGATCTGTGAGACCTTCTGTGATTGAAATAATCGCCTCTTGATTTGCATACAGGTTCTAGATTAACCTAATGAGTGATCTTTCTATACCTATTTGCTGCAAAACTTAAATAGTTTGCCTCAGGGGACTCGATCAAAGGCTTTCTCGTAGTCAATGAAACAGATAAACTGTACGTCCTTGATCGATTATTCTTTCTGCGAGAAGCCGCAATGATCCGATGGCATCCCGTGAACCTCTGGCCTTGTGAAATTCAAACTGGTTATCTTTCAGTACTTTCTCTATTTTTCCATTAATTCTCAAATGAATAATCTTTAAAAGAATTTTAGATGCAAGTGTTATCAAACTTATCGTTTGAAATTGACCACATTCTATAGCATTTGATTTTTTTTGGCAAATGAATTAATATTGAAGTTGTGTGATCAGTAAGTTCATTTTAAAACGTTAGCATTTGCATGTTCTCCCTCGAGTCCGCTACCTTGAAATGATGATATAGCTTACTTGTCACAATGATCCCAGGAGCTAAGCCAGCAGAAGTGAAATCTTCCAGAAGGATCACCTAAGCTAGATAGATCATGGGGGAAAGGATAGACTAAACATGGACAAATCACATAGAGTAAAATAGATTATGGCCGACCAGTCAAACACGGACAACTTGCCTAAAGAATAATAGGCAATGTTAGTACCGACCTCCGAAATCTGTCAAAACTAAGGTGGTTATGAGAACATTGACATCAAAGCAAAATCATTCGCCTTGGAGAAGGAAGGGCCTTTGGAAACGAGAAGAATGACGCAGTGGAGTGAAAGCCGCAAGGATGCTCCACGACTGACTGACCTTCTGAATACCAAGATAAAAATCAATATAGCGACATGTAATGTGCGTGTGTAGTCTAAGGGTGAAAAGTTCGTTTTACAATCCCAACGTACCCAGTTCGAATCACGCCCGTGTCCAGTTTGACAGACCTGGATCAATTGTCTCGGTGCGATTGCTCCACAACTCCTACTGGTCCCCATCTATTTGTCTCGGTGCGATTGTTCCACAACTCATAATGGCCCACATCTTTTTGTCTTCCTTTGCCCCACCCCCTTCTTCTATCAGTCCTCCCCTCCTCTTCCTATATTAATCTCACCCCCTCCCGGCTTATATCCCCTTCTTTTTGTTCTCCCATTTGGATCACTATTTGGCCGTTTCCATATTTGGCCACCACTGGCTTATCCGGCGCACCCCACACCCCTCCCCCCCCTCACTTCTTACGCTCTCATGGCCACCTTATTTGACCCACGTCCTTCATATTCAGTCAAGCATCCGACCCAACCAGTCGCTTAGACAGACTTGGTCTACTATCAGATAAGTAGACCATTTATTCCTTATATGTTGATTTGTTACTTCAGTATTGTTGTTATTTGTTTCCCTGATGAAGGCCTGTTTGTCGTAACGTAGGTTTTGTTTGTGTTCTCGTCTCGGTATCTAACCATACCCATTTTAAAATTTTTGATTAAACTGAACTTTAAAATTGTTTTCCTTTTTATTCCCCATTGCTCCACAACGTACGGAAGTAATGGCAACCTACCGTACTGTACACCTGCCAAGAAATTTATAACAGCCATATAGTTTGACGGTCGTGAGAAGCGACGTTCTGTAAAGGACATCATACTTCCTTTTTTAATGTGCGAACAATATACTAAGCAGGGAAAACAGAAAAGGCAGTTAGCTAAAGAGATGAGAAGTTGGAAGAGAGAGAGAGAGACAGAGAGAGATAGAGAGAGAGATAGAGAGAGAGAGAGGTGGACCCAAAAATACACGTAGAAGAGAATGTGAGAAAAAACTAAGATTACATGATTACACCTGGACATAGGCAGAAAGTCAGAAGGAACTAAGATTACATGATTACACCTGGACAGAGGCAGAAAGTGAGAAAGAATTAAGATTACATGATTACACCTGGACAGAGGCAGAAAGTGAGAAGGAACTAAGATTACATGATTACACCTGGACAGAGGCAGAAAGTGAGAAGGAACTAAGATTACATGATTACACCTGGACAGAGGCAGAAAGTGAGAAGGGACTAAGTTTACATGATTACACCTGGACAGAAAGTGAGAAGGAACTAAGATTACATGATTACACTTGGACAGAGGCAGAAAGTGAGCAGGAACTAAGATTACATGATTACACATGGACAGAGACAGAAAGTGAGAGGGAACTAAGATTACATGATTACACCTGGACAGAGACAGAAAGTGAGAAGGAACTAAGATTACATGATTACACCTGGACAGAGGCAGAAAGTGAGAAGGAACTAAGATTACATGATTACACCTGGACAGAGGCAGAAAGTCGGAAGGAACTAAGATTACATGATTACACCTGGACAGAGGCAGAAAGTGAGAAGGAACTAAGATTACATGATTACACCTGGACAGAGGCAGAAAGTGAGAAGGAATTAAGATTACATGATTACACCTGGACAGAGGCAGAAAGTGAGAAGGAACTAAGATTGCATGATTACACCTGGACAGAAAGTGAGAAGGAACTAAGATTACATGATTACACTTGGACAGAGGCATAAAGTGAGAAGGAACTAAGATTACATGATTACACTTGGACAGAGGCAGAAAATGAGAAGGAACTAAGATTACATGATTACACCTGGACAGAGGCAGAAAGTGAGAAGGAACTAAGATTACATGATTACACCTGGACAGAGGCAGAAAGTGAGAAGGAATTAAGATTACATGATTACACCTGGACAGAGGCAGAAAGTGAGAAGGAACTAAGATTACATGATTACACCTGGACAGAGGCAGAAAGAGCAGCCCACGACCGGCAATGCTGGCAGGATGTTGTCAATAGCCTATGTACCGAGAGGGACGACGAGCTTCCATTTATTGACTTGTCTGTTCTATTTTTGTTTTTCAAAATAATTACATGGTTTACATATCTGTAAATAGGTACACATTTTATCTGAGTTAAGGAAGGGGAGACAGTGAGAGTGGGAACCTGTCACGTGCTGGGAATATGGTGTAGGTCGTGACCAATGCCACACTAGTTGTGATGTCGCCTTCATCCGCTAGCTCATTTTACTACACAGACTTTCTTTATTTTAGCTAGGTTGACTCTGAGGCCTTTTGCAATTGAAACAATATCCTGCACAAACTGGGGATTGAACATAGATCGATTGACTAGGCAGTAGGTGTACTACCTCAACTACCTAAAATCTGATAAAGAGTACCATTATTACTCACTAATGTCGATCACGTCAGAAGATAAACTATCCCGGAGAAGTGTTTTAGCAAGACGGATCCAAAAAGTGACTTTATTTATGCATACTATGTTGATACAAATGTCAACGTTACTTTTTGACTCCTTTTATTTTGTTTTCTTTAATTTGAAAACTCCAACCTTTTCAAATATGATACAGGGTAATCAACACCACTGACTACCGAAAAAAGACCTTCATTTAACTTCATTTAGAAGACTACATAGTCTGTATACGTACAGTTTATTCCACTCCACTATTACTAAAAAAAATACTATGAGCATCCAATCTATTTTTAAATGCATTCACTGACTCTGCCTCCATCACATCATGTGGCAATGCATTCCAAGCATTCACCACTCTCTGACTTCAAAAAATGTTTCCTAATATCTAATCTGGACCTGTCTTTAAATAATTTGAAGCTGCCCCCTCTTGTTCTTGTAACCGGTTGTACTTTGAAAAACTTGGTATAGTCTAATATAACTTTTCCATTGATTAATTTGTAAACTTCTATTGTCACCCCGAATTCTTCTCTGTTCTAGACACGGTAGAACAAGTTTTTTTCTCTTTCTTCATAACTATAATTCTATAATTCTACGATCTGTTTTGTAAATCTTTTCTGTATCCATTCCAGCATTTTTATATCATCTCTATGATATAGATTCCACACCTGAACACAGTACTCCAAGTTAGTTATCACCAATACTTTATACAGTTTGACTAACACTCCCTTGCCCTGTTTTGTAATATAGGACAACTAATATGATTTAACTAGAGAACAGCAAGTCCTCATCTTTAGAGCTGGACATAACAGACTCAAGGGTCATCTTCACAACAAAATGAGGATTGAGACAGATGTCAGCTGTCCTTGTAATAAGCATTTCATAACCATTTACACAAGCAGAGAGAGAGAGAGAGAGAGAGAGAGAGAGAGAGAACAATACTGGTTTTGGGTGACAGATGAGAGGGAGGCAGGAGCTGTATGGAGATCAAACTGTCTTAGAAACATCGGTGACCTGTGTGAGAGAACCCAGAACCTTTATCTGAGAATGAACAATATAGAAATAAGATACAGGCTGAATGGAATAGTGCAACCAGACCCATTATGTGATCTTTATATGGTGTAACAATAACCTTCCCAATATCAGAGTACAACGTAACTATTCCTGCAAAAAATATGTCATAAAAATGTTAACAGAGCACAAAAGACAGTACGAAACACTCTAATGGTGTAATAAATAACACGACTGCTAACAACGGTAGCACTGCTTCGAGTGCTCAAATGTGTATAAGTGCACTACTTTCAACAAGTAATCTACTCGGCGTTTTATTTACCCAATTCTAAGCGGATTAATCTAGTACCGTTCAGAGGGAATATTCACGAAACGTTGCCACTCCCAGAGTTTTAGGAATTGTTCATTTTGGTTTTTGTATGTTCAGGAGCGCTTTGACACTAACTTTCACTCGCTGAACCGAAGCCAAGGAATTGCGGGATTGTCTGCAGTATGGCGCTTGTTGAGCTATGTTAGTCTAATGACAGAAACGGATGGGGAAGATAATACGCTTGCCATTCACAAGTTGGGTCAGGATACCCTGGACTGAGAACAGCTGTAGGCAACATATCCAGGACAGTGCTCTCGTGTTCGTGACGAAGTTTAAAGGTAGAATTATTATACTCGAATGTTTTCTAAAGCGTATTTTTCATAAAGAGTATGTTCACCACTACAGTTGTCTCACTAGCAGGAAGCCTGTATACGTACAATTGCAGTGATGGTTTCAATTACAAGAGATTTACATGCCGAGTTTGCTAGCTCCATGCACAACCTTCTTTCGTCGTCTTTTACGATAAGCTTTGAAGTTTGCCGTGAGCCATTCTTTCCCCCTTGATAGAAATCGGGTGTTTTCAATAACACAGTGGGGACGGCGTGGGCTGATGGTTAAGTGACACGACTCACAATCCAAAGGTGCTGGGTTCGATCCCCATCACATCACCGGCCGTTACCCGTAGAAAATGCAGAAGGAAGCCGACCCTTACATAAAATGCATGCCGAAGTCGGATGTACTAGACCGACAGGCGCAAAATAAAAACATAGTACAACGCACACCGCCCTGGGGAATAGAGAAACGCAAAAACAAAAACTCAGTAAGGTGCTTGAGTCTTAATTCACCCCAAACAAACAAATATAATTTTAGCACGGAATTTGAAGTTAGAATATCACAGAATAGTCCATTTTTTTTAATTGTGAGGGATGTCAAACATTCTGTGAGAATAGACACTAATTTCTGAGGGATGGGAAACATTCTGTGAGAATAGACACTAATTTCTGAGGGATGGGAAACATTCTGTGAGAATAGACACTAATTTCTGAGGGATGTCAAACATTCTGTGAGAATAGACACTAATTTCTGAGGGATGGGAAACATTCTGTGAGAATAGACACTAATTTCTGAGGGATATCAAACATTCTGTGAGAATAGACACTAATTTCTGAGGGATGTCAAACATTCTGTGAGAATAGACACTAATTTCTGAGGGATGTCAAACATTCTGTGAGAATAGACACTAATTTCTGAGGGATGTCAAACATTCTGTGAGAATAGACACTAATTTCTGAGGGATGTCAAACATTCTGTGAGAATAGACACTAATTTCTGAGGGATGTCAAACATTCTGTGAGAATAGACACTAATTTCTGAGGGATGTCAAACATTCTGTGAGAATAGACACTAATTTCTGAGGGATGTCAAACATTCTGTGAGAATAGACACTAATTTCTGCTTCTGCCGCCGCTTATTCCTGCAGTCTTAGCAATGTATTTCTTGAATCTGACAGCGACGGTCCAGTAAAAAGAAGAGTAGCATCCAGTTTCTACAGCAGCATGTTGTCCATGCTGTCAGTCGATGTAATAACAAGCATATTACCTAACCATAACCTGTAACCTTACCATAACCATAAACCTGATCATAATCCCAACCTAAACGTAGCACTAAAGCTAACCATAACCTTAACCTTAGAAAAACTTAATATAACCATCTTTGCTACACTTATGTCTTTGACTAAGTCTTTACTTATTTATTTTAAATAACATTTAATCGACCTGTCATCCCCTTAACCCGAAATGAAATGTCCCGTGACATACGATGGAGTCCCAGGGAACTCTGTTCCGGGGGAATTAAGACGCAAGTACCCACAGTAATTCTCGTATGCATGTATGTATGCATGTGTGTGTATTTTTTTGCGTTCACCTTATTTATCTATTCCCCAAGGCGTGTGTGCGTTACACTGTGGTTTTTATTTTGCGCCTGTCGGCCCAGTGCATCCGACTTCAGCATGCATTTTATGTAAGGGTCTGCTTCCTCCTGCATTTTCTAAGGGTTTGCTTCCCCGGTGTAACGGCCGGTGCTGTGATGGGGATCGAACCCAGCACCTTCTGGTTGTGAGCCGTGCCACTTAACCACTAGGCCACGCCGTCCCCGTGTGTGTATAATGTGTGTGTGTGTATGTAGAGAGGGAGAGAGAGAGAGAAAGAGAGAGAGACAGACAGACAGAGAGAAAAGGTGCAACACACAATAACAGGACAGTGGTTTCTGTTAGAGTCAACAACCAAATTCCAGAAAACAAGTTTTTACAGAAAGCACCGGGCCAGCACCAATTATCCCCAACAGTAAGTAAGGACGAACATGAACTGGCTTGACTAACGATACGATCGGCCGTCGATGACCAAGCAGATGACAACAAAGGATACTACAAATAGCACTTGCGATGTCGAGTGCGCTTCCGTCGGCCATTGACGGCCCTACTGAGACTATGAATGTCGTGCCATGTCGTATCTATATCCGCATCCGGTCACTGGTGTGATCAGCTTCTGTCCGATTGAACAATGTAGGTTAAGCCATTTAGCACATTGAATCCGTGACTACGGGGATTGGCTATGAGAACTGTGTCTGTCAGGCCGTGGTACAAAGCAGGACTGGGATGGGCTCGGACTAGACGAGGTAGCCCCCCGCTGGCTTGCCTGTTGATCGAAATTTGAACGTGGCTTAACCTTCCCTTGAACGGCTCCACCTATCCGGCGGTGCCTCCCCGGCGTCGCCCGTGTCTGTATTCAACAGCCAACTCAGAACTGTTACCTCCCATGGGAATCCGACTTGTCTAATTAAAGAAAATCATTGCGATGGTATAGTAAAGCTGGACAACCGGCTTATTTAAGGTTTCTTCCTATCAACGACAAAATAAAGCATGAATTACAAAAATAGTGCTCAACAGCGAGCTGGTCAATTATCGGGTGCAGATCTTGGTGGTAGTAGCTTATGTCTCATCATCGAACGATCGATGCGAGGTCTGACTGAGGGATGTGCTCAGACAGGAACGATCAACATATCCGCTGTTCTCTCGTTCTACTGATCGTCTCCCAACGTAATCGAATCAACGCCAGAGTGGTTCCTGGTTAAATGTAATGAGGTCATTGCTTCCTTCTGGACATGCATTAAGAGTCAAAGCAGAAGTTTGTGCATGCGGCTAGCAACTTCATAATGAAAAAAAAACACTGCTGCTGGAACCACACTACAGAAAATGGATTTAGCATTAATAAGGATGAACGCGCACAGACAAGACTCAGGACAGGATCATATAGCGGCCTAGCAGGTGACAACAAACGAGAATACCCATTCTACTCCACTGTCTTTTTTTCAGAGGAGATAATTATCGTATGCCTTAATTCTTTATGTTACCGGGCCGAAAAGGGGGCAACAAATAGTAGCACTGCAACCTGACGGGCATGTCGTAAAAGGCTACTAAGGGGGTATGATTAGTAGAAGAGAAGATTGAACATATCAAAGAGATGAACAGTAGAGTAGAAAAGAGGATTGGACAGACAACAGAGATGAGCAGTAGAAGAGAGGATTAGGTAGACCAAAGAAATGTGCATTAAAAGAGATGATTGGACAGGCCAAATGGATGAGCATTAAAAGAGAGGATTGGACAGGCCAAGTAGGTGGGCAGTAGAGTATAAAAGCGGATTGGACAGACAAAAGATATGATCAATGTAAGAGAGAATTGGACAAGCCAAAGAGTGAACTGAGGCAACCGAAATAACAGAGCTTAGACAATGGACCTAAGATGAAGGAGAAAACATCAGAAGGAAGCCAATTGTTGCAGTTGTCTTAATTACGGTCATCTCACATGGCCTTGATGATGGTGTGCAACAATTATCATGGCAGAAATCCGATTTACTTTTGCAAAGAACAATGTTCAAATTGCGCTCTTCCAATGATTATATTGTGATGACTTTCTTTTTCTCAAACAGTGATGTCGGGATTGTTAATAATGGCACCCATGTAACCTTCCAAGCATGTTATAAAGGTGTTAAAAGAGGAATGTGCACGAGGTTAGCAGCCTCATCATGTATAAACACTGCTAATAAAATCGATACTGCAAATGCTAGGATACATGCTTCCTGTAAAAGGGCCAGTTGTGCTGTTGACCCTATGCTTCATCTAGAACGAAAAGTTGTGTCTTCATCATTATATGCCCCATAGTCAAGGTGCACTCTCTCTCTCTCTCTCCTCGTCTCTTTGTATGTGGTCATGTGGGAACCCTCATGTGTGATTAATTACCATAATACCATCAGTCATATACGGTTATCACCACAATTATCCGCACCAAATGTTTTATACTGCTCACGGAAAGTGTTATCAGATTTGCTTGATCAATAATTACTTTACTAAAGGGCAAACTATTGCTGATAATGAAGGGTGATTTCTTAAAATGATCAACCAATGATTTCTAAACAGCCACTCTATAAGTGCAGGGCTACCTAATTATAAATTAGAAGATGTCCCCAAATGTGTTTATCGATCGGATAGAGGGATCAACCCAGCAAAATATCGACACACAAATTGTGATTGATAGAACAATATGAAAACTAATAACAAATGCAAGTTTTATTATGTAAGGATCGAACTCATTTCTATTTCCAATAAAAACTAGCACCTTTATATGATTTTTTAAAAACTTTTCAAAATAAAAGAAGTTCCATTGTTTGAACTGTAAAATCAACTTATTTCGAGATTGCCCTTCACATGTTTGATATTTCTCGTCATCCATATTTGAATAGTGTCTTCTAACGTTATGAGCAGCTTCTGTGGAGACAAGACACTATTTGCACACACACAAAACACAGCTGTTGCTTCTAGTTGTTGTTCGAAAATAAAACGTCCAGGATAACCGTTTTTTCATTTCCAATCTTCTCGTTTCTCTCAAGGATTATTATTTTCAACATATAATATAATAACTGCACAGTACTGAACAATACAACCATGAAAAAAGACTCAAAGCTCGAAAGAGAAGAAATGAGGGTTACAATTTGGAAACAAAGTGTACACAAAATAATTGAAACACGACTGCACAATCAGGACTTCGACCCTCGCAGTGAAAATTGCACTACAAAAAAGTCCTTTTGCTATGTTTACTCAGCTAAAATGTTTTTTTTTTACAAAACACTTTATGGGCCGCAAACTAGGTATCGCTGGACGACCTTGCTCCAGTGTTACCACGACTTCGTTTACCCGTCTCACATTAATGTCAATGGTGGTAAAACGATAACTTTAGACACTGATTACAACCATGCATCATATTCCAGCTGAAAACAGTTAAATCGTTTTGGCCAATATCTAAATTTGTCCACTAAGCAAAATCGCAGTAGTCAGCAGGCAGTCACAAAATGTCGCAGAACAAGCTTATCGACCTGGCACGTTACATGAAATTAACACATAAGTGCAAGCAAAATCTATAAATCGTGTTTGAGACACAGAGGGGAATTCTTACGTAAACACGCAGTGTTAAGAAAGCCATTTGTTCATTTTTTGCACTGATAAAAAAAAATAATAAGAAAGTCTTGAACAGACCTGGCAAATTGAGCAAATTTTGCAATGAAGCC
Source organism: Ariolimax columbianus (assembly GCA_036924085.1). Lineage (NCBI taxonomy): Eukaryota > Metazoa > Mollusca > Gastropoda > Stylommatophora > Arionidae > Ariolimax > Ariolimax columbianus. The sequence continues at coordinate 38,639,855 of JAVGWX010000001.1, forward strand.
ACATTTAAACTGAGACACAAGGGACCTTCACATTTCGAATCATCCAGGCTTTAATAGATTATTTTCTGCCCTCGACGAGACGCAAGATGACTCATGTACCACAGGACATGAAACCAGCTAAGCACTACTTTATAGCGTGAAACTTTACACGTAATGGAAGACAGAATTGAGAGTCGTTGTATTTTAATGCAAAACAATAACGTTTTTTTTACATGAAAATTTTTTTATTTTTGCGAAAGTAAATTGATTTTAATACTATGCATTGGGCACTTTAAATCGAGTAGTTTCCTGGCTTAATAGAATATAACCTCTGTAACTTCCCAAGCTCGTTGCAAAATGGTTTACCCTTGGCTACCAACCTCGTTAAATGCAATGATTGCTACTGAAATCACTACTTATAATGATTTGACACAGACTACCTGTAAAGAGGCCAGTTGTAGTGGTCATTCTATGCTTCAGATGGAGCACACACAAAACGAATCATCATTATAATCACTTGCTGTTTCACACCATGGTTTGAGGATGAGGGGGCAATGGGATCTAACGTTGGTGTGACTGTATGCTCATGAATTGTGGTAGTCAATGGGATCTAACGTTGGTGTGACTGTATGCTCATGAGTTGTGGTAGTCAATGGGATCTAACGTTGGTGTGACTGTATGCTCATGAGTTGTGGTAGTCAATGGGATCTAACGTTGGTGTGGCTGTATGCTCATGAGTTGTGGTAGTGACGGTTGCGGCATTGTGAGGTGTCAATAGTTGTATCGTGTCAATCATTGTATCGTGTCAATCATTATGGTGTGAATCATTGTGGTGTTAATCATTGTGGTGTTAATCATTGTGGTGTTAATCATTGTGTGGTGTCAATAGTTGTATCGTTTCAATCATTGTATCGTGGCAATCGTTATGGAGTCAATCATTGTGGTGTTAATCATTGTGTTGTGTCAATCATTGTATCGTGTCAATCATTGTATCGTGTCAATCATTGTGGTGTTAATCATTGTGGTGTCAATCATTGTATCGTGTCAATCATTGTATCGTGTCAATCATTGTATAGTGTCAATCGTTATGGAGTCAATCATTGTGGTGGTAATCATTGTGTGGTGTCAATCATTGTATCGTGTCAATCATTGTGGTGTTAATCATTGTGGTGTCAATAGTTGTATCGTGTCAATCATTGTATCGCGTCAAGTATTGTATGGTGGCAATCATGGTATGGTGTCAATCATTATGGTGTCAATCATTGTGTGGTGTCAATCATTGTATTGTATCAATCATTGTATAGTGTCATTCATTATATGGTGGCGATCATTGTATGGTGTCAATCCTTGTACTGTGTCAATCCTTGTATGGTGCCAATCATTGCATGGCGTCAATCATTGTGTAATATCAATCCTTGTATGTTGTCAATCAGTGTATGGTGTCAATCAGTGTGTGGTATCAATCATTGTATGGTGGCAATCCTTGTACTGTGTCAACCTTTGTATGGTGCTAATCCTTGTAGGGTGTCAATCATTGTATGGTGTCAATCATTTCGTAGTGTCAATGATTGTATAGCGTCAATCCTTGTACTCTGTCAACCCTTGTATGGTGTTAATCATTGTAGAGTGTCATTCCTTTCGCTACTTAGTATCTCAATTTCGCTCCATGTGAAGCATAGGACCCCTCAGTAGTTGGCCCCAAGCTCGTTGTGTGCTCCTGGAGCGGTTGTTTCTGTAGCAATTACTTTTTACAAGCTACGATTTCCATTCCCATCCACTACTCTCCTTAGTCGTCTTTTACAACATGTCTGCCAGGCAGCAGATGGTTTCTTCTATGTGATTCACCTAGGGAGTAGTTTTGCGTAGCTCACAGAATATCAACATCGTACATTATGTTCGCCCCTACTGAAGCATAAGCACACCCCCCCCCCCCCCCACTGCAGATGGCCTCCTTACATAAATCCTACCTTTAACATTGAAGTCTTTTTGTTGTTTTGGTTTCAGTTTTTACTGATTTGACAGTTTCAGGTCACCAGCTCCACGGACATCCTTATTTAACAGCCTAAAGTAAATCCTTATTTAACAGCCTAAAGTAAATCCTTATTTAACAGCCTCACGGAAATTCTTATTTAACAGCCTCACGGAAATCCTTATTTAACAGCCTCACGGAAATCCTTATTTAACAGCCTAAAGTAAATCCTTATTTAACAGCCTAAAGTAAATCCTTATTTAACAGCCTAAAGTAAATCCTTATTTAACAGCCTCACGGAAATCCTTATTTAACAGCCTCACGGAAATCCTTATTTAACAGCCTAAAGTAAATCCTTATTTAACAGCCTCACGGAAATCCTTATTTAACAGCCTAAAGTTAATCCTTATTTAACAGCCTCACGGAAATCCTTATTTAACAGCCTAAAGTAAATCCTTATTTAACAGCCTCACGGAAATCCTTATTTAACAGCCTAAAGTAAATCCTTATTTAACAGCCTCGCGGACATCCTTATTTAACAGCCTCACGGAAATCCTTATGTAACCGTGTTTTTATTTTATTTTTTAAATTTTACGTGTTTCTACTGGCGGAGACGCGCCTATTCCACCCTAGGCCGTAGTCAATTTGGGCGATATTAAGACACATAAACCAGTGCTTCGATGTATATGTTTGTGTGCTCTCAGAAGCCAGCCCAACCAAAGTGCAATGGAAGGGTCTCACTCTGAGAGCGTGTGAAAGTTGTGCAAGGGCGTGACTGTATGATCCTTATTTAACAACTCCACGGAAATCCGTATTTAATCACCTGTTTGGACATACTTTAGTAAGGTTCATATATTCACTGTCCCATCCAATGTGAAGCATAGGCGTACAACTGGTGTTGGTCCTGTTTTAAGGAAACCTGCTTCCAAACATTCGCAATTTTCCCCCTTTACGATGCAATGTGAAGTATTGGTTTTAGCTGCAGCTGATCCCATACAAGAAGCCTGTATCTAAGCGTGTGATGTGGTTGATTTTTATGACAATGTTTTATTTACGCAACGAGATTGCCAGCCTAAAAAACAACTCTATTTTTTCGCTTTTTACAACACGCGTTAGTAATGTCCAGTTAGTCTCCACTCGTTGACTCCTTCACACTGGTCCAGAGATCAAACGGGCTTACAGTTCATGAACACAAAGATTGTTATGTAAATATCGTGTCGTGTTTTCTTCGTGTGGATGTTCGAAATATAAATGAATTTTGCTCGGCTCTAGCAACAGATTTTTAACATATCTTCGTTATTAATCTTCAGAACAAGGTCCAGTTTCTCTTACAAATGATACCGTTGTTTGTTTTATCTCCGCATAGCTTTTTTGTCTCTCATTTGTCACTCTAGTGTTATCTCTCTTCCTGTATGAGCGTGCAGCTTTATATGACGTGTTCTACTGTCATGGTATACTCCCCATATGGACCCCTGTCATCTGTCCCAGACCTCATTTTGTTGTAAAGATGACACTTGAGTTTATTATGGCCTGTTCTCAGTCTGAAGACCTGCTCTTCTCTAGTTAAATCGTAGTCTTCCTTTCGGAGGCGATGGTGTTGATCAGCCATTCTCCCTGGAGTTGGCTTTGGTTATGCTCATAGCCTCATTAAATTTAGACGCTGTATGCAGACATGACTTGACCTGGAGTTGGCTTTGGTTAGGCTCATAGCCTCATTAAATTTAGACGCTGTATGCAGACATGACTTGACCTGGTGTTGGCTTTGGTTATGCTCATAGTCTCATTAAATTTAGACGCTGTATGCAGACATGACTTGACCTGGAGTTGGCTTTGGTTAGGCTCATAGCCTCATTAAATTTAGACGCTGTATGCAGACATGACTTGACCTGGTGTTGGCTTTGGTTATGCTCATAGTCTCATTAAATTTAGACGCTGTATGCAGCCATGACTTGACCTGGTGTTGGCGGGGTCCGAAAGGGGAGCAGCAACTAGTAACACTGTAACATGTACGGAATGTTGTAAGAGGACACTAAGAATTGTTGGGCACGGGGGTGACTACCTCATTCTAGAAACACTTCACTAAATATTGACAGTTCAATATTTGATGACTTGGCGTGTATTTGTTGAGGGCCTACGCTTCATTTAAAGCTGAGCAGGTTTTAATTAATTGATTAATGTAGAGATGATTGAGTCTGAGTAGTAGAGTGATAGGAAATCAGCTTTTCCTAGAACCCGCTATCGACTCACTACTGTCGACCCTGCTGTAAATGAGTACCTGGCTTATGTAAGGGCAGGAAAGACAGCAAGAAGGGAATTGACCTCCCAACCTCATAAAAAGCAACATCAATGACCGAACGTCGCATGCCCGCCACTGGAAGGTACATCATTAAAATAAACGAGTACGTTTATCCACATATCTGTGTTAATAAACATTGAAGGTACAGGTGGACGAGTACTTTGGATATTCGTCCCTTGAGCAAGGAGACACTAGTTCAGATCCCATAGGGTAACATTAAACCCAGACCTCACACTGCGTTGGTCTGTATTCCTCAGCCCAGTAAATCACAACCCGAGCCTCAACAACAGCATACTTATTATTCTTTTCCTGCGCGCTTATAACTGTGTTCGTAGGCCGGACAAGATCAGTGTAAGGTTTTGGATGGGACAGGCAAGCTAGGAATGTACCACAAGACAAAGCTGGTTGAGTCATTCAGCGTGTTTGAAACTATGCGATGTGATATCGACATGCGGTATGTCTCACTCAGCGATAGATAAGTATCAATAATACGCTAGCCGTATAATATTCGCGATTTAATGCAGATGTCACATATAAACAATACAAGAAATGTTTGTTGATCGAATATCTAGTGTTGTTGTTGTTTGCGAATGCCCACAATCAGTAGGTTACTCTTTTGTGCGCCCTGAAAAGGATGTTAAATGGCGGGTTGCAGTAGCTTTCCTCACATCCCGAGCGTGCTGATGAAGGTGGGTTCTCCAGGCGGTTGTGCTATGCGTGGCTTCATCTGCATGTCACTCACTACTACGGGGATTGCGTCGATCCCTCACCTCGTTAGCCATGTTGCCCCTAAAACAGCCCGTTTCCAGGGAGGGCTGCGAGGAAGCCGAAGTGAGAGTCTTGGCCAGTATATTTTGCCTGACCAGACGTTAGTCTTCCTCTCCGAATATCTAGTGTAACAGTTGATGAAAGCTGCGTGTTTGAATCTCGAAAAGTCCAAAGTAGCTTGTCATGTTGGGTGCGAAGGTCACTTCAGGATTAGGTACAACCCCCACCCTTTCCTCACACTGTGCACTTGGAAACATTGGTTACACGAACCAGGCCTACCAGGTGGGGATTGATACTATGATCCACATAATGGAATGTCCACTGAAAAGTTTTGCATTGCACTATAGCTAGGAGGATGCAGGCCACCTTTTATAGTACGCCGCTGGATGCAAGAAGAGCCAATGCAACACACTGCAGGAGATGATTTACCCCAGGGATGACGTCTGTACGAGTAGTTTGACATCATCGAACACCTGAAGTCACTGTCGAAGTCACCAAACAACTTAAGTTATTGTCAAAGTCACTAAACAACTAAAGTTATTGTCAAATTCACTAAACAACTAAGGTCAGTGTCGAAGTCACGAAACAACTCCGTTACGGCAAGATGATGGTGCAAGCTAGGGCGGCCAAGGAAACTATTCACGGATATGCTGAAAGAATCACTGAAATGAGGCCAGATAGATTTCGCATAGTCAGAGCAGTTGTAGCTGCCAGCGATGACCACTGTGTTCGGGCAGCCAAAAGCAGACGCGAGAACTGAAAACTGCGCACATAATGATTATTGATAACATCCGTGATCGTGGGTTGATCCAGCCACATGCGCACCCACACCATCCGAGATGCGCTGTGTCAGACACAATCACACCGACACCATCTGAAATGTGCCGTGTCGGCGGTTCTCGTCGACCACGCTGAACAGTTATCACATACTGTCACATACTGAAATAGAGTAGTTGGAAATTGTATTTGGTTATTTCATTCTGTGTCATTAATTGACAGCAGCATCCGGTTTGAATATCGTCCTGATTTCTCCCTATTTTTTTTCGTTCGTTCTCAAACTCCCATTTCCAAGTTGTGAATAGGGCAGTGCAAGTAACAGGATGTAGTCCAGAGAACGGAATGCGTTGTGTTATAATTTACAACTTGACTGCGGTATTTGCACCTTTCGGACCGACACATTTGACTGCAGCATGAAATTTTTTAGGGTACCGGTTTAACCTTCATTCTTTTATCCCTTTACCTAAGCCAGTCTGCCCCATTGCAGTATGTTAGCCAGTATCACCACTTGGAAGTGGAGAAGGGTCTTGGAAGCTATGTGTCACTGGCCTTGACGCTAGCAGTCAATGTGGGTAGCTGGCAACTACAGCTCATGCACCGCTCAGCATTTTGATCCCGTCCTGACATGATTTTCTTACTTAGTCGCTTTGGAGGTGCGTAGAGGTTTATACAGAAAGAGCGTAGACTAGCTTACGTTCTCTTCCAAGAGGACTCGATGTATGAGTCCTTGTTTCTTTGCTTCCAGTGGCTGCCGTGGTGGCTGATCTTCTGTCATTCGGCAGACATGGCCAGTTGATATTGCTAGACTCGAGTTTCCAAAGGCTTAGAAATCGTATGATATTGTCTGATTGAATATGATATACGTGCAACTAATGAAAGATAATGAATGTGGTTCAAAACGAGCGACCTGGCCAGAAGGAGATACCGTTTTGCTGAACAGCCACAGTGACGATGAATCTAACGTCTGATCAGTCAAACATACTGATCAGACAATGTTAGCACAGGTAAGGATAAATATACTGGTCAAGATCCTCATCTAACCTCCTCGTTGGTCGTCCTGGAAACATACTGTTGTCGAGGACAACAGTCTGGCTAACAAGGTGAGGTTCGACGTGATCCCTGTACTAGTGAGCGACACGCAGATGGAGCCAAGCATAGCACAACCGCCTGGGGGACACAGGTCCACCTTCATCAGCGCGCTCAGGATGTGAGGAAAGCTACTGCAACCCGCCACTTAATGTCCTTTTCAGGACGCACAAAAGAGTAACCTACTCATTGTGGGCATTCGCAAACAACAACAAACTGAATAGCCCTGCATAAACAAGATATGTTTTCATTCATCAGGAACTGTTCTGTGTCAATACACGATGAACTTTTATTACATGACAAACTTATAACATCTTATTTCTAAAAGACGTCGACACGTTGGGAGCAGCAATCCAACACGCGATACGACACACAATATTAAATCGCTCGACACACCTGATCTATGAAATATCACGATGTGAGCAAAGAAATATATGTTCCATCTTTATAATCACAATTACTTTTGATAAGGAAACGTCTCTGTCGCTATCATAATTTGGTCTTAGAGAAAAGTGAACATTGTTGTTAAATTACAAATACTCATAGTTCATACGTTGAGACAAGTTTAACGAATAATTTGAATGACAAACACTATTTCTAAGCTTCACAATGTTTAAAATAAACTTCATGTCGATAGAAGAAGTATACTTCACAGCATGTTTTCAAGCAAGCTAATTATGAAATGATCTATTTCAAGTTCAGAAGTAGAGCTTGAATTAACAATCAAAGACTTGAACAGGGCGGTTAAAAAAAGGGTTACTGACAATAGGATAACTGGGCCAGTCACAGATTCTCACTCGCTAAAGCTGGTATAGTATTCACTAACAAAACATCGCCACAGCTCCAAAGGATTTCCGCTCATGTGACATAAATTATTTAAAAAATAACACAAACGCTTACGCAATGCGGCTACTGTTTGAACGGAGTTAGCAGAGCAAGATATCAAAACGTAACACAATGCTCCTGAAGGATTTCTCTCGCGGTTTTCAAGTGCTTCCAGAATGTTATTTCTAAACAGAAAACGGAAGGCCTACTTGTTGAAGTGACATGAGCTCTTCTGAACTCGGTTTCTGTACTTTGCTGTGTAGAAGTCAAACATGTCTTAACATTGACGTATTGTTGTATGTGTTGTACACGTTATTCAAATACAAACTGTCTCTTACGATATGACAATATAATCGATGTTGATCCGACATAAACAAAATATGACATTTAATAGACTTTTGTTGCAGACAAAAGTAACTGCTTTATTATCGTTATTTAGCTTATTATATGTAAACGTGTACCCAGATGGGTGATATGGGGAACCTAAGTCGCCTCTACTGGGCCAGATGCATCGCGTCTGATGTCGCCAACTCGTGTCGCTGGGAAATAGTCTTCAGGTCGCCTATTCACCTTCCCATCGGTTGCCCCCAAGTTCGTAAGTACAACTATCAGCATTGCAAGCTGATCAGTGAACACTCTCGTGAGATGACGGAGCCATCGCACCTTCTGTCTAGACAGTTGCTGCTTCGTTGCCAGACTAATGTGGGGATATTTGATCTGTAGCACCAGTTGATAAGTCACTCCTGCTGCTCTCTACATCTGGTCTCATTTTCTCGGACGTACCTTCCGTCTTCCAAGAAAACTCTACCTATGTGCCTGACCTCGGGAGTCTGCAGAACAGCCACATTCTAAATGCTTCATTTGAGCGTCACCTGCGTTCTTGTCCACCTTCATATTTTGTCGTCTTGATGTTGCTGTTGTTGTTGCTGTTGTTGTTGTTGTGAATGTCCACAATAAGTAAGTTTAGTTTGTGTCCCTGGCGGGCTGATAGCACATTTATTTTATATTGCGTCCAACGTGATGTTGGAGTTTTTGTTGGTCTGTAAATGTGAGACAAACGTTCACTATTAGAATTATCATTTGGAGCGAGTGTTGCAGCTTGATAGGCCTTTGACACAAATGTGTCCATATACAAGTTGAAAAGAAGTGGGAATAGCACATATTCCTGATGCATACTTTTAGTGATTGGAAATGCCTCTGTGAAACCGCCCCTACGCACCCACCACGCTCTCGCTCCCTCGGTAAAGATCCGTTAAATTGTTAAGTAACTGACCTGACCTCGTATCCCATACTCCTTCATCATCGTCCTGAATCTACTTCTGTCAGTCCAGTCGAAAGCTTTCTCATGATCGATAGATTCTAAGTTGAAATGCTCGCCGTATTCAATAGTTTTCTCGCATATCTGCGAACTGGGCGTTGTTGTTGAGCTAAGATTCAGTAATCGATAGCAATCTTTGTTTTTCAGCTCAGATTCAGCAATCGATAGCAATCTTTGTTGTTGAGCTGAGATTCAGCAATCGATAGCAATCTTTGTTCAAGAAATATTCATACTTCTTCCATATGTGACTTAACAGTAAAATGTCACGATAGGATTCACAGTTCGGCATCGAGCCCGTTCCATTTTATATTTGGTTGAATCATTACCTGCTGCCTGCCGTCTGTGACTCCTCATCCCCTCCACGTTGTATTTATTCTCTCAAGCCCTATCACTTCTGTCTGCTCACACATTTGGTATGCCTAGATACGAACAATATTTTCCCCATATACTTGCTGTTTGGACTGATTTTGAGCCTCCTAGTAGAGGAGATCATGTACCATCGCTAATGATTGATGATGGGTAATAACTATCGTTTTTCAGTCTCATCTATTCCATGAAGAATTCTCTACGACGGGCAGGAGTTGAATATGTTTGAGAGATGCTCGCCACATTGGGGACATGCTTTCTTCTTAGCCCTCTTGATTATCTGCATGCTACGTTTTCTGACAGTTTGGCAAGAAACATAATCGGCTGCTCCCTTGAAGTAAGCCATGTCTTGTATAAAAAATATTTGGCCTGTAAGGAGACTTTGAACCATTTCTTTCCACCAGGATGTTCTTCTCTGTTTTCCTCATGTTATAAGGGGGTTTAGTTCACATTTCTTATTGAGAGCGTTCGGTATTACCAATTGGAAAGAGACCATTTCGCTGTAGTAGTGGCATCTCTGTTTAGTGTCTTATCCACCATAGTCACATCAGTTCTTAAACTCAGCCTGACTGTCTCGTCTCTCAATTTGTGCAGGCTCGTGATCTTGTTTGTAATCCTCCTTCTCTGACAGTTTCGTCTTGTAGCGAAACGTGTGATGACGACAAGTCTGATCAATATTCACATACACTTTTGGAGGCAGTTATGAATTACCTTTGTCTGTGTTGTACTAAAATGTAACCTATCTGCTAACACGCCAAACAATTTAAACGTTTTCTGTCTGCGTACGCTGCCCAGGATCAGATGACAGGACAAAGTACCGAATTCTGAAATTCTTAGCAAGTCAAACATGCTGAACATCCATTCGCTTCTGCAGAAAGCCCAAATCAGATTGATAGGACATGTTGTCTGCATGTGCGATGGGCGCCTCTCCAAACAGCTACTATGAGTTCAAAACAGGCAATCGCTCATCAGGGTGACAGAAGAAATGCTAGTCTCTGAAAAACTTCTTGTTGAGAAGTGTTAGCACAGAACCGTTCCACTTGACACTCTAGCATCACGAATGGTGTTGATTTCGCAGAGCGCAACTTCCAGGCCGAGGCTCAAGCTAAGCGTGTCGCCCGAAAGAACAGAGCGAGCGACATCTCCACAGCCAACTTTTCACACGTGTGCCCCGTGTGGGGCAGGATCTGCATTGCCAGGGCTACTTTCTTCAGTCACATGAGAGCAAATATCGCAGGAAGTCTGATGCTGTCGATTGCGACGGGCAGCTGTTATTATGATTATCACTGGAAACACGTGCCTCTCCGCAAGCTATATCGTCATCGCAAAAGTGGGCGACCGTGTATGCGACATCAGAATGTCGTTCTATGTGTCCATCCGTCCGGGTCAAAGGAAATATACTGACCAAAACCCTTATCTCGCTTCCACGTAGTTCTCCCAGGAAAAAGGATGTTTCATGGCAGCCTGGCTAACGAGGAGGATGAATCAATGTTATTCCCGTAGCAGTGAGTGACACTCAGATGAAGCCAAGCACAGTCCAACGGCCTTTTAAGACGACGGTCCACCGTCATCAGAACGCTAGAGATGTGATGAAAGCTATTACAACCGGTGTCCATCTGTTGTCCGTCATACGTGCCATTTGGCCAGCCATTCAATATTTGCGAGACAACGAGGACCCCCTCTCCCCCAATACCACCACCAGGTGTGATGTTGAATATGAATATTGTGGATTTGATCTCTGGTGGAGATCCCGAGTACACGTTTTTCGACGCTCGTCTTTTGACACTGAGTGTCTGAGTATCCGCCTCGCGAAACTTGCACTCGTCCCCTCCTGAAATCGAGTGTCTCAGCATCCGCCTCGCGAAACTTGCACTCGTCACCTCCTGAAACCGAGTGTCTGAGCATCCGCCTCGCGAAACTTGCACTCGTCACCTCCTGAAACCGAGTGTCTCAGCATCCGCCTCGCGAAACTTGCACTCGTCACCTCCTGAAACCGAGTGTCTGAGCATCCGCCTCGCGAAACTTGCACTCGTCACCTCCTGAAACCGAGTGTCTGAGCATCCGCCTCGCGAAACTTGCACTCGTCCCCTCCTGAAATCGAGTGTCTCAGCATCCGCCTCGCGAAACTTGCACTCGTCCCCTCCTGAAACCGTGTGTCTGAGCATCCGCCTCGCGAAACTTGCACTCGTCCCCTCCTGAAACCGAGTGTCTGAGCATCAGCCTGCGTGTTGAGTACAGGACGCATAGACAACTGTTCAATCCGAGAAGCTTTAAACCGAATACCGAGGTAAATGGAGCCATTATCTTAGATCCTCTATTTGATGATGACTGCGTCCTTAGCACTTACCACCTGCTCATAATACTATATACAGTATACAAGTAAAGTAAATAGTATGTTCTCTGCAGAACGTCGCTTCTTACGACAGCCAACCTATTCGGTTGTTTTAGTTTCTTTTGTATGTGCGCGGTACGGCAGCTTGTCAATAATTTCCGTATGTGAAGGAGCAAAGAACACCCATGTCTGCCAAATTGAACTCGAGCGTGATTCGAACCGGGTGCGTTGGAATTGTGAAACGGACGCTTCATCAACAGGCCACACAGCCTCACATACAGTATACAATAAAGACGTTTTATGCTGCGTGCACTAGTTTTGCTCTTACAACCAACACTAAAAACAGGTATTCTTCAGCCTACTTCCGGGAAACCGTGGGGCGAGCTAAATATCCCTATACAGAAGCAACGTCTTCAGATAGTTGATAGTTTTACCTAACTACGTAATACCCCCACCAGAATAAACGAAATAAACTTTGAGGGCACCAACATTACTGCAAAGGGAAGCTATGCATTTCAAAGACTGCAAGCACATGTTTATAATCGACAGGCCATCATTGTCGCCACTAAGGTAAACGTATCATACTTTGGTGTTGACCACTCTTCTGTACGCCTGCGAACCATGTACAGTGTACACCAGGCACGACAGAAAGTTAAATCGTACACACATAAGCTGTCTCCCGAGGTTGCTTGAAATTTGATGACAGCACAAAGTACCTAACTCTGAAATTGTCAACAAGTCAAAGAAGTTGAGCATCAATACGTCCTATCATGTGAGCGGCTTGCCCAGAATCATTCTGCCTAGGGCAAGCATCACACAAGGTGCTCAAGCCGTCAATCGGAATAAAATCGTTGCTGTTCAGAGAACATAACAGAACAGAACAGAACGTACGGCGATCTTACAGTCGACGTATTACACATGTGTCCTATATATTTGGCAGAGTCTGCCGTGTCTGGATCGGACTTTACAGTTATATGAGATTGCAGCTCATAGTACAAGTCTGATGCTGTCTCCATCTTTATTAAACGGGCAATTATTAATTAATGACCCTTCACGAAAACTAGTTGTCGACTACCGCTATAGATTACTTTCTCCTATTTTTATTAAAATGAACATAATATTTTCGCCATGCAAATATTGCTTCTAGAAAGTATGCTCATTCAAGACTACTTTGTTCACTTCTCGCCTTTCTCTTATTCCGTAACAACTAAAATAGACGACCATACCTCTCTACAATTTCTCTACATACCGTTGATAATACATTCATTTGTTAACGTTGTCCATTGATAATGTCAAGCTTATCAATATATTACAGTAACATTTTCTGTCTACGAATACTAATTATGACTGATCAGTAATATTGTTTTATCTCAACACATACATTTTACATAAAATAACTTGACTTCTTTATAATGGTTTAGAAGCCTCTACAGAGTCTCCATACAACCAGTAACTTCTACTGAGCTTGATCTATAAATAACTATGGGCATGCAATCTATTTTTGTATGCATTATCTGACACAGCCCTCACTATTTCTCGTGGCAGTGCATTCCAAGCATTCGCCACTCTCAGACTAAAATAAATAGTTTCTGATATCTATTCTGAACCGTTTTTTAAATTAATTTGTAGCTGTACCTTCTTGCTGTTGTTGTCGGCTGTACTTTAATAAAACCCTTGTTTTATTCTAAATTATCCTTCCCCTTATAAACCTGTATTAAATCATCTCGAATTCTTCTCTTTATTTTGTTGCTGTTCCTTCATCACGTGTGATAGACCACTCTCTTTATGCGGATGTGTGGACAATCGTTTCATTTTGCTCTGTAAGCTGGGTGGGTGACTTGCGCGGTGATTTTGATTAAAGTGAGTAAGTTTTGGGCAATATGTCAACCTCCCACTCTCGTCCTGAGCTACCTTTGGCCAATGGAAAAGCGTTATCGAGACTACTGGAGATAGCACAGGATGGAGATTTTTCCTCAGGGTTTACTCTCGAAGCCGTTCCCAAAGACAGGAATACCGCAAGGCAGCAGGATTTTGACATTTAATTGGTTGGGAAAGGAGCATCCCCAGGGATAAATCTCTATGTTCATAACGAAAGCACAGAAATAATGTTCCAGATATTCACAAAGATATTTATATTTTCTAGATAGACACTGTAAGTCGGTTTTTCTGAGTCTGTCCTCAAAACTTTAATTCAGGAATCCCACTATCAATTTGTCGCTCTTCTGTATATCCACTCCAACATGTTTATATCCCTTCTACGATAAGGACTAAACCTGCTTAAGACAGTGCTCAAATCTAAGTCTAACTAATACTTCATAACAGTGGCTCCCAAATTGTGTGCTGCAACAGTGGCTGGTTTTCAGGGATGCCGCGAAACACTACACTATTTTCACTGAAATGACAATTAGGCGCATTGCAACCGTAGGCTTATTTTCTGGCTTGGTGGCTGCCTTGGAAAAATCCTGCTACACTAAGGGTGCCGTGGACCGAACCAGTTTAGGAATCACTGCTTTATATATATATATATATATATATATATATATATATATATATATATATATATATATATATATATATATATATATATAGTCTGACTATCACTTGCATGCACTTATGTTTAATGTTTCTTTTTATCATACCTAACATAGCATGTAACTTTTTCATTCCAACCTGGACTTGCTCACTCACCCTAACTGTATGATCTATTATAACATCTAGGTTTTTCTTTCTATCGTCCTAATATTGTTAAATTCAATCCTGTAATGTATTTGTGTTCAGTACGGCACATTTTATATGTCTTCCGTGTCAAATCTGTTTGCTTGTTAGACTTTATAAAACAGTCAGTAGCAATCTGGTCTAACGTCTGTAACCGTTATGTGTGAGCTAATTCCAATCAACCCATAAAGCGCTGGTGTCTTTTATGCTTTAGTTTTTTTCTTATTCTTCTTCTTTTTCTTCTTCTTCGTCTTCTTCTTCTTCATCTTCTTCGTTCGTTTGTTCTCAAACTCCCGTTACCAATTCGTGAAAGAGGTTTTACAAGTAGCAGGATGTTGCCCTGTTAACGGAATGCATTGTGTCGTAATTTACAGATTGACTGCGATATTTGCCCCCTTCCAGTCCTACACCGGTCACAACGGTCTTGAGAGAACAGTGATGGAAGGTATGGTGCCAGGTTAAAACAGGAAGGGGTAAACCAAGAAGACGATGGCACCAAGATATCCAGGAATGCCTGGGTATGACTGTGGCAGAGGCTGGAGTTTTGGCAAGGGAACGAGTTTCTTTCAGACAGACTGTGATGGGAGCGACGTTCTATAAAGGACATGCTACATGATGAGTCCTACATATCCGACTTCAGCAGGCATCTTTGAGTACTGGGTTAGCCTTCCTTCTTCAATCCCTTCTCCTTAGCCAGTCTGCCGTGTTGCAGTCTGTTATCCAGGATCATCGCCCACATTAAGTAGGTTACTCTTTTGTGCACGGTGAAAAGGACGTTAAGTGGCGATTGCAGTAGCTTTCTTCACATCCTGAGAGCGCTGATGAGGAAGGACCTGGCTCCGCCAGGCGGTTGTGCTATGCTTGGCTTCATCTGTGTGTCACTCACTACTACGGGGATCACGCCGATCGCTCACCTCGTTAGCCAGGCTCCCATGTTAACAGCCCGTTTCCAGGGAGGGCTACTAGAAAGCCGAGGTGAGAGTCTTGACCAGTATGTTTTACCTGACCCTGACTAACATGTCTGATCAGTACATTTTGCCTGACTAGACGTTAGTCTTCCTCCCCTCCACGTGGGTGAAGAGAAGGGTCTTGGCAGCCCTGACTTTGGATCGCTGACTGCTGCAGTTTGTGCACGGCTCGACATCTTGACCCTACTTTAGTTTTTCTGACAATAAAGTGTTGAGCCTAGTCCGAACTATTTTTCTGACAATAAAGTGTTGAGCCTAGTTCAAGCTATTTTTCTGACAATAAAGTGTTGAGCCTAGTCCTAACTCATAACTTGTCGTTGTTTCGTAAGGTCGACAGCGTCATGAAGTAAAACAAAGGGCTTCATTTACTTTTCAACTCCGTTGCTGGATTTCTCTGTTTTACTTTCCTGATTTCTATATACACATTTTAGTTGTTTGCCAAGATTTCTTATTTTCATATTCTGTAAATATGTTTAAGTCATTTGTAATGCTTACGACATTTCCTGGCTATTAGTTAACGGCTTTCTTTTTTTTGATAGCTTTTTCGTATCTGTGAAGGTCTGTGAAGGTCACATTCTAAAGAATCGTTTCTGCTTTTTTTTTTTAAAAATGATTTCATGCATGAAGTAAAAACAATTGCTCTGAAGTAAATTTTTTCTCTAGCTTCAAGATTATGCTGATACATAATATGCGTTCCAGGTTTGGCTGGTTCTGTCTATCGGTGCATTAAATACATGTTGCTCTCTTTGGGCCTCTGTCTATGATTTATTTGTTTCTCGTCCTGTTTCCTCACAAATACTCACCATTTGATGCATGCTTAGTGTATGTTGGTTTGCATATTTTCAAGTTAACTGTCCTATACAGCCATTAATTTGTGACTTTCTCACAGTTTATTCAATCATTTTTAAAGTGACCAGTATTTCTTTTATTTTGTCATTCAAATACCCTTTCAACGTGTTTTTTTTTCTCCATTTTTAAATTTGTTGTTTTCACTTTCATTGTATATCTCTTGTGGTTATATTTAACAAACTCTATGAATGCGCTACATCAAGTCTAGAACCAGCGGTCGCTTTCACTGAAAACCAAGCTACGGATTTACATACACCTGTGTCGTCTCCGTCCTGTTGTAATGTTCGGAAACCCGGACTATCCTGCAGGGCGATCTCCACGTGCAGCTAGATTTGCATTCCTGCTATCCGCTGGTATGACGTCATCTGAATAGTATATCATATTTTAAAATATTAAATAGCATTTTCCTCTCTCCATATTCTATTTTAGTTTCACAGTGTAATATTTGTTTTTTTTTTAAAGAAAACAGTTATACGTACCACAAACAAAACTATTTAGTATCTCACAATTTATCAACATTCTACCACGCAGGATATTTGTAAAATTGAGCAAACACGGGTTTGTGACACGAGCAAGTTTAGGTAGTCTTAGCCTACAGTGCGAGATACATTGGGCACAGCGCTTTGTTAAGTGTAATGAGCAAAAACAGTGCAAGAAGACGGATTTGTTTATTACGCAGTGCAGCAGCAAACGGCTAACTTTCCGTGTAATTATTTGTAATGGTCTACTGACCACAAGCAGAGAATATCATTGCCGAAGAACAAGCGGGCTTTCGAGCGGGAAGGAGTACCATTGAGCAGATATTTAATCTTCGGCTAGTGAATGAGAAGTACTCAGAGTATCAACAACAACTCTACCATGCCTTCATTGACTTTAGAAAGGCGTTTGACAGAGTGTGGCATGCGGCGCTATGGTCAACAATGAAGCATTATAAGTTCAACAGTGATATTGTGAGGGTAATTGCAAACCTTTATGAGCAGGCGACAAGCGCAGTCTCAGTAGAGGGAACGGTAGGTGAGTGGTTCCGTACGACGGTGGGTGTGAGACAGGGACGTATACTCTCCCCAACATTCTTCAATATATTATTGGAGAGAATAATGGAGACGACCTTAAAAGGACATGTTGGCACGGTTAAAATAGGTGACAGGCTTATCACAAACTTCCGATTTGCTGATGATATTGATGTATTGTCACCCACAGAAAGGGAACTCCAGGAGTTGATTGGTAGATTGGATAGAGCGGCCCTGAGTTTTGGTATGGAAATAAATGCAGATAAAACAAAACTCATGACCAATAACGTAGCAGGGTTTAAGTCTATAATAGAGGCAAATGGGCAGGAACTTGAGGTGGTAAAACGTTTCAAATATCTCGGATCATTGATCAGTGAAGAGGGATCGAAGCCAGAGGTAATTGCAAGAATAGCACAAACAACAGCTGCGCTGACTAGACTGAAATCTAGATGGCAAGACAAGCGCCTCGCCCTCGGCATAAAAGTTAGACTAATCAATATTTCCGTATGCCTGCGAGACCTGGACCATTACAGCAGATATCCAGGGCAGGATACATGCAATGGAAATGAGGTGCTATAGAAAACTCCTAAATGTTACATATAAAGATCGTGTCACGAACGTAGAAATCCGTCAGAGAGTTGAAGACGCTATTGGTCCTTTTGAAGATCTGTTCACAGCTATCAAAAGACGAAAGATGGCCTGGTACGGGCACGTCGCGAGGTCCAACGGAATTACCAACTCGATACTCTTTGGTTCCGTACCGGGACAGAGAGGGCGATGACGTCCAAGGAAGAGATGGGTGGACAACATCGCTGAGTGGTCAGGCCTTCGTCCCGGTGAGATACGTCAGGCGGCGACAAACAGAGAGTGATGGCGTGGGATTTTGGGAGTGTCTTCATGTGTGCCCCAATGACCTGATGGGTTACGGGATGAACTGAACTGAACTGACATATTGATATTAAATAATATTTATCAAAAATACTTAGCAGTCATATATACATCTTACTGAACACACAGTTGTGTCAGAAACTTGGCCAAAAAACAAACACAGCGATTATGAAGAGACAGCAAAGATGGATATAACATATACTCAGAAAAGTAATCTAGCAATACAGTAAAGCAAGACACGTCCTGAGTTAAAACACATACGTAAAGAGGAGAACTGAAAAAAAAGCTAGAATAAATGGCGAAGAATATCACGCTCGGATCCTGAAACACGGTGTGTAACAGAATGCAATGGCAAGCGATCACTTCAGCCACAAAGGTCTACACACAATAAAAAAGGATTCTATTATAAGTGATCACTACAGCAACATACTTCGATTGACAATAAAGGATTCGGTTATAGTGATCACTGTAACCATATACTTCCATAGACAATACAGGATTCGATTATACGTGATTAGTGCAGCCAGGCCCTTCAACTGACAATAGAGGATCCGATTATAAGTGATCACCGCAGCCATATACTTCAATAGCCAATAAAGCATTCGATTCTAAGCGATTATAAGCCTTCAAAATCCCTCGACTACCCCAGCAATGGGAAAAATGTCGTATGACAGTTTTAAAAAAAAATAATCCATTCAATCCAAAATGGCATTAACTGATAAATTAGATAAAAGAGAACGTGCGAACTTATATGTGATACACAAATGAGATCTGTTTGAAAAATGAGAACAAGGCGTCTCAGCAGCACATCTTTGTAAAATGTGCAACCAAAAAAAAAAAAAAAACTTTTCAAAATATTCATGTATCAAAGGCCAAATTACTAAACTTGTATTTGATATACAGAGTTGATAACTTTAAATGTGGTTATACAGAGTGCAGTAGATAACAGATGCAAGTTAAACAAGGTAGGCATTTATAACAGACTGTGCTTAAGTGGTATGTTCAACAGAGATCTAGTGGTGTTAATGTACGAAGTTCTGAATTGAATTCTGCACAGGAAACTCTTGGTTAACACATGACACTTAATGTTAAAGTAAGTGATGGGTGGCACGAATGTCTTAGAAAAAAGAATGGCATTGTAAACAATTAAATCGTACACTTTTGGAGCTCACGCTTCACAAGTTGAGCCAATAAAAAAAATGATATATTCATTTATTTTATCACAAGTTTACAATGCCGGTTGAACTGGTATATTATTTAATGATGTTCCTGATTATAGGTTGACGTACGAGAAACATTAACACATCACTCTTGGTCGCAAGTTAATTGACGAGGCAATGTATGCCTTGCGTTGTGCAAATGATGTTGACATGCATCCCCCGAAGCTAATGATGGTAGGCAAACCAAAGAAAGCAGCCACTGCTAAAGACGTTGTGAATCAATGTTAAATTATTTGCATCAGTTTTCACGGTTTACATCATTTATTTTTTTCTGATTAGTTCTTCGATAACTTTGTTTTTGATGTGGGGCACTTTCACACAGATGTTTCTCCAATAAAGTAAAAGCACTGTTGCCGTTGCATCTTGATAACGCCCCAGCCCACCCTAACGCTAAGAAGATAATTAGTAAGGATTTCAGAATTAAATGTCGTTTATTTAACACAACTTCAATTATTCATTCTTACCAATAGATAATCGCATCCTCCAATGAGGCTGTACAAGAAAATCTTGGAAGAAATAATGATTGTGTTCGAGGATGAGGATGGTGCAGAAGGATGAAACAAGAGGAACCAGGACACTTTAGAATAAAATATCTTACACACAACACTTGAACTTTAAGATGGTGGAAGAAAATTAACAGTACGACTTCGACAAACGGTTATAAGAACTTTTTGTACAACATTGAACCGGATGTGAATTGTGGAAGATTTGAGGCAAATGGTTTTCGACGCATATCTGTACACACGGGTAGCCGGGAAATTCTGAAGATGATGTTCAGCAGTGGTTTGAAAATGATGAAGGTGATCCTGTCTACCAAGTAATCGCTGAAGAAGAAATTATGGACGAGGTTCTATATGGTAATGCAGAAGAAGAAGAAAATATTGAGAAAGAGCAAAGTACAGCACACGGGATACACTGTCCGAAATGTGCAATCTCATGGATTTCTTCGTCGACTACATAGGGAAATCTTCTTACCCTGACCTTTGTTATGAATCTCTCGGCGCTTAAGGGCGACAACAAATAGGGCACAATACTAAAATAACAAACTACCGAATCTGAATGTCTTCTGTAAGCTAATTACCAGCTACCACTCAAATGTCACCTCCTACTGCCTGTGCATATCAACCATCTCCAAACAGATACTGAATAAAGAGAACTGTACGTCTACCATTATTACTTGATTACTTGATGACCCGCTCCTCAGCGGCAGTTGTACCGCTGCCGGTTCAAGCTTCGTTTCCAACTATTCCTATCCTGAGCCATAGATGTCCAGCGGGTAATGAGCTTTCCTTTGAACGTGTCACAGATGTTGTTATGGGTTGCAGGGTGTCTAGTCAACACATTGAGGGTCTACCCGGTGGCGTTTTTTCAACTTTAAGGGCACCAGACAGTTGTCGCCGTGCTTCAACGTCCATGGTTTTTCCTGAGTATGTGGCCTGCCCACCGATGTTTTGTTTGCGTGAACATCGCCCGCCAATGATAATTGTCGTATGTCGGAATTGTGGAGGTTCGGCTGCGAAAAGTAAGGCCGATCATGCGTCTTTCGAGAGAGACCTGGGTCACAATCAGTTTGTTCTCTATTGCTTTTGTGAGTGTCCATGTTTCAGCAACATATTACATTGCAGTGAGAATGTGGAGTTGAAAAGAGTAGGGCGTGGGGCTCAATCCCGGCAACCTTCCAGGACTCTCTGAATGGACGAGAAGACTCACAGCCCGCAAGCCCCGCCACGCCTTCTTAGTTCTGGTTCCAACTATTCTGCATAGTGAGGCGACATTCAAGATAACAGTATTCCTTGACGTCTTTCAAGTTTTTATCATATAGGATGACTGGGTAACAATGGATAAAACAGTTTGTATGACTTTAGTCCTGGAGATATTCTTGTCTAGCCCTGATCTCTTTCCCTTTTTATTCAACATCTCTAACATGTGGTTGACTTCTGCAGCTTACTCTGTGATCAGCACTATGTCGTCCGCAAATTGAAACTGATCGATGCGTCTGCCATCAACATTGGCTCCAAAGTTCTCCCAGCCGCAACAACTGATAAACGATTCTAAGCACCCTAAGAGGGTCTCCCTGGCCGACCTCTTTTTTGTGTTGAAACCCACAACTGGGCGATGGAATGTATGGAAGATGGTAGTGAAATGTGTGTATCAGTTGGCAAGAACTTTGATGTAGCCAGGATCGACAGCCTGATCCATCAACGAATGTCAGACAAGTTGCGGGTCTATTAAATTGAATGCTCTTTTTGTAGACGATGTATGTAAAGATCAAGGGAGCCTGGTATTCTGGGGCAGCCAGCAGGTTAAGATATGGACCAATGTGCCGTAGGAACGCCAACAGCCAGTTTGTCGATTGGTTGTGGACTATTGAGGATCGGATTAAAATGCTAGTAAAAATGCATTTCGTGAACAGTTTCTAAATGACTGGGAGAGAGGTAATCGAATGGTAATTTCCTGGGTCTTGTTTGTCTCCCATCTTGTGTATGAGCCAAGCTGTTAGTGTTTTTCTTGCATAAAGATATCTAGTAAAACTCCTCTTTGGGTTTTTGACAGCAGATTTTGCTTACGGTGTTGAAAACAACATTAGCCGATAACCGAGTCATCTTACGTTTCCTCTCTAATAACGCTCGTGTGGTAGATGATATTCGATTTGTGGCGTAGGTTGGTGCTGTAAGCCTGGTCGCGTTTGTGATAGATGCCACCATTACAATCAGGTTAGCATAGTCAGCGGTGCCGCTGAGCACTTCCAGATACTTGATAGCAGTGAGGGTGGAATCAATTATATGATCGATGAGTGTCGCTTGGCCCAGATGTAAACGCAGACGCTGAAGGTTAGCAAATTTGAGATCGAAGTATAAACGGGCAAGGAGAAGATGATGGTGGCTTCCAGTGCAGAAATAACCGACAACTAAAACGTCCGTTGCTGACCTGATCTTGTCAATTTCATGTCGATGTTGTCCATTGGGTCCCACGTGTGTGTATCTCTTGTGCGTGGGCTTCTTGAAAAAGATGTTGAAGTGAAATAGACGAATAGTGTCGCACAAAATAGCACGTCTATCCCCTGGATCGTTTCTAGTATCCTAAAGTGTGGTGCCACATACCTGTCATCGATGGTCCATTCTTGTATTGAGGTCTCAAATACAGATCTTATATTTGCTGCAATGTTGTATAAGAGCTTTCTGGGGGTTGTCGAAGAAATATACATGCTCTTATCCATCTTTACCTAATGTTGGTGAATACACCTGTGTGATGGTAGCAGTATGGTGAATACACCTGTGTGATGGTAGCAGTTTGGTGCATTCACCTGTATGATGGTAGTAGTATGGTGAATACACCTGTATGATGGTAGCAGTATGGTGCATTCACCTGTATGATGGTAGTAGTATGGTGAATACACCTGTATGATGGTAGCAGTATGGTGCATTCACCTGTATGATGGTAGTAGTATGGTGAATACACCTGTATGATGGTAGTAGTATGGTGCATTTACATGTATGATGGTAGCAGTATGGTGCATACACCTATATGATGTTAGTAGTATAGGGAATACATACATTCATGATGGTAGAAGCATGGAGAATGTACATGTATCTTCTTCTTCTTCTTCGTCCATCCACAGATCAAGGTCCCGGTTTTCCTTACAAAGGACACCGTTGTTTGTAAGGCTATTTTATCTCCACACAGATTTTGTCATAATCTGTCTCGCGAGGCCAGTATTCTTCTCTCTTTTCCTCCGTGAGCCTTTGTAGGATGTGTTCCATGGTCATGAAATGTTCCTCACATGAACACCTGTCATCTGTCCAAATCCTCATTTTGTTTTACAGATGACAATTGAGGCTGTTTTGCCCAGTTCTCAGTCTGAGGATGATGACTTGCTCTTCTCTAGTTAAGTTAATGTAGCTGTATTTTTTTGAAAGTCAGGGTGTTGATCATCTCATTTTCCCCTGAAGTTGGCTTTAATTATGGTCTTGGCCTCATTATATGTGATACTCAGGTCTGTTTGTAGGTATGCTCCTCCACACTTTGCAAGTTTGTCTGCAGCTTCATTGCTTTCAATATTGCAGTGGGATGGGATCCACTGTATGACAGACCGTGGGTGTTCTGCTGAGAGCTGTGTCAGAAAGAATATACATTGCTCGAGACCTTCACCTTTGTGTTGTTTTAGTACTGCTAATACTGGCGCGGCATCATTCAGGAATATTATATTTTCTTGGTGGATATCTTTATCTTGGATTACAAGTTCAGCTGCGGCCTTCAGTGCCTCTGCTTCTGCACGAAAGTTATTGGAGTATGTTCCCGTTGTTAATACTTGAGTTTTTTCATCTCCATTCCTTAGTCTGTAGTAGAACCCGCCACCTCCATTGGATGTGGCTTTGTTAGATGAGCCATCTCTATATACGTGTATCCATGTTTCTGGTAGGTAAACTCTCCTAAGATATTCTTCTGTGATAAATTTCCTTTCTAAATCTGCTTGTTTCATTTTTGTCTATTCCCTCTATGGTTTCTACCATATCATGGGACGGCTTTTTTTTCAAGGTGGGATTTTGGGATATTTGTTTTAGATCTATAACCACTGCCTGGCTTATGATTTGGTCTGCGCTTGCAAGTTCTTTTGTTTTTGATATGAAGTGGTTTCTCTTTAATCTCCCTCTTCCCATGCGATTTATCCTGTCATATATTGGGTTATCAGGCACTCGATTGAACTTCTACCCGTGCTTGAGTATTTTTGGTCTCTGAGCGTCTACATAATTTCGATTCGTATGATGTTCTACATTGCATTTATTGGTGTTGTTCTCATAGCTCCAGTGATGTTACGTATACCATTGTTTTGGGTTGTATTTATTATGTGAAAGTTATTCTTTGTTGCTGTGGACCCTGCTGCTATCCCGTATTCTAGCACTGGCCTCACATAACCTGTGTACAGTTTCTTTAGTGTGCCCGTGTCAGCTCCCCATGTTCAGCCGGATATCTTTTTCATTATGAATGCACCTGTATGATGGTTGGAGTATGGTACATACACCTGTATGATGGTAGGAGTATGGTACATACACCTGTATGATGGTAGGAGTATGGTACATACACCTGTATGATGGTAGGAGTATGGTACATACACCTGTATGATGGTGGGAGTATGGTACATACACCTGTATGATGGTGGGAGTATGGTACATACACCTGTATGATGGTAGGAGTATGGTACATACACCTGTATGATGGTGGGAGTATGGTACATACACCTGTATGATGGTGGGAGTATGGTACATACACCTGTATGATGGTGGGAGTATGGTACATACACCTGTATGATGGTAGGAGTATGGTACATACACCTGTATGATGGTGGGAGTATGGTACATACACATGTATGATGGTGGGAGTATGGTACATACACCTGTATGATGGTAGGAGTATGGTACATACACCTGTATGATGGTAGGAGTATGGTACATACACCTGTATGATGGTGGGAGTATGGTACATACACCTGTATGATGGTGGGAGTATGGTACATACACCTGTATGATGGTGGGAGTATGGTACATACACCTGTATGATGGTAGGAGTATGGTACATACACCTGTATGATGGTGGGAGTATGGTACATACACCTGAATGATGGTGGGAGTATGGTACATACACCTGTATGATGGTAGGAGTATGGTACATACACCTGTATGATGGTGGGAGTATGGTACATACACCTGTATGATGGTGGGAGTATGGTACATACACCTGAATGATGGTGGGAGTATGGTACATACACCTGAATGATGGTAGGAGTATGGTACATACACCTGTATGATGGTGGGAGTATGGTACATACACCTGAATTATGGAAGCAGTATGGTGGCTAGAGATAACAATCTCTAAAAACGTGATACGGTGGGCATTTTGTTGAAAACGTGTGTTAAAATGTAAAAAGCACACGATATTTGGAACATATAAAGCACATACTTCCGATGGATTGGTTCAGTTTTATAAACAGATGCTAGAGCAAACAATAAATGGTTATAATTCAGTTCTGAGATCCATCTTCTGGCTGATTGGGGTGGCCCTGAATAGGACCGGTTTGTCAAGGTGATGGAAACTTTTATTTCTTGGAAAGCATACACGTAGGTTAATGTTTCACTTAATCATAGTCGGATAATCCTCAGAAGAAAGAACGAAAGTTTACCTTTTTTTCAATAGCCCTCTTCCTCTTTCAAGACATAGTCCTCACATTTAGCCCAATAATATTTGTCTATATTTTAAAAGGCTGTATACTTTAGTTCTTTCACATCGCATAGTTTTAAAGTTGTATTTTAAGCTGCTACTTGTCCTTTAAGGAGTGCCACCTAGCAAGGACTTTTATTTTAATAATTGTAACTTTATTAAAAATTGATACTTCCATATAAACGTTGTACAGTGGCTATAAAGAATATTACCCTACATCATGATATCATTTATTGTAATGTAATATTCCAAATGTTAAATTAAAACGTAATTAAACAAAAGGTACACAAATTTATATTGCAAAAAATGGCAAAACTCTTCATATAATTTCTCTTGTGTCTTTGATCATACACACTTAATATTCTCGTAGAATGCAATTAAAGATTAACCCTTCAATATAGACTACAGCCAAAGCTACATCTTTTACGATCACAAATTTACTCAATTTTGTTTAAAATGTTGATACTACAAATTATAATAACTCTTACACATTGATTGTAAGATAGCTTAAATTTCATAATTGACAGCTAAGCAATGGTTTTTTAGAATTAGTGTGCAAAGTTGCAAGACAATTGCTCTAAAAACAAACAAAAAAGTTATTACATGAACCGTCTGTACATTGCGGTTTTTGGTGAAAAGTTTAAGACACTACTTTTTTCCATCTTCTGATGATTAAATAACTTAATTCTTATCAATGACCTCCAGCCTGATAAATAAATTCTTCAATATATATATATATATATATATATATATATATATATACGTATATATATATATATATATATATATTGATGAAATATATATATATATATATATATATATATATATATATATATATATATATATATATATAGAGAGAGAGAGAGAGAGAGAGGCATCTGACGATGGCGTTGTGTTTATCCTACCTTAACCCACCATCGCTAATACCTCCCCAGTAATTTTTTTGCCCCATAGAAAAGGTCTCCGGCCCTAATATTTTTTGCTCGATATGATACACTTATGAACTTACTCACACAATGTTTCACTACATATGGAACGCACCCAAGACCGACATAACTTTTCAAAACCCGTGCGCTTTGGGTTGAAGATGAACAGATTTCATAAAACACGGGGAACAAGTTATTTCCAAAAATACTCACTGTCATGAAGGGGGTAATTTTAAAATACTGGCTTCATTAGGATCGCTGGCTGGTGTATACCGTAAATAAATAAAAGAAGATGGGGATCAGTTTGCTTCAGGGCAGGATTATGTGAAAGGATCACTCTCATCAGTGATTTGTTGTGTTTTGTACCGTTGTCTGTTTTATTTCTTTATGTGGATGATGTATGGATTGATTATAAACCTTACCACAATATGGGTACTGATAAGTTCTGTAACTTAGCTGGCCTCAACATGTGACGTTTCAAGGGTATGGGTATTCCCCTCCCCCCCCCCCCCGACCCCTATGAGTTCGACTGCCTTCTATAAAGTAGGCCATGATCATAGCTTCATGCATTTGGAGGACAAACTGTCACTGTGTACAAAGGAGACCGCCATCTTGTTGAGCGCTAGACGTTTACTACCACTTTTGAACTATACTATCCTGCATACTGTATTCAAGTTTCTTGTAATTTTATCTTTTTTTACATTAAGAGGAATACAAATTCATTTTCCAAACGCCTTGCGCCCAACAACCACCCCCCCCCTTCCTCCCCCTTTCTCTTTGCTCACAAATTACATTCGATTTAGCGACGGATATTCGACATAACGGACACCTCCCCCCTCACGTTCGTTAAAGTGCGTGTATACTGTATACGGTTTTGAAAGTGCACTGTTACGATTTATCACAAGTGTAATCAAGATAAATGTAGTTCCATGTCCTACAATGCCATCATCGAGATAGTGTTAGAGATTTGATTTGGACGAGGTCTCTATTTCGTATGTGAGATCATAGGACAACTTCCGCTCCCTCCCCTACCTTCTGTCCCCGTCAGTCAAGTTCAGTCACTACTAACTGAAGTGAGTTCGCCATTTTAGGGGAGCAAACCTGGTCCGTTTACAGTCAGAGACAAACGATTTAATGCTCTGCCACTGAATATTTGTATTTAAGATAACAAGATAAGATAACATCAAATATAAACTTCCATTAAGGAAGAACACGTTTTAGCGACATCAGATAAGACTCGAAACCAGTGGCGTATCCTGGTCTCATATCTAGAGCGTGCAATCATAAGGGATCATGAAATAGAAGGAAAGGTGAGCTTAACTATAAAATTGTAATTAACAATACTTTCCACTCACTCTTTTTATTTGTACTTTAATTCGACCATGCGGCTTTTCTTATAGGTCCGCAGTGACTTTGTTGTAAAAGTCAGCATTTACCTTCATCTCAATAAGGAAGTCTTTCTCTATCGACATCATTGGTAGGGCAGAAAGACGACTCTGTGTCCTTCACTTGCTTGGGAGTTTCTTTTAAAGGTTGGTATGCGTTTTAACGCTTAAAACAAACGCTCCTCCGATGATGATGATGATGCAAGAATTGTCTATGTCAATCCATAAAGTTTGTTAAGTTCTGGAAACTGTGAAGTACGAGTATTTTGTTCAGAAAAAATCTACGAGTTTCGATCAAACAGATTACTGTTTTTTGTCTTGATAGAACACTCGCTTTTCACAGCTGAGTAGCGGGGTTCAACTACTGTCACTGCTACGCTCCAGTCGACCCATCTGTAAAAGGGTGTCCACTTACGGTAAAAGAAAAGGCATCGAGGAAGGGAACTGGCCACCTCCCACCTCATACAAGCTGTTGTTTAGTATACCGAAGTTTCTCATGCTCCATCCCTGATCAGTTGTTAAGTCAGCTGAAGGACACCATTTTACTTGTTTTTCTTTCCTTTCAGTTCTTTAAAGCGTGGCAACACAAACATAATTATCAATTTAGGTCTCAGTCTCGATAGAACAAAATGTTTCACGTATACTTCCCTCAATCTGGAAAACTGTTCTTCTGGAAACTAGAAAATGTTGAAAATATTTGGCAGTCCAAAATTTCGGCGAAGGGTAAGTTTAACAATGAATGCAATCGGTTTTGCAATTAATTGCGTAACGTTAACGTACCATACATTTAAAAATACTCTTATATTCATCTTTCGATAACACTGAGGTTTTCTTTCTCTACAACTTAAGGTTAAAGTATACCTAAACAAATCAAAAATGTATTATTTCTCTAGGGAAATTATCATACTGTGCGTGGGATGCAATTGTCAAGTTGCATGCGTTGGAGAGCCATTGCACTGAACTGAAGATTACGTGTCGGTAAATAGATTCACAATAATATCGCTTTCCATACACCTTTATTAAGTATTGACCTTCTTCTTCTTCTTCTTCTTCTGCGTACACAGTCAGACAGCAACCATTATTTTTTCGAAAAAAGCGGCGGTCGTCCTGAGACTCTCGCCACTACCATAGAGCTTGTCTTGCAGTTCCACTGGCAATGGCCACATCTGCTCTCTCTGATCCCCGTATGTCGGGCAGTTCTGCAGCAGATGTTCAGTTGTCATTTTACCAGTACCGCACGGGCATTCGTCGGTACACCCTATCTTCAATTTGTTGAATAGGTGGTACCTCAGTCTATTGTGGCCAGTGCGAAGTCTGAAGACAACGACCTGCTCTCTTCGGTTCAACTGGTAATAGGCATCGTTTTTGGTGTAACCAGTATGTTCGGTTTCCCATTTGGTAATGTACCTGGCTTTGATAAGCCGTTTTGACTCTTCGTACGTCATACTGGTATCTGTTTGTGGTAGCCTTGCACCTTCTTTTGCCAGTCTGTCTGCCTCCTCGTTGCCTTGGATGTTGCAGTGTGACGGAACCCACTGTACCACTACCCTTTTTGGTGCGGACAGCTGGCACAGTTTGCAGAGTGCTGCTCTTAAGTCATTAAGCTCAGTGTTTTTCTGGCTTTTTAGCGCTGTGACTACGGCGAGAGCATCTGTCAGCAAGACTATGTGGCTCTCATTTTCACTGTGTGTTGCCATTTCTTCCACTGCCGCCCTCAGTGCCTCTGCCTCCGCTCTGAAATTGCTTGTGTACTTACCAGTAGCGAATGACAGTGTTATTTTTCTGCCATTTGGTAGGTTCAGGAATGCTCCTGCCCCTCCGTTCTGTGTAGTGTTTGTTACAGAACCGTCGGTGTATGCATGGGTCCAGTCCATGCTTGGGTAGCTTTTCGTTATGAAGCTTAGGGTAGTGTCTCTCCTTTCTTTTTCGGTCTGGCAGTTTTTGTTTGCAATACCTGGTATATTTTCTACCACCTCTGGAAATATATCCTGCCTCCAAGTAGGTTTTCGTACAGTAGTGATGGGTTTTGGTGTTGTTAGTGTGTTTATGGGATCTTCGTGCATCTTTGCTTTGGCTATTTCCGCAAAGTTTCTCCGCTTTAGTTTCCCAGTTCCCAAATTGTTTAGCCTCTGGTACATTGGATGGTCCGTCAGTCTTCGGAGTTTCTCTGACTGCAGCTGGGCTCTGCAGTCTCTTCTGTCGGTCATGGATTGCAGTTTTGTAATCTTTTCAAGTTCTACAATTGGCGTTGACTTCATGCCACCTGTTATGATTCTCATAGCTTGGTTTTGAAGTTTGTTAACTTTATCGAAGTTCGCCTTCGCTGCTGTCGTCCATGCCGCGATGCCATACTCGAGAACTGGTCTCACTCTTCCAGTGTACAGTTTCTTTAGTATGCCTTCGTCTGCTCCCCAGCTTGTGCCAGCAAGTTTCCTCATGATCGACATTCTTTCTCTGGCTTTCATTCGGTTTCTCTCAATCTGACTTTTCCATGTCATGCGCCGATCAAATGTGACTCCCAGATAGGTTGGGTTGTCGTTTGGCTGCAGGATTTTGCCATTTAGGCTTAATTTGGTACTTTGGGGTTTTAATGAGAGCGAGAATATTGTGCACGTGGTTTTCTCCTCGTTTATTTTGACCAGCCATGAGTTCGCCCACTCTTCCAGCGATGTTAGGGCCGTTTGCATCCGATTTCTTCCTATGGTGAGATTCTTTTCAGAAGTCCACATAGCCAGATCGTCTGCAAACATTGAGCTATGGACTCTTCTTGGTATATTCTCTGTAATATCGTTTATATATACCAGGAAGAGTGTGGGGGACAGTACTCCCCCTTGGGGTACTCCCTGCTCGAGTGTCACCTTTTTGC
Source organism: Ariolimax columbianus (assembly GCA_036924085.1). Taxonomy (NCBI): domain Eukaryota; kingdom Metazoa; phylum Mollusca; class Gastropoda; order Stylommatophora; family Arionidae; genus Ariolimax; species Ariolimax columbianus. The sequence goes on from JAVGWX010000001.1 coordinate 38,670,611, forward strand.
TCATCTGCCCTTGTACTTGGACTCTGGCCGTTCTTTGTTTGAGGTAGTGGTTGATCCACTTGTACATCTTCCCACAAACATCACTTCTTCTTAACTTGACTCTAAGTCCGTCCTTCCAGACTTTGTCAAATGCCTTTTCCAGATCCACCCAAACAGCTACTGTGTGTTTCTGTGCCTGGTAGGCATCTTCTATCTCCTGGGCTATGAGGATGACCTGGTCCTCAGTGGATCTGTGCTGTCTAAAGCCGGCTTGCTGTGGAATTAGTATTCGTTTTTCTTCCAGATGCCACATCAGTCTGGTGTTTATCATCCGTTCCATCAGCTTGCCGACACAGCTCAGTAGGCTTATGGGCCTGTATCCATTCGGATCTGTTTTGTCCTTTCCTGTTTTTGGTACTGGTACCAGTATTGCATCCTTCCATGCCTGGGGTACAATACCCCTTTTCCAGCTTTGGTTCAGGACTGATAGTAGTTTTTTCTTCGCTGTTTGGCCCAGCCCCATCAGCATTTCGTTTGTTATCCCGTCTTTTCCGGGAGATTTCCTTTTCTTTAGTGTTCTCATAGCCTCTTCCATTTCGCGCATGGTTAGTTTGGCCATCATGTGCTCTTCAGGAGCCGTATTTACGTTTTCGTGTCCTTTTAGCTCTTCGCTAATATCTGTATGCTTATCTGCAGGGACCTCGATGTGGTTTGCTCTGGCATAGTGATCGACAAAGGCGTTTGCGGCTTTCTTACCTGTGATCAAGTTCTCGCCCTGCTTGATAGTAATTTGTTTATTTGACGGGGTTTCGTCGTTCATGGCTCAAGTATTGACCTAAATTCACTGATTAATTATACTTTACATGAACTCCACAGCAAAATTGTACATATATTTCACTGTACACTGTGTTTACGGAATGCTAAAATATGTCCATCGGAAAGTTGAAGTAGATGTAATTGTAAACAAATCCTAAATGAATTACTGGGCTCGGAACAATTACTGCGCTTCGGTTTTCAAATTGCCGTGGACCGGCTGCAATCTATGTGCGACACTACTATTGCGAGCAGCTTTACATGTGATTATTGACGTTAAAAATTGCACAAACATTAATATCTTAAGGAAGACTTGCAATGTATTTCATGCATTCGTAGAGTATACGCAACTGTTTGGTATCTACTAAATTCAAATAAGTTATGCTATATATGTATAGATACATCCTTTACAGACACCCTCCCTTCCCCCCCCCCCCCACCCACACACACCAATATCTCAATGCTGCTAGCCAATATTGGTCTGCTGTAATCGATGAGGTATATAGAACAAAATGGCTGTGCGCTGTGGTTCTACAGGGAATAACATCTCAGATAGACCTGCTATCTGTTGTTGGGATTATGCTGAACAAACCACACAAGATAAGATAATCCCATATCACACTGTGATGAGTTGTTTTTTTTGGTTTTCCAACACAGTGGATTATGAACCGACTTAAAACTGATTTAACAGAATGAACGTCTGAAGCCGGTTATAGATATATTCTCCCATTCATAATAAATGTTGAGCCACATAATCACCAGCCTCATTGAGATTGCTGATTTATTTTCAGACACTAGCAATTGGACCAAGATGCTGAGCAGTGCATGAGCTGCAGTGGTCAGCGACCCATAGCTGACTGCTAGCGTCAGGGCCAGCGAGACAGAGCTGCCAAGACCCTTCTACACCTCCACATGGTGATCCTGGATAACAGGCTGCAGCAGGGCAGACTAGCTAAGGAGAAGAGATCGAAGAGGGAATGCTAACCCCGTACTTACTCAAAAAATGATTGCTGAAGTCGGATGTGTGGACCGATAGGTGCAAATATCGCAGTGAAGCTGTAAACTACGACACAACGCATTCCGTTCTCTGGACTACATTCTGCTACTTAAGCCCTTTCAGGGCTTGGTAGCGGGAGATTGAGAACGAACGAAGCCAAGCCAAGCCAGACACTAGAAATAACTTATGAATAATGGCAAGCGTTCGCAGTGTCAATCAACATAAATTAACGCAGCTTTAAACACATATTTCCGAAAGAAAGAAAAAACCTCATATGAAACGGGTTCGAGTCATTGACCTAATGATTTATACATTTTCCACTACCAACTGAGCTATCGCGGGTCACATACTGTATTTTTGGTATCTGCTGTACTCATATGTTTAGGACATAATTTGGAAAAAACCCACTTTCAAGTTTTAACAGTATTTTTACAGGTCTTTAATTTTACAACTTTGAAAGGCACCCCCCCCCCCCCTTCCCATTTTTCCACACCCCTCCTCTCTCCACCTCTACCACACACCGACGGATTTCGACAGAAAACTCCTACATGATGGAATAACGTTTTGAATATATCCAATCCAATATTATCTCTTCCCGAACGTCAAGAGTTGCCCTTTGACCTCAACTTTATGGAAACCATCGTTTGTATTATTAGGTACGTCGGCCTTCGCTAGAAGAGAAATAAGAAAAGACAAGACAATCTACATAATGGACACCTTTAAAACATTGAAGAACTACAACAACAAGGCAGGCAGGGATACGTTTTTAACGAGATAAGAACACTGACACAAGAGTTCCATCCAGTATCACATGTCATCAATGATTGAGGACAACATATTAACAGAAAATAAAGAGATTTTGAAAAGATGGAGGGAGTACCACGGAACAATGTATCAATGCACCTCAAAGCTCACAATTACAATAATAGCAAACGAAGAAAGTGAACATGAACCCACATTGGACGAAGTACGCTCTGCAATCAAAAGCTGAAGGAAAAAGGAAAGATCCAGGATCTGATGACATTCCAGCGGAACTAATACAGGCAAGAGGGGAGGTCAGCGCTCGCATTTATCATGTACTGTGCAAGAAGGTTTGGCACAGCGCAGAGTGGCCAAAAACATGGAAGATATCAATCTATATGCCTCTCCCAAAAAAAGAAAGTCAACCTAAAGCTGTGCACAAATTGTCACACTATTGCGCTAATAAGCCATGCTAGCAAGATCCTCTTGCGGATTATATTGCAGACGATAGAGATAAAATGTGAATGCGAAATCCATAATGTGCAGGGAGGCTTTTCAGAAAAGACTGAGGATCCACAGTTCACATATTTAATATAAGGAACATCTATGAAAAATATAGAGTAAAATGTACACATACAAGCTTTATCGATTTCACCAAGGTCTTCGACTGCCTAAACCATCAGAGTTTGTGGGAAATCATGATAGATATGGCGTTTCTATCACATCTAATCAAACTATTATATCAGAAAGAACAAGCTGACGTCAGAGTATCTGGTGAAACGTTAGATGGATAGTACAAATGGAAGTAATACAGGAATGCATCCTCTCCTCACACATTTTTTTACATTTATGCAGAGTGCAAAATGAGGAAGGCTAGAGAGGATGAGAAAATCGAAAGTTAAGATTCCTTTACAATGGGCGGAAACAAGATCCCAGAGCTAAGATGTGCAGACGATACCGTGATACTATCAAACAGCGCAGAAGGCATAGAACAGCTCATTTTAGCCGTAAGCAGATGAAGCCAAGATCACAACCTCTGAGTAAACATTAAAAACACAAAGATAATGACCCCCTGACAAAACAAGAAGTCAACATCAATTCAAATTAGGGAATGTGGGTATAGAGCAGGTCACAAAGGCTATAAACAGGAAGTTTGTTTTAAAAAAGTGCTTCGTTCTTTAACCTTTTTTAGCTAGTCAATGCTGATTTATCTGGCTTCAACTTGACACTCAAAAATATATTTAATGACATTAATAGTGGGGCTTCGTGTCTTGAGGTCGCTAGTACCAGTGTCTCTGACGAACAATGAGGTGAAACAAGACCCATCACTGTCTATATCTTTTATACGTCTTCGCCGTTGACGGATATTGGAAAGTAAATGTAATTGTTTGTCTTGATGGAAACCTTCCCAAAATCCCTTTATGAACTGTAGTTTCTGCAGTAATAAATATTATATGATAATGTTACAAGACACATTCACAACCCTAATTAAAGAGTTTTAGGAGATACTTGTGCAACACAAGAGTGCTACTATTTGCTTCTGAGCATAAGATACTTTATACGATTTGTCAAATTATTACTTGGCTAGTAAGAGTTCATTGGTAACATACATCTTCAGGCAACAGATTAAATACTTTCGGTCAGCGGTCTAAAACATGCACACGTGGCGTAATAAGGTCCACAAGGACGTGTTATGCAACCTGTGTCGTGATTGACGTTTTAGTGGGTGTATGATAAAGAATCTAGTAAAGTTTGGACAATAATACCTACTTGTAAAGTATTATATGCCGTAAAAGCGATCGTCTGTATATTTGAAGAAAAAAACATAAATAGGTCTGCAGCATGGCATATTTTGTCAATGTATTTTGTAGAATGACACATTTTGTCAATTATGCCTGTAGCATGGCATATTTTGTCAATGTAGCCTGTAGCATGACATATTTTGTAAATGTAGCCTGTAGCACGACATATTTTGTACATGTAGCCTGTAGCATGAAATAACAGTATTTTATTATAGATTGTAACAGGGGATGACAAATTTGTTTAGGATCTAGGTGCAAGGTAACAAGTGTAGGAGCCAGGTATAGTTCTGGATGAAAAGTTCCTCGTAGTGTTGTGGAACATGTTGGAGTGTGAGATGTTCTTGAAAATATTACTTCTTAATGTGCAAATGTAAATGTAAGTTTTTTTCAAAGTAAAAATTTGACATATTTCTGCTATTTCTTTTTTATTGTTTGTTTCTTTATATCTCAGCGTAACATTTCTTTGCGCTTTGGCGCCCATGAATTTGTCGTGCCCTGGCTTGTAGCACAGAATACCTGTGTTTTAATGCAGCTGATATTGTAGTTTGTTTGTTTGTTTGTTTTTGGTTTTTTAAAATACTATCCATGATCAGTTTCATTCCCTTTGTTTCCGTTGGCCAGTTACGCGTTCTTATGGCATATATATTTTGTGGCAATTTTGTAATTCTTGATCTGTTTTTACGTTTAGCATGCAAATTAAATGTCAAGATTTGGCATATTTTTCTGATATCTAGAGTGATTTCTTTGGTATTTTCAAGGTTATATTTTGGACATTTTCTATTGTGATTTCTTAAGGAATTTCTTTGCATTTTCTAGAGCGATTTTTAGGATTTCTTTACCTTTTGTGTGGTGACATCTTGCATAATTTCTTGTCCTTTTCTATGTTGATTCCTTTGACATTTTCTAGGGATATTTCTGTTGTGTTTTCTTGGGTGATTTCTAATGTCATTTTGGGTTATTTATAGTGTTTTCTTTGACATTTTTAATGATGATTTCTGAGGGCATTTTTGTGATGATCTATTTGTCATTTTTTGTGGTGATTTATTTCTTTGCCATTTTGTGTGGTGATTTCTTGGGCCTTATCTGTGGGGATTTCTTTGGCATTTTCTTTTGTGGTTTCTTGGAGAAGAGCTAAAACAAATGACAGATAAGTTACAATGATTGCAATATTGTGAATTTGTTCTTCTTTGTTATCTTTCAGGGATAATATGAACATTGAATTTAATAAAAACAAAAACTACAGTATTGTTTTTCTTGTTGCTAATTCCACTAGTAATTGAGTTATATACTCTTGACTACTTTCTTTGGTTGCAGTTTACAGTGGTTCTTCTCACATCCTGGGGCGTATTTAAAAGGGTGGATCGGGGACCGTCTAGCTGTAGTGCAATGGGAGGCTACTCGGTAATCTCACCACATTGGAGATCATAGTGTAGATCCACACTTCGTAAGCCATGAAACAGCCTGACTTCAGGGAGATAGCTTCTTTGGAGTGACGTGAGGTCCTGATTACTGTTTCATCTAACTCTGATTAACATAGTCTGATCCCTATATTTAGCGACGTAATTATATTGTAGTTTGGGGGAGCGACTGGTCGATTGAAGTGGATCTGAACAAGTGTTCAAAGCCTCTGTAAGGTATCGTTATTTTCTGTCAGAGGTAAAATAAACACATAACACGGTACAGTGTGTCGCGACTTCAGGGGACCTTTATTATTGGCACTTAAAAAAATATCATCGGTAGGCCCTAGCAATGGAAATAAAGACAGTTATATTATGTCTCTTTAGAATGTTTCCATTGCTAGAAGTCTGCCCTAGGATTAATAGGTTTGAGTATTACAGGTGGTGTGTTTCGGCAGTTGCCGTGCAGTGTGTGTAGGCTAGGTTTTTATTATATCTCATATACTAGCAGTCATTAAAAACGCATCGCTTTATTATACGATACTTATTATCATTAACACCGAGCAAGACCTACTTATGCAAACCCCGAAAGTGTGAGTGATGAAGTTCAAACTAACTCATTTTTCAGTGCATGTCCTGTTTACTTCCAATATTTCGCGTTCGTGTGCAAAACAACAAATTGATCAATTATGGCTTTATAAAAGACCGAATCAGGTTGAAGTTAGGCACACACATTAGTCAAGTTTCGGTGAGTAAAAGGACATTATCTGTTTTCATCGAAAGAAAGTGTTACTGCTAGTATCATATCCCGACTGTCGCCACACGAGCGATTACAAAACTGTTGGTACGCTCAGGAGTGGAATGGCCACCAGAGAAGTTACCAGACATTTTAACTGTGACCAATCCACTATAGTATGTTGAACCAGCGGTTTCGGGCGACAGATACCACCAATAACCGTCCCAGGCCTAGTCAACCTCGTGGAACAACACACGCTCGGTATCGTCAAAATCTGTTGAAATATCTGCGCATCCACTTCCAAATAGCGACTCAGACAGCAACTCAGACAATAACTCTGACAGCAACTCAGACAGCAACTCTGACAGCAGCGCATTTACCTGACGCCCGGAGACTTGTCAGCGTAAGCACTGTGCGACGGAGACTTCAAGCCACTGGTTTGCAAAACAGACGTCCCAATATTGGATTTATCCTTATTTGACGTCACAGGACCAACAGACTAGCTTGATCCCAACACAATATTCGTCATCTAAGGGAGGAATGACGATCAACGATGTTCTCTGATGAAAGCCGGTTTAATGCCTCCTTTACTGACAGGAGAAATCGTGTTTGGCGTCGTCTCAGAGAAGATATGCCGATGTCTGTGTGATAGATATGACAGATATGGAGGAGAAGGGTGCATGTCGGGGGTGGATTCTCTAATGACCACCGTACTCCTCTTTATGTTTCCATAGCGAACGTTACTGCGGACGTCTACGTTAATCAAGTACTGCGACCCATTATAGTGCCTTTCTTCAATTACTGCGACCCATTGTAGTGCCTTTCTTCAATTACTGCGACTCATTGTAGTGCCTTTCTTCAAGTACTGCGACCCATTGTAGTGCCTTTCTTCAAGTACTGCGACCTATTGTAGTGCCTTTCTTCAAGTACTGCAACCCATTGTAGTGCCTTTCTTCAAGTACTGCAACCCATTGTAGTGCCTTTCTTCAAGTACTGCGACCCATTGTAGTGCCTTTCTTCAATTACTGCGACCCATTGTAGTGCCTTTCTTCAATTACTGCGACCCATTGTAGTGCCTTTCTTCAAGTACTGCGACCCATTGTAGTGCCTTTATTCAAGTACTGCGACCCATTGTAGTGCCTTTCTTCAAGTACTGCGACCCATTGTAGTGCCTTTCTTCAACAAGTACTACGACCCATTGTAGTGCCTTTCTTCAAGTACTGCGACCCATTGTAGTGCCTTTCTTTCAGAATCACATAGAACTGGAAATCTTTCTGCACGATAACGTAATGCCTCATACAGCCAAAGCTGATCTGGAGAGGGCCTTCATTGCAGAATGGAACACCATACCTCAAACATTGTTCGAGACACTCAACAATAGCCTGAGACGCTGATGCCAAGTCTGTATTGATGCTGCGGAGGATCACACACAGTATTAATGGTGTCTGTGACTTCATGACAGTGAGTGCGACTTTTTACCTAGGGTTGACAACTGCTTAGGAGCCGCCTCTGAATTATCTCATGTTTAAAAATACAGAAAATGTGGGCCAGTAAATGGATCAAAAATATCAAATAAGTAGTTTCAGTTACTGTAAATTTAGCAGGAGTTGCGATTATAAAATAAAGCGATGCCTTTTTAAAGACTGCTAGTATATATATATATATTTTAAAACAACTGGAATACTTACCGAAGCTTCTAACCCCGTTCTCCTGACTAGGAGGCAGGTTATCCTAACCAACGGGCCATCCATTCATCTGAGTATGCGACAAAATAACCTACAATACATTTCCTGGCACATCTGATGATAACATGTAGGTATTGAGGAAATGGTCATATACACATGAAAGGTTTACTCTATAGAATTATATACGGACATCCTACACTGCTACCTCGTTCGTTGTCGTCTTTAACAAATGCAGGCCCCAGTGTAGTATGTTGATTATGTCGCATTGTAGTATGTTGCTAAGCCCTATTGTAGTATGTTGATTAAGTCCCATTGTAGTATGCTGGCAAGCCCCCATTGTAGTATGTTGGTAGGCCATATTGTAGTATGTTGGTAAAGATCCATTGTAGTAGGTTGGCTAGACTCCATTGTAGTATGTTGGCCAGGCCTTATTGTAGGATGTTGGGCAGGCCCTTTTGTAGTATGTTGGCCAGGCCCTATTGTAGTATGTTGGCTAGGCCTCTAGCAAAGATCATTAATAACCTGTCAATTAATTTTGTTTTCTTTAAAACAAAATGAAAAAAGTACTAAATAAAGAATTAAAAACGATTACAAATTCTTGATGATCTCCATGTGATTACAATTAGCTAACAACTGACAACTGTCCGTAACTCGAATTTGAAACAGAGACAGTGTTGATGCAGAAAGAAGACTGCATGTTCATTAGAGAAATGATCAAACTAAACAAGCACACACACAACACACCCACACACATACACACACAAGCAGACACACGCACATACACACACAAGCAGACACACGCACATACACACACAAGCACACACACGCACATACACACACATATTTAATTATTTGTTGATTTGTGGCCGTGTTATGGGTCTCAGAGGTCTCTAGACTTGAATATGTCCAATCGACCTAAGGCTGAACTTTAAGCTTCCTGTGGAACATAGATCCTCAACAAAAACACCCCAAGTCATAAAGTGTTGACCTGCCTATATCTGTTGAAGGGTGTGTCGGTTATAGTGTCTATTGGAATGGGGTAGCCAACCCCGTGCTCAACCCTCCTTAGCGAATTCTTACGACATGCCTGTCAGGTTACATTATCCTCTTCTTCTTCGGCGTTCGTTTGTTTATGACGTTGTGACTTAGTTTACAACGATATCTGCGCCTTTCGGTCCGACACTTCCGAATTCAGCACATATTTGGACCGGGTTTGTTTCCCTGTTCGATCCCTAATCTTTATTCAGGATGCACCTTTAACAAAAAGATAAAATATAACGGTTTTTCATACAATCAAGCCAGCATCATTAGGCTAAGGGAGAACACTATCGACAACATTAAGCGGATATGTTTATTTGGAAAGGAAAAGTCCCTTGTGTAAAGACCGAAAATGGAAGCACTTGGGGTGTTAAGATCTCCCTCCAAGCGCTTTTACCAGAATTACAATCTGATTACAGATATTTTTTTAAGTGTGGTGAGGTGAATCCCTTAATAATTAGGTCTAAGCTTCGATGGAATGCAGTGTTCTGGTCACCCGGACTGGTGCTATGTATGCGTGGGGCGTAGCTGTCTAGGACACAATGAAACGTAGCAAAGAAACCGATAATGAGTCATGTGACATATCGATGTCGCCTTAGTTTTCTTGTACGTGTGTCGTTACTTGTCCCGAGTTCTCCGCCGGGGTCTTTGTGTATGACAAGGACAAAAATAGAACCACTGCTCCACATAGAGTATTTCGAAAGAGGCGACTAACTGTGTGACATGGCATAACACCGGCCATGGTTAGGTGGTTTGTTTAGAGCAGCATAGATGGCACCTAACAGGCTTCGGGTCTACTTTGTTCTAGTGTTTGAGTCTATTTAGATGGACTCGCACATCGTTTAACCATCATCCGCGGCACTTATCCCAACGCAGCGGAGTAATAAGATGCTCGAACCTAGCCTGCTAAGCAGAAATCCTTCTCCCAGCTACATCCAGTTAATACCAGAACTGGGACTTGCACAGGGGCGTCTGCCACTGTAGAAGTACAGGTCTACTAAGAACAAAGAAGAAATGTTGACACTAATTAAAAAAATGATGCCAATTAACCATGTTTTTGTCTGCAGTGGTCAGGGACCCATAGCTGACTGCTAGCGTAAGGGCCTGCGAACCAGAGCTGCCAAGACCATTCTACACCTCCACGCGGTGATCCTGGATAACAGGCTGCAGCAGGGCAGACTGGCTAAGGAGAAGGGACCGAAGAGGGAATGCTAACCCGGTACTCAAAAAATGGTTGCTGAAGTCGGATGTGTTGGACCGAAAGGTGGAAATATCGCAGTCAAGCTGTAAACAACGACACAACGCATTCCGTTCTCTGGACTGCATTCTGCTACTTAAGCCCTTTCAGGGTTTGGTAGCGGGAGATTGATATCGAAAGCAGAAGAAGAAGAGGAAGAATTTGAGTCAAAGTATGGATAATCGTTGCGATAGAGTTATTTTCTCTCTCTCTCTCACTCTCTCTCTCTCTCTCTCTCTCTCTCTCCCTCTCAGTCTACTTTCAGCATATAGCTTAGAAATATGATATTCAACACGCACAAGTAACAACTCAAAGACATCTCAAACGCAGATGGAATGAAACAAGTGGGAATTCAGACAAAAGTAACGTATGGGGACCATGTTAAAATAAATAATTCGCCAAGAGAATTCATAGAGTGAAGAATAAAGGTCGCTTGCCCTTGCATTAGTCACGAAGTGTGCTGGTTACATTTTTTAAATTTCACCCTTAATATAAAAAGCCTATGCCTAATCGGTGTTTAGCATCCATGCCCTCTTGTCGCTAGGTCACCTGTTGTTCTGTATAAGTCTCAAACTACCTGATAGTGATTTCAGCGTTTTCATATCTCTGTAGGATTCATATCTCTGTACGGATTCATGTCTCTGTACAGATCAATTATCTATATTCAAAACTAATTTACGTAAAGATGTGGAAAAAGGTATGCGTAATTTGACTTACAAATAATTTAAAGAAAAGAGATCGGCAGAAGTGTACAACAGAGGAATAATGGGAATACCATATCTGGGGAAGGAACTGAATAGGGTTATTTGAGAAAGATTGAAACAACTTGTACACGGACTGATAGAATTTCGACAAAAAACAGGTCCAGTACAGACCACATATCTTCAGGGCGCATTATTGACTATTGGCCGGTAGTGCAGTTTCAGTGTACTGATTTCCCAGACGGGCGATCGAGGTTCGATCCCCAGTTGGTGCGGGATTTTTCCGATTGCAAACTGGAACTGGGGTTGACCAAGCCATATAAATTGGGTACCAGACAAAAATATGGGAAGTAAAAGCGTCGGCGTAATGCTGGCCACATCAACGACTATGTGCCATGGGTCACAAAATGAAATCGGTGGAACACCATATTTCCTATAAGCCGCAGGGCGTAACGGGATCTTTACCTATAATTGATTAATACAGTATGGAATGCGGACTCACCACTTTATATGAAAAAGACATGTCAGCTAAGACAGAGAACCAATTTGGAAGTTGGTCAGGCACTATGGAGTGCCTCTAAAGTTCATCAATATAATTATAAAAGCAAATGGAAATTGGAGTTGTCAGGGTCTGCATGAAGATTAGCTTTCTGAGTCCGTTGGGATACGACAGGAATGTCCCAATTTCTTTCTGCTGGCAATTGACTGAATTATGACTTCAAAAACATTAGCCAACAAAAACAGAATTATATGGACTTTACTAAAACAACTTGATGATCTAGACTTTGTTTATGACTTGTCTCTTCTGTTCCACATTCTTGGCTCTTCTGTTCCGCGTGCTTGGCTCTTCCACGTACTTGGCTCTTCTGTTCCACGTTCTTGGGTCTTCTGTTCTACGTTCTTGGATCTTCTGTTCCACGTTCTTGGGTCTTCTGTTCTACGTTCTTGGGTCTTCTGTTCTATATTCTTGGCTCTTCTGTTCCACATTCTTGGCTCTTCCACGTACTTGGCTCTTCTGTTCCACGTTCTTGGGTCTTCTGTTCTACGTTCTTGACTTTTCTATTCTACGTTCTTAGCTCTTCTGTTCTACGTTCTTGGCTCTTCTGTTCTACGTTCTTGGCTCTTCTGTTCCACATTCTTGGCTCTTCTGTTCTACGTTCTTGGCTCTTCTGTTCCACGTTCTTGGCTCTTCTGCTCTTCGTTATGATGAAACATAACATAAGCACACTTCATGTGTGATTCCAGAATTTGTGTCCGCAAATGCACATGGCCAAAACACATATGTTGAGAATCAATGTAACTACCAATGATCAGGTTGTATTGTGTGACAAACTCCTACAAGATGTCTGCTCTTTCATATTGCTTGGTAGCGATGTAGACAAAACTCGAGGTACGGATACAGATGTCAGGAAATATAAGATTTTAGGTGCTTTCACTAGGTTGGGAAACGTTTGAAAATCAAAGGAAAATAACAATCTGCAACTTCAATGTACGACTCTAAAATGTGGAGGACTACCGAAAAAAAAATCTAATAACAAAGGCGCAGACTTTCATAAATGCGTTTCTGCAGAAAATAGAGGGATTAAAATAGTATAATAAGATTACGTATATGGCACTGAGGGAGAGAAAGGACAGATTCCGGAGAAGTAGGACATGAAAAGAAGGCGTTGGCGTCGGATGGGTCAAATATAAAAGACACCAGTTGGTAACATTACAAGGGAGTCTCTGTTCTGGAACCACAGAGGGGAGAAAAGTTGTGTTCAGTTTACTTTTACATCATCGCAACATACGATTTACTGTACGCTCCGTCCTGTACTCGTACTCGTACTTGTACTCGTACTCGGACTTGTACTCGTACTTGTACGCGCGGAAAAACAAATTTACAAAATCATGGTGGAGAGCGCCTAGTTCAGTTAATCAAAACAATTGAAAACATGTGGATTGAGCTGGCGTGGATGCCCATGACTTGGAAGACTTGGCGTGTATTTGCTGAAGACCTTTTCTCTACAGGGTGCGGTAATGGTTTGATTGATTGGTTGATTGATATTGTAAAGAACGTGACAAGTTTATGATTTACGAGTCGTCCTGATGCGTTGACCACAATTTCATGAGGAGCAGCAGTAAAAAGCACACAAAAACAGCTGTAATATTTTTTTCAATTGTGGCCAAAGATAATTTAAAGACTGCATTGTATTTTTAGAAAAACGACTCGGAGGGGGAGAGGGTGGAGTGGGGGAAGGTGGTAATGACCGCTACTCTTACTCCCAATCCGCTACTGACAAGAAACGTCATTTAGTGGTGTCACATTTCCAACTGTTATTCTAAGAGCTGTCACATTTGGAACAAGATTACCGCAGATAAAGTTGTTTATTATAGTTACCGCTACATGTTTCCATCAGTCGTAACGTCTGATAAAGAAACGTTGCTAGAAGTTGTTATGTTTATTTAAATTATCAGACGATTATAAGAGCCTTTTGGCTAAAATCAAAATGTACTACATTCTCAGCTCAGTTCAAAACCATGGAAAATACTAAATAAATCCTATCGATAACTTTAAAAAAGAATTTAAAAAACAGTAATCATATTGCTAATTTGCCGTATGGTTAAGATGAAATAGCAGTTAAACTACTTTACTCATGGATCTACAATTAAAAATCAAATATATTTGACTACTTACCCCGCCTCTACCACCTCCAACTTCCACAGACAAAAAACACACCCACAACCACACACACATAAAGAATAGTATCAGTATCACAGAGTAAACATGTCGCACTTTATGATAATAGTGTGCAATTCGCACATACAAATGGACTCACTCACAAATACCCAACAACCCAAATCAAATCCTTTTAAATTTGTCATCTTTGAGTTTCTTTTCTTGAATAAACAAAGATGAGACATGACAAAAATAGTCTCAATAATACACCGACTTTACCACATTACTGTGGTCTAACTGTGAGAGTGGTGGCTTTGGCATAATTTTCTGTGGTCTAGCTGTGACAGTAGTGGCTTCGGCATAACTTACTGTGGTCTTCTGTTAGAGTGGTGGCTGCGACATAACTTACTGTGGTCTACTGTGGCAGTGGTGGCTTTGGCATAACTTGCTGTTTGCTGTGGTCTTCTGTTATAGACACAAAGAAAAATAATAGCGTGGTCCTTGACGGGGGACAGACACAAAGAAAGATAATAGCGTGGTCCTTGAGGGGGGACAGACACAAAGACAGCTGATAGCGTGGTCCTTGAGGGGGGACAGACACAAAGACAGCTAATAGCGTGGTCCTTGAATGGGGGGGGGGGGGGCACAGACACAAAGAAAGCTAGTAGCGTGGTGCTTGAGAGGGCACAGACACAAAGAAAGCTAATAGCGTGGTCCTTGGGGTGGGGGGGGGGGGGGTGGGGGGAAAACAAACACAAAGAAAGCTAATAGCGTGGTCCTGGGGGGGGGGGAGGGGGCACAGACACAAAGAAAGCTAATAGCGTGGTCCTTGAGGGGGGACAGACACAAAGACAGCTAATAGCGGGGTCCTTGAGGGGGGACAGACACAAAGACAGCTAATAGCGTGTTCCTTGAGGGGGGTGGGGCACAGACACAAAGACAAATAATAGCACGGTCCTTGAGGGGGGGGGGGGTGGCACAGACACAAAGACAGATAATATAACGTGGTCCTTGAGGGGGGGAGGGGGCACAGACACAAAGACAGATAATAGCGTGGTCCTTGAGGAGGGGGGTGGGGCACAGACACAAAGACAGATAATAGCGTGGTCCTTGAGGGGGGGGGGGCACAGACACAAAGACAGATAATAGCGTGGTACTTGAGGGGTGGGGGGTGGGGCACAGACACAAAGACAGATAATAGCGTGGTCCTTGAGAGGGGGGGGGGGCACAGACACAAAGACAGATAATAGCGTGGTCCTTGAGCGGGGGGGGGGGCACAGACACAAAGACAGATAATAGCGTGGTCCTTGGGGAGGAAGGTGGGGGGCACAGACACAAAGACAGATAATAGCGTGGTCCTTGAGGAGGGGGGGGGGGGCGGCACAGACACAAAGACAGATAATAGCGTGGTCCTTGAGGGGGGGGGGGCACAGACACAAAGACAGATAATAGCGTGGTCCTTGAGGGGGCACAGACACAAAGAAGGCTAATAGCGTGTTCCTTGAGGGGGGGGGGGCACACACACAGACAGTTAATAGCGTGGTCCTTGAGGGGGGACAGGCACAAAGAAAGCTAATAGCGTGGTCCTTGGGGGGGGGGGGGGGCACAGACACAAAGAAAGCTAATAGCGTGGTCCTTGGGGGGGGGGGGGCACAGACACAAAGAAAGCTAATAGCGTGGTCCATGACTACTGAGCAAGTACGATTACAGTCCAAACAAAATTATGTTTCTAATGTCATCAGGAAAGAACTTTAGGCCTACACAGGGTACGTGCTCCGGAGGAACAATAATAGACTCCCGTTACAGGTGATTATATGGAAACCCAGCGGTAAACCTAGACTCTATGCAGAACTATTACAATGGAGGGTGCAACCATGAGCCTAGAGAACATGCAATAACTACAGAGAGTGGGGGTGGGGGTGACTGATTGAACTGGAAAGTTTTGAGTTCTGCCTTATGCACTATCTTTGACGCTGAAAGACCATAGAGAGAGAAAGGCCAGGGAGAAGGGTCAGTTTTTCCTTTAAATCCAATCTTTGGACTTCTCAAGGTAAACCATTATAAAGCCAAACCAAACCAAATTTTAGTTAGATAGGAAGGATCGCCATACTGAAATCTGATTTCACAAATATAAAACATAAAAACAGCACGACAATAAAAACCTCATTCAAAGTGCCAGTACCACATTAAAGAATTAATATCCCAACACAAACAGCATGACTTTACACGATCTCATTCAAAGTGCCAGTTTTCCCATTTAGGAAATGATATTTTAAAGTTCAAGGTTATATTTGAAAATACACCAGCTACTCTCAGATTAAGATTTCAGGTTAACATACTATCTTCTTCGAAGGAATAATGTGAATGTACGAATTCAGGCAGACACACTCGAGTGGATCTCGGGGCTAGGGAGTTGAGAAGAAAGACTAGAATCACCTCATCAAATTAGGTATGTCGCAATAGACAACAACTAAGTAGTGATGTAAGCGAGGTTAGCAATCTCATCATGCCAAACAAAGTGTTACATAGACTAGACATACAAAACAAGAACACATAAGTGTTTTAGTACAGGTTTCTTTCCAGGAGGTGAACTGCGTGATGATGATGATATTGATAATGATGATATAATTTTTTTATCTGTAAGCTGGTAGCTCTTGATATCACAGCGCTTTCCGGACAAAACCACACACCTTCCCCATTTGCAGCTAGAATAACGTCTGTTGTTTTAGAGGTATCATAATAGCAAACGAACGTGGGGATCTGGACGCATCTTTAGAATATCGCTATAGGTAGGGGGTTTAATGTGTCGGTGTCTCAGGATTGTCACGTCCTGCCAGAGACGTAGCAAACACATCTGAGTCGGCCATATGCAGTAGTGGCCTTGTGTCGTCCGAAAGGGAACTGACGGTTCAAACAACAAATGTTCAATCTTATGTTTTAAATATATAAACTACTTTAAGGCACATCTATCAGCTTCCATAGATACACACACACAGACACACACGCACATACACACATATATACACCTTATTGTATGAGTAATGTAGATATATGCATTATGTTGTAGTTGTTGATATTGTTGTTCGGAACTACTCGTTTTTTATTGGCCATTTTCTTTGGTAGCGAGATACAATGGCGCTTCTTACATCCCGATGGGCACTTGAAAAGGTCATTTTGACTGTAGTGTAATTCGATGCTTCTCAGTAAGCTTACCACTATAGCGAACACATTGCAAATCCACACTTCGATGGCTAAACTATATTGTGACACATCATGTTTAATCTAACCTTTATTAATCTTTGCTGCCGTGATTTTCAGGTAGACGCATTCACAAACTACACTTCCAGATACTAACAATACTGGTGGCTTACCATTGCGAGGGCGATTCTCATGAAATCTAACCAGAGACGAAACCTGATATGTTCTCCTCTTAGATCAAATATTTGTGCACAAAAGATGAAACAACTTTATGCAAAAGTGGCTTATGTGTCCGTCTGCAGGTTCACTGTTGAATGAGCAACATGCAAGCTGACGCTGTAGATTGACCTATTGATTGACTGTCTGATTCATACACAGTAGTGTGAGAATATCGATAAAAGGCAAATTGGACAAGGTGCGAAAGGTTATTAAAATATGCATAAAGTTATACATATTGTAACACTGTAGAATGGTTGAGTCATGGTCAGCGAGAAATAAATGTAAAGTAACACGAATTATAATGGCAGAATACAGACATACTATTGACAGACTGAATAACAAAATAGTGTGTAAAGCTAGAGTAAACACCATTTATGTATTTAAGATTATGGTCAACGCTCCAGAGGGTATTTAAAACCCGATTATGGTCAAAGGTGAAACTCTGGAAAGTGTTACGTGGTTCAAATATCTGGGAGCAGAAATGAATGCGGATGGGTCTAGAGCGGAGATCCAGTCAAGAACAGCGATGGATGGCCATGGTCGCCTTGACCAGACTGCGAATAATCTGGAAAGACAAGAACATTAGCCTTAAATTGAAGCTGACTTTAATGTATACAATGGTCACCTCGGTATACCTCTAAGATTTAAGATTTGAGATTTTGACTCTGATGGCTGCACCAGAACGTAAAATATGCACAATGGAAATGAGATGCTTGCAAAGAATTCTTGGCATTTCATATCTGGATCGCGTTACAAACGAATATTCTTGAAAATGTTAGGAAGGAGACCAGTATAAAAACCTACTGACCATAGTAAAAACACGAAAATTGACATGGTATGGACATATATCACGATAGGTGGGGCTGACTAAGAGCGTCCTGCAAGGCACTGTGCCTGGGAAGCGCGGGTGAGGGAGACCAAAAAAGAGGACAACATAAAAGAGTGGAAGGGAAGTTCTATAGCTGAAACTAATACCCTGGCGAAAAATGGAGACGCGTGGCGGGAACTGGTTCGACAAGCTGCAATAACGGTGCCTCAACGACCTTCTAGGTTACGGACTGAGGATGATGATGATGATGATGTATTTACAATGAAACAAGGAAAGAAATACAACACATAGAGTTGAGTTTGTGGACGGAGGGTGTAAATCTGTATGCAAATAACGACAGTACATGCCAAGTCCAAGTATGTAGTCCTGACAGAGAGGAAGTTCATTTCAACATGTCAACGCTGGCTTATATATTAATAGTACATTGTGTGTGTATGGGCGTATGTGTGCGTGTGTATGTGAATGTTTGTATGTTTTTACATAAATCGTTCATGATATGATCTCCGAATGCTCTAGTTACCGCAATTTAAAAAGAGTACATAAGTAGTCTGATTTACGAAGGGTAAGACCTGCAAGGAAGGGCACAGTTCACGCCACCTCAAAAGGCTAAAGGCCCAGTTTAATGAAGTTTAAAGTCACAAATCGTGTAAACGTTTTGACGCAGTTGGGAAATGCAGATTGTCTGTGTTATTCATAATAAATAATACCAGCACTTACAGCAACTCTCTGTTCTCCTGTTACTTCCAACCACAACACTTCAGAATCATGTAATTAAATGCTTCATCACGTGATGGCCAGTGGACCGATGCCGGTCCGCGAGTCATCAGTCGCCGAACCGAAAATGGCATCACGAAAATAGTAAGGCTCTAAATTGTTTAAAACGGCAACAACAACAACAAAATACTCGTACAACCGCTATCATTAAATGATAATAGAGTAATAGAATTGACTAAGCGTACATTTCAACAAACGTTACTTTCAATTTCAGATGAACTAGAAATAACAAAATCAATAAACTGGAAAAAGGGTCCCTGTTGGAATGGATAAACGACTTCCCGTCCACTACACTGGACAGTCTGGGAAGTAGTCCTGTAATTCATGTTATGGTTGATAGATTCAAAAGCAATTTTAATCATTATTGGTTTTTAATCAAGATTAATAGTTTTTATTTGTAATGCTTTAACACTTAGTTCGATGTTGTCGTCTGGGATCTTTCCATTTGTCCAGTCCTTGATAAGGATTATTTAGGTCGTAACGATGGTGCTCGTTGTTATTGTACTCATACAAAACTGCTTGCTAATGGTGTTTGTATGTCAGTACATGTGTTACCGGGGAGGGCGGGGGCACAGAGCAGCGACACTGCAACACACCAGACATGTCGTAAAGGGACAATCCATTAGTTGGTTGGGCATGGGTCGGCAAAGTCATTCAGTAAAACATTTAATGGTAGAAGAGGAGCGATCAAGGATGGTTGTATGTCAGCAGTTATTGGTAAGGAGTGTTACTGTAGTCCCTCGTAAAGGTTATGAGGAGAAAAAGGTTTAAACACAATATGATAGCATTCAGAACTGCAGGAAAGGGGGGGGGGGGGAGAATACAAGGGATAATAACGAGAAATGAAAACCGGCAGTTTAACAGCACGACAATGAGGAGCGCCGACCTATCAGCATGTTTTGTTGCTGTGACAAACACCTGTACACTGTGTAATCTAATACCAACTTGATTCACTCCTTCTCTATCAGGGGGATATAGAACTTTATTATGTGCCTGATCATTTACAGTTTTACAGGATTGGATAGTCGGTTCCAAACCCAACCCTTCTTAGTGGTCTGTTATGACATGTCTTTCAGGCTATAGTATTACTGTTCTTTGCTTCTCTCTCGGACCCAGGTAAACACTTAGACAGGTGGTATTACGAAATGTTACAAGTGTTAAAAATGTTTTGCTAGATATATACTTACAAACATAACTAAACCAGGAAGTTGTATGGAAGCAATAGTCCTCTGTCACAAAACAAAGAAGAAATGAATCTAGTTCTAGACTGGAAGCATATCCTTTTTGTTTTTAGATAATTCATATTAAAATATCTTATAAAAGCTCAGAATCTACTTTAGTTGTTCTCAAACTGTTTATCCTTAAGTTTCCATTAATGTAATGTACAAGTCCCAAGGAACAACTAGATGCCGTTCCTTGAGGATTGTGTGAACCACTTGATTATCTGGATTGTGCAGGAATTTCATGTAAGATGACGACCAAGAAACAGTGCTCTAATGGTCTGCGATTTTCGTGTGGCGTTTTTCGTTCAAATTAATGTATGGAGACCAGTGCTGTGTGGCGATCATTTTCTAGCATGTCCTACGCTATTAACAGGAAGCCTGTGCGTGTAATTTTCCTTGGGATTAGAAGAAAACATAATCTGTCCTTCATGTGATATATAATACACGTTGTTTGATAGGACGTCACTACAGATTGCACACCGTCCTTGATTGGTGTGCACGACCTACTTGGAAATAACGCCCATTTTCATTACGTGCCTCGAGCGAAATCTCCACTCAGCCATGGGATAATGGTCCCTACCCTAGACCTACAGATGTGGGCACTGGTCAGCAGTAGGGTCTTTTAAGTCTACGTGTGGGTGCTGCCGCTGTCGAGAGGTACGACATTCGCCTCTCAAATCGTCAAGGAAACGGTGGACAATCGACTCCCCCAAGTTTAAAGTGATCCCTGGTCTCACGGATTTAACGACCTGAATGTCTGTATCTTGAGCCACTTCCGGTCATCATAACTGTATGTCTTGCCATTGGTTTCCGGTAACTCAGGACGAGAGCGTGAGATTGATGTCCAGCGCAGCTTCTTTCTCACTGTAATTCAAATTCAGCGCAAATTACATCTTCAGGACGAGGACAGTCTGATGATGTCGCCATCTTCGCTTGCGACGGACAACTTATTTACTTACTTGCTGATGATTTGGCCCTGTTATCACGTGATTGCTGTCAGTTTCAGTATAAAGTGGCTATACTAGATGAAATTTGAGACAAGTGAGATTGCATATACATGGAGAGAAAACTAAGGTTGCACGAATAAATGCGTCTTCGGCAGACTGATTGTGCTGAGTCCTACGTCCTAACAGGATGTCTATTCTCACACATATCTTGGCAGTAATATCGACAAGGTAGGGAGGGCTGATAAAGATATCATATTGCGAATACAATGGCAAGAAGTGCTTTCATTGTGTTGAGCAACTAATGGAAGTCAAATAATATTTAGCTCCAGCACAAAAACTACAAGTCTTCTACGTCAATGTGAGGTCACTTCTTTTATATGTGGGTCGGAGTCCCCCGTGTATGACTAAGAATGTCAACAAACTTCAATAGCTGACTGCTAGCGTCAGGACCAGCGACCCATAGCTGACTGCTATCTTCAGGACCAGCGACCCATAGCTGACTGCTAGCATCAGGACCAGCGACCCATAGCTGACTGCTAGTGTCTGGACCAGCGACTCATAGCTGACTGCTAGCGTCAGGACCAGCAACCCATAGCTGACTGCTAGTGTCTGGACCAGCGACCCATAGCTGACTGCTAGTGTCTGGACCAGCGACCCATAGCTGACTGCTAGTGTCTGGACCAGCGACCCATAGCTGACTGCTAGCGTCAGGGTTCGCGACCCATAGCTGACTGCTAGCGTCAGAGCCAGCGACCCATAGCTGCCAAGACCCTTCTACAACTCCACGCGGTGATCTCGGATAACAGGTTCCAATAGAGCAGACTGGCTAAGGAGAAGGGGATCAAAGAGAGAATGCTAAACAATTACTCAAAAAATGCTTGCTGAAGTCGGATGTGTCAGACATCGTAAATATCGCAGTCAAGCTATAAACTACAACAGAATGCATTTCGTTCTCTGGACTACATTCTGCTGCTTAAACCCCTTTCATGGCTTGGTAGCGGGAGATTGACAACGAACGAAGTCAAGCCAAGCATAAATTGATGTCTACGCAGGATTGAAGGGCTGAAATGGTGTGGTAAAATATAAAGGCGGTACCGTTCTGTAGAGCCAACTCAATATTACTGGGCTGAGACATGCAGACTAGAAGTTTGCGCTGGTTGCTGGGATGAGACATGCAGGCTAGAAGTTAGCGCTGATTGTTGTTGTGAATGAACACAATGAGTAACTTTACTCTTTTCAGCGCTCTGAATATGGCATTAATTGGCGGATTGCAGTGGCTTTCCTCACATCCCAAACGTGCTGATGAAGTTGGACTGTGGTCCTATTGGTGGTTATGCAATGCTTGGCTTCATCTGTGTGTCGTTCCCAACTACGTCGATTCTTTATCTCGCCAGCCAGACTGCCATGAAACAGTCTGTTTCCAAGGAGAACTACGAGGAAGTCGAGGTTGGGATCTTAACCAGTATATAATACCTGACCCTGACTAACATGTCTGAATAGCATGTTTTGCCTGACCATGACTAACATGTTTGATCAACATGTTTTGCCTGGCCTGGACTAACATGTTTTAGGTCTGAGACTTCACTGGAAACGGTGTGAATTCGAGCCCCACTAATTTCAACAGTCGTCTTCACTTATGTCTTGTCACTGGTCCAAGTTAGTTCGGAACCAGCGAGTGAGGTTGATGACCAACGCAGCCACTTCCACACAATAATCCAAATACAGACAATGCCATCTTATGATGCCGCCATTATCGCTCGCAATGGGCAACTAACCATTTTGTTTTTAAGATATTTTTGTTTAATTTGTAGACGAGCCTCCAAATAGTACGCGTTTCCATTCCACCACAAATTTATAAGTTCTAAAGACAATTGTTTCATTCAATCTCCCTTCCAGAAATCTATAGCCAGCAGACGCAATTGTTTCATACAATATTCCTTCCAGAAATATCTTACCAGCAAAGATAATTGTTTCATACGATCATCTATGTGAACTTGAAATACATAGATATGCAATGTTAAGAAAAGATAGGGTAGTTGGAGATAAGGTTAAAGGAGGTGGTGTTTTATTATACTGTACAAATTCAGTTAATAAAACTATTAAAGATGATTTATCATGTGGAAACAAATGAAAGTGTATGGGGAGAAATTTAAAGTGGGGGGGGGGGGGGGGGGAGGTGAGGTGAAAACAACAGTGATTGGAGTATGCTATAGATGTCCTTCAAGCCAATAAGAACAAGATTAGGAGCTGATTAGTAGCATGGCAAAGGCAAGTGAAGGTAAATTATTATTAATGGAGGATTTCAACTTTCCAGAAATAAAATGGGATATGGCAGAAGCACTTGTAGAGTCAAAACCTTTTGTTAAGTGCATAGCTGAAAATTTTGTAATTAAATATGTAGAAGCAGCCACCAGAGGCAAAAACACACTCAACTTAATTTTTACTACACATAAAAATATGATTGAAAACGTTACCGTTGGGGAACTGTTTGGTTCAAGTGACCATCAAATCATCCGTTGGGATCTTATTGCAGGGAAAGAAGTAAACATAAACACGCGAACATACGACTACTCTAAGGCAGATCTGAAGAGGATGAAAGAGGCAGCAAACCACATAATCTTGAAAAATATTGTCGGAGGAACAGATGTTGAACAAGAGTGGGAGAGTTTTGAAACAATTCTAGAAAAGCTAACAGAGGAATGTGTTCCACGTAGGGAGGTAAACCCCACGCGTAAAAAGTGGATAACTAGATTTGTAGTTAAATGTAGAAGAGCTAAAAATAAAGCATGGGAAAAATATATATAGGCAGGTAAATCAAAAGAAACATATTTAAAATATTTGCACAAGCAGAACATAGCTCAGAAAGTGAATTAAACGGCAACAAAAAAACTTCGAAAAAAAACTTGCTCAGAGGATCAAGACTGATAGTAAGAGCTTCTTCTCTTATGTTAGAAAAAAACAAAGAACGAAAGACAAAGTAGGCCCTCTCATAGACAGTACAGGACAAATAATGTGAGAATAGGGAGGCAGCTAATCTACTTAATCAGTACTTTGGCACAGTCTACACAAAAGAGGACTTCTCCAAGATCCCAGAGCCTATAGATATCTTTCAAAGAGACATGGATACAGCGGGATTAAGATCAATCTGTATTACAGAGGAAATGGTTTTTTTTTAAAATTGGAGTGGTTGAAAGTGGATAAATGTCCAGGTCAGGTCAAGATGCTATTAATCCAAAATTGCTGTTTGAAATTAGAGACCAACTAACAAAACGATTGGCTAAATTAATAATAATAGCTGTCCATCGTTGTCGATGAGGACCGCCGACATCATCCTTGTCACAGATTTCCCTGTTGGGTGTGGGTGCGCATGTGGCTGAACAGGCCAATGCAAGCACGAAAACATCTGCTACATATCGGGCACACGAGGTTTGTAGAAGGGGATGGTGTTCCCGCTGCTCGGGATTTCAGCGTCTCGCGTCTGTTCTGGGCTTTCACAACACGGTCATTTTCACCGGCAGCTACACCCGATTTGACTGCGCTTCTCCAGTCAGATCTGTTTTGCACAAGACATTCCCAGGTGTCGATGTCTATCTGGCAACTTTTTAGTGAGTCCTTCAGACCGTCTTTAAAACGTTTCTTTGGGCGCCCTCTCTCACGCCATCCCTCTCTCAGCTCGCCGTAGAGAAGCTTCTTTGGGAGCCGCTCGTCTGACATACGGACGAGGTGTCCGGCCCATCCTAGTCGTGCTTTTTCTAGCAGTGCATGGATGCTGGGCATGTTAGCCCTCGAGAGAACCTCGATGTCAGTGACACGATCTTGCCATCAGATATGGAATATTCCCCTCAGGCAACCTGTGTGGAAGTGGTTTAACCTCCTTGCATGTCCAGAGTATACAGTCCAGCTTTCGCAAGCGTATAGTAGGGTTGGAATGATGGTTGCACGGTAGACTTTGAGTTTGGTCTTGACGCTGATGCCACGACGTGCCCAAACCATCGAGCGCATTCTACCAAAGGCTGTGCTGGCCTTTGCTATTCTGCTTGCCACCTCATCGTCTAGGCTGACAGATCTCGACAGCGTGCTGCCCAGATATGTGAATTTGTCTACGGCATTCAACGTATGCCCGCTGTCTGTAGTCTCTGGTTTTCTGTACGGCATGCCTGGTGCTGGTTGGTACATGACCTCTGTTTTTTTGGCATTTATGGTCAGGCCAAAATTTTCGCATGCGGCAGAGAACTGGTCCATTCCAACCTACATGTTCAGTTCTGAGTTGCTCATTAGAGCGCAGTCGTCAGCAAATACAAGTTCCCTGATTATGTCGCCAGCCACTTCGGTTTTGGCCTTCATTCTTCTGGAATTGAGTAACTTGCCATCTGTGCGGTACTTTATGGGTATTCCAAGCTCCAATGATCTGAAGGCGTCTGTCATCGTGGCCGCGAACATCATGCTGAACAAAGTCGGGGCGAGTACACATCCTTGTTTTACTCCGTTTGATACTAGAAACGTTTTAGAGATTGCACCGCTGTCAAGTACACGAGCACACATGCCTTCGTGTAGCTGTTTCACCATTGTTATGAACTTGTTGGGGCAGCCAAACTTAGACATTATCATCCACAGCCCTCCTCTGTTTAATGTATCAAATGCCTTTGTCAAATCAATAAATGTGGTGTACAAGGCCTGATTTTGTTATCGACACTTCTCTTGTACTTGGCGAGCGGCAAAAATCATGTCCACTGTTCCTCTTCGGGCTCTGAATCCACATTGGCTTTCTGGGAGGTGGTGGCTTTGTTCAAGGTGTTTGTTGAGCCTGTTTAGCAGTAAGCGCGCTAGGATCTTGCCTGCTACGGAGAGTAGCGATATTCCACGATGATTGTCGCATTCCTGACTAAATTATGTTATCGAATAATTGCAAATGGGATTGTTTCACGGGATTGTTTCACGGGATTGCAAAGATGCAGGAGTGATCCCCTTATTAAAAAGGGGCAAACAATCAGATCCAGCAGATTATGTGCTGGTGAGTTTAATGAGCATAGTCTGTAAAATTCTAGAGTTAGTAATCAAAGAAAACATTGAAATGCATTTAGACAATTTTAATCGAATCAAAAATAGTCAGCATGGGCTTACTAGAGGGAGATCATGTTTAACAAATCTATTAGAATTCATGGAGGAGGTTTCTAAAATGATAGATAAAGAGGAGCAAGTGGATGTTAGTTATGTAGATTTTGCAAAGGCCTTTGATAGAGTACCTCATACAAGATTATTTCGAAGTTAAAATCAAATAGAATAGGTGAGGAAGTTGCCAAATGGAAGAAGGCAGAAGATGGGCATAAATAAGGAGTACTCTGAGTGGTGTGAAGTGAAAAGTGGAGTGCCCCAGGGCTCGGTTTTGGGACCAATTTTGTTCTTGATATATATATAAACGATTTGGACATTGATTGCAAAATTCTCGGATGACACAAAACTATGCAGTAGTGTCTCATCTAAAGCAGAAGTAGATATATTGAGGTCGGATTTAGATAAAATTCTAGTAAGCTGGCAAATGGAGTTTAATGGAGATACATGTACAGTAATCTACAAGGGTAGATCCAATACGGAACATAATTACAGAATGGGCGAGAACAATATTAAAAACATCGATAAGGAAAATGACCTCGGGGTTATAATAGGTCATACAGGTAAGGTGAGTGAGCAAGTTCAGGTAGCAGTAAAAAAGGCAAATGCAATGTTAGGTATGATAAAAAGAAATATTAAACATAAGAGCAAGAAAGTGATAGTCAAACTGTATAAAGCATAAGTTAGACCTAAATTGGAGTAATGTGTACTGGTGTGGAGTTCTTATCATAGAGTGTGTATAAACATGCTGGAAAGAATACAAAAAAGAGCGACAAAGCTGATAGTGGGATTCCAGAATTACAGTTATGAGGAAAGACTCAGAAAAACCGACCTACAGTGTCTAGAAGAGAGAAGAATTCGAGGTGACAATCCAGGTCTATAAGATGATCAGAGGAATGGATAAATTAGACTATAACAAGTTTTTTTCTTCAAAATACAGCCACCCACAAGAACAAGAAGGCATAGTTACAAATTAACTATAGAGAGGTCCAGATTAGATATTAGGAAATATTTTTTTAGTCAGAGAGTGGTGAATGCTTGGAATGCATTGTCACTGGAGGTAGTGGAGCCAAGAACAATTAATGGATTTAAGAATAAATTGGATGCGCATAGCTTTTAGAGCAAGGTAATGTAAATTAAACTGGATGTATACAAACTCTGCAGAGTCTTCTAAACCTGAATAAAGACGTTAAGTTAAGTTAAGTAAACCCAATGGATTTACTTTGATATTGTGTTCTTTATTTGTTAGTGCTAATTTTCATTCAACAGTTTGTGTTTGTTTATTATTCACACTTACATTTCGCCGTCACTGTAGCATTCTATTTTTAGCTACATGGTATTCCCGGATGCATTCGTCCCTATCTCGACATGAGTAGGCCCATTCTTCACGCCTGACTCTCACCTCCAATCACCATGGTAACAGAGCACCATTATAAGCAGTAGCCAAAACATGAACATAAACAACATTTGTAGCATTCCCTATCTCTGCCGTCCTCACACTAACTACGCTCTATTGGTCGTGTTAGTTATTTTTAGATTGTTCTCAATGTCTGTCTACGCCTCGGTCGGGAGGGAGACGAGAGAGGGCCAGGGGAGGGATTGACAACCTACGATGCTTGTGCCAGACCCGCCTTTCAAAATATCTAGCCCGCACAATCCCAAAGCTAAATTGCAAGTCCGTGGTCCAGGGCGGATCTACAAAATAGTTCCAGTATGTATTTCTTCAGGTCAGATATAGAAACGAGACGGTCATTCACAAACGAATGATATATACGAGTGTCTTCATTATAAATTCGGGGCCAACATGCAGCATTGAATGAGCTGACAGTAGCTAGCGACACATAGCTGACTGCTTGCATTAGGGCCAGCGAACCACAGCTGACCAAGACACTATTCCACCTTCACGTGACGACCGTGGAAACATGATACACTAGTGTAATCTGGTCAAGGGAAAGGAGTGGCAGCGTGAAGTCAGCTGAAAACGGATGTATCGGACCGAGAGGCGCAGATATTGTAGTCTCGCTACAGACTACGACACATCATTTTCAGGACGAACGAAGAAAGGGAAGAAGAAGAAGAATGATTAATTCCTATTATATGGTTTTATTACTTCCTATTTAGTCACATTAATTTTTGTTTAAATGTCATCAGCAAATTTACTTGGTAGTGGAAATTAATACTATCGAAGTTAATTTATTAGGTATAGGTGTTGTCCGCTGTCCGCTGGCTGACATAGTCTCTTGCGTAGGTCCGTATGAAGGTTGCCGAACCGTGGCCTACTCTCGTACTCGTAGGTTGACGTTTAATCGTTTAATAGTGTAGGCGTTTCCAATAGATAAGAGATTCCAAGTTTATCCCAATGTCGATACATCTTAAGCTCTTAATTTTTTTTTAAAAGTACTTTATCATTAATATCATGTTTGCAGCAAATGCAGATATTAAAGTGACAATGTGTGTTGCCATTTACAATACAAAATTCATGGGAACCAATTAGTGTGTGTGTTGGTGCTTATCAAATGTGTGGCGAGCTTTGGTACTTACCAAATGTGTGGCGAGTTTTGGTGCTTACCAAATGTGTGGCGAGTTTTAAAATGAATATACATTTAACATCATGTCGCATTCCAACAAAAACAGACTTGTTGTCAAGAACATCAGCAAGCACAACAGCAACAATGGAAATATAGAAGATAGGTAGATATGACACAGCTTCCATAAGACATTTTTTAAAATAACACGCCATACGCTGAGCTGGGGCGAACTGGGGAAGCGATAAATGGGGGAGACCAACAAAACACCCGATGAGCATTGAAAAAGGAATCTACTTCAAGTATAATCACATAGGCGGAGCACATAAGACATCCTCTCCCAATACAAACAAAAGGACAACCAATAGTTGGAGAGCGATCCGTTGTAGCATTAGATAGAATTCAAAGGGAATGGAACAAGGAGAATGATTCCAGCAAGTCTCTTCTTCTATTTGTTCACCGGCGTTGGAAGCTGTCTCTTCTTCCTGCTTGTTCACCGGCGTTGGAAGCTGTCTCTTCTTCCTGCTTGTTCACCGGCGTTGGAAGCTGTCTCTTCTTCCTGCTTGTTCACCGGCGTTAGAAGATGTCTCTTCTTCCTGCTTGTTCACCGGCGTTGGAAGCTGTCTCTTCTTCCTGCTTGTTCACCGGCGTTGGAAGCTGTCTCTTCTTCCTGCTTGTTCACCGGCGTTGGAAGCTGTCTCTTCTTCCTGCTTGTTCGCCGCTGTGTTGGAAGATGTCTCTTCTTCCTGCTTGTTCGCCGCTGTGTTGGAAGATGTCTCTTCTTCCTGCTTGTTCGCCGCCAGTGTTGGAAGATGTCTCTTCTTCCTGCTTGTTCGCCGCTGTGTTGGAAGCTGTCTCTTCTTCCTGCTTGTTCACCGCCAGTGTTGGAAGATGTCTCTTCTTCCTGCTTGTTCGCCGCTGTGTTGGAAGCTGTCTCTTCTTCCTGCTTGTTCGCCGCCAGTGTTGGAAGATGTCTCTTCTTCCTGCTTGTTCTCCGCTGTGTTGGAAGATGTCCATTCTTCCTGCTTGTTCGCCGCCAGTGTTAGAAGATGTCTCTTCTTCCTGCTTGTTCGCCGCTGTGTTGGAAGCTGTCTCTTCTTCCTGCTTGTTCGCCGCCAGTGTTAGAAGATGTCTCTTCTTCCTGCTTGTTCGCCGCCAGTGTTAGAAGATGTCTCTTCTTCCTGCTTGTTCGCCGCCAGTGTTGGAAGATGTCTTTTCTTCCTGCTTGTTCGCCGCCAGTGTTGGAAGATGTCTCTTCTTCCTGCTTGTTCGCCGCCAGTGTTGGAAGATGTCTCTTCTTCCTGCTTGTTCGCCGCTGTGTTGGAAGATGTCTCTTCTTCCTGCTTGTTCACCGGCGTTGGAAGCTGTCTCTTCTTCCTGCTAGTTCACCGGCGTTGGAAGCTGTCTCTTCTTCCTGCTTGTTCACCGGCGTTGGAAGCTGTCTCTTCTTCCTGCTTGTTCGCCGCCAGTGTTGGAAACTGTCTCTTCTTCCTGCTTGTTCGCCGCCAGTGTTGGAAGATGTCTCTTCTTCCTGCTTGTTCGCCGCCAGTGTTGGAAGATGTCTCTTCTTCCTGCTTGTTCGCCGCTGTGTTGGAAGCTGTCTCTTCTTCCTGCTTGTTCACCGCCAGTGTTGGAAGATGTCTCTTCTTCCTGCTTGTTCTCCGCTGTGTTGGAAGATGTCCATTCTTCCTGCTTGTTCGCCGCCAGTGTTAGAAGATGTCTCTTCTTCCTGCTTGTTCGCCGCTGTGTTGGAAGCTGTCTCTTCTTCCTGCTTGTTCGCCGCCAGTGTTGGAAGATGTCTCTTCTTCCTGCTTGTTCGCCGCTGTGTTGGAAGATGTCTCTTCTTCCTGCTTGTTCGCCGCTGTGTTGGAAGATGTCTTTTCTCCCTGCATGTTCGCCGCTGTGTTGGAAGATGTCTCTTCTTCCTGCTTATTCGCCGCCAGTGTTGTAAGATGTCTCTTCTTCCTGCTTGTTCGCCGCTGTGTTGGAAGATGTCTCTTCTTCCTGCTTGTTCGCCGCTGTGTTGGAAGATGTCTCTTCTCCCTGCATGTTCGCCGTTGTGTTGGAAGATGTCTCTTCTTCCTGCTTGTTCGCCACTGTGTTGGAAGACGTGAATATAAAAATGGCTCGACAGTTTCTTGTGGTGCTTTTAAAAATAAACAATACATCAGTGCCAGTGACCCAACATTTTTCATTTTTTTAACACGACATAGCAAAACCAGAGACTGAAGTCTACAATTAAAAGTAACGCAACACGAAAGAAGTAATTTTAACAAAGCAATCGCGACACCTGCCCGTGTTTGTCATTCGCTCAGACCGGAAGACTTTGGAAAATCTTCCAAGAAATAGGAAAAATAACAAGATTTGGTGGGGAGTATTCCTGTTTAAGAAACAAGATTTGGTGGGGAGTATTCGTGTTTAAGAAACATTGATAATTCGTGTTTAAGAAACATTGATAAAATTCACTGAAGGTACAAGTTCAAAAATACAATAACTATCTTGCATTAAATATCTCCTTTATCCACAATTCAGTACACCATATATTTGTGTATGTCGTTATTACTCTCGACTTTCATTCACGTACCAGGTACGGGGGTAATGGGTCATGTTTGTAAATAACAGAACTGTCAAGCGTGCAAATATTGCGCTATGTGGGTCACCAGGTCGACCACACATTCATAGTCGATCTCCTACATTTGGCGACTCCTAGCTAACAGAGTCTGTGTATGCATGCGGTTAGAGATATGTATAGGGAGATGGCGATATCATTAAACTGGTGCTGCAACACGTGATCAGATATGATTGTAAAATGCAATTCTGGCACGGCACGCTTGGGGCCCACATGTGAGGAGTCCACAGAGAAATACTCAATTAGAGCGTATGCTCTATAGATACAACTATACAGGTGCAAGTAAATCCATTAATATTTATATGTATCTCTAATTCCAAAGAACAACTATATTATCCATGCACCATGATTGGAAATTGATTTCTTCTTCTTCCTATTCTTATTTTTCTCCTTATTATCATTCTTCTTTTCCTTCTTCTTCTTCTTCTCCATAGATAAATCTATACTGATGCAAATATTACCATTTATTCACACAGACATATATATATATATATATATATATATATATATATATATATATATATATATATATATATACATATATATATATCCAATTCCAAATAAAAACTATTTTATGCATGTACCACCTATGGGTGGAAAAAGCGAGGTCGGCTTTATTCTGTAAAAGAAGACAGCACCTTCACTACTCGATTAAAATCCAGTCAACGACCGCATAATTGTAATCAGACTAAAGAAAAAGACTAGAAATGTAACAATAATTCAAGTGTTTGCACCAACATCAGCAGCAGACGATTGTGAAATGGATGATTTCTATAACACCTTGCAAGAAGCGATGGAAAAAGTTTAAAAAAGAGACATCTTGGTCATCATTGGCGATTTCAATGCGAAAGTCGGAGAGGAAAGAGCCGAAGAGGAGAGAAGTGTTCGAGGACCTTTTGGTTTGGGACACAGAAATGAGCGATGAGAAAAACTGGTTGATTTCTGCACGGAGAACAACCTCTCCATTGCCAACACCTTCTTCAAACAACATCCACGAAGACTGTACACGTGGACCTCCCCTGATGGCAACAGCAGAAACAAATAGATTACATCCTAGTGCAACAAAGATGGAGATCAAATGTGCTGGCGACAAAAACGCTGCCACGAGCAGACTGACTACGTAGGATCAACAAAGGTTGCCAGCCAATACGCTTCGATGTATCAGCAATACCTACTGAATACAACATCAAAGTAGAAAACAAATTTGAGGCGTTGCTTGCTGTACAGGAAGAGATGACATCTGAGGAGTTGACATCGTACGCAAGGGATATTTTGATCTCGTCAGCAACAGAAATGATTCCAAAGATATTGTACAAGACACAGAGCTATATAACAGAGTAAACACAGAAACGCATTGCAGAAAGGCAACAATTAAAACAAATGGGAAGTAAGGGGACCAACACAGCATATAAAAACTGCGCAAGAAAAGTTAGAAGAGAAATAAGAAAAGATAAAAGAAGATACATAGTAGAAACGTGGAAGGATATAGAAAACCTACAACAACAAGGCAGAGAAAGAGATGCATTCAAAGCAATAAGAACACTGACAATGGAATTCCGTCCGGTTCCACATGTCATAAATGACAAAGAGGATAACACATTAACAGAAACCAAAGACATACTGAATAGATGGAGAGAGTACTGCAGAACCATGTATGGAGATAGCACAAAGCGCTCAGTTACAATCCTACCAAAGGATGAGAAAGAACCTGAACCAATATTGGAAGAAGTACGCTCTGCAAAAGCCTGAAAAAGGGAAAGTCCCCAGGATGCGATGATATCCCAGC
Source organism: Ariolimax columbianus (assembly GCA_036924085.1). Lineage (NCBI taxonomy): Eukaryota > Metazoa > Mollusca > Gastropoda > Stylommatophora > Arionidae > Ariolimax > Ariolimax columbianus. The sequence continues at coordinate 38,703,635 of JAVGWX010000001.1, forward strand.
AGAGCTAATACAAGCAGGAGGAGAGGCATGTGCTCGAGTCTATCACAAGCTGTGTAAACAGATATGGCACAGTGCAGAGTGGCCAGAAGCATGGAAGAAATCAATTTATATTCCTCTCCCCAAAAAAGGCAACTTGAAGCTGTGCACGAACTACCGAACTATCACGCTGATCAGCCACGCTAGCAAGATACTGTTGCGAATTCTATTAAGAAGGATAGAGAAAAGGTTTGAATCTGAAATTCACGTAGTCCAGGCAAGTTTTAGGAAAGACAGAGGGACCCGGGACCACATATTCAATTTAAGGAATATCTATGAAAAATATAGCGAGTTTAATGTAGACCTGTACACATGTTTCATTGATTACACTAAGGCCTTCGACACGGTAAAACATCAAAATCTGTGGAGAATCATGAAGGAAATGGGGTTTCTTTTGCGCATAGTCCATCTGATTGAAACATTTTACCAAGATCAACAAGCCACTGCCCGAGTATCTGGGCAAACATCAGATTGATTTGCAGTACAAAGGGGAGTCCGACAGGGATGTATCCTCTCACCTTATCTGTACAACATATATGCGGAATGTATAAGGAGAAATGTTCGAGAAGATGTGAACATTGAAAGTATCGACCCATTTACGATTGGGGGGTACGAGATTCCAGAGTTACGATTCGCAGATGACACAGTGATACTATCAAGAAGTGCATAAGGGCTAGAGCAGCTACTTTCAGTCGGTTAATGGACATAGTAAAGATCAAAATCTGTTCATAAACATAAACAAAACAAAGATAATGACCACCGATAAAACACAATGTCAGCATAAATTTACAGTGGGTGGTGAGGAAATAGATCAGGTCACACATTTTGAATATCTGGGCTCCAGAAATGACAAAAATGGCGACTGCTCGAAAGAAATCAGAAGAAGACTAGCTATGACAATGCAGAGACTGAACAGCCTGAAGAAATTATGGCAGGGCACCAACAAAACGATAAAAGTAAAAGTCTTGAGAGCCTGTGTTTTTCCTGTGGCAGCTTATGGCTGTGAAGCATGGACGATTACGAAAACTTCTAAACAAAGAATCGAATCCTTCGAGTCAAAATGTTACAGAAAGATCCTCAGAATACCATGGACAGAGAAAAGAACAAATGTAGACATTCGGCAAGAGTTGAGCATAGAGAAGAACTGGTTTAGCAATTCCATTTTGGCTAGAAAATGCAAATACTTTGGTCACATCAAGAGACACAACGGTCTTGAGAGAACGGTGATGGAAGGTATGGTGCCAGGCAAAAGAGGAAGGGGTAGACCAAGAAGACGATGGCACCAAGATATCCAGGACTGCCTGAGTATGACAGTGGCGGAGGCTGGAGTTTTGTCAAGGGAACGAGTTTCTTTCAGACAGACTGTGATGGGAGCGACGTTCTACAAAGAACATGCTACATGATGATGACCACGTATGGAATATAGATTTTCATAATTTTAACAAATTTTATTCAGGTAAAATGTACATGATATTGATTTCTTCTTCTTCTTAGGCGTTCGTCTCGAAAATAACGCATGACGTTGTGCCACTGTTTACAGCAAGACTGCAATTTTTGCGCATTTAAGCTCGACCATCCGATGTCAGTAGTTCTTTGTCTGAGTGCCGGGTTTGCCTTCCCACTGCGAAAAGATAGGGATATCTTTTGGCCCGGCTACACTAGTGCAGCTTGTTACCAAAGTTGCTGATATGGGATACCTGGAAATTGTAATCGGTTGTGTGGCAGTGTCCGATATGAAGCATGAGGGATATGTATGAAGCAGTGGGGGGGGGGGGGGGGGGGCGCGCCTGTATAACTTCCAACTCGGCCACCGAGCTAACGGTAACGTAGAAGTTGGAAGCTAATTTTAGCTGGACAGTAAACAAGTAGGTGAGAAAGACATTATGGGGAGGGGGGTGTGGTGTGTTTTCAAAGCGTGTTTTCCGATAGAGGTTAGGTACATTGGGCATTTTTTACCAACACCGGCCTGAATTTTCATTGTCTAAAAATCGGAACATGAGAAAGTTTGATGATCAGAATTACTTTTGCTATTACCAAGAAGTTATTATCCACGGTTTAATGCGATAGTCCTAAAGATTTAACACATGTAAGAAAGTTGGTAAAAATGGTAGGGGGAGTCATAATTTAGGGGGGAGGCGGTGGTGGGTGAGTTAGCAGAACTGCCAATGATGTAGTGTCCAGTTGTCACAGAAAGGCTGCTAGGGGTTTAGAACCGCCAATGCTGTAGTGTCCAGTGGTCACAGGAATATTGGTAGCAGTTTAGCACTGCCCATGCTATAATGTCTTAGCAGCACAGGAAGATTGGGATAGGAATAGAGCTGCCTAAGATGTGACGGCAACATATCTCAGGAATATATGGTAGGGGCTCCAAAAATTTGGAAATTGACAGGTAGTGCAAGCCAAACGATCACGAACTGGTGAACGGATTGAGAACAGCAGAACCACGTGACCTACGTGCAGTACGGCCATGGTGGATAACGCGGACCTTAAGGGAAGCATGAAATACCAAAAAAAAGGCTAAAGAACTAGTCATTTCAGGCAGATTTAGAACGTAAAGTCTAACTGTGGATTCCAAGGACTTTGCATTCTAGCCTGTTGAAAAGGGGACGAGAGAGAAACTGGACGGAAAGGCGACCTGAAGGATTGAGTTTGCAGCGTGAACTCTAAGCAGTGGTAACTTCGGTCTAGCCAAACAAATACTTACTGATTACAGAATTGGGGTAAACTAAGAGGTGCGCACCAGCCACCCTTGAACGAAGCTGTAGTCTGGGTTCTAGTAAGTACAAACGTCTCACGAGTTTGACAAAAGTGTGGACCAAGACACACCAACACTTTTTCGAAACTGTCCATGTTGAGTTGTACGATAAAAGATGGACCAGACACACCAGGGATCATATCCCGAAAACGATTGGGGATATGGTGTTAGGGCCCATTGGGGATATGGTGTTAGGGCCCATTGGGGATATGGTGTTACGGCCCATTGAGGATATGGTGTTAGGGCCTATTGGGGATATGGTGTTAGGGCCCATTGAGGATATGGTGTTAGGGCCCATTGGGGATATGGTGCTAGGGCCCATTGGGGATATGGTGTTAGGGCCCATTGGGGATATGGTGTTAGGGCCCATTGAGGATATGGTGTAAGGGCCCATTGAGGATATGGTGTTAGGGCCCATTGGGGATATAGTCTTAGTCCCATATTTACTTGATCAGCTGTACAATATGGCTGATGTGGTCAGCATCCCGCCGGCCACCTTTACTTCCCCCACTTGCTCTGGTACCCAATTATTGAGACTGGGTCGGCAACGAGATCCGTTTGAGATGGAAAAGATCTCGCGCCAATTGGGGATTAAACCTAGATTGCTTGACTAGGAAGGCAGTGCACTAACCACTAGCCGCGACTCTTACACACTCTTTAGTGGTCATTTACGGCATGCCTGGGAGGTTGTAGCAGTTTCAGTCTTGTCAACCCAGACACCACTAAATAATTTACGTACGTATTTTGTTGTTGTTGTTGTTGTTTGTTTTTTGCGTTCGCCTTATTCCTCTAATCACCAAGGCGGTGTGCGTTGCACTGTGGTTTTTATTTTGCGCCTGTAGGCCCAGTGCATCCGACTTCAGCACGAATTTTATGTAAGGGTCTGCTTCCTCCTGCATTTTCTAAGGGTTTGCTTCCCCGGGGTATGATTGCATATCTTTATGTACGCTCAATATGTGTATGTGTTTACACGCGAAGGTGTATGTGGTTGTGTTTCGTCACTTGGCTGATATGTGTATGTTGGATTTCCTGTATGTCAAACAGACGCACATATTGAAAGAGGATGATGCAAGAAAGAGAGCAAGATGAAGGATGATGCCGAATGTACCCTCACTAACATGACATGCTCATAAACGATAAGTGGACTAGACAGACGTAAATGGATACGTGAAAACTTGTTGAAATTAAGTGTATGTAAAAGGCACAATGATATGCGAAAAGAAGGAGATAGAAAGAGAGAGAGAGAGAGAGAGAAAGAAAGAGAGAGAGAGAGAAAGAAAGAAAGAGAGAGAGAGAAAGAAAGAGACAGAGAAAGAAAAAAAAAGAGAAAGAAAGAAAGAGAGAGAAAAAGAGAGAGAGAAAGAAAGAGAGAGAAAGAAAGAGAGTGAGAGAAAGAAAGAGAGAGAAAGAAAGAAAGAGAGAGAAAGAAAGAAACAGAAAGAGAGAGAAAAAAGAGAGAAAAAAGAGAGAGAAAGAGATTGTACTGAAGGTATTACTGCGGTTTGTAATTGACATTACAAAGTCTGCTCAGAGAAACATGACATGGTCAGGCCATTACACACATCTAGGGGGAGTAATGTGGGATTGAAGCTGGTGTCGATGTTCGAGGAAAGTTTGTTTTTTTATTCCGCTCCAGCTAAGCTGGTTGCTCATTAGAAATAATACTAGTTACAGAACAATAAAGGCCAACTGCACATTTGTGGTTTCAAAGTGAAACGTATGTTGCAGCTTATATATTTTAATCTTTATAAACAGGTAGGTATTTTGACCAAATCTTCTTCTTCTTACGCTGTCAGACGTAAACTTAAATTTGTTCCAAGAAAGCAGCGTGACCATAACAAATGATGCTCCACTAGTGTGGCGCCCAGGATACCCGTTCACCTTGTTATGATACTGATGTAACATAGTAAGACTAGTGCTAGATAGGAAGAAATGGACAAGATGAGTTGGAAATACAAAGGACATCCATTAAAGAACAGTAGAGGATACCTAGAACAACCATGACATTGGGGCTAAAGATGTAGCAGAGTATGAGCTGACAGCAGCCAGTGATTCATAACTGCTGGAGTCGGGGTCAGCGAACCACAGTTGTCCAAGATCATATTCTCCCTCAGAGCTGTGGCCATTGAACAGACTACACTATTGCAGTATGGCTGAGTGGATAGAGATCGCAGTGGGAAGGCAACCACGATGAAACCGCTCCCCAAACCCAAACTGAAATTGGATGCGTCGGACTGAAAACGCAGATATCGCAGTCTCGTTGTAAACTATAACACAACGTCACAGCGTCATTTTTAGGACGACGCCGATGAAGAAGAAGAAGAAGAAGAAGAAGAAGAAGAAGAAGAAAAAGAAAAAACGCCTAGGACCTTATAGGTGGAACTAACAAAAAGACGGCAGTGATTAACTGGGACTGATGACGGAGGATTATTGCAGCCGTATGCTCCAAAGTGGAGTACTCGATTCACTTACTGGCTGACTTATTCCGTCCACACAAAGAGTGGGGAGCTGAAACTTCTTTGCTTGAGCCAAGAATGGCCGAATTTATGTTATATCATCTATCTATATTATATTTGTCAAGTGATTTATCTTGTGCCATATACTCAGAATTTTTTGCCATATAGGTGCGCATTGGTAGTTGATCTAGTTGCATTCTTAAAATATAACCAAATGATCTTATTGGCTGTCTTGCTCTGTATTCCGCGCAACACGCCCTCCAATAAAGCAAGGCTTGTGCTGCAAACAGCCAACGATTTGAATATTGAAATTCTTCTACACCCACCATATTCTCCGGATTTAGCTTTATCAGACTTTTTTTCTTTTCCCAAAACTTAAAGACCAGCTGAAATGAAATCATTCTGACAGTGACGAAGATGTCATACTGGCTTGTGATAACTGGTTTAGTTCGAAAAATAGGTTATTTTATTCTGAAGGTCTTTTCAAGGTCACGTAGAGATGGCAGAAATATATAAATTCAGGTGCTGGCTACATTGAGAAGGAATAAGCACTGTGCCAAATTTCAACTTTCTCCTCCTACTCCTTCATGGTCAGGGTAAAGATGTATAACAAGCCCTTGTATGTGAGCTCTTATGCCTGTACGGTTTGATTTGGGACTAATGGATCAAAACGGAAATGAAAATGAAATGTGCCCTTAGTAAGGTTTCATAAATGCCATAAAAGGCCATTATATGGTCAGTTATTAAAGGTTTAAGGCCAGACATGTCAAGGTCGTTAATGACCTCCGGGTCTGATTAAATCAATATTCATTTTGTGGTGTCGATCAAACAGTCCTGGAATGTTCGTCTTTGCTAGGGGACCGCGGGCATTAACATACGTACCGTCGAGTACCTGTGACCGTCCAAGCATGTCATCGTTAAAGATGTCAAACGAGTGTTGTGCATGTGGCTTGCAACCTCATCATGGAAATTCATTGCTGTTAAAACCACCACTGGAAATGTTTCGATATTGACTCCCTGTAGAGGAATCAGCTGTATAAGTGGTGCTATTCTTCAGTTTGAACGAAAAGGTCAATCAATCACTGGCTGGGGTTTGTAACAAGCTTCATTTTTAGGTTCATTAGACCAGGCAGCAGTTAGAGACTTTGTCTACATGTTGTTGTTGTTTGCAAATGCCCACATTGAGTAGGTTACTGTTTCGTGCGCCCGGAAAAAAATTTTAAGTGGCGGGTTTTTCTAGCTTTATTCACATCTCGATCGTGCTGATGAAGGTGGACCGAGCTCCTCTAGGGGGTGCCATTCATTAGCGTCATTTGCGTGTCGCTCACTACATAGGGATCACGTCGATTCCTCACTTTTCCAGACAGGCCCACTAGGAAGCTGAGGTGAGGGTCTTGTCCAGTATGCTTTGCCTGACCCTGACTAGCATGTCTGATCAGTATATTTTGCCTGACCAGACGTTAGTCTTCCTCCCCTTTGTATATATTTTAGAATGTATGTATCTGAAGAAAAAGTAAAGAAAAAGAGAGAGAGAGAGAGAGAGAGAGAGAGAGAGAGGGAGGAAGGGAGGGGCGGAGAGATATAACACATATATCATGATGTATTTCAAAGAGCAAGAAACTGAGACAGAAAGTTGAACGTTTAGAGTTTACAAAGGAAGAAACCAGCTGGGGAGAGAGGGCTGAAGAATAAGGAGGTTGGGGTTACCGGAGATAAAGGAACGGGAAGACTGGTAGAAACACGGCATGCATTTTGTGATTTATTTGAAGAGAAACACAGAGGAAAGCAACATACAATTTATGATTTGCTGAGCCAAAGAGAGAAACAGAGAGAGATGGAGAAAACGAGTGATACCCAGAAGAAAGAAAGGGAAAGAAGTAGAAAAAGGGTGTTCTGTTTTTGAGAATCTAAGTCTGGAGTCATAAAAACATTTTGCACGGTTCCCAAACTGGGCCAACAGAAGGGCACTGAGATGCGAAGAATAACGGTTATTCTGTGAAATTCACAAAGTTAAATCGCTATATTTAGATATAGCAGATATTGGAACAAGTTATGAACATTCAGAAACTGTGGGAACCATAATAACAGAAGAAGGAAAGTGTACAGCACAATTAAGGAATATACTAAACGTCATGCCAATGAAAATAAATCACAGTCGTGTCATTTTATATATACTCAGGAATGTTTCATAAACGTGAATCTAGAAAAGTGAATTATCGAATATGAAAATCATTTGATTTCTTGTATGAATTATATGCATATCACAAGGGACAGGTTTTAACAAAATAATGAACTTTAGATTTTTTTTACCCATAATATTATTAAAGAATCACTGGCTAGTTAAATATAATTAAAATTCTTTACCCATAATAGTATAAAAGAATCATTGGTAAGTTAAATAAGATGAAAAAATAAAGAAGGTAGATCAACTGTATTGTAAAACATATTTAAAATGAAGAACAATTGACGACGATAGAGGCTGAGAAACATCTCGGCTGTCATGGCATGCATGGCAGTTATGTGGAAAACAATGCCAAGCTAAAGTGATCAGGTAAATACACGATTGTGTGATCAATTAACTTAACTGAACTTTTTTTTTTACTGGTTTAGAAGACTCGGCTGAGTCTTCAGTTAATAATTCACTCAGTTTAATTTACATTTTATGAATCTAAATACTATGCGCATCCAATCTATTGGTGAATGCACTAATTGACCCTGGCCCCACTATTTCCTGCGCCAATGCATTCCAAGCATTCACCCCTCTCTGATTTAAAAAAAAGTTGCTTTCTAATATCTAATCTGAACCTTTCTTTAATTAATTTGTAACTGTGCACTCAGGCATAACACATGATGATAATTGAGAAGATGTTGAAGAACAAATTATACAAAAATACGTGTCAAATGTTGATGTACATTTCCATCTGCGAATAAATCGACAATTCAATCTACAACCTACCTGGTGATTTTTTTTTAATTGTTTATTTTTCGGTCTAGTTTAAAATTAAAGCAAAAATTGTTTATGAGAAAATTTCATTTGGTTTTTGTTTTCTAAAATGGGGTCAAAATTGTGTAAATTACAGAGAACCGGTGCTTTTCTTCGTGGATGCACTGTTTCTAAAGGAACTGAAGAAAGTCCACGAGGGTAGTGCGTGCTTCTTCCATGGTAAGGTTGGGCTTTCCTTGACATTACTAGTAGGTAGGTTAGTGACTAACCAGGTCACGGGGTTGCAGGGGAGATATTAGAAAGGGTAGTCAATTGCGGAGAGCAAGTGTAGTGATTACTTTGGTATGAAAAAGAGTGAGGAAAGAATAAAACAGAGCGAGGAAGGTATGAAGCCCGATGAGGAAGGTGTAGACCGAGGTTGAAAAAGGAATGAAACAAGGTGACGAAGGTATGACAGGGTTAGGAAGGTATGACAGGATGAGGAAGGTATGACAGGATGAGGAAGGTATGACAGGATTAGGAAGGTATGACAGGATGAGGAAGGTATGACAGGGTAAGGAAGGTATGACAGGGTGAGGAAGATATGACAGGGTGAAGAAGGTATGATAGAGTGAAAAAGGTAGGAAAGGGTGAGAAAGGTATTTCAGGATGAGGAAAGTATGACATGATGAGGAAGGTATGACAGAATGAGGAGAGCATACCAGGGTGAGAAAGGTATGACAGGATGAGGAAGGTATGACATGATGAGGAAAGTTTTACAGGGTGAGAAAGGCATGACAGGGTGAGGAAGGTAAGACAGTATGAGGAAGGTATGACAGGGTGATGAAGGTATGACAGGATGAGGAAGGTATGACAGGGTGAGGAAGTAGGACAGTGTGAGGAAGATATGACAGGATGAGGAAGATAAGACAGGATGAGGAAATATTACATGGTGAGAAAGGTATGAACGGATGAAGAAGATATGACAGGGTGAGAAAGGTATGAAAGGATGAGGAAGGTATCACTGGGTGAGAAAGGTATGAAAGGATGACGAGAATATGACAGGGTGAGAAAGGTATGAAAGGATGCGGCAAATATGAAAGGATGAGAAAGGTACCCTAATATAAGGGGAACTGAAAGCAGTCAGGGTCAGGTGAAACAAAATTACCAAGTCCCCAACTCACGGTCACGATCCTGCTCTTTGGAAACAGCCTGTGACAAGGCAGTCTGTTCAACAAGGTGGGGATCAACACTGTAATCCCTATAGTTGTGAGCTAACTGAGAAGCTTCCTGAATTTGCACTATTGCACGGATGGCCTCAGACAAGCTTCTCATGTACGCTTAGGGATGTAAGAAGAACTGTTATAACCAGCCACCAAAGAAACGTCGACTAGAATTAAATTAACTCAAAACGAGTGACGTCCACAACGACAATATCCCCAATAAGTTACTAGAAATGTGCTACAAATTAATTATACTGAAATGGTATCAACAAATTTGTACCACAAATTAACTATATTGATATGATATCTGCCCCCCCCCCCCCTCTCCCGACCTACATCCACAAACACGTGAATGTAGAGCATCCAAGCAAACACCAGAACATATCCTGCAGGACCGCCCCACTTATGCAGACCAAAGAGAGGCACTCTGACCCGAAGGAGATACCATCCTATAAGACCTGAAACGCAGTCTCTTCGTGAATCTCACCGGAGCAATGCATCCGCTCATCAAAGAAGAAGAATTTGTTTAATAGATATGTAACACTTTTTAATATAAGAAAACATGACTTAACCTTTTAGTATTTGATTGTGAGTCATTTTCTTATTTGGAACATTTGTTTCCAGCCACTCTTCATATTTAGAAGTCATGGGTTGCTCATATTCAGGAGTCATACATAGGTTGCTCATATTCAGGACTCACAGGTTGCTCATATTCAGGAGGCATACACACTAAGCAAAAAAGCAGATGATAAATAGTATCTTTATCCCAAACCTGTGCTACCAGTGCCAGATATGGACATTGAATAAGTCCCACGAACAAAAGTTAGCAGCCTGTTAAATGCGGTGCCTACGATAGGTCACTAACACCAGAAGAGACAATCACAAATACGTATATTCATGAGAAGGTTGGAACAATTCCCTGCCTGCAGTACCTCGAGCAACAGAGAATTAATTGGTTTAGCCCCATTCAGAGAATGCAACTAGACGACATTGTTCATACATGTTCTACGGGAGAACATCAGGATGAATACCAGACCACATTGTTCATACAACCTTCTACGGGAGAACATGTGCAAGAATACCAGACCACATTGTTCCTACAACCTTCTACGGGAGAACATGTGCAAGAATACCAGACCACATTGTTCCTACAACCTTCTACGGGAGAACATGTGCAAGAATACCAGACCACATTGTTCCTACAACCTTCTACGGGAGAACATGTGCAAGAATACCAGACCACATTGTTCCTACAACCTTCTACGGGAGAACATGTGCAAGAATACCAGACCACATTGTTCCTACAACCTTCTACGGGAGAACATGTGCAAGAATACCAGACCACATTGTTCATACAACCTTCTACGGGAGAACATCAGGATGAATACCATATCACATTGTTCATACAACCATTTTCAGGAGTCATAGATTGCTCATGTTCAGGAGTCATAGGTTGCTCATAGTCAGGAGTCATATGTTGCTCATATTCAGAAGTTGCCGACGTTATCGAGTTAAAGATAAAGCATTTAGTAGAGGTAGTTTTCTCACAGAAACGAAACAATACACATATATTTCACGTGCTTATACTCACCCTACACTGAAGCCACATAACAGACTAGTCCCGGGCTCCAAATGTGCAAATCGTAGGCCTATCATTGTGATGTCTTTACAAAGATAACCATGTTTCCATAGATTGTAAGCGAGAATAGAACTAACACAGTACGTACGCACATACGCCGGTATAAACGGTCACATTAATCTTATATATGCCCATCCCATTTGTCGCGTACAATGAGTCAACTGAAAGCGTCGAGGATTGTGCTTGACATATGCTTGTGTCTGTGACAAATGCAACAAAGGAAAATCGACTGCTTGGTCTACGTTACAACAAACAGCATAAGCCAGACTAGAACTACGTGCCCAGTGTTGCAACATGTCATGACCCAGATAGTTAGGGGGGAGCCTGTAGTCCGCAGGGGTCGTTGTGTGTGACAAAGACAAGAATTGCACCACTGCCCCACTTAGAGCATGTCGTAAGAGGCGACTGTGTGATATGGCATAACACCGGTCATGGTTAAGTGGTTTGTTTAAAGCAGCATATATGGCGCCTAACAGGATGTGGGTCTATTATGCATTAGAGTATATTAAGATGGACTAGGAAATCGGTTAACCACTCTCCAAGAAACTAGTTGTATACAGACTCTCGTCTTCCAACCAGTATAAAAATGTTAAGTTAGGGGTTGCAAGCTAGGTTGTTAGCAGCTTCGAATCTCGTCGTACTCAGTTTAACAGACAGGGTAAGTCGTTAGTTTGTGCATTGAATGGCCCAGCAGAAAATTTAAACTTGACGAAGTAAGGAGAAAATTACGTAGCCCCCCCCCCCCCCCCCTCTGAATTGCCGATTTCGTACTCTGTCGTCGACACTTTCGGCAGTAAAAGGCACTGAGCACATGTGGAGCGTCCATGTGCAATGAAAGAGCCTGAGTACATGCGGAGCGTCCATGTGCAATGAAAGGGACTGAGCACATGTAGAGCGTACATGTGCAATGAAAGAGATTGAGCACATGTGGAGCGTCCATGTGCAATGAAAGGGACTGAGCACATTTGGGGGCGTCCATGTGCAAATGAACTGTTCCAGAAGCAGGTTGTATTGTTTCCAGTTGGAGAAAGCTACTTGTGCAGCATGAACAACTACAGCAACCAGAACAGCATGAGTTGGCTTCAAGCTACTTGACGGTTTTGTCTTTCTTGGATTTTCATTGTTTGTTCTATGTTTTGTGTATTTTTTTCTACTTTTTAAACTTGTTTTCGCGCTCTCTCTCTTTCTTTCTCTCTCTCTCTCTCTCTCTCTATCTCTTTCTCTTTCTTTCTCTTTCTCTCTCTCTTTCTCTCTCTCTCTCTCTTTCTCTCTCTTTCTCTCTCTCTCTCTCTCTCTTTCTCTCTCTCTCTCTCTCTCTTTCTCTCTTCCTTCCCAACCAATGGTTTGTACTTTTTACCAATGGCTGCACAGTTGCAGTTAGTACCCAAGGGCTCTCGCAATAGCGGCTTCTCTGGCAATATCTTTGACCTGCTGATGTTTCTATCCATGTTCTGGGATCGTATGTTTACTGTATCGTACCAAATACTTACTGTCCAGATAAGTAAATCATTCCTTATATCGTTTCCGTTTTTATCGTTTGAATTACATTTGTCGTTTATATTGCTGTTAGGCTCAAATTAAAGGTGCGTGGTTCTACAATTGGTTCTAATTGAATATGTGTCTTTCATGCACTAACCCAAACGTATATATTGTGCTGTTGTTGATATTCCTTTACTATTTTAATGAAGCCCCCTTGATTATAAAAATTGTTCAATTAATAGAAAGATATTATGCTTCCTGTGGGGTACATGTTTTCAAAAAATACACGCCAAGTCGTTCTGCCCAGGGTCAATAAATCAGCATTTATCATCCCTAAACCATTCACGTTTTTTAATATCGCTCTTTTCCACGTGTTTCTTGGTCGTCCTCTGCGTCGTATACCAATGGGATTCCGAAACAGAGACTGTCCGGTTATATCAAAAACTGATTTCCTCAAAGTGTGGCAAATCCAACGCCATCGTCTTCTCCGCATCTCTCAATCCATTGGAGTATGTCTTCTTCTGAAGTTCAACATTAGTGATTGTTTTCGTACCACCACAACCCCGCAATTGTGCACATACATCCATTTATGAAAGTCTGGAAGTTTCCCGATGTTGTATTTGTCGATCTCCATGTCTCAACGCCATACAAACGAGCGACTTTCACATTTGCGTTAAATATTCAAACACTTGTGTGTTATGTAATTTTCCGGGAGTTCCATACGTTCCCCAGTCCAATTTTTTTTTTATTTTTTATTTTTTATTTTTATTTTATGTGTTTGCCTCACTAGTTTCTACTGGCGGAGGCGCGCCTATTCCGACCCAGACCGCAGTCAATTTGGGCGATATTAAGACGCATAAACCATTGCTTGGATGCGTGTGTGTATCTGTTTGTACCTAGCCTGGTATTTCCGTGATGTTCCTCCCGTTGTTCCTCGCTTTTGATGTTCCTAGTTGTCCGCCGTAGGTATTTGCATAAATATGCACAATAATTTTCCTGGGACCATTTTTATTTTCTGTCATACTTGATTCGGATCTCTTTTTTTTTGTTTCCTGATTTCTTTCTTTCTTTCCCCCCCCCCCCCCCCCCTTTCCTTCTTTTTTTTTTCTTTTTTTTCCCCTTCTATTTTATAAAAAAAAATATAAAGCCCCCTCATACATTTTATACACAATTGTGAAGATAGCAGTGTAGTGAGGTGTACAACGAGAATGAATGAGATGGAATGATTGGGAAATATAACAAACAATATACTTGATACATAAGGATTAAGAGTACAATATAAATTAATTGAAAAGTGTCTTCCTTCTGTTGTGAGGCCCATCTGTGTTGACTTCCTTCTGTCTGGTCTTGGTGTATCAGGTTTTGCCTGCTCTCATATTTTTCCATCGCATTCATGTACTCCAACTTGTAAGCGATTCACTGATTTGTGTGTCACCTTGTAAGCCTTTCTCGCCTTTTGTATTCTAATGCGGATATCCGTATAAACACTAAGACTTCTCTTGTTATCCTCCCCTTGTTGCCTTTCTTCTACTGCGTACAACATAATAAACAATTAGACGATTTGAAATTAATTGGGACACAATAACAAAGGCTTACAAAAGTATTAGCAATAACAGAAGAAATTTCAGATGTAATTCTAAGCAACAAGCAATGTGAGTCATCATAGAATCTTCTGGTCAAACACCATCATCAATCGAAAGCTGCCTGCTCGGACAAATCAAGCGCACATAACCACCATCATAATTGGTCGACACTGGAATGGGTAGAACATGTCCTTAGAAAAGAACCAGACACCATCCTCAGAACTGCCTTGGTATGGACCCCAGCGGGTAGGTGGAATGGAGGTCGGCCCAAGACGCTTTATATGTGTACGCCTAACACGTATTTGGCAGGCACGACTAAGAGGTATGTGACAGGCACGAATTAGAGGTGTGTGATAGGCACGACTTAGAGGTGTGTGACAGGCACGTCTTAGAGGTGTGTGACAGGCACGTCTTAGAGGTGTGTGACAGGCACGTCTTAGAGGTGTGTGACAGGCACGTCTTAGAGGTCTGTGACAGGCACGACTTAAAAGTGTGTGACAGACACGCCTTAGAGGTATGTGACAGAGACACCATAGATGTGACAGAGACGCCTTATAGGTGTGACAGACAACCCTTAAAGGTGCGTGACAAACAGACATGAGGGGTGCGTTATAGACACGCCACAATGGTGTAAGACAGACGCGCCATTGCGGAGTGTGACAGGCGAAGAACGAAGAAATCGAAAAGTAGCAATGATCACTTACAGTCTCACATTACAAGAAACTTCCTACGCTTTTGATGATGCTAGTTTAATGCAATAAACACACACCCACCCATACACGCACACTAACATATACATTTTTCAACCTCGCGCTTAATCGTATTATATTAGAACGCATCTGCAATTGTGAAATTGAGTGCGTTTTTTGTTTGTTTGCAGAGTCGGTGCTACAATAAGGTAACTAGGTGGCTGTCTAGGGCGCGGTGCAACGCGTATAGTGTCAGTGTGTTATGAATATCAGAAACCAGAGCAATGAGTAGAAAAATGAATGAAAAAGCAGTCATTGATTTCAACACTAATACAAAACTATTGAGAACTGACTAGATAATGAAGACGATAACAGATAGAAAACTATCAGATTTAACATTAACTTAACTGCGCTGGTGTAATGGTTGATTTGGTTAGAGTAATGTGCATGCAAATCTTATCATTCCGTGATATAACTAAAAAAGTTTACAATGCTGATGATGGACATTTTTGTAAAGCTTGTACTGAGCTGAAGTAATGTGTTAGAAACAGTGGGCAGTGACGTGACATGATCAGAAGACTTCAACACCAGTCTCCGGACTGACTAACAGAAGGCAATCACGTGACATGATCAGAAGACTTCAACACCAGTCTCCGGACTGACTAACAGAAGGCAATCACGTGACATGATCAGAAGACTTCAACACCAGTCTCCGGACTGACTAACAGAAGGCAATCACGTGACATGATCAGAAGACTTCAACACTAGTCTACGGTCTAACAGAAGGCAATCACGTGACATGATCAGAAGACTTCAACACTAGTCTCCGGACTGACTAACAGAAGGCAATCACGTGACATGATCAGAAGACTTCAACACTAGTCTCCGGACTGACTAACAGAAGGCAATCACGTGACATGATCAGAAGACTTCAACACTAGTCTACGGTCTGACTAACAGAAGGCAATCACGTGACATGATCAGAAGACTTCAACACTAGTCTCCGGACTGACTAACAGAAGGCAATCACGTGACATGATCAGAAGACTTCAACACTAGTCTCCGGACTGACTAACCTGAAGATGATGTAAGGTACTGTACCAGAGCTGATATATTTGATGGAGCTCTATCGCAGACGGTAAAGGGGTGTGCTCTATTCTATTGCACTCTACACTCACTCTAAACAAATTCAAGTAGCACTAAAAAAAAGCACAACGGATTCTTTATTTGAGCAACATTACCAACTATAAATCTCTAACTACTTAAATTCTTTCTCTCACATGCCTATCTAAAACACTCCTACCGTTGAACCTAACCTTATCGATACTGTTATTGCCCGGTTCTTTCTCCTCTCTTAATGTGGCCTTCTGCGATCGAACTTTGTTGCGGATTGCCGCTGATGGTGACGTTCGTAGGCTCTAAACTCAGGTTTGACATCCGTGGACTTATTCCTCTTTGTCGGCGGTAAATCAAAGTAGTTTCAACGTGATCAGGATAGACTGCATCAAGTATGATCCATGGGATCACTGGAAAACTGCCTCTAGCTGCGACTGACGACCTACATTCACGGGATCAAGGGGAGGTCGACGTGATCGGTGGGACTGTGTCAATAGGATTAATGGGATGACTGCAAGAGTGCCTCTATAAGGCACTGAGGACTTACATTTACGACCAATACATAATATGAGGGTAGTTACCTTGCTTGCTGCGTGCCTATCTCAACTGCATATTTCCGTCGCCTGCTCCAACTGAGCGTCTCTTTCGAAAGTATAATGTCCTCTCTCTGACGTGAAATGTTCTCTCTCTGTGGTTCTCAACCCAAATCTGTTTCAATTGTACATCTCTGTCGCCTGCCCTCCACCGAGCGTATCTCTCCAAAGTCTCAATTGTAATTGTCTCTTACGTCTCTCCACCGGGACTTATGTTCGATCTGCATTTCCAGATGGCATGATTTTCAAAACAGCGGCGTTTTTTGTCAGTCTGCTTTCCATTATCCCCCATCCTGATTGCGTGGTTTCCAGACGCAGCGGATTTGTCGGCAGCAACAAGTCTACCCGTCTACCACCGAAATCGTCCCACGTGTGGACACATGGCTGGTGTTACATCAGGTTACGTATGTTTACCTAAACGCCCACCAATTTGAGACAAAAACGTACTAGGTTCGTTTTGGTTACTGAAATTCCCGCTGGACTGAATTAAGCTGCACTGACCCAAGTCCCAAGTTTAATCCCAACAAAGAGAAAGAAAAATGGCTGTCTAAGCTCTTTCTATCTTCCCCCCAACTCTGTTAAATGTTAAGACATGTCTAAACACTTTATGTGTAATGTCGCTACAACTAAGATCTGGTACAGTTCAACCAGTAAGTTACATGGCACATTTTCAATCTCCTGACAACATTCGGACAATTTTTTAAATTTAATTGGATTTTTTGTGGAGCAGAGAATACATCATACAATTAAGGAGAGAACTATAGAGCGTGAGAGAGAGAGAGAGAGAGAGAGAGAGAGAGAGAGAGAGAGAGAAAGAGAGAGAGGGATTAATATATATTAGTTTATTTTCACACACGCGCACACACAACATACACACACACGATTTCACATATGCACATTCTAGCAATCTCCAAATTCGTGTTTTTATGTCTACGGTTAGTACCACGAACATCACAATGAGTGTAAGGCTCTTGTTATTTCGACAAATATAAAAAAACATATTTTAGTCTAATTCGCCCCTGACTTCAAACCCTCACCTGTGACCTAGCGGCTCGAACCTTTGTTCCAGTTTTCCTATGTTTTCGCCAGTTTTGTGGTTAGGATTTAGTTCACTGCGACCACGACACGTACCCGCGGTGTCCACGTGCTCATGTGATGGTACTACACCAACTCTTCACATGCGCTGCGGTGGGGTGGGTTAGAAAGTTCAGCAGGGGCGTCGACCCAAGAACAACACTGCCTTTTTCTCAGTCTGCAACCCTTTACAGGGTTAAGTGTTTGTGTTTGTAAGCGCTTTTTCACAGTGTAATTGTGAAGTTCGATTATTTGTCATGGCTTACGTTCTTTATCAGTTCTTTTCCCCACCGTATCTCGAAAGTTGAGCGAAAAATAATAACACTGTAACCTGTCCTCCCCGACATGTTGTAAGGTTCGACTAAAGAAGGTTGGGCATGGGGCTGGTTAACCATATCTTTGGAAACTTTAAGCCGCAACAACTTCAACAGATATAGACAGATCAGCATTTGATGGAGGTTTATGCTCCATAGGGAACTTAATATGACACTGGCACTACTGGCGACACCTTTGCAGGAAACATGAATCAAAGTGCGTTCTTCCTGAGGTAGTTCCTGGTATTTTGTTTTACATGATGAGGTTGCTAGTCCCATAAACAACTCTCTTCAGTTACCTTTTACATAATGCTTGTGAGGTTACACTGGACTGGATACCACTTG
This sequence comes from Ariolimax columbianus, assembly GCA_036924085.1. Classification (NCBI taxonomy): domain Eukaryota; kingdom Metazoa; phylum Mollusca; class Gastropoda; order Stylommatophora; family Arionidae; genus Ariolimax; species Ariolimax columbianus. The sequence continues at coordinate 38,721,860 of JAVGWX010000001.1, forward strand.
GGTATCACATGTCCTGGTATAACCAAAAGAAATGTCGGGGCTGAAAGCGCCGTTTATTGGCCATAGCAGATAAACACTTCTAAAAGAGTAGCAGGTTTCATGATAGCTGTGTAGATATCCTATATTGTATTTGCAGCTTACAGAACTCCCCGTTGTCTTTCCATTCCTGATGTGTTACATGATGTACAGCAAGGTGACCTTGTATTTTGATATTATATACTAGTAGCGTTTACTATGTGAGGAGATGGTGGGGGAGCTGTTATGATATTGGTCTCCTAGTCTTGAAGTTGTGGCTTCGAAACTTTGTAAGGACTTCAGTTTATTTTCTATCAGGTGTTACACAAAAACATAACTTGCACACAATACGACTATTACCTTTTGTCCTCAACACTACCGGTGTTCAACAGACGGGCCCTAGAAAACGGAAGAAAGTGTCATTCAATATCCTATTAATACAGTGCTCTATTTTCAAGCAGTGACATAATGGAACTGCAAAACCATGTATGGAGATTGCACAAAGCGCTCAGTTACAATCCTACCAAAGGAAGAGAAAGAACCTGAACCAACATTGGAAGAAGTACGCTCTGCAATTAAAAGCCTGAAAAAGGGAAAGTCCCCAGGATGCGATGATATCCCAGCAGAGCTAATACAAACAGGATGGGAGGCATTTGCTCGAGTCTATCACAAGATGTGTAAACAGATATGGCACAATACAAAGTGGCCAGAAGCATGGAAGAAATCAATTTATATTCCCCTCCCCCAAAAAGGCAACCTGAAGTTGTGCACGAACTACCAAACTATCGCGCCGATCAGCCACGCTAGCAAGATACTCTTGCGAATCCTGTTAAGAAGGATAGAGAAAAGGTTTGAATCTGAAATTCACGTAGTCCAGGCAAGTTTTAGGAAAGACAGAGAGACCAGGGACCACATATTCAATTTAAGGAATATCTATGAAAAATGTAGAGCGTTTAATCTAGACCTGTACACATGTTTCATTGATTACACTAATGCTTTCGACACGGTAAAACAACAACATCTGTGGAGAATCATGAAGGAAATGGGGTTTCCTTTGCACATAGTCCATCTGATTGAAACATTTTACCAAGATCAACAAGCCACTGCCCGAGTATCTGGGCAAACATCAGATTGATTTGCAGTACAAAGGGGAGTCCGACAGGGATGTATCCTCTCACCTTATCTGTACAACATATATGCGGAATGTATAAGGAGAAATGTTCGAGAAGATGTGAACATTGAAAGTATCGACCCATTTACGATTGGGTGGTACGAGATTCCAGAGTTACGATTCGCAGATGACACAGTGATACTTTCAAGAAGTGCAGAAGGGCTAGAGCAGAAACTTTCAACCGTTAATGGACATAGTAAAGATCAAAACCTGTTCATAAACATAAATGAAACAGAGATAATGACCACCGACAAAACACAATACCAACATAAATTTACAGTGTGTGGTGAGTAAATAGATCAGGTCACACATTTTGAATATCTGGGCTCCAGGATTGACAAAAATGGCGACTGCTCGAAAGAAATCAGAAGAAGACTAGCTATGGCAATGCAGAGACTAAACAGCCTGAAGAAATTATGGCAGGGCACCAACAAAATTATAAAAGTAAAAGTCTTGAGAGCCTGTGTTTTTCCTGTGGCAGCTTATGGCTGTGAAGCATGGACGATTACCAAAACTTCTAGACAAAGAATCGAATCTTTCGAGTCAAAATGTTACAGAAAGATCCTCAGAATACCCTGGACAGAGAAAAAACACAAATGCAGACATTCGGCAAGAGTTGAGCATAGAAGAGAACTGGTTTATCAATTCCATTTTGGTTAGTAAATGCAAGTACTTTGGTCACATCAAGAGACACAATGGTCTTGAGAGAACGGTGATGGAAGGTATGGTGCCAGGCAAAAGAGGAAGGGGTAGACCAAGAAGACGATGGGACTAAGATATCCAGGAATGCCTGAGTATGACTGTGGCGGAGGCTGGTGTTTTGGCAAGGGAACGAGTTTCTTTCAGACAGACTGTGATGGGAGCGACGTTCTACAAAGGACATGCAACATAATGATGATGACATAATGGTGTTTTATTATTACAGGGGTATGATATAAAAAGTGTCATAATGATATCCTATTTTGACAATGGTCTTATAAAAAAAAAAGTTCCGTATCAATATTACATTTTTACAGAGATCTGATTTTTTTAAACCCCGTACCAATATTATATTGTTGTCCTATTGTGACAATGGTCAGATATCAAACAGTGACATGACGATATTTTATTATTTCAGCAGTGTGATATTTTTTAAAAGTGCTAAAACGGTATCCAATTTTGACAGTGATCTGATATCAAAAAACGTTTAACAATATTAAAGTTGTACAGAGATCTGATTTTTTTAAAATGCCGGAACAATAATATATTTTTACAACGACCTGATTTAAATAAATGTTATAACAAATAATATATTTTTACAGTGGTCTGATATAGAAAAGTGCCGTTCAGTTCAGTTCATGTGCCATCTCCGCATCGAAGGTCGGCTGCAATGGATCTCCTGTGTGCTCTATCTCTCACCGTAATTGTGCAATCTGCGAGGCTTTTTTCGAGTCCATCTCCTGATGTTATCCATCCACTTAAAACGATATCTGTCTCTAGAACGACTGTCTTCCACCCCACCCTCCAGTATGGCCTTCAACAAGGAGGTATGTCTTGTTATATGACCAAGATAACGTAATAGTCTAACCCTGATTTCGGTCATTAATTCTCTTTTCACCCCCAAATTGTTCAATACCTCCACAGTTGTTTTTATCTCTTTCCAAGAAATGCGACCCAATATTCTATATACCTACATTTCGAAGGCTTCAATACTCCTTTCCAATGTGTTATTCATTGTCCATGTTTCTATGCTATAAAGTAGTAAAGAGTATACATAATACCTGCCAATTTACATTTTCAAATTCTGATTTATCTGATTGGATGTCAGTATATGTCACATGTTGGCGAATACCATCTTGGCCATACCTATTCTCTTTCTGATTTCTTTTTCACAGCTGCCTTCTTCCGTTATTATATGACATAGGGGATCAAGATGCTGAGCAGCACATGAGCTGCAGTGGTTAGCGACCCATAGCTGACTGCTAGCGTCAGGGCCAGCGAACCATAGCTGCCAAGACCCTTCTACACCTCCACGCGGTGATCCTGGATAACAGGCTGCAGCAGGGCAGACTGGCTAAGGAGAAGGGATCGAAGAGGGAATGCTAACCCGGTACTCAAAAAATGTTGCTGAAGTCGGATGTGTTGGACAGAAAGGTGCAAATATCGCAGCCAAGCTGTAAACTACGACACAACGCATTCCGTTCTCTGGACTACATTCTGCTACTTAAGCCCTTTCAGGGTTTGGTAGTGGGAGATTGAGAATGAACGAAGAAGAAGAAGAAGAAGAAGAAGAAGAAGAAGAAGAAGAAGAAGAAGAAGAAGAATATATGACATAGAAAGGATAAACTCTTTACCTGTTCAAGCAGTTGATCTTTTATTATTATCTGTAGACATGGTTTCTTGCCACTTTTCCCAATTATCATAGTCTTTGTTTTCTTTATGGTTATGTCTAATCCAAACTCTTGACTTATTGTGAATATTGTTGTCACACGTTCCTGTAATTCTTGCTCTGTTTTTGCCATTAAAACTGTATCATCCGCATATCATAGATTGTTCCTTGCCACTCCTTCAATGACAAGCCATGGCATCCTCTGTCTCATTCCTCTGTTTAGATCTGTACTTGGAGAGCATACCTTTCCTGATTTTACTGTAGCAGTTTGTTTCCAGTAAAGATTACGGAGCAGTCTTATGTCTTTACCATCTAGACCTATTTCTTTGAGACATTTAATTAATTTTTTTTATGTTGGACTCTGTCAAAAGCGTTATGGTAGTCTATAAAGCAAATATAAATGTCATTATGTATTTCTATATATTTTTTCTGTCAAAGTTACCAAACAGAAAATTGGTTCCCTTGTTCCATTAAACTTTCGAAAACCAAATTGTTCTTCTGAAACTTCCCTCTCTATTTGACCTCTTATTCTCTCTTATATGATCTTGAGTAGTAAATTAATTGTGTGACTCATTAGACTTATTGTTCTAAAGTCTGAACATTCTGTTGCATGAGGTTTTTTCGGAATTGTTATAAACGTAGATATTTTCAGGTCTGTTGGTATGCATCCAGTATTGTATATGTCATTACACAGACGAGTAAGTATATCTATACCAAATGCATCTAGGTCCTCTATAATTATATGTTAATGGAGTCCGGCCCTGTTGCTTTCTCCTCTTTTATGGTTTTTATCACATTTACTACCTCTGATCTTATCATATGTTGATGGTTTGGCTCGGTGACTGTCCTCAAAAAGCTCCCTTGTATATTCCGCCCATCTGATCGATAGGTCATTCTCTTCCCTCAAAATGGTACCATTCTTATCTCGGATGCATCCCCCACTCTGGGTTACCTGTGTCTTGTTTGTTGTTTTCTTTATTTCTATATGCATTTCTCGGTTTAGTCTCATGTCTTCTATTACCTTACATTTTTCTTCCAACCAACGTTCTTTGGCCAGCCTGCACATTGTACATATCTTTGTCTGCTGATGAATATGCAGGAGTTTGTTAGCCTTCTTTCTATCTGTCGTTTTAGTTAAGATGTCATCTGTCATCCATTCTTCGTTTTTCCTAAGCTCTTTTTTTGGAAATGATTTATTTGTTTCTTGGACACTGCTTTTTAGACGTTCCCATTTAGTCTATATTTTCCTCTCTGTGTTTCCTTCCTTGTCATCTGATTGTAAGTTTTCATACACCTTCTTTACTTCTACCTTGTACTTTTGTCGTATATCTTGTTGTTTTAGCGCTGACCTGTTTTTATTAAGTGTTTTTGTCCCTCTACACTCTGTGATTTTGAGTTATATATGCACTTTCATTCAAACTGAATTGTGGTCTGAATTGATGTCTACTCCTGGGTATGTCTTGGTGTTTTTGACAATATTTCTGAAACTATGTCTGATCATAATAACATCAATTTGATTTCTTGTCCAATCTCCTGGGCTTTTCCATGGATACAATTTTCTTATATAATGTTGGAAAAAAGTGTTACAAATACTAAGTTTGTTTTTCCCGCAGAATTGTATCAGTATTTATCCTCTTTCATTCTTTGTTCCAATTCCATAGTTTCCCACGATGTTTTTATATTCCCCTTTAAAAAGTGCCGTACCAATATTTTATTAATTACAGTGATCTAATATAAAAAAGTACACATGTCCTTTACAGAACGTCGCTTCTTACAACAGCCACCTATTTGGCTGTTATAAGTTGTTTGGCAAGTGTGCAGTACGGTAGGTTGACATTACCTTCCGTACGTGGAGGAGCGGGGAAAAAAAACCCATGTCTGCCAAACAGGACACGAGCGTGAATCGAACTACGTACGTTGGGATTGTGATATTGTCTTTCTACAGTGGTCTGATACCAAAACGTGCCATTACAGTGGCTCTCCCCATATTAAGAGGCGTACTTCAGAAGGTGAAGCGGGTTCCTCATGGCTGTAGTGCAATGAAATGCTACTCAATAAGCTCACCACTATGGGATTGATCTACTGTAGGTACCCAGTATCCTGATCGGCTGAGTGATAGAACACTGGAATCTCACGACACAGATGTGGCCTCCATTATCTGTAGCCGAATGCCGGTCTTTGTTAGGGAAGGATGGTAGCGAGACGGGGACTGGCCATCTAATCTGTAAAACGCTGAGGCCCAGTACAAACATAATCGTTCTCAACTTCTTTGTGGCCGCCATGTACTCTTTTTTTAATCTTATGTTTTTTTTTTTTTGTTTTTTTTTTGCGTTCGCCTTATTTCTCTAATCCCCAAGGCGGAATGCGTTGCACTATGTTTTTATTTTGCGCCTGTTGGCCCAGTGCATCCGACTTCAGCATGCATTTTATGTAAGGGTCTGCTTCCTCCTGCATTTTCTAAGGGTTTGCTTCCCCGGGGTAACGGCCGGTGCTGCGATGGGGATCGAACCCAGCACCTTCTGGTTGTGAGCCGTGCCACTTAACCACTAGGCCACGCCGTCCCCCTAATCTTATGTTTGAATGTCCCCTTTCCAATACTGTCTGACTCAGAAGGTGCATTCCAAATAACATACGAGCGTGCATATAATATTGGAAATGTTTTTCCAATATATTAGTACTCATACATTACATTTCTGCCGAAGACGGATGTGTCGGACCGAAAGGTGCAAATATTGCGGCCAAGCTGTAAACTACCGACACAACACATTCCTTTCTCCGGACTACATCCAGGGCTTGGTAGGCGGAGATTGAGAACGAGCGCAGAAGGAGAAGAAGAAGAAGAAGAAAGAGAAGAAGAAGAAGAAGAAGAAGAAGAAGAAGAAGAAGAAGAAGAAGAAGACATTACATTGACTTGGGTTGTTTGTGTGGGGTTTTTTAAAACAACTTATTAACAAAAGAAAATGTTGGAGAATTTTAAAATGTAAATAAATTTTGTTCTTACAAATATTCATAACCAATATCTAACTTAACAGACAAAACAGAAGAATACTTCAATAAACAAAAAGTTAAATAGAATGCCAGGGTTTTATGATTTAAATTATTCAGATGAAAATTACAGTGAATAAGAAACATGTAATTTTTTTCTTCGTAAAATCTTCGATTTGCGGTGGAGTGCTTGATGGGACATCTACTTCGTTGATTCGTTTTTACTTACAACAGCTGAAAAGCATAAGTCAAAAGGTATGTCGACACAAGTGGAAACATAAATGGGTCGCTCTTTCTGACACGTTTTGGTATGAATCGCGCTTCAGGGACCACAATCTTGTGGTATTACGTATCATTGAACATATATGCCTTGCTTCTGAATCAGCCGTCCGTTTCAGTAATTTATATTCACAATCATTAGTGGCTTTTTCTACTAAATATTTCAATGGATTCCGCACACATTCCAATTCCGCGCCAATGAGGTCACGAAAATATCGACTGACTTCGTTTTCCAGTTGTTTTTTTGAAATGTTTCAAAATGTCATTTAAAAGAAAATTCGTTTTGTAAGCTTGTGGTCATCACCACCAGCAACAAGAACTAATGACAGTTCCTCAAATATTACATCTTTGTAACTCCACATTTCTCTTCATCACCACCAGCAAAAAGAACTAATGACAGTACCTCAAATATTACAACATCTTTGTAACTCCACCTTTCTCTTCATCACCACCAGCAACAAAAATTAATGACAGTTCCTCAAATATTACAACATCTTTGTAACTCCACCTTTCCCTTCATCATCACCAGCAACATGAACTACTGACAGTTCCTCAAATATTGCAACATCTTTGTATCTCCACCTTTCTCTTCATCACCACCAGCAACATGAACTAATGACAGTTCCTCAAATATTACAGTATCTTTGTATCTCCACCTTTCTCTTCATCACCACCAGCAACATGAACTAATGACAGTTCCTCAAATATTACAATATCTTTGTATCTCCACCTTTCTCTTCATCACCACCAGCAACAAGAACTAATGACAGTTCCTCAAATATTACAACATCTTTGTATCTCCACCTTTCTCTTCATCACCACCAGCAACAAGAACTAATGACAGTTCCTCAAATATTACAACATCTTTGTAACTCCACCTTTCTCTTCATCACCACCAGCAACAAAAATTAATGACAGTTCCTCAAATATTACAACATCTTTGTAACTCCACCTTTCCCTTCATCATCACCAGCAACATGAACTACTGACAGTTCCTCAAATATTGCAACATCTTTGTATCTCCACCTTTCTCTTCATCACCACCAGCAACATGAACTAATGACAGTTCCTCAAATATTACAATATCTTTGTATCTCCACCTTTCTCTTCATCACCACCAGCAACAAGAACTAATGACAGTTCCTCAAATATTACAACATCTTTGTAACTCCACCTTTCTCTTCATCACCACCAGCAACCAGAACTAATGACAGTTCCTCAAATATTACAACATCTTTGCAACTCCACCTTTCTCTTCATCACCACCAGCAACAAAAATTAATGACAGTTCCTCAAATATTACAACATCTTTGTAACTCCACCTTTCTCTTCATCACCACCAGCAACATGAACTAATGACAGTTCCTCAAATATTACATCTTTGTAACTCCACCTTTCTCTTCATCACCACCAGCAACAAGAACTAATGACAGTTCCTCAAATATTACAACATCTTTGTAACTCCACCTTTCTCTTCATCACCACCAGCAACAGGAACTAATGACAGTTCCTCAAATATTACAACATCTTTGTATCTCCACCTTTCTCTTCGACACCACCAGCAAAAAATTAAGCCTTTTACCAAATGACTGATGCTTTGGTAGTTGTTTTAGAAAGAGAACCAAAAAAAAAATGAAAATCTTCAAAGGAACCTTACCGAACATACCTTGGCAAAACACCAGCAATTGGGAACATGATCGGATGCCACGTTAATCGATTCATCAAATCGAATTCAAGATAAGCCAAATGCTGCACACTTAATGTCCTGCACAAATTGATCCTGGAGGTGAATGGTCCTGATACTAATTCACATTTGAACAATAATGTTTTATAGTGAAACTCCTACACGTTTTTTTATCTTACGTCTAATACATTTCTCAACACAATTCCCACCATTTTGAAAGAACACAAGATTTGATCAAAGTTTCCTATGTTGTATCTGGGTTTTCCCGATTTTAACAAAACGCAGTTTCAGACAGTGCAAGTTCAAACAACAGTGATATTCTGTAGGTTATGTACAGCATGTATAATTGTAACTGATAGAAACGGTGATATCCTGTAGGCTATGTACAACATGTAGAATTGTAACTGATAGAAACAGTGATATCCTGTAGGTTATGTACAGCATGTAGAATTGTAACTGATAAAAACGGTGATATCCTGTAGGCTATGTACAACATGTAGAATTGTAACTGATAGAAAGACCAATGTTGCAACAGTTTGAGAAAGTGTCCCAATAAATAACCCCCACCCCCTCCCCCACACACACAACCCCCTTCCCTTCCCTCCCCACCAGAAATCCTAGAATGCAGCCTGGCGAGAGAAGAAAAGGAAAATCAAGACTACCCCTCCCCCCATTTTTCTTCTCCAATGCTTGGTCTCATTTCGCCCGAAAGAAGTGAAACGAATAGTAACAATGTAACCTGCCATGTATATCGTAATAGTTGACTAAGAACGGTTGTAAAAGGGACTGGCTGCTTCGTCCCGTTGAAGCTTTACGGCACAAATACTTTAATAGAAATGGGCATGGCATCATTATACGACATAGCATGTATTTATTGAAGGCCTCTGCTCCACAAGGAGATTACAACATGTTAAATGACTGAATCAAATCCCTGTCAATCTAATGATCACTAGGGCACGTGTAAGGTACAAGAGTTACAGAACACAGTTCAGTGAAACATAGAGTAATACAATTTCGAAGAGGAGGAAAGACAAGATTGAAACATGAATTAATAAGATACAGTTTAAGAGAATATCAATTATTTGGACAAAATAAAGAGACAGGGCTCTTTGACCAAAAAGGCAAAATTGAGGGAAAGGCATAGTACAAACAAGAACAATGAAGCTATTTCAATCGAAAGTAAACACCAAGAACAAATGGGTAAAGTGCGTCTGTCGGAGAGGCAACACTGTTGTTGTTGATGCTGTTGCTGCTACTATGGACCCAGCAGCATCTGGTCTCTCGTCCGTCGGCACAGTGTCACGTAATGGGACATGCACGTGTTTGTTAGTTGTTTGTTTGGTACAATACCAAGTGTTCGGTCTATCTGGTCTCGGAGGAAGAAGGATTTTTTTAACATCGTTGAGCGCGGAACATTTAAAGAGATGATGATCAACGGTTTCGTATGGGTCTGTACACAGTTGGCACTCTGGAATGTGTTGGGTTTAATTCTGTTCAGGTATTTGTTAAGTGGGATGTGTTGGGTTCTCAGCCAGAAAATGGTGCGCTGATTCATCCATGTGAGTTAATTAATGATGTAATTCAGGTAAAAGTTAAAATGAAAATGTTAGTGATCAGTTACAGCGAGCGGGGACAGAGTACATCGGTTGGACATTGGCGAGCAAATGTGAAAATGAGTATAGACATCCATCCGGGGAGTCTGACAACATAACTCTGGCGCTGGATTGGAACCCCGATGTCAAGAGAGGAGATGGATGCTAAAGAAGACATGACAAAGAAGGATATAAGAAGAGATCAGGACATTAAGAATTTGAAGGACGGAGTTCAAGAAGACGACTCAAAATAAACATTGGTGGAGTGCATCCGTTGCAGACAATTTGCAGACTCAATTGGAACCAGTTGGATAAGTCCGGCAATGGAGATTGTTGAAGTCTTAATGAAACGGCTTAAGATCTTAGTTACACTCCTTTGAGTTCGTATATTCCAGCTTGTTTTACGATAATAGCATGACATACTTTGTTATTTCGAAGTAAACAAAAAACAAAAAAACCCTGCTGGTATCCCCTAAGTGATAACAACGGTGGATTGGACATTCAAACGTGGTTTATCAGCAGACACATTGATAAATGATAAACAAACTGTTGATCTAAACCACACATCCACAATGTCCCTTCCCATTAACACTATTTATATTTTTTAAACGATTACCTCCAGTGAGCACTGATAGCGTTATTACCTATAAAACTGGCGTGTTTTGAATCATTTAATTTATTCAATCATTAACACTTAATCGTGTGGAACCAGAGCCATTGTAATTGGAAGGAAAACTTAGACTCACTATAGATTAATACGATGGTCCCCAAACTGTGTGTCGAGCCACCCTGGAGTGCCGTGTCTGGTTTACATGGGTGTCGCGAAACATTCCAATATTTTCACTAAAATGACACTTTGCCTTCGTGGTCTTAGAATCGCTTGATTGGAAGGACATCTAAGGGCATTTAACCGAGTGCAGACAAAAGGGAAATGATTTCCTAAACTCTTTGATCGTGTCAATTGAACACTTATTCGGAACCATCTCAGATATTCAAAGACAGTGTCGATCTGCGTTCTTTATTATCAGAAACTGAGTCGACGACACATTTTCCAAATGTCTGGAACTCTCTAAGATCAAAAGCGTCGCGTAGCTGTCTTCGGTATCGGTACGAGTAAGGGGGAGGGATCGTGGAGGTTGGTGGTCGGTACGTTTTAATAAGGAAGGCGCTGAAAGTTGGTAAACAGTTCAGGGCATCAATGTGAGTATAGTGACTGGATTGTTCTAATTCTAGCAAGTTATTTATAGAACTTTCTCGGCACTTGGTATTTGCATATAAATAGCTATCTCCGCGACCCTCGTGTATTGAAGGTTAAACCAACTGAATTGTGATCAAGTCAACTTTGAAAACTTGTTGTTTTTTATCTTCCTAAAAATAGACGTTTTTATTGAACATTAATAATATGCACTGTATGCGTCAACATAAAGAAGACGCACCACAAACTAGTGGCGTTGTGAAGAAGCGGAAATGTCGTAAATACGATGACAGTTATTTGGATTTTGGCTTTACATCGACACATTTAAGCGATGAAGAGAGATCTCAGTGTGCTCTGTGTATGAAAGTTGTGGCACCAGAACGCCGTAAACTAGAGCGCCGCTTAGAAACCAGACGGGATCAAGATGCTGAGCAACGCATGAGCTGCAGTGGTTAGCGACCCATAGCTGACTGCTAGCGTCAGGGCCAGCGAACCATAGCTGCCAAGACCCTTCTACACCTCCACGCGGTGATCCTGGATTACAGGCTGCAGCAGAGAAGACTGGCTAATGAGAAGTGACCGAAGAGGAAATGCTAACCCGGTACTAAAAAAATGCTTGGTGAAGTCGGATGTGTTGGACCCAAAGGTGCAAATATCGCAGTCAAGCTGTAAACTACGACACAATGCATTCCGTTCTCTGGACTACATTCTGCTACTTAAGCCCTTTCAGGGTTTTGTAGTGGGAGATTGAGAACGAACGAGGAAGAAGAAGAAGAAAATGAGGAAACCAGAGGGAGCCATGGGAAGACGGTCATTAAGGAAAATGAGATACATTATACAGGGAAAATGGCAGCAAACATCCTAGCTGAATTTTTTCTGAGATGAGAGTACCACAACATTGACACGAGAACGCAAACTAGAAGTCAAAAAAGAGATAAAAGAGAACCTGAAGACACAGAATGCGGATCCCTGCATGAAGTCATCATTCAAAATGATAGAGTTAAACACTGCTATTCAGAAACTGAAAAATAAGAAACCTCCAGGAAAGATGGCATCACAAATGAAATGATTAAAAACCTAGACCAAGGGTCAAGAAGAAAACTCCTGAAAATCTTCAATCAATCATGTAGCAAGGGTAAGATCCCAGACCAGTGGCGGGAGGCTATAATTATCTCCATCAGAAAACCAGAAAAGGACAAGACAAGCAAGGAAAGTTACAGACCAATAAGCCTGCTCAGCTGTGTTGGAAAAGTCATGAAAAAAATTGTAAATGCAAGACTAATAAAACATCTGGACAAAAACCAGCTCCTACTCAACTCACAGTCAGCCTTTAGGAAAAACCGCAGCACAGAAGACCAACTAGTGTACCTAGCCCAAGAAATAGAAAATGCATTCCAGGGTAAGGAAAAAGTACTTGCGGTCTTTGTGGATATGGCAAGAGCTTTTGACAAGGTATGGAGTGAAGGACTCCTCCTAAAACTATTAAACAACAAAATAGAAGGGAGAATGTACAGGTGGATACAAGACCTCCTGCGATACAGAACAGCAAGAGTAAAATGAGATGGATCACTGAGCCATAGAATAACTCTCCAACAAGGCGTACCCCAGGGAGGCGTCATCTCTCCTACCCTCTGTATCCTGTTCATAAACGACATAGCGGGAAAACTCCCGAAGAAAGTATCCATTGCCCTACACGCTGACGACTTCGCAATGTGGAGTGCTGCAGAAAAACTACCAACAGCTGAAAATAGAATGCAGATATCACTGGACACTGTTGGAAAATGGGTTACAGTTTGGGGATTGCATATTAACATCTCAAAGACAGTTACAACATGCTTCTCACTGTCCAACACCAAGGAAGTAACAAAACTTATTCTAAATGGCAAAGAGCTTGTACAAGAAAATACACCTGTGTATCTCGGAGTTAAAATGGACAAGAGACTCACATGGAGGGAACACATACAGGAGATAGAACAAAAAGCAACCAGAAAACTATCCCTCATGAAGAAGCTGGCCGGAACAAGCTGAGGTGCAAATAGCAACATCCTCAAAAATGTATACACTGGGACAGTCAGGCCAGTACTTAAATACGGCATGGCAGCCTAGACCACATCATCAAAAACAAACATGGAACGCCTAACCAAAATTCAAAATTCAGGCTTAAGGATAATAAGAGGAGGAATTAAGACTACACCAATCCAGAAAATAGAAACATATACAAATATAAGACCCCTAAATACTAGACGAGAGGAAAGAGTGCTGACACACAGTGAAAAGATGCTACACATGCCTGATCCTCCCATACCTATCAAACTAAAACACCCAGTTAAAAATAGGCTAAAGAGAACCAGCTTCATTCATTTATCAAACCACCCTACACCAAAAATATGGAGAGCTAATTCCCAACCAACCTACAGAAATAGAAATGCTAATTAACTATGAAGAGCCAAGCTGCAACATAAACAGCATCGAAATAAGTACAGAGATCCCAAGAATAAGAAGAAAAGACCAACAGTGTCCACGAGTTGAAAATTTTAGCACAAACAATGATTGAGGAGAAATATAATACCAAGGAATGGACACAGGTGTACACAGATGGTTCAGAAGAGGGGGCAGGCCGAAACGGGGGAGGAGGCATATTCATGAGACACAAAAGTGAAAATATAACAGAAGAGGCCCTCCCAACAGGAAAGTTGTCCACAAACCTCTGAGCGGAATCGATGGCCCTCCTGCGAGTACTGAGAATACTTGAAACAGAAAAGCAACCTCCAACAAAAATATATGTATTCACGGACTGCAGAGAACTATTAGAGACAATACAAAAAAACAAACAATGAACCACTGTTATCGGAGATCAGATCAGAACTGGGAAAACTCCAGAGATCCTCAACAATAGCGCTCCAGTGGCTACCCTCCCATTACGGAATCACGGGAAACGAGAGAGCTGATGCTCTGGCAAAAGATGGCAGCACAAAGGCACAATTTAATCATCGAGTACCATACAGAGAAATCAAGAACATCATCAGAAATCAGTATATACACCAATGGAGAGAAGACAGAAACATAAGCAGAACACCAGACCCAATTCACTATCTCAAAAGAAATCAACAAACTACCTTATTTCGCCTGAGAACTGGACACTGCAGACTACTAGAACCACCGATGAGTGCCCATGTGGAACAGGATGCCAGAACCCTGAGCATATTCTACAAGAATGCCCAATCTATAGGGAAATGAGATGCTAGACCTGGCCAGAGGATACGGAGCTGAGACAAAAGCTGTGGGGCAGTCGCTCCGACCTGGTGAAGACTACAGACTTCATCATGGCGACTGGCCTGCAGATATAGCATGACCAAAAAGATCCTGAAAGCAAAGAAGAAGAAGAAGAACTGTTTACGGTTATATTTTATGCTTTTATGAACCTTGAGTACCTGCAATTTCAGCTCATTTCTGCAGATTAAGCTCAATCAAAGATGAATACATAATTGAAAACCTGGATTGCTTAAAGAAATTTTGTCTGATACGATCAAAATACGTTATCACTTTGTTCTTGACCCTACAGCGTTCAAAGACTTTTTTCCGGCATAACCAAACGACATTGTAGCATGATCCCTTATTGAACTAGCAAAGTCTTAACCGGAAGTAACATGGTTGTTTAGACCAGAACAAGAGAAGCAGGCACATTTTTTTAAAAGTTGAACATCTATCGCATATGTTTTGTGCCAATTTCCGTTCCCGAAAGAGACTTGTCAACGGATATCACAATTAACCCCTTCTATAAATTTGTATGCGTTTTTTGTTTCTCTTAAGGAATTCCTCAATCCCGCCCTCTCCATCACAAAACCTGCACTCGCCTTCCTGTCAAGAGTTGTGATATGTATATCCTCTGAAACAATAACTATACAGAAACGTCAGAAAAATAACTTTTAGACGGTTGGCGAGAAGAACTCACATTTGAGTAAGATACTGTCCACAATCAGTGAAATTTTGGATTGGAGTTTTGAAAGAGCTGATCACAATTGCTGTTACCTATCTTGTAACGGAAGTATGTATCACTTTTGTTGTGGTGATATTCACTCTTGTAAATTAAAAAAAGTATCAAGCGTCAGAAAGAAACAAGAAACAAAATACAGTCACGTGTTGGTGACCGATCAAATGCGAATCAAAGTGAAACTTCTACTTTCAAATAAAGGTTTACGGTCGTGTACGTGTTGTCTCTGTCAATGTTGACAAACTTGATGTGTGAGAAAGCGTATGCTGCAGGTTTTGTGTAGCAGTGCTGACCTAGAACTTGACATCTTTATTTGTATTTTATTGTCAAATGTATGCCAAGATTTGTTAGCTTGCTTGGCTTTGTCTTGGTCTTTTTTTTTCAAAAATATATCGGAGGTCATTGATTTGTTCTTCTAAAACCTTTGATCTGGCAATTCTGTTCTTAACCCTATTTACTATTTATGGTCATCTTGTCAGTTTATGTTCAACGTTTTTTCCATTGTGATTTTCAATATACATTTTTATTCTTTACTTCTGCACAAGATTTTCCACTTGTTCTGTCGTTCCCTTAGTTTCGATTCCTCACTGACACTTATGAACTATCATTATGTGAGTCAGTGACTGTTCTTTTTAAGTAAACAAGCGTGAGAGACGATTTCTGTTTCCTCACAAGGAATGTTATCGATATCAGAAAAGTGTACTTCGCAAAGTTTCCATAACATGTTTATAAATTTACACGAGGGTCATCGGTCAAGGAATGACAACTGTGTGTGGCTTCATCGTGTCACAGACATCATCAATAAGTGACCTAACTACCAACATTGCTGCTGTCTAGTGAGCTACCTGTCGTGACCATAAATGATTGTTGTGCGCATCAGTGCACGGCGTCAACATAAACACAATAAATACGCTGGCGCTCGATGAATCACAAGATTAAATAACGTGGCGTTGTTGATTCGACGTGACTAAGGCCAGCATGCACTTTTATATATATAGATTTCTTGTAATGCGGATATGAGTATAGATACAAAGATTCATGAAAGCGAGTAAACATATTTGCTCTTTCAAGGATGTCGTAAATGGCTACATAAGAGGACAAAGAATGGTGCTAACAAACATATCTTGAAAAAGACATTGCTACAGATATCACAGCTGGAAAGGAATATTAGTGCTGCGGGACATGGTCCGTAGTAGGAATCACTGCAGAGAATAAGACAAAGGATAGTAGAAAACCAAGTGCATGTATAGTGACTCCAAAGACGAATGTTTTTAAAAACCATCCGTCAGTTGATGATCTTAGATGGTTTGTATTTGCCCTGCCTAATAGTTATGCCATCTGAGATGTCTCTGGTCAGTTTAACTTAACTACTGCACCACCATCTCTATCTCTATATCTGTCCTGCTCATCTTGCTGGATTTCTCCTGTCGCCTAACTTTCATGTACATATCTTGTCCCTCTAAATACGTCATTTACATCTCCTTCGGAAACTGTTCCCTCAATCTGTCCTATACATCTACCTCACCTAATCCTGCCCCCCCCCCCTTTAAAAAATCTTACCTGTCTATATACCTCGAATAGTCCTCCCCCCCCCCCCCCGCCATTTTTTTCGATCTTGCCTGTTTGTCTACCTCGATCAGTCCTCCCCCCTTCCCTCCCCCCCCCTTTTCTCGACAACTCTTGTCCCTCTCAATACGACCTGTACATCTCTATCGGAAACTCTTGTCTCCCTCAATCTGTCCTATACATCTACCTCGACTATTCCTCCTCTCCCCCTTTTCTAGATCTTGCCTGTCTATCTACCTGGACTAGTCCTCCCCCTCCCCCAATTTTTTCTCGATCTTGCCTGTCTATCTACCTCGACTAGTCCTCCCCTCTCCCTTTTCTAGATCTTGCCTGTCTATCTACCTCGACTAGTCCTCCCCCACCCCTTTCTAGATCTTGCCTGTCTATCTACCTCGACTAGTCCTCACCCCCCCCTCCCCTTTCTAGATCTTGCCTGTCTATCCACCTCGACTAGTCCTCCCCCCACCTTTCTAGATCTTGCCTGTCTATCTACCTCGACTAGTCCTTCCTCCCCCTTCTTTTCTAGATCTTGCCTGTCTATCTACCTCGACTAGTCCTTCCTCCCCCCCCCCTTTTCTAGATCTTGCCTGTCTATCTACCTCGATTAGTCCTCCCCTCCCCTTTTCTCGAGATTGCCTGCCTATCTACCTCGACTAGTCCTCCCGCACCGCCTTATCTAGATCTTGCCTGTCTATCTACTTTGACTAGTCAATCCCTCCCCACCCCGCCCCAACCCTCCACCCCACCCCCCGTTCTCGATCTCGATGTTGTACTCTGCTACTCCTTGTAGATATATAACTATTACAATTTAAAAGCAGACGTAATGTACACACGCATCTATTGTCTCCTAGATCAAATAGAAAATGAGCTGCGCATAAATCTTTCAACCCAAAATGACGTAATCATAAATATTTCAATCCAAAATGACGTAAGCATGAATCTTTCAACCCAAAAATGACGTAAGCATAAATCTTTCATCCCAAAATGACGTAAGCATAAATCTTGCAACCCAAAATGACGTTATTATAAATCTTTCAATCCAAAATGACGTAAGCATAAATCTTTCAAACCAAAATGACGTAAACATGAATCTTTCAACCCAAAATGACGTAAGCATAAATCTTTCAACCCAAAATGACATAAGCATGAATCTTTCAACCCAAAATGACGTAAGCATAAATCTTTCAACCCAAAATGACGTAAACATGAATCTTTCAACCCCAAATGACGTAAGCATAAATCTTTCAACCCACAATGACGTAAACATGAATCTTTCAACCCACAATGACGTAAGCATAAATCTTTCAACCCAAAATGAGGCGTTCATAATTATTTCAACTCAAAATGATGTCTAATATAAAAGTATCTTCGAGTGACGATTCTCTTTATAGCATGCCCTTTGACAAATGAAAGATGAATGCAACTGCCGTGCCAAACGTTAGCGAATGTCCAGGTTCGTTGCACATACAACGTATACCCAACCATTGTGATGGATGTTCGAGATGCAAGATTATGTGGGGTCAACGAACTGCTTCGCTGAACTTATTATTTCTTTGGGTAACTTTCAGTCAGTGGATGTTGCAGATTAATCTTTATTGCTCTCTCTCTCTCTCTCTCTCTTTCTCTCTGTCCCTCCACTTCTTTTTCTGTCTTTCTATGTATAAATATTATATATATTTATATATATATATATATATAAATATATATACATATATATATATATATATATATATATATATATATATATATATATATACATATACATACTGTTTATCAGCTGTCTTTTTGTTTTCATTTGGGGTGCGCTTGTGTCTTAATAATCTCATAGCTGATAGGAAACCGCATTTTCTTTCTGTGTTCTTAATCCCACCTCTCTATCCAGCCTTCCATGTATAAATACGCTGCCAAGGTATTTGAACTCTTTTACCTGTTCAAGATGTGCGTTTTACCTTAATATTTTCTCTATTCTGCTGATTGTCATTGTCTCTGTATTTGTTGTAGTAATGTTCAGATTATATATATCGCAGGTATTGTCAAAGGCATTAAGATGTTCTTGGAGGTTATGTTCATCTGAACGAAAGATACTCTGATCATCTAAAAACAAAAAAGGAGCTCATCCATTGTGGTTGCTTCTGGGTTTGCTTAAGTTGTTATTTGATCCATGCGTACAATGAAAAAAAGTG
Source organism: Ariolimax columbianus (assembly GCA_036924085.1). Taxonomy (NCBI): domain Eukaryota; kingdom Metazoa; phylum Mollusca; class Gastropoda; order Stylommatophora; family Arionidae; genus Ariolimax; species Ariolimax columbianus. The sequence goes on from JAVGWX010000001.1 coordinate 38,740,889, forward strand.
GTGATACTACAACTGTAAACCTTTTAGTGAGTCCGCTTGGTGTTATCACAGTACTTTGGCTGGTTGTGTACATTGCTATTATATTTCTCGATAATTGTTCTTGCACTCCAGTTTTCCAAGATTTTCCGTAGGCTGTTTCTAAGCACTTGTCAAATGCTTTCTCTTGGTCTGCAAGGACGATGTCCAGCTCCTTGTTGTATCCATTGGTTTGTCCACGATCTGCTTTAGAGTAAATAAGGCGACTGTGCAACCTCTTCCTTTCTTTTAAGGCAAACCGTATGTCCTTTAATTGAATGTTCTTCGAATATTGATATTGTACTGTTTTCCAGAATCTTCGCGTTCATTTTACTTACATGACTCAAGAGAGATAAATTCCCCTGTATTTTTATTTTGTTTTCTTTGTTCTTCTATATAAGGATAATTCTCGATTTGTAACAGTCCTCCGCAACTTCCTTTGTTGTTTATATCTGTATATCTCCTGTTTTTCCTAAACCCCATCTGTGCTTCCTTAAGCTGCGGTTCCATGATTAGGGGTAGTCTTTTTTCCAGTATTTCACAGAATATCTTTCCAGTATGGCTGAGTAATGAAACTCCTCTTATTTGCGTACAGTTTTATTTTCAAATGGAGGAATATTTTTTTCACTTCTTCAATCTCCTGCTGTTTCTGGTGGAATCTACACTAAGCTATACATTCTATATAATTGTATACATTCAGCCAACAATACTGTTTTATTGTCATATATCAGATTGTTTATTATTCTCCCATTGATGTTTAGCCCTGGCATCTCTTCAATATTCTCTAAACATTTTCTCCGTGTAGATGTTAAACAGACAAGTGGGCAACACACACACCCGTACTCACACCTCTAAATATATAGTGAGTAACTATAATGAGCTGCCACTTGAAGAGAGATGGGCTCCGTCAGGCGTGTAGCGGCTCAAGACACACCTTTTGTTGTATGGTAGGAGCAGGTACTACAAACTGCAATAACGGTGATGAATAATGATGAATTATTTCCAAATCTTACTATCGCTACATATTCCCAAAACAGGTTACTTAGTAATCTAAAGTCTTTCCAACTAGACAAATGTCTTGGAAAGACTCAATTATCTCTTCGTGCTGATCGCTGTCAAATTCTTTACTATAGTCTATGAAACACACTTATGTGCTCTTATGTACCTCCACATATCTTTTTTGTCAACGTTCTCACAGAAAGTATTGCTTCTGTAATCTCACTGTTCTCTCTAGACCTAAACTGCTTTTCACACATTTCAATGTCTATTTTATTTTTGTAATTCTTTCTTGTATAATCTAGAGAAGTATCTTTGTCATATGACTAATCAGGCTGATTGTTCTATAACCTGTACAATCTTGGTCATTCCACTCAGGCTGATTGTTCTATAACCTGTACAATCTTGGTCATTTCACTCAGGCGGATTGTTCTATAACCTGTACAATCTTGGTCATTCCACTCAGGCTGATTGTTCTATAAACTGTACGATCCACTCAATACTTGTGGGTCTTTAGATAACGTTATGAAGAGTGAGGTCTTTTGGTATGTATCCTGTATTATCTATCTATCTATCTATCTATCTATCTATCTATCTATCTATCTATCTATCTATCTATCTATCTATCTATCCATCCATCCATCCATCCATCCATCCATCCATCCATCCATCCATCCATCCATCCATCCATCCATCCATCCATCCATCTATCTATCTATCTATCTATCTATCTATCTATTTATCTATCTATCTCTGTCTGTCTGCCTGCCTGTCTTGTATGTCTGTGTATCTATCTATATATATATATATCTTCAGTCCACTTAAGTCGTTAGACGTCCTGGGGAGGTGCGACCTCATTTTGTTTCATACTTTTTGGCAGGTGAAAATCCACTGGTGACTTGCCACATCACTCCCAGCATCTGTTAGCCCCTGGAATACACGATCGCCTATTTTTGAGACTGGTGGAGGTGGAAGCGTAAATTAGAGCAAGGTAGACCTGCAGCTTGTCAGGCGCCATCTAAGCCACTCCGCTAACCCCATAACCAAGAACTGTTGTTATGGCCACACATTCCCCTTTTTTGCGACATATTCTATAGGGGGAGAGGGGGGGAGGGGGTCGCTAGAATAATTTGAGTAGACTTTGAACTTGAATTTTTCTCTAGCAGCGGCCGTTAAGTCTACTCTTTTTGATTTCCAACTGCTAAGGTATTTTTAACATGCGGAACTGGACACGGGTGTCTGATCTCACTACTCAGAGATTATGGGAAATATTTACCGGATGATCCACGTCATAAATCCCGGTGTCTCCACCGAGATTTGAACCTGCGACCTCCAAGCACCCGAGGCGAACACCCTATCTCGAGACCACTGGGTCCCCCATCCTGTACTATATATGTCATTAAACAGTTCTGTAGCTGTGTCTATGCCAACGTCCTCTAAAAAAGTTATCATCTATATGTTAATATTGTCTGGTTGCAATTTTCTCTTATTCTATAATTTTGTTATTGCTTTCTCCATTTCTTATTTGAGGATTTTTGGACCTTCATTATTTTGTACTTGTGGATTGTCTCTGCTTTCATCGAATAATTCTCTGACATATTCTATTCATCTCTTTGAATTATCTGCCTAGTCAAATACATTTTCCTGCCGATGACGGATGTGTTTGACCGAAAGTGTAAATATTGCGGTCACGCTGTAAACTAGCGACACAACATATTTCGTTCTCCGAACTACATCCTGCTACTTACAAAGTCATATTCATGGCTGGCAGGCTGGAGATTGAGAACGAAGTCAGAAGAAGAAAACGAAATATAATTTCGTAATTTCAATTTGGGCAACGAAAGAGCTGGTGCAGTGGCGGGACGAGCTGTGGTGAACGAGGCGGTGATGACGAGAGATAGGGTTGAGTTGATAAGAGCAGTCGTGGACAGTCTACAGAATGATGAAGAGACAGAGAGTCGCGAAAATGCATATTTACAGAGGATGAAAGATTTGGGAGTGGCTAAGGGAGAATGGTGAAAGTGTGTTGTGTCTGGAAAGATCCGAAGAACACGAAATCAACACCTGGCGGACTCTGGGTATATACAAAGGGCTTGTCATAAGTCGTTACCCTGACCATGGAGGAGTAATAGGAGAAAGCTGAATTTGGCACAGTGCTTAATTTTTCTCAATGTAGCCAACCCTGAATTTATACATTCCTGTCATCTCTGCATGACCTTGAAAAGACATTCAAAATAAAGTAACCTAATTTTCGAACTAAACCAGTTATCACAAGTCAGTGTGACATCTTCGTGACTGTCAAAAGGATTTCCTTTCAGCTGTTTTTTAAGTTTTGGGAAAAGAAAAAAAACCTAATGGAGCTAAATCCGGAGAATATGGTGGGTGTGGAAGGATTTCGATATTCAAATCGTTGGCTGTTTGCAGCACAAGCCTTGCTTTATGGGAGGGCGCGTTGTCTTGAAGCAAAGGCACAATTTGAACCTGCGCTATCCCTAGTTTTCTGGTCACAGTCTTTCTTAGTTTGGTAAGGAGATCTGCATAATATTGCCCATTAACCATGTTGTCTTGAGCCAGATGATCTTTCAATATGACACCTTTGACATCCCAAAAGACAGGCAGCATCACTTTTCTTGCAGATTTATTTGCGCTTGACTTGCCATGTGTTGGTGAGCTCGTGGTTTTCCACTGCATGCTATAAATTTTGAATTCTGGATTATAAAGGTGTACCCAAGTCTCAACTACTGTCACCATGGTCGGCAACATGTTTTTCGACTGACACATTTTGAGCAACTGGCCACAGCAATCAACCCTCGTTTGTTTCTGTTCACATGTTAGCAGATGCAGGACCCAGCGGGCACACGCGTTTCTCATGTTCAGTCTGTTGTGTAAAATCCTGTACTTTCATTCAGTTTTGGTGACCTAGATATCTCTGCAATTGTCATTTTCCTATCCTGGTCAATGATTTTCTTCGCTCTTGCAGCATTTTCATCGCTGCACTCTTAGGATGGTCTTCCTGATCTTGGAAGATCAGCAACATGGGAACTGTCACACTTAAACTGCCTACACCAGTTTTTTTACAGAAGCATACGAAGGACACAATTCCTCAAACACTGGTTCCATCTTCCTGTGTATTTCTGTAGGTGTTTTTCCCTACAAGATCAAGAATTTTATCACAGTTATGACCTCTGATTTTTCCATTGTTCTGAAAAACCGTTAGAATTGCAGATCCTGTCAATAAGGTGTGTTGCGACACGCACCATACCGGGTAAACCCGTCAAGGAGGGAAATTCATACTTCTCGTCCAGTACAAATTGAATGAGCTACATATGTGCCAAATTTCAACGTTCTCCTCCAACTCCTTCATAGTCAGGGTACAGACTTATGACAAGCCCCTTATTTACACTTAGCTGGCTGCTTGGACGGAGAACCGAGCACTTATGGGAATGTCCCCAGTGTGGTGATGTTAGTTCATAGAATCAAGAAACAAGAATCAATCAAGATTAACAGCGCCTGATTAGCGTAGCAGTACAGGACACGCTCTTCACTGCAAAGGTATGGGACTTAACTTCTAGCTGTAAATGGAGAAAGTGGATACTGTTAAAGAAGAAACAGACAGCGAAGAACAAAACAGGCCAACCGACCTCATAAACAAGACGAGGACGCCTTACAATTAGGTATCCAAAACTTCATGTTCGACAGAAGCGTATGTTATGAGACTACCTCTTTCTTTGCTATTATCATTTACAATTGTGTCGACTGGAAAATATCAGTATCCGAAGTTGAACAACGTACCTGTTCCGTGCACAACAAGTGTTCTAACACAACCTTAATAAAAAAAACTACAACCAGAAGATAGTCTAAGAGGTCATGATCCAGTTTAGCACGAAGATGCAAAGACACATTGACGAGATCTCGAAAAAACTGCTAACAAAGAGAAAAGCTGCTAGAATGGATATTTTTCCTAACGTAGACAGACATTTTCTGTTTATTTTATAAGACCCAGGTCTCAGGTAAACACAAAAAAAGGTTTCATAAACTTACACCTGTAGACCTTTTGAAACGAGGGGGAGGGAATGGGAGGGAGGAGGTCGGCGGAGTTGTCGGGTTTGTAAGATCCAGGCACACCCGTTTTGAAAAAGCGTATTTAATGGCTGGAGAAAGGTTTATTGTCTACGTATATTAGTGGTACAGTAATACCTCGAATTTAGCCATTCGAGTTTCTCACTGCTGTTTCGTTGGTTTTCAATGTCAACCGCGTTTCCAAACGTAACTTAACTTAACATCTTTATACTGGATTAGAAGATTATACAGAGTCTGCATACAACCAGTGTCTTGGACGGTGGTTTTTACCGATGTGCGAGTCCATCTTAATATACTCAAACACTAGAGCTAAGTAGACCCGCAGCCATTCAGGCGCCATCTATAGTTGCTCTTAACAGACCACCTCGGGAAAGATACAAATAACTTGAGTAGATTGTTAATTCTGAATTTTGTTAGTGTAGCGGCCGTTAAGCCTATTCTTTTAGATTTCCAACTGCAAAGGAATTTTTTTGCGTGCTCGACACTAAACACGGGAGTCCGATCTCACTACCCAGTGATCAGGGCATTTTTACCAGAAGATCCACGTGAAAAAAATATCAGTCTCCACCGTGATTCGAGCCCGCGACCTCCGACACCTTATCTAGAGACCACCGAGTCCCCCACCCGAGACGGACACCTTATCTCGAGACCACCGAGTCCCCCACCCGAGGCGGACAGCTTACCTCGAGACCACCGAGTCCCCCACCCGAGGCGGACACCTTATCTCAAGACCACTGAGTCCCTCCCCCCCCCCTCCACTCGAGACGGGCACCTTACCTAGAGACCACCGAGTCCCCTCACCCGAGGCAGACACCTGACCTGGAGACCACTGAGTCCCCCACCCGAGACGGACACCTTACCTCGAGACCAATGTGTCCCCCACCCGAGGCGGACACTTTACCTTATGACCACTGAGTCCCCAACCCGAGGCGGGCACCTTACCTCGAGACCACTGAGTCTCACACCCGAGGTGGACACCTTACCTCGAGACCACTGAGTACCTCACCCGAGGCGGACACCTTACCTCGAGACCTTTGAGTCCCCCACCCGAGGCGGACACTTTACCTCAATACCACGGAGTCCCTCACCCGAGGCGGGCACCTTACCTCGAGACCACTGAGTCCCACACACGAGGCGGAACCTTATCTCGAGACCACTCAGTAGCTCACCCGAGGTGGACACTTTACCTTGTGACCAACGAGTCCCCCACCCGAGGCAGACACCTTACCTCTAGACCACTGAGTCCCCCTCCCGAGGCGGGCACCTTATCTCGAGACCACTGAGTAGCTCACCCGAGGTGGACACTTTACCTAGAGACCACCGAGTCCCATACCCGAGGCGGACACCTTACCTCGAGACCAACGAGTCCCCCACCCGAGGTGGACACTTTACCTCGAGACCACTGAGTCTCACACCCGAGGCGGGCACCTTATCTCGAGACCACTGAGTAGCTCACCCGAGGTGGACACTTTACCTAGAGACCACCGAGTCCCCCATCCGAGGCGGACACCTTACCTCGAGACCAACAAGTCCCCCACCCGAGGTGGACACTTTACCTCGAGACCACCGAGTCCCCCACCCGAGGCGGAAACTTTACCTCGAGACCAACGAGTCCCCCACCCGAGGCGGACACCTTACCTTGAGACCAACGAGTCCCCCACCCGAGGCGGTCACCTTACCTCGAGACCACTGAGTACCTCACCCGTGGCGGACACCTTACCTAGAGACCACTGAGTCTCACACCCGAGGCGGACACCTTATCTCGAGACCACCTAATTATAAATGTTTTTAAGAGTCCAATTAAATGTCTATGAATGCATTTACTCTCAGTGAGTAAATAGATCACAAAGAATATTTTTAAAAAGAACTCAATGATGCACGACCTTGGAAACTAGCTGTTATTGCACTTATATTTTCCTTCCTTTCTCAACATAATTGTGACCAACATTGAAACACTCATCTACAAGTGGATCAACCACTACCTCAAACAAAGAACGGCCAGAGTCCAAGTACAAGGGCAGATGAGCAAAAAGGTGACACTCGAGCAGGGAGTACCCCAAGGGGGAGTACTGTCACCCACACTCTTTCTGGTATATATAAACGATATTACAGAGAATATACCAAGAAGAGTCCATAGCTCAATGTTTGCAGACGATCTGGCTATGTGGACCTCTGAAAAGAATCTCACCATAGCAAAAAATCAGATGCAAACGGCCCTAACATCGCTGGAAGAGTGGGCGAACTCATGGCTGGTCAAAATAAACGAGGAGAAAACCACGTGCACAATATTCTCGCTCTCATTAAAACCCCAAAGTACCAAATTAAGCCTAAACGGCAAAATCTTGCAGCCAAACGATAACCCAACCTATCTGGGAGTCACATTTGATCGGCGCATGACATGGAAAAGTCAGATTGAGAGAAACCGAATGAAAGCCAGAGAAAGAATGGCGATCATGAGGAAACTTGCTGGCACAAGCTGGGGAGCAGACGAAAGCATACTAAAGAAACTGTACACTGGAAGAGTGAGACCAGTTCTCGAGTATGGCATTGCGGCATGGACAACAGCAGCGAAGGCGAACTTCGACAAAGTTAACAAACTTCAAAACCAAGCCATGAGAATCATAACAGGTGGCATGAAGTCAACGCCAATTGTAGAACTTGAAAAGATTACAAGACTGCAATCCATGACCGATAGAAGAGACTGCAGAGCCCAGCTGCAGTCAGAGAAACTCCGAAGACTGACGGACCATCCAATGTACCAGAGACTAAACAATCTGGGAAATGGGAAACTGAAGCGGAGAAACTTTGCAGAAATAGCCAAAGCAAAGATGCACGAAGATCCCATAAACGCACTAACAACACCAAAACCCATCACTACTGTACGAAAACCTACTTGGAGGCAGGATATATTTCCAGAGGTGGTAGAAAATATACCAGGTATTGCAAACAAAAACTGCCAGAGTGAGAAAGAAAGGAGAGACACTACCCTAAGCTTCATAACGAAAAGCTACCCAAGCATGGACTGGACCCATGCATACACCGACGGTTCTGTAACAAACACTACACAGAACGGAGGGGCAGGAGCATTCCTGAACCTACCAAATGGCAGAAAAATAACACTGTCATTCGCTACTGGTAAGTACACAAGCAATTTCAGAGCAGAGGCAGAGGCACTGAGGGCGGCAGTGGACGAAATGGTAACACACAGTGAAAATGAGAGCCATATAGTCTTGCTGACAGATGCTCTCGAAGTAGTCACAGCGCTAAAAAGCCAGAAGAACACTGAGCTTAATGACTTAAGAGCAGCACTCTGCAAACTGTGCCAGCAGTCCGCACCAAAAAGGGTGGTGGTACAGTGGGTTCCGTCACACTGCAACATCCTAGGCAACGAGGAGGCAGACAGACTGGCAAAAGAAGGTGCAAGGCTACCACAAACAGATACCAGTATGACGTACGAAGAGTCAAAACGGCTTATCAAAGCCAGATACATGTCCAAATGGGAAACCGAACATACTGGTTACACCAAAAACGATGCCTATTACCAGTTGAACCGAAGAGAGCAGGTCGTTGTCTTCAGACTTCGCACTGGCCACAACAGAATGAGGTACCACCTATTCAACAAACTGAAGATAGGGTGTACCGACGAATGCCCGTGCGGTACTGGTAAAATGACCACTGAACATCTGCTGCAGAACTGCCCGACATACGAGGATCAGAGAGAGCAGATGTGGCCATTGCCAGTGGAACTGCAAGACAAGCTGTATGGTAGTGGCGAGAGTCTCAGGATGACCGCCGCTTTTTTCGAGAAAATAATGGTTACTGTCTGACTGTGTACGCAGAAGAAGAAGAAGAAGAAACACTCATCGCTTCGCATAATCAGTGCAAGGACAGGTCAGTTCTGTTCATTTTCTGTTCGTAAGTCAGTTGTCTCAGTTCCAGAGGTGGTAGAAAATATACCAGGTATTGCAAACAAAAACTGCCAAAGTGAAAAAGAAAGGAGAGACACTACCCTAAGTTTCATAACGAAAAGCTACCCAAGCATGGACTGGACCCATGCATACACCGACGGTTCTGTAACAAACACTACACAGAACGGAGGGGCAGGAGCATTCCTGAACCTACCAAATGGCAGAAATATAACACTGTCATTCGCTACTGGTAAGTACACAAGCAATTTCAGAGCAGAGGCAGAGGCACTGAGGGCGGCAGTGGAAGAAATGGTGACACACAGTGAAAATGAGAGCCATATAGTCTTGCTGACAGATGCTCTCGAAGTAGTCACAGCGCTAAAAAGCCAGAAGAACACTGAGCTTAATGACTTAAGAGCAGCACTCTGCAAACTGTGCCAGCAGTCCGCACCAAAAAGGGTGGCGGTACAGTGGGTTCCGTCACACTGCAACATCCTAGGCAACGAGGAGGCAGACAGACTGGCAAAAGAAGGTGCAAGGCTACCACAAACAGATACCAGTATGACGTACGAAGAGTCAAAACGGCTTATCAAAGCCAGATACATGTCCAAATGGGAAACCGAACATACTGGTTACACCAAAAACGATGCCTATTACCAGTTGAACCGAAGAGAGCAGGTCGTTGTCTTCAGACTTCGCACTGGCCACAACAGACTGAGGTACCACCTATTCAACAAACTGAAGATAGGGTGTACCGACGAATGCCCGTGCGGTACTGGTAAAATGACCACTGAACACCTGCTGCAGAACTGCCCGACATACGAGGATCAGAGAGAGCAGATGTGGCCATTGCCAGTGGAACTGCAAGACAAGCTGTATGGTAGTGGCGAGAGTCTCAGGATGACCGCCGCTTTTTTCGAGAAAATAATGGTTACTGTCTGACTGTGTACGCAGAAGAAGAAGAAGAAGAAGTTGTCTCAGTACCAACCGTCGGCCTACGTTTCTTAAATGCAATCGATTATGCATTATGCTGTAGGCTAAATAATGCAAAAACCGTATTGCAGTTCCTATACTGTCTATTGTTCCTCGCCTGCCAGCTCTAATCATATTTCACACTAGCCACACAGATGCTTCTGTCACATTCTGAACAGGAAGACCAGGTCGAGCGTCAACGGCAATGTTGAGCGCTCTTGAGAAAATGTATCGAGCCAGATATACATCGTTCAATACGACAAACGCTACTCGCTGTAAACAGAAAGCGTTTCCTTATGAATGTAATTTACAGAAAGGGGGACGGCGTGGCCTAGTGGTTAAGTGGCACGGCTCACAACTTGAAGGTGTTGGGTTCGATCCCCATCACAGTACCGGCCGTTACGCCGAAAAGCAAACCCTTAGAAAATGCAGGAGGAAGCAGACCCTTACATAAAATGCTTGCTGAAGTCGGATGCACTGGGCCGACAGGCGCAAAATAAAAACCACAGTGCAACGTACATCGCCTTCGGGAATAGAGAAATACGGCGGAAGAAAAAGAAGAAAAAAAACTAATAAAAACAATTACAGAAAGTTATTTTGACCATACCACCCCCAACCAAATGTTTTTTAAAAACAAAAATGACGCACAACAGCATGTTGTCCTGTCATTGAACCCTCTGTGAGCACAGATACCATGCTGTGTACAGGCTGCGTACGGGCTTGTGATACATAGAGTTTGCTATCTAAAGTAAACATCAAGCTAGGTGTCGCTGTCATTTAATGACACCTCTAGAAACCACCAATCACAATTTCCAGCTATCCCATATTAGTTTGTGACCTACTTACTGCTTCCCTCGTGTGTGCGTATGGGTGTGTGTGTGTATACATACAAATATCTTTATGTCTCAATCCTTCGCCCTCTCCCTCCCTCCCTCCATCTCTCTCTCTCTCTCTCTCTCTCTCTCTCTCTCTCTCTCTCTAAGCGGCTGTGGATTGGTTGACCCAAACCATGTCAATAAGGTGCGACTGGGGTCTCACAAGCTTGGGATAATTGTTGGAGCAAAGACACATCAATGGAAGCACCATGGCGTAGCACAAATGTACACACACGCATGTACACAAAGGCTAATACGTCCTTGTATAACCTAAAAGAATGTCTGAGGTTGAAAGGAGTTGTTCCTTTGTCAATTAGCAAGGTAAATCTTTAATATAACAACAAAGGGACTAGTGGTCTCGAGGTAAGGTGTCCACCTCGGGTGACGGAGGTCGCGGGTTCGAATCACGGTGAAGACCAGCATTTATTTTTCACGTGGATATTCTGGTAAAAATTTCCTATGATCTCTGGGTAGTGAAATCGAACTTCAGTGTCGGGCACGTTAAAAATGCATTGCCAGTTGTAAATCGAGAAGAGTAGGCCTAACGGCCGATGCCCGAACAAAATTCAAGTTAAATGCCTACCCAAGTTATTTATACCTGTCCGCAGGTGGTTTGTTTAGAGCAGCTATAGATGGCGCCTAACAGGCTGCGGGTCTACTTAGTTCTAGTGTTCGAGTCTATCTTGTGTAGGCATGTATTCACGATTGTTTAGGATAGTTTTCTTTGATCATACTCAGTGTAGCAGTTCGCTTTTACAGCTTGTTGTAGTCGTGTCCAGTCGTGAGACTATTGGCTGCTGTTTTTATCTTTGGTTTCATTGTCCTCTTCCCATGGTATTGGGTATAGGGTGGGCTTCACCGGTGTTGTCTTCATGGGTAGGTCTGCTTGGTGTTGTCTTCATGGGTAGGTCTGCTTGGTGTTGTCTTCATGGGTAGGTCTGCTTGGTGCTGTCTTCATGGGTAGGTCTGCTTGGTGCTGTCTTCATGGGTAGGTCTGCTTGGTGTTGTCTTCATGGGTAGGTCTGCTTGGTGCTGTCTTCATGGGTAGGTCTGCTTGGTGCTGTCTTCATGGGTAGGTCTGCTTGGCGCTGTCTTCATGGGTAGGTCTGCTTGGTGCTGTCTTCATGTGTAGGTCTGCTTGGTGCTGTCTCCATGGGTAGGTCTGCTTGGTGCTGTCTTCATGGGTAGGTCTGCTTGGTGTTGTCTTCATGGGTAGGTCTGCTTGGTGCTGTCTTCATGGGTAGGTCTGCTTGGTGCTGTCTTCATGGGTAGGTCTGCTTGGCGCTGTCTTCATGGGTAGGTCTGCTTGGTGCTGTCTTCATGTGTAGGTCTGCTTGGTGCTGTCTTCATGGGTAGGTCTGCTTGGTGCTGTCTTCATAGGTAGGTCTGCTTGGTGCTGTCTTCATTGGTAGGTCTGCTTGGTGTTGTCTTCATGGGTAGGTCTGCTTGGTGCTGTCTTCATGGGTAGGTCTGCTTGGTGCTGTCTTCATGGGTAGGTCTGCTTGGTGCTGTCTTCATGGGTAGGTCTGCTTGGTGCTGTCTTCATGGGTAGGTCTGCTTGGTGCTGTCTTCATGGGTAGGTCTGCTTGGTGCTGTCTTCATGGGTAGGTCTGCTTGGTGCTGTCTTCATGGGTAGGTCTGCTTGGTGCTGTCTTCATGGGTAGGTCTGCTTGGTGCTGTCTTCATGGGTAGGTCTGCTTGGTGCTGTCTTCATGTGTAGGTCTGCTTGGTGCTGTCTTCATGGGTAGGTCTGCTTGGTGCTGTCTTCATGGGTAGGTCTGCTTGGTGCTGTCTTCATGGGTAGGTCTGCTTGGTGCTGTCTTCATGGGTAGGTCTGCTTGGTGCTGTCTTCATGGGTAGGTCTGCTTGGTGCTGTCTTCATGGGTAGGTCTGCTTGGTGCTGTCTTCATGGGTAGGTCTGCTTGGTGCTGTCTTCATGGGTAGGTCTGCTTGGTGCTGTCTTCATGGGTAGGTCTGCTTGGTGCTGTCTTCATGGGTAGGTCTGCTTGGTGCTGTCTTCATGGGTAGGTCTGCTTGGTGCTGTCTTCATGGGTAGGTCTGCTTGGTGCTGTCTTCATGGGTAGGTCTGCTTGGTGCTGTCTTCATGGGTAGGTCTGCTTGGTGCTGTCTTCATGGGTAGGTCTGCTTGGTGCTGTCTTCGAAGTCTCTTTCACTTAGAAAATCTGAGTTTCTATAACTGCATTTGCACAACAAATGCTGATTGACAGCTGTAAGGCCAGTTGTTGAGTAGTGATTTGCCTATCAGTAAGAATTATGCTCTCCTCGGATTTCAACATTTCTGTGTTGGTGGCTGTGACAGGACGTCCACAGCCCTGCTGACCAAGCAGGTCGGTATATACACTTCCTGATTCTTTGATTCTCTGAACCCAGCGACTAACTGTACCATTGTCACTACAAAACTTCCGTACACATCATATAGACGCTTGTTAATGTTTACAACCGTTTCCTTCTCTCTGCAACATGAAATTCTATCACAATTCGCTGTTTATAACGCGTTGCTAACATGCTCCATTTCAAAGGTTTAGTGCAGACGTATTATTTGGCCGATTGCGATGCAATTTGGTACACGCAATCAACACGTGCCATATTTGAAGTGTGCACAATTGCATGCTTCTGTTTTCATTATTAGCTGAGAAAACCAATGCTGTGCATTACTTTCTAAATCCACTCGTACATTATTGAACATGAAACAAGGACATTAAATTATACATTCAAGTGAATAATCAAATCAATGAAGATTAGATGGATCAGACATAGTATTGAAATAAAATATGAGGATAATATCACAAATGTGAACATAGAAAGTGACATCCAACATAATATGGGACCATTAAAAAAAAACTTTCGGACAGCTGTAAAAGTAGTAAAACTCCAATTACACAGTCGTGTTTCGAGATCAAATGTGTCGTCCCTAATTCTACTCAAGGACAGGGAAACGATGGACATATTCTGTTCGTGGGTGTGCGAGAAAACAATGATAGAGACAGCAACACTTACTTTGGGCATACAGAAGAGAAAACAGGCAATTAATAATACAGCGAGATGTCATGTCCCTACAGTGCTTCAATTAATAATACAGCGAGATGTCATGTCCCTACAGTGCTTCAATTAATAATACAGCGAGATGTCATGTGCATACAGTGCTTCAATTAATAATACAGCGAGATGTCATGTCCCTACAGTGCTTCAATTAATAATACAGCGAGATGTCATGTCCCTACAGTGCTTCAATTAATAATACAGCGAGATGTCATGTCCCTACAGTGCTTCAATTAATAATACAGCGAAATGTCATGTCCCTACAGTACCTCAATTATTTAAACAGCGAGATGTCATGTCCCTTGAAAAAAAAAATAAAAGTAACCTCACTGCCGTAAGGGTGTGAGATGTAGCGATCTCATATTTCAAAGGCTCGGCTATATGAGGGCGGGAGCCATCTCCTCTCCCTCGCCGCCTTTACTTCCCGGACTGAACTGGTACCCATTTAAGGCAGAGTCGACCCGGGACCCGTTGCGATCTGAAAAAACATTTCCTCCTGAACTGGGGAATCAACCCATGACCACTCAGATGCGAAACCAGTACGCTAACCACTCGCTACATGGCTTCATGCCCCTACACTACCTCAATTACTAAAACAGCGAGATGTCATGTCCCTACAGAACACTGGTAAAGTTCAAAACAAGGACAAATATCAGCTTTTACGGTTTGTGCGTATGCAAATTGACAAAAATTGACAGATAAAATTAAAATTCTTAGAATTAATGCAGTTGACAACATCTGTAACATGTTAAGAGAACCCTCACGCATGTACCTATACTTATGCAGCAGCATAGACACGGTGTACAAAAAAGAATATTATCTTAAAGATACAGAAAGTAGAGTGGCTTTCATCACATTATAAAAATCGTGAAATTCCAAAGAAAAGTCCGACATGAAGATAAACATGTTCAACTCGAATGTAACGTCAGTACTGCTATTCCACCATGAAGCTTGGGAAAATGTTTTTTTTTCAAATATCCATAAACAGATATTTGTGCAAAATACGAGTTTAGAATGTTACGATAATGTCAACATCATTGACCAGCTGGAATAATATAGTCAGACCTTAGTGAGACCTATTAATAGCTGTCCATCGTTGTCGATGAGGACCGCCGACATCATCCTTGTCACAGATTTCCCTGTTGGGTGTGGGTGCGCATGTGGCTGAACAGGCCAATGCGAGCACAAAAACATCTGCTACATATCGGGCACACGAGGCTTGTAGAAGGGGATGGTGTTCCCGCTGCTCGGGATTTCCGCGTCTCGCGTCTGTTCTGGGCTTTCACAACACGGTCATCTTCACCGGCAGCTACACCTGATTTGACTGCGCTTCTCCAGTCAGATCTGTTTTTCGCAAGACATTCCCAGGTATCGAAGTCTATCTGGCAACTTTTTAGTGAGTCCTTCAGACCGTCTTTAAAACGTTTCTTTGGGCGCCTCTCTCGCGCCATCCGTCTCTCAGCTCGCCGTAGAGAAGCGTCTTTGGGAGCCGCTCGTCTGACATACGGACGAGGTGTCCGGCCCATCCTAGTCGTGCTTTTTCTAGCAGTGCATGTATGCTGGGCATGTTAGCCCTCGAGAGAACCTCGATGTCAGTGACACGATCTTGCCATCGGATGTGGAATATTCGCCTCAGGCAACCTGTGTGGAAGTGGTTTAACCTCCTTGCATGTCCAGAGTATACAGTCCAGCTTTCGCAAGCGTATAGTAGGGTTGGAATGATGGTTGCACGGTAGACTTTCAATTTGGTCTTGACGCTGATGCCACGACGTGCCCAGACCATCGAGCGCATTCTATCAAAGGCTGTGCTGGCCTTTGCTATTCTGCTTGCCATCTCATCGTCTAGGCTGACAGATCTCGACAGCGTGCTGCCCAGATATGTGAATTTGTCTACGGGATTCAACGTCTGCCCGCTGACTGTAGTCTTTGGTTTTGTGTACGGCATGCCTGGTGCTGGTTGGTACATGACCTCTGTTTTTTTGGCATTTATGATCAGGCCAAAATATTCGCATGCGGCAGAGAACTGGTCCATTCCAACCTGCATGTTCAGTTCTGAGTTGCTCATTAGAGCACAGTCGTCAGCAAATACAAGTTCTCTGATTATGTCGCCAGCCACTTTGGTTTTGGCCTTCATTCTTCTGGAATTGAGTAACTTGCCATCTGTGCGGTACTTTATGGGTATTCCAAGCTCCAATGATCTGAAGGCGTCTGTCATCGTGGCCGCGAACATCATGCTGAACAAAGTCGGGGCGAGTACACATCCTTGTTTTACTCCGTTTGATACTAGAAACGTTTTAGAGATTGCACCGCTGTCCAGTACACGAGCACACATGCCTTCGTGTAGCTGTTTCACCATTGTTATGAACTTGTTGGGGCAGCCAAACTTAGACATTATCATACACAGCCCTCCTCTGTTTAATGTATCAAATGCCTTTGTCAAATCAATAAATATGGTGTACAAGACCTGATTTTGCTCTCGACACTTCTCTTGTACTTGGCGAGCGGCAAAAATAATGTCCACTGTTCCTCTTCCGGCTCTGAATCCACATTGGCTTTCTGGGAGGTGGTGGCTTTGTTCAAGGTGTTTGTTGAGCCTGTTTAGCAGTAAGCGCGCTAGGATCTTGCCTGCTACGGAGAGTAGCGATATTTCTCGATGATTGTCGCATTCCTGACGATTGCCTTTTCTTTTGTATATGGTAACGAAGAGCATGTGTGGTGCAGAATGTTGGACCGACCATCGACTTGTCATTGCCAAGCTAAACTTCAAGATCCAGCCCAAAATGCGCCCCCAGGAAAAGAAACCACCGAGGAGGCTAAATGTCTCTCAGTTGAAATACGAACCCACGAGAGGAGGCTTCCAGGAAGAGCTTGAGTGTAGACTGTCTGAGCTTCGTTTTGAAAAGAACGACATCGAAAAGAACTGGGCATCATTGAGAAACACACTCTACGATTGGCCCAATCATGCGCAAGCATAAGGACTGGTTTGATGAGAACGATCTAGAAATTCAGGGCCTTCTCGATGCAAAACATGAAGCGCACAGGGAATACCAGAGGGACACACCATCTCCGGCAGCAAAAGCTGCGTTCAATACTGCTCGCAAAGCTGTCCAGACCAGGCTTAGAGAGATGCAAGACTCCTGGCTCAGCAAAAGAGCTGACGAAATTGAGATGTTCGCCGAGCGTCATGACACCAAACGGTTTTACGAGGCACTGAAAGCTCTCTACGGCCCGCAGCCCTCTAGTAATACTCCAGTTCGCAGTGCGGATGGGGTACTGCTAACAGATAAGGTTCAGATTCTAGACAGATGGGCAGACCACTTCTGCAAAATACTAAACCACCCATCGTCCATAAATAAAGAGGCCATCCGGCGAATGCCGCAGGTGGAACTGAACCTGGCGTTGGATGAAGTCATTACTGAGGAGGAAGTCGACAGGGCAATCAGTTCACTATCTATAGGAAAAGCTCCAGGAGCTGATGCAATACCAGCAGAGGTATATAAGACAGCTGGCCCATCCCTCACCAGAAGGATCACTGAACTCTTCTGTCACATGTGGGCTGAAGGTAAAATTCCACAGGAGCTAAAGGACGCCTCAATCGTTCACGTGAGACCTAACATATAGAGAATGTGCCAGCATTGGATATGGAGTCTTTTGCGAAGAGAAGCAGAGGACATTGCAAGACATGTATTGTTATGGAACTCAACTGGTAAGAGGAGAAGAGGCAGACAAAAATGCACTTGTAGAACCGAACTTGAGTATAACATGAAGGAAGCAAGACTGTCGTGGCTTATGTTTGTGATGAGGGGAGAGAACCACCATACTTGAAAGTTATTGATTGAGGACCTATACTCTGTGGTAAACTGAAGGATTTTGATTGATTGATTGATTGACTGATTGAATTGAAGTGGAAAAAAAACCGCATAATTCAGTCACCAGAAGATAGTCCCATTAACTAGTCAATACCCTTGTGACCTTGGAATTCAGATCAAGGAACGCGTCCTTCAGAACTGCCCCTTCCCTAACGACTTTGGACCTCTGTGGACATTTGTTCTTGCAATGTAAAACTATAGAGAAAGTTTTATCTATAGAGAAAATTGTATGTATAGAGAAAGTCGTATGTATAGAGAAAGTTGTACATATAGAGAAAGTTGTATGTAAAGAGAAAGTTGTATGTATAGCGAAAGTTGTATGTATAAAGAAAGCTGTATGTATAGAGAAAGTAGTATGTAAAGAGAAATGTGTTGTGGCAGCGTAGACTTTTAAGTTGAGTAGTTTACTTATCTTAGAGTTATAACGTATATCTGCACAATGATACGACCTCAACACAGTGAAACACCGTATACACTATAGATGGCCATATAAAAAAATAATATCATTTATTAACAAGAATCATTGTTGCACAATTTAAATAAAGAAAAGAACTTCTAAACTAAATAACCATAATATATATTTTTAACTACCACATAAGATATACGCATTTGCTGTTGATATCACACCTGTAACTAACTATAAACCCAGGTTCTAAGTCTATTCCTGCAACAATAAAATTTCACAACCTCAAGAACTATTCTAGCCCACACTTAATGACTCCGGTTAGCTCGCCGTCCTCTACATGCACCATCAACACACAATCACAAACTCGTCTTCACGATCAGAACACGTACTCAGTCGATTTGTGCACTCACATATAATCAAATCACGTATAATCAGACGATCTGTGCATTCACATATAATCTGATCACGTATAATCAGGCGATCTGTGCATTCACATATAATCTGATCACGTATAATCAGACAGTTTGTGCATTCACATATAATCAGATCACGTATAATCAGGCGATCTGTGCATTCACATATAATCTGATCACGTATAATCAGACGATCTGTGCATTCACATATAATCAGAACACACATAGTTCCCAAGGTGTTCTGCACATACAACTTACATTCAGATCTTGTCCTTAGACGATCTGTACGCTCGTGTAACCATTCAGAACATACATCGTTTACAAGGTGTCCTGCACATACAACACACATTCAGATCTCTTACTTATCACAGGGTGTCCATCATAAGCAGCTATTGAGCGCGACTGGTCAAACTCGATGTGTATTGATGGTACAACCACCATGTAAACACTCTCACTTCCAGACTCCCTCCCAGTCTTCCTGACAGTTTCCCAGCCAGTCTGTCTAGTTGTTTTTGTTGCTTAGATGTTTGCCTCACTAGTTTCTACTGGTGGAGGCGCGCCCATTCCACCCCAGACCGTAGTCAATTGGGCGATATCAGGACGCATAAACCAGTGCTTGGATGCATATGTGCGTCTGTATGTACCTAGGCTAGGTTTGTGCGCCCTCAGAAGCTAGCCCAACCAAAGTGCAATGGAAGAGTCTCATCCTGAGGGCGCGTGTGAAAGTTGTGCAAGAGTGTGACTGTAGGACAGAGTGAAATGAAATAGAGTAAGGTGAGAAGAGAGAGAAGAAAGTCCCTTTTTCGAGTTTATCTCTGCAGTGTATTTTATAGTGTCAAGCAACAACATGGATGTATAATGGTCTTCTGTGGGCTGGCTGACCCAGCTATCACTCCAATTTGGAACCACCCCATTTAAAATGTTATTGGCTATCTATCCACGAGCCACTGTCATTCTAAAACTGGTAGCCCGTCATGTAAGTACCAAATTGTCAACAACCCCCATCCTTGACAAGTCTGATACCAGAGTGGTCATTTCTGACACCCACCCCTGTACCAGACTAAGTCTTCCCCCTAACGTGTTCCTAACCCCTCGTTTCCTTGCCGACCTTGTGTCCAAACTGTGCTTGACCCTGGCGTGAACTGCGTTCGTCCAAGGCATTCAGGCAACCTTTATTTCTTAGCGAATACAGTCGCCAGCTCCATCTCCCCTGCTCTAAACGTGCATGTTCCAGCTGGAACTGTCACATTTTATGTATATAGAAAGTTGTATGTATAGAGAAAGTGTGTGTGGTGTTGTTTTTTTCCTTCTTTTGCATACTATAGAATATATGTATGTGATGTTATGGCAGTGGGCAGAGAGTTCGTTACTGCAAATTATATAGTAGCTTTGCAGAGTAGCGCGTAAATATGAATATTTACAAATGGACAATTTTAAAAAGTTTGTACCGTAATTCTGACTGTATAGTATGTTGGATTTTTACTCTCATCGTTTCAGCTGAATTCCTTAGAAAGTTGAACTCAAATATATTACTCACAGTAATATTTGTTCTCCTTTCTGGGAAATATTCACTTATTTCATTCGTATATTATACTTGGGGTATCGTTTTTAGAGCTTATTTTAAACCCAGACCTCCACAGGAGGCTTTGGACTTCATAAATGACAGAGAGTGCAAGTCCATATGTTGGAGGGCGCTTACCCTAGTGCGATTAGATTCTACTGTAAGTTGTCTCTTACGACATGCTCTACAAGTGCCCTATTCTCTAATCTGTCGCACAAAAGGCCCTCACGGGGGTCAACTAGAGCAAGTCCAGTAAAATAAATGTTGAAGAACCTGTCCCACGCAATTAATATATTCCGGGAATAGTTTGACATTCTCAAAGTCTGGATTCTTATTCGCTGATAAGAGAAATATAAACATTCTTGACTTATGATACGAGCTATATAAATATTTATATAATAACGGCGAACATGTAATATCTGGAGCATTCTAATGTCATCTTGACGAAAGATATACAAATGTAGGAGCGCACTTTACATGTTAGAAAATACAACAAGGTACACATTACAATTACGATTATTATGCTGCCCGTGTCGATTCTATGATTGTTGAGCTCAACATTGAAGGTCATTTAATGTAGCTAAGGAGGATTGTGCTTGGAACTGGCAGTACCATTATATAAAACACATACAGGGGTTCTTCTTTTTTTTCCTCCTCTTCTCCTTCTTCTTCTTCTCGTTTGCCACTTTAAAAAAAAAATAACGTCTGTACGTGAAGGCCAATTTTCTGGATAACGTTGCTGTAGTGAAGAGCTCTCCAAGACTTACAACAGTTTGTGCGGATGTTCATCTCCGTGGACCAGTGCTCCTTACGCAATTAGGTAAGCATATAACAGTTCAACTATCTGTGCTACCTGCCCACACAAACGCATGGGTGATGGATCAAATAATGGCTTGTGTAAGGGGTCATTCAATTTCTGTTATGTTCCGTTCTGATGCGGGACACTTGCTCCGTTCGATCAAGGCAGTGATAGGTGTCTCATTTGATCGAATATCCTTAAGGCACCTGCTTGGTTTGGAGCTTTTCTGCAATATGGCGAGCTCTATATGTCGCCCTATTCTTTTCTATCTATCTATCTATCTATCTATCTATCTATCTATCTATCTATCTATCTATCTATCCATCCATCCATCCATCCATCCATCCATCCATCCATCCATCCATCCATCCATCTATCTATCTATCTATCTATAAATATATGTATATATATATGTCTGCCTGTATGTCTATCTATCTAAGTAATCTGTCTGTTTGTCTGTCTATCTATCTATATGTGCTGGATACGCCGTGCATTGCTATACTTAATACCGAATCATTATGGGACATGTCCTTTGCAGAACGTCGTTCTCATCTCAGCCGCTCTGTCAAACTCTCCGTCCTTGGCCAGTTCTCCTGTTTCTGGCATTGTCATCCTCAGAACTTCTTTGATGTCGTATTGTGTCCATCTTCTCTTTGATCTGTTTATGCCTGTGTTTCTAGTTACTATACCCTCCAGTATCGTATCTGTTCTGAATCGTAGCGGCATCTCATGTGCTCAATATATTTTATTTTCCTAGACGTAATCCTGTTTTTTTTTCTTCTATACCCAGCTCGTAAAGGACGTCTGATTTCTTCTGTTTCGATATCCATGGTATTCTCAGAACTATCCTTCAGCACTTTAACTAGAAAAATGAGAATATACGTCATTCCGGTCACATGACGAACTTTTTATTGTAGTTGTGATATATATATAATGATATATCTATAATGATATATCTATAATCTCTAAACTGTTTCGATCTTCTTAATTAGTTTCGTATGTGCTATCGATTCCTTTTTGTCACAACAAATACTGTCATTTTGGTTTTAGTGCCTACTGAAAAAGTAGTCAATATGTGTTTTTGTCAGTATCTTTTTTTTTTTTCGTTTGCCTTATTTACTCTAATCCCTAAGGCGGTGTGCGTTGCACTGTGGATTTTATTTTGCGCCTGTCCGCCCAGTGCATCCGACTTCAGCATGCATTTTATGTAAGGGTCTGCTTCCTCCTGTCATTATCTTTTTTTTTGTCAGTATCTATAAACATATTTCATATATATATATATATTTATATATATTCAAAGAGACATGTGTTTCAAACTTTTGTTTTAGCCCGGAGCTTAGTTAATGATGAACTCTCAATTTTAACTAAATGCGCTTAAAGCAAGTGTCACACAGTCTCTGATATCAGCAATATAGCTAATGATCTCCTCACATCTGAATGTTTATACAAACAGGAGAGCGGCCAGGGTTCAACTCTCTAGGTCTCTAAAACTGCAACACTTTGGGTTGAGGAGTCCTTATGTGGTAATTCATCCAGTAGACGCATAACCAATAGTATGGTGACAATCAAAGGCTAACTCTAACAGACACTCTTATAGAAAGCAGATGTTCCGAGCCGAACTAACAGATGTTCCGAGCCGAACTAACAGATGTTCCGAGCCGAACTAACAGATGTTCCGAGCCGAACTTACAGATGTTCCGAGCCGAACTAACAGATGTTCCGAGCCGAACTAACAGATGTTCCGAGCGAACTAACAGATGTTCCGAGCCGAGCTAACAGATGTTCCGAGCCGAACTAACAGATGTTCCGAGCCGAACTAACAGATGTTCCGAGCCGAGCTAACAGATGTTCCTAGCGAACTAACAGATGTTCCGAGCCGAAATAACAGATGTTCCGAGCCGAACTAACAGATGTTCCGAGCCGAACTAACAGATGTTCCGAGCATAACTAACAAATGTTCGGAGCCGAACTAACAGATGTTCCGAGCCGAATTAAAACCTGTAGCACTCCAATGTCCGATCCCTTTGGACCAGCTCGGCCTACAAAAACGGTGTGCGGAAAAAAATTATTTTTTTTTGAACGGAGTCACTCCTGACAGCCATTTTTTACTGCTGACTACGCCCTCCATATATACACGATATTTTGCCGGTTAAAGTATCGTATGTGCGATTACAAATGGCTTTTGAACAGTTTTAATTTTGTATACGCCGTTTGGAGCAACCCGACTTTTTGCGAAAGGGGAAGTAGGTTGTTGAGAAAGATTTTTATCGCGTAGATCTGTTTATTTTGTTTGTTTAAATGAAAGAACTACGTTTGAATTGGAAACTAACAGTTGTGGCGATATTGTAAACACAGTATCGATACGTTGTTGTGGTTTCCATGGTTTTCTATCGAAGCGACTAGGCCTAGTGGTCGAGTCCAAACTTTTTCCGAGATTTTCATAAATTTTCAACTTCATCTTTTTAAATCTCAAAAACTAACAAACACACAACAAAAACAATAACACCCACATGTTCGTTATGCTATTGTGTATCTACACGCCAGAAAATCATATTTATTGACAAACAAATATAAAAGTTACAAATTTTGAAAGACGACTACCACGGCGACTAATTAAGAAAATTAATTAGGTCAAATTTTTTTCAAAAATATATTGGAGTGCGTAAGGTTAACAGATTTTCCGAGCCGAACTAACAGATGTTCTCTGAGCCGAGCTGCCCAGAATTCCGAGTCGAGCTGCCCAAATATACCGATTCGAACTATCCCTATGTACCGAGCCGAGCTGCCAAGATCTAGCAATCAAATGTCAAGTGCGACAACATGTATCTTATATATATACGGCGTGGCCTAGTGGTTAAGTGGCACGGCTCACAACCAGAAGGTGCTGGGTTCGATCCCCATCACAGCACCGGCCGTTACCCCGGGGAAGCAAACCCTTAGAAAATGCAGGAGGAAGCAGACCCTTACATAAAATGCGTGCTGAAGTCGGATGCACTGGGCCGACAGGCGCAAAATAAAAACCACAGTGCAACGCACACCGCCTTGGGGAATAGAGAAATAAGGCAAACGCAAAAACAAAACAAAAAATAAAAAGTAAAAAAATTGCAATAAAGCAAACTAAAAACGTTTAGTTCTGATTCCGACAAAAACGAGCGAAGAAAACGGAGAAGAAGATTCAGGGATCTATAAAGAGAATTACTCCTTTTCCCCAGAGATATTTTGTAGCAGAAGCAAAGTCGGTATCCACTCATTTCCATTAACAAACCAAAGTGGTTTGTCTCCTTGTAACCTGTACATGGATCTACAGAACTGGTTCTGAGCAGATCTGAGGTTATCTACTTCCTTATAGCCCCTGTGATGTCAAGTGTTTTGTATTTATTCATTTCTTGTTTATTATGTGTGTGACCTGAGCTAGCTCTAGACGCTAGACAAGATTTGTGCAGCACATCTATCACAGAACGCGAGACTGCCAGATTCTTCATTTCGACAGTTCTTGTACCTAAGAAGGGAAACACGACCGCATGACTGTGTCAGATGTTTTCACTGCGTGTCAAGGTCACTGGAGTATACACCTCAGGAGTAGGTCAGAGTAGACGCATACACGTGATTTGTGACCATGACGAGAGTATGGAAGTCTGCAGATAGGTTTAGCTTCAGTCAAGTTTGACTATTTCTAACCGAGCTAGGTCAGAGCGAAGAAGATCGTAGTTTCAGTGGCTTGTAAGCGTGGAGAAGGGGGGGGGGGGTGAGAACTATAAAGAATAAGTCATAACAGAGGGGGAAAGAGAGGGGATGAGAGGGGCTGAGAGAGGAGAGAGAACGGGAGGGACTGAAGAGGAGAAGAGGGATGGGAGGGAGGGAGTGGAAAAGGGGAAGAGAGAAGGGGAAGAGAGTTTGAAGTAATGAGAGAAGAGGGATAGGGGGAGTGAGAAGAGACAGGGGAAAGAGAGGGGAGGTGAGAACGATACAGAAAAAGTAATAAAAGAGGGGGAGATAGGTGGGAGTGAGAGAGGGGAGAGGGAGAAAGAGGGGGAGAGAGGGGAATGATAGGGAAGAAGTGAGAAGGAGGATATAGGAAGAAAGAAGGAGAGAGAAAGACGAGGAGGGAAAGAGAGAGGGGGGAGAGAACAATGAAACAGACACCAGGGGTAATATGACAGACAGGGCCAAGTACCGAAACAACATCCCGCGGGGATGGTCTAGCAGGCAAACGACTAATAGACATTATTTGGAAAGCCATACGTAAATCATTATTAGCATTTGTGTATTAGATACCGGGTCACATTCTGTAGTGTTGTTTACTAGCACATGCTAGCCGCCATGTTGGTATTGATTGGGGTCCTGTATTGAGATGCTGAGCAGCACATGAGCTGCAGTGGTCAGCGACCCATAGCTGACTATTAGCGTCAGGGCCAGCGAACCAGAGCTGCCAAGACCCTTCTACACCTCCACGCGGTGATCCTGGATAACAGGCTGCATCAGGGCAGACTGGCTAAGGAGAAGGGGTCGAAGAGGGAATGCTAACCCAGTACTAAAAAAATGCTTGCTGAAGTCGGATGTGCTGGACCGAAAGGTGCAAATATCGCAGCCAAGCTGTAAACTACGACACAACGCATTCCGTTATCTACTACATTCTGCTACTTAAGCCCTTTCAGGGTGTGGTAGCTGGAGATTAAGAACGAACGAAGAAGAAGAAGAAGAAGAATTAAGTGTAAATGAGATCCTGTTTTGAGTTGTAAAAGGTGGCCTGTATCGAACTGTAAAAGGGGCCTATATCGAACTGTAAAAGGGGCCTGTATCGAACTGTAAAAGGGGCCTGTATCGAACTGTAAAAGGGGCCTGTATCGAACTGTAAAAGGGGCCTGTATCGAACTGTAAAAGGGGCCTGTATCGAACTGTAAAAGGGGCCTGTATCGAACTGTAAAAGGGGCCTGTATCGAACTGTAAAAGGGGCCTGTATCGAACTGTAAAAGGGGCCTGTATCGAACTGTAAAAGGGGCCTGTATCGAACTATAAAAGGGGACTTTATCGAACTGTAAAAGCGGGTATGAAATGAGTGGTAAATGGGTCCTTTTTGAGCTGAAAAAGCGGGGTCTGTATTAAGTGGTGATGAGGGTTCTTTATTCGGCTATACAAGAGGGCATATATTAAGCTAAATGGGCCCGAATTGAGTGATAATTGGGTTCTATATTGAGCTGTAAAAGGGGAACCTATATTGTGGCGTACGGAATATTTACACATTATCCTAAATTATCGCGTCGCAAAATCCAGGAGAAATGCAGAGAACAAGACCAGCCTGTCTTTATGATGTTTCTAGACCTGTTCGATCCTTCGACTTGGTTAGTAGAAATGGTCTATTCGAACTCCTCGAGAAGATCGGCTGTCACACCAACAATGCGTTGCATGATAATTTCATTTCATACTGATATGAAGGGCTCAGTTCTATACAATGGATTAACTTCAAACTCTTTTTCCATTAAGACTGGAGTGAGGCAGGGATGTGTGCTCGCGCGACCCTCTTTGGGATCTTCTTCTCCACGCTCCTATCCTACGCTTATGGCACACCTGTGGACGGTGTCTATCTGCACACCAGGTCAGATGGGCGGATGTTTAACCTGTCCCGACTGCGTGCGAGGACTAAAGTGAGGACTGTGCTCATTATGGAGATGCTATTTGCGGATGATGCAGTTCTAGTGACCAATAGTGAGAAGGCCTTGCATAGACTGGGAGATAGATTCGCCGAGGAGGGCAAGCAGTTTGGTCTCACCATAAGTCTGGAAAAGACAAAGGTCTGCGCACAGGGCATTACCACTACGCCCTCAATAAAGATGATTGGCGTCACTCTGGAGATAGTCAACAGTTTCACTTATCTGGGGTCTGCCACCAGCAACACTCTCTCGCTCGAGAAGGAGATAGACAGTAGGCTTGGCAGGGCAAGTACCGTCATGCCTCACCTGACGAGAGAGTCTGGGAGAACGCTGCACTGTCTCACTACGCTAAGGTCCAGGTCTATCAGACCCGCATTCTTGGCGCTCTCATGTATAGAAGCGAGACTTGCAGCACTTACACTTAATAGAAACGACGGCTGAACACCTTTCACGTGAGGTGTCTACGTCGTATATTAGGATTTGGGTGGCAAGCGAGAGTGTCACATAATGCGGTTTTACAGAGAGCAAACACTCACAGCATGTACTCGATGTTGAGCTAGCGACGTCTGCAGGTCGTTGGGGCATGCTTATCGCATGGAAGACGAGAGGCTGCCAAAGGATATCCTTAACGGACAGCTAGCCATTGGTGTTAGAAGAATGGGCCGTCCCACACTGTGATTCAAGAGCGTATGCAAGAGGGACATGAAGTCGTGCAACATCCCATCCGAGGGCTGGGAAGACATTGCTCAGGATGGAGCTATCTGGAGATAGTCAGTTGGAGGGGGGTGGGGGGCATAGTGGCTGCAGACGTTGGTAGAAGTCTTCTAGCTACAGAGAAAAGAGAAAGACTGAAGAGATCAAGGAACAGCCAGGCAAGCCAGCCTCTTCAGTATGGTTGCACGATCTGTGGCAGGGAATGTTACTCGCGGATCGGCCTTTACAACCATTTCACACAGTGTCGAAATACAGGAGACAGAACTGGACAAAACTTACAGGACGCCACGCACATAGTCTATATAGACTGAGACGCCTATGAATGAATCCTAAATGAGTGCCACAAAAGATGACTAAACAGGGTTTAGAGTGAATCTGGCAACCCCAACACGTAAAACAAATGCTACAGAAATGTTCACTGTAAGAGCACGTGTTCATTAACCGTAGCTCAGGCTCATATAAGCTGGCCAACTGCAGTGATAACAGCATGCATCTATTGTAGCGAAACAAGGAACTACATCGCACATTCTCAGCATCATTCCAACATCAATGATTATCGGACTATAACTGTACTCCAATACCGGTAGCCATTAATTATATTACTATAACCTTACTCAAATACTGATACCCAATCAGGTAGATCAGAGATTGATGCCAGGTTATGCTTTCGTTGTACTAATATTTCGTGTCAGTCCTTATTATATGTTGTCCCGTGTCTTCCCTGGTTTGTCTTTCGGACTCGCATCTGATTCTTAGTAGTAAGTATGTGGGTGGTTTCCTTCTACTATGTCTGTGAAAAGTGTAGCTCTGGGGTGTCCAGTGTTCATGCTTTTCCCTGCTGACAATTAGCATAACCAGCAATACATGACATGGACCCTGCCTTAGGAAGGGCTGGTTACAGTTCTTTCTGTCGTTGTGTGAGGTCTTGCTACTGGACGCCTCCCACCCCCACCTCTAGAAGGCATGATAACAGGGAGAGTATATACCTTTAAGGGCCAACACGATCACGGAGACTGCCGTCAGGATTGATACATTCACTCTACTGCCGATCATGTCTGTTTTATTCTTCTTGCCCGTCTTCCCAAAACAGTCTACGTGCCTCTACTTCTCCATTGTACCTCCTCCTCTTTCAGGCACAACATACTGATCAGACATGTTAGTCAGGGTCAGACACAACATACTGATCAGACATGTTAGTCAGGATCAAACACAACACACTGATCAGACATGTTAGTCAGAGTCAGACACAACACACTGATCAGACATGTTAGTCAGGGTCAGTCAAAATATACTGATCAGACATGTTAGTCAGTGTCAGACACAACACACTGATCAGACATGTTAGTCAGGGTTAGACACAACACACTGATCAGACATGTTAGTCAGGGTTAGACACAACATACTGATCAGACATGTTAGTCAGAGTCAGACACAACATACTGATCAGACATGTTAGTCAGAGTCAGACACAACACACTGATCAGACATGTGAGTCAGGGTCAGGCACAACCTACTGGCTGAGACAACATCAACAAAACCAACAACATCAAACACATCAACAACACCAACAACAACAACAACAACATACGGCGAGGTGTAGAATCAGGTTTTTTAAAATCGTTTGACTTATTGTCTTACATAATGAGGCAGTCGGCACCATGCACAACTCTCCTTAATTGCCTCATACGTCATACTTGGCAGGTTGCAGTGTTACTATTTGTCGCTGTCCTTGTAAGCCCAGGTAACAAACAGGCGTATCTGGCACATGTCAGCTCCTAGACGAGTTACAGTTTCTATCTGTCATCACTCTCTGGCTTCAACTTGTAAACTACATTACTCCCTCAGTATACACATCATTCTTTCCCTTCTCTCACTCACACACACTTTCTCTCCCATCTCTCCTATAACTATCTTTCCTGTCTCTCTCTCTCACTCTGCCTCTCTCTCTCTCTTTCTCTCTCTCTTCAATTCCACCGCTATCTTACTCAAAGTTTACATTTTATTATTTACTACATCGTTATGTAGCATCCCACATACTCACTCTCTCCCCTCGCTGTCTCTCACATGCCACCCCTTCCGTACTTACTACATCGTTATGTAGCACCCCACATACTCACTCTCTCCCCTCACTGCCTCTCACATGCCACCCCCCACCCTACCCTACTTACTACATCGTTATGTAGCACCCCACATACTCACTCTCTCCCCTCGCTGCCTCTCACATGCCATAAACCCCCCCCCCCCCCTCTTCCCTACTTACTACATCGTTATGTAGCACCCCACATATTCACTCCTGTAGAATCGCACACACGCACACTCTACCCATTACCCCGACACCACCACCCCCTCCCGCCCCGCCCTCCACCCCACCATCTCATTTACGACATCACTAAGTTAAATCCCACACATTATCTCTCTCTCTCTCTCTCTCTCCTAGCTCTCTCTCCCACACCCCTAGCCATCCCCCTCCATTCCCACTTACTACATCGCTATGTAGAATCCAGGGCACTCAGTCCTTGATCCTGTATTCTTGTACGCATCTGGGCGTATATGTGTTTTCTTCAAATGGGCACGCTCTGTTCAGTAGTAGAAAGTGTCCGTATGGCTATATTAGCTTTACAGCGTTTGTTTGGTGGGTATTTATCTGTTAGTTTAGGATAGTCAACAAGTTCCTGCCACTTGGTGTTGGTTGTTGCTTCCTCTGTTCTCTGGCATGATCTGGGTTCTCTTGTATAGTGTGCTTGTGCTTTCTGTATCGTGGCTTCTGTGTGTATTACTTCTACATTTTGGCTGGTTATGTCATGAGTGGATAGCAGACATAGAGGCACTAAACCTTCAGTGGATCGATCATCCATTGTCCTGGTTATGTCGGTGTGTGTGGCATTGAAAGAGCTCACATGCAGGTCTCGAAGGCATATCAGTAAAGTCAGGACAGGACAGGACAGGACACTGCAATCAGTGTATCGGCAGCCCAAAGACTACAGTCATGTGGGTCCAGCATGGAGGAGCACATGAGAGGACCGAGCGTGTACAATCAGCGACTTACGGGAACCATAACTGTCCACACTTTTTTTTTAGTCAATTGTTTCCTATGGGTCTGCCCTGCGTATAGTGATGTATATTCACAAAAGAACAGATCAGAACTTACATACTAATATTCGTTCACAAAGCACACTTGAAAACAGATAACAATTAACATCAACCAATAAAGTCAGATTAATGCGTTTAAAATACAAAATCTTGGAAAATCAAGTCTTGTATTTTCAGATCTCATTAGTCTCCAAAATGTTACAAGAAGTGTCCGGAAGGGTATACAAAGGTCAACATTAAATAACCCTGTCTTTATTTATCTATCTAAAAGAAAGATATACTTATATTTATGTATATCAATTGCATAACTTCACACAAAATAGCATTATTTGTCCGTGCATTCCAGTAACAAAGCGATTAGTCACTAGCTGACAAGGGAACGTTTGACAGTCGTGTTGCGTTTCAGTCCAGTCAGTTACAAGTAGACACTTGTATGTTTAGAGTTGAGAAAGTCGTTGCAACAAGAAAAGAACTGATAATCATACCTCCCGAAAGCTGAGACCTCGTACAGTAAAGACTCTAACATATTTCATCCCCCACAGCAGTAACATCAATGAAACTACCTTTACCGATGATCTGGTTATTTTTGCACAATCATCTAACACTTCCTCCCCCACAGCAGCAACATCAATGAAACTACCTTTACCGATGATCTGGTTATTTTCGCACAATCATCTAACACTTCCTCCCCCACAGCAGTAACATCAATGAAACTACCTTTACCGATGATCTGGTTATTTTCGCACAATCATCTAACACTTCCTCCCCCATAGCAGTAACAGCAATGAGACTACCTTTACCGATGATCTGGTTATTTTCGCACAATCATCTAACACTTCCTCCCCCACAGTAGTAACATCAATGAAACTACCTTTACCGATGATCTGGTTATTTTCGCACAATCATCTAACACTTCCTCCCCCACAGTAGTAACATCAATGCAACTACCTTTACCGATGATCTGGTTATTTTCGCACAATCATCTAACACTTCCTCCCCCACAGTAGTAACATCAATGCAACTACGTTACCGATGTTTTGATTATTATCTCCATAACCTATTTATAGAATAAAATATCTCCAAGATTGTGAGGGTAAAGGAATCTGGTTGCACATTTGGGAATATGTTGTTACGTCCATATTGTTCTTTGACCAACGTGCAACATTCGCCTCTCAAATCATCAAGGAAACGGCTGACGATCGACTACCACGACCCCTGGTCTCACAGATTGAGGAATGTCTGCATCTTGAGCTACTTCCAGTCGTCTTGATTGTATGTCCTGCCACTGGTTCCTGGGTAACTGAGATAGTGAGATTGATGTCTAGTTCTTTCTGACTATAATTATAACCCAATTAACAGCGAGGCGATAAGCAAATTACTTACTTACTTGCCGTTGTTAAAAAAAAAATATGAGTCTTACACCATGTTCTCAATATGCCACACTGGGGGGACATTTGGATCTTCTTCTATTTTTAGGGCGATATAGACAGAATAATCCTAACCGTCTCTCCTACACAGAGTTGCTCTGGTACATATTGTTTTAGGCTGGATCTACCACGGAAACGTTAACGATCGAAAAAAAATACTCCGAATCAACTGGAAACTGAACCTAGATCGCTCGACAGGGTAGCCAAGTACACTAATCACTGTGATACAGCAGCTATATTAGAGTACAAGAAACATACCACAAAAACATATGATTTTAATAGAAAAGCCAGAAAAAAATTTAGTTTTATGTTGTTATTTCATTATGTACTGAACCTGGACATGATGTGTTGTGCCTGGCTCCTGTTGAGACAAGCGTTCAATAAATATATGTGCATGTTTGCGTGTTTCGACATAACTCAATATAATCTGATACACTCCAGCTGCTTCGTTTCTTCTAAAACAGATCCAGTTTTTTGTCTGCACGCACATATGTTCTAGTTGTCCTCTAAACTTATCAATCTCAGACTACACCAGATGTCACCACCCAACGACGTATTATTTTCCTTGTTTGTCTGTTAAGAAAAATAGGAAGATACTTGGGAGAATTATGTCATTTTGATCGTGTTGTCCAGTTTGTGTCCAGTATTAAGGTCATCGTGGACAGCTGTGTCAGTTTTGAGAATAGAAGATGTCAGTACCAGGGTGATAACGTGCAAGTTTCCTGACGTCATACCGTTTTCATGAACGTGTCCCATCTAGTACCCTATTCCTAATTATATTTGTTATTATTGTATTATAGTTATTGCCCCTCGCAAGCGATGATGACCACAACATCAGACGGTGTTGTCTTAATAATGTGATGTACGCTGTCTTTAGATTATAGTAAGGAAGAATTACCTTGGATCAGTGGCAAGACTATTGGTTGAGACGACTGCAGGTAACTCGAGATGCAAGCACTCTGGTCTCAATTTCTGGTATGTGTTTGAGCTATACGGTTACTGCTTCGTTGATGGTTACAAAAGAAATCAGTTTAAATATCCTATTCAAAGTTACAGTAAGCCCTTGATATCAGTCGGATTCATCTCCGCCATTACGAGTATCCGTTGTCTACTATTTAATACAATTACTCGTATGTTCAAATTGGTCAATGAGATTCTCATTTCCGTCATGTTCTCGTGCGCAATGAACGTTGGGTCAGGTTTAGTTGTAAGCGGCAGGCATACACCTTCCGTTAGTTGTAAGCGGCAGGCATTCACCTTCCGTTTGTTGTAAGCGGCAGGCATACAACTTCCGTCTCTGTCAGATACAATTGATCATTTCCTAACTTGTATTATAAAACTCTTTAAGAGCGATGGGACAGAAAGACGAAGTTTAAGGAGAAGAAATAAGTGTTGATACAGTGTGAACATTGTTGAATTAATCGTCACCGGTGTTTTCCGTGGGCGTGGGCAAGTGGTTAAGTGACACGGCTCACAACAGAAGGTGCTGGGTACACTCCTCAACACAGCACCGTCCGTTACCCCGGGGAAGCAAATCCTTAGAAAATGCAGGAAGAAGCCGACCCTTGCAAAAATACATGCTGAAGTAAATAAAAACCACAATGCAACTCACACCGCCTTGGAGATGAGAGAAATAAGGCGAACGCAAAAAAAAACAAATCCGAAAAGTCAGGCAAGTGCTCAACTATAAGAGTTCCCAGAAGTCAATTATAATTATAACATTCTTTTATATGGTGTCATATCCGTTGATTCATAATCCGTCACACTTTTTAGGAATCAGTTAATGAAGGACATCAAGATTGGACAAGAAGATAGAACCATAACCAACGCACAAGGCCAAAAATCACACAATAAAAGACACATTGAGAAGCGAAGAAACTCTACACAAAGACAGAACAAATTCATACATCGCATATAATTGACATAGGGAGAATTAATCGGTGTTAATACGACAAGGGTGACTTAAAACCTACCTGCTGCATGAGCAGATAACACCAGACAGCAGAGCTTTAGAACGTGAACAGACATGAAGAAAAAGTGTGGACTAACAGTGGAATTGAAATATTACAGATGCATGGATTGAAAACATAAACGGCCCGGTTAATAGAACATAAAGACAGATTGAACCTCTCTCTATGGTTTAAAGAGATAAATGGACAGGAGAGATGAGAAAATGAAGGGCAACTTTACTATTCTAAAGCTAATTCGTGGACAGGTTTGACGACTCAAATGATAACTGCGATACTTTCACTGATCACGTGATTAGTGTTACGTTCTCGCTGGATAGCCAATAAATTTAGGTAAAGGTCACGTGCATGTGGAGAAAATAGCAACAATCAATTCTGGGTCCCTGTTTGTTTTTTCTTTCTTGTTCTTTTCCAGTGCATTGTGTGTAGTGAAGTCCTTAGTGTCAGGTTCAGAAGCAACCTACCGAACAAGAGGTCCATCTGACGGTCATCTATGCACTTGAAAACAGGCTGTCGTACATCTGTAAACAAGGTGGAGGATAGACATTGTGATCTCTGGAGTGGTGAAGGATGGTACTGACCAGACCAACTTACTTAAGTACAGTTCGAGATATAAGAAGAGCTACCTCAACCAGCTACAAGAGAAACATTATCGGAAGTGAAGGCATTACTACAGTAGTCTCCTACACGAAGACTGAGCCACCAAAAGCAAGCTAAGTAGTTTTACAATTATGGTTTATACAGCAGTTTATTTAACAGGATCATGTAGCTAGCTTCAAACTAAACTTTTTAGGGGGCTGAAACACTGTAACACTGAAACACTGTAATACCGAAACACTGTAACACGAAAACACTGAAACACTAACACTGAAACACTATAACACTGTAACACTGAACGAGCTGACAGGAGCCAGCGACTCATAGCTGGCTGCCTGCATCAGGGTCAGTGAACCACAACTAACCAAGACTCTACTCGGCCTTTGAAACAGACTGCACTCGTGCAACACGTACTATATTCACTATTCTACTCTGCTCTTGGTGGGTAGAGAGGTCTAGGCTAGACGTCCCGCTCGTTAAAGGAAAGGGAAGCGTCTGCTATAGCCTCTCCTTTCCAGGTGTATAGATCGCCGCTGGATTCACTGTTCGGCTTGCCGTTCAGAAGTCTCCATGCCAAAGGCCATTCCTACATTATTGTGTCCCTAACAGCACCTTCATGTGAGGGGGTGGGGTGGGGGTGGGGGGCTGTTTCTTACAGAGCAAGTTGTGGGGCGCGACCGAGTACCCGGTGGCATAACTGGGTGGGCAGATTGGGCTTATCAGCCTCTGACTCTAAACCCGGGTAGACGAAGCTCGTTAGCCTGTTCAGGCAGTTCGCATAAGAGAGGGGGAACTTTGATTTTAAGCCCACAAGTCGCAGGGAGTGCTGGCTAGTCTTGGGAGAGTATCATCGGATGTCTCGAGTAACTAGCATCTGCGGGCAACGACTCCACTGCTGTGTGGAAACCTTGGGAGGGAGTAGAGTTACGGGAGTAAACCCAGACAGAGGATTATTAAGATATTATGCGGCAGTTGACGGCAACCATTGTGAAAGGGACAATAGTTGACACGTGAAAGTTTCATCATTTAGTCGTCGGTCTTTCAAGGGGGTTTTCCTATGATTCCGAAGGCATTATCTGTCAGTCTAACGGTTTAGTTTTCAAATGCGGTCACCTGACTTATTACATTTTTCTACTGTATGACTGAACAAAGAATCCGTATCTTCTTATTAGAAGGCTTTAGTACTGTATTAAAAATGAGAAGAAAAAAAGTTACAATCCACCTTACCTATGCGCCACTCTTTGCCCAAGGAGAGCAAAGTCTCTTGTTCATCTTACCTGTGCGCCACACTTTGCGCAAGAAGAGCAGAGTCAAGGTTATCGAGTACGTCTATTCTCTGTGTGCATAAATAAACAACCGGCAGCCTGCAGGAAGGAGAGCATGAAATAACAGACACTGGCGTGTGTCAGAATGGTACGCCAAGCCGGAAGAATAATCTTGTATATTTGTGCATTTGTCTTTGTTCGTGTCTGTCACTGATGTTAAGACTGTTGGTATAAATATACTGCTGATCAGTTTGAGGTATTGGTTTGATCTCTTTGTCCCTCCTTTATGTCCGATGTTAATTGGTTCCAAATTTCACATTTTTCTTCCGGGATCAAGATGTTGAGCGGTGCATGAGCTGCAGAGGTCAGCGAGCCATGGCTAACTGCTAGCATCAGGGCCAGCGAACCAGAACTGCTAAGACCCTTCTACGCCTCCACGCGGTGATCCTGGATTACAGGGTGCAACAGAGCAGACTGGCTAAGGGGAAGGGATCGAAGAGGGACGACTAACCCGGTACTCAGACTTGCTTAGGAGAAGGGATCGAAGAGGGAAGGCTAACCCGGTACTCAGACTGGCTAAGGGAAAGGGATCGAAGACTGAATACTAACCGGGTTCAAACAAAATGTCATGTTGAAGTCGGATGTGTTGGATCGAAAGGTGCAAATATCGCAGTCTAACTGTTTCTACAACACAACGCATTCCGTTCTTCGGACTACATCCTGCTACTTGTAAGGAATAACGGGACTTTGCTGCGGGCGATTGAGAACGAACGAAAAAGAAATAGAATTTATCAGATCAAAACAAACTATTCGTTTGTTTCATGTAACATATTAACTAATGTACTAATTCGTCAATCCAATGCGAAGCCACCGCTGGGTCTGGTCCCTTTTAAAGAAAGCATATTTTCAAACATTAGCCTTCATTGATCTAGTCGTTCCAGTATAGGTTTTGACTGCTTCTAGTTTTGACTGCTTCTGGTACGTTTACATGAAGCCTGTATCCACGTTTTTTGTAGTAGCTGATTATAATGGCATTATTTGTTTACGTGACGAGGTTGCTAGCCCCACGCACAAGCATCCTAGTCGGCTGTTACGACAAGCTGGAAGATCACTTCTGCCCTATTATTTTCATCCTCGCTACCGTTAGGGTTGAGGAACATACTAGAAGTATTATTCTAGAGCTTTCTTTTAAATCAGGATGTTTATTCGCCATACTTTGAACTGTATTCATTGCGATGTGTGAAAATCAACAAGTTGCAGATTCTAATATCATCGAGCTTGTTTTTTTTTTTGGTGGGATTTTTTCGTTCGCGGTGTTCTCTAAGGTGGATTGTGTTATACTAGTCTTTTTTCACAGTAAGACCATACACATCCGACATTTAATCTTTTTATGAGTTTAATTTCCATGAGGGAGGGGGGGGGGGGGGGGGGGGTACAGCCTTGCTGGCTTATGAATTCGAACTGGAGCAAATTTGGATTTGTGGGAAGCGCCTCTTCTTCTTCTTCTTCTTCTTCTTCTTCTTCTGCGTCCGTTCTCTATCTTCCGTTACCAAGCCCTGAAAAAAACTTTGCAAAAAGCAGGATGTAGTCCGGAGAGTGCAATGCGTTGTGTCGCTAGTTTACAGATTGACTGCGATATTTGCACCTTTCGGTCCGACACATCCGTCTTCGGCAGAGGATGCGCCTCTAACCTACAGACTACTACACACCCGCCTCCCCACAAGTAGAGATGTAATTAGCGACAATGAGTATGTTGTTATTGTGTCCAATTTTTATTTGGAGCAGGTTGTAGTGGATTTTCTTGAACCTCTATGCGAACTGAAGACGGTGGACTTGGATCTTCCTGGCTGTAGCGCAATGCTAGTTTGTCAGCAGACTAAGGACTAACAGATTCGCAGTGTATATCCCTATCTGGTTGGCCCGGCTGCTGTAACATTACGTATACTTTGGTTGACGCCTTGAACGTGACGCGAGATCAGGATCAACATGTTTCAACTGAACCTGACCCGAGTGGACACGCCAAAGAATACAGACAAGATAGATCACTAAGACTAATATATCATTCTCCTTGCCTTCTTCACTTAATGATAGTGGTTTCTCTCCTCCTGCTGCTGTGTCCAAACCAGACATGCTCAACATTCATTTATGACAACTGAGGCACGCCGTTACAACATTTATCTCTGTCTGAGACATTGCATGGCAATATCAGGAACATTGCACCGACTGTTCTATACATTAATGTTCTTGGTGTAGAGGTCTGACGACAACAAAAAAATGACGGAAAAAGCATGTGATCGAGTGTTGTACGTTCATACATGACCAACTCTTCCTATTGTATATATTATGTTGGATTCAATCTCTGCATGTACGTATTGTTGGTCACATCTCTCAAGCCATCCATAATGGGGGTAACGATTGTCACATCGAAATGATATCTTTGATACCTTCAAATTAAATACAAATATTGTATATGGAAGTGAAGCAATATAACAAGCAGTGACTATTTTTGTTGCACAAGGAAATCAATACATATAATAAACAGATTACTGGATTACTGGACGACTCGTTCCTCGGAGACGGTTACGCCGCTGTGAGTTCCAACTTCGTTTCCATTGTCTTCTGTCTTGGGCCACCGTGGACCAGTGGGTGATAAGTTTATAAGTTTCCCGTCTGTAGCATCGTATATATTGTTTCTGTGTTGGAGGGAGTCAGACCAGCCGGTAGGTGGTCGTCTTTTGTCTCGTGGGTACCAGACTGCTGGTCGCTGTGCTCCAACGGTCATCAGTTTTCCGAAGCAGATGACCAGCCCAGCGATTCCTTACCGTAGGTAACTGCAAATAAACAGATACCAAAAAAAAAAAAAAAAAGGTTTCAAGTTTTGAAATTCAAGACAGTAAGAGCAGTTCGTGGATTATCTAAAGAAGATTCCACCAAATTGTTGACGTTGACAGTCATGTGACTGCGAATTTTACCAGGAGTATGGGGGGAACTAAATAAACCATGAGCATCGCATTAATTATTGGATTACTTTTATGATGGCACGTGTCACACATTGATGAACTTGATCTAGTCAGCGTTGTCTGTGTCTAGTATCTGCTGAAACAATTATAGAGTAGGTCCCTTATTTTGTAAGACCCACGAGAAAGAGGTTGGAATGACCCCAGCAATAGAACGGGCTGACTAGACAGAAAGAATGAGCTGATTCGGTAACGTTGAAACTACTATTATCTTCATGCCCGTTCATAAGGTCAGCACGCTTGGCTAGCATGCAGTTATTAATAGAACCAGCATAGTATCACGGACAGAGAAAATGGCCAACATAATAAAACCACACTGAAACAAAAATATAAAGAAACAAAATAAGCCAGATAACAATCGGTAAATGAAGCTAATTAGAATAACTGAATTGTCAAGGACAGTTGTTATCAATGGCAGCATGATGCATGCAAATCAAAATTCAGAATTACAGAAAATAAAGGGATTTTTTTTAGTTTTGTTAAAGGTTTGCCATTCTGGATTATATTGTTGAACACATCCCTGTTTCAACCTAAGATCGTAGTCTTTTAGGTTATTTCAGGATTTTAAAAAAATTTCAGGATGACCAGTCAATGGATGTGTGTGTATCTGATTGTATATGTTCCATTATATCAGTTTTGCAGTACAGTAGTTTTGCAAATCCTTTCTGTACGCGGGGAAGTGCTCTTACCGAAAAAATAGTCCTAACATGCCACGTCAAACTGGACACGGAAGTGATTTCGAACCCTGTAGATCGTGATTGCAAAACAAGATTGCATTCGATTCACACCCCTATTCCACGTGATCTTTTCTATTAAACAAATGACACATGTATATCAAAGTAAGGGGCGAGAGGTGTGTTTGTGTGTAAATGTGTGTTTACTTGTTACTGCTTTCTTGTGAAACGCTTATAACAGTGTGTCCGTTTGATATTGAAGCGTAGGGTTTGATAAGTTTGCACATGTGTTATCTTTCGTATGATGACTTGTTTAATTGTTTGTTTTCCATGGCTCGTTATGTAACAGGGATCTTCCCCCTACATACCCCATATCCTCCGTTTATCTATATTTGCCCTCTCTCTCTCTCTCTCTCTCTCTCTCTCTATATATATATATATATATATATATATATATATATATATATATATATATATATATATATATATTTATATATATAGAGCTCTCTCTCTTTACAAAAATTATGAGTGATGGTCATGCCTTTAGTTGTTGACAGAAATACGAAAGTTCTGATAGTTACAGTATAACACGAAATAGCTCAACCCTAACTATGGCTAATTCCCTGCCGACTGCCATCCCATCAAGTTGACAAGCACACATTCATATAACCAAAAGGACTGGATGTGTTGTTGAAAGCGTGTGTCACGCCAAAATGAGGAAAAACACATAACAAACAGCAAAACCGCAAAATAATGTGAAGAACTTACAACATCATTAAATTATGATCAAACTTGAAGAAATGAGTAGAAAAATATATAATTTTTTTAAATAGTTATAAATGAACAACTATAGCAATAAATATGCGCAGGCAAAATACGAGAAATGAAATCATCTGAAGACTGGTCGCAAGCCATTGCACGTCAGCGGCTTTTTATCTCCAAAATCTGGGAAGCTAAGAGTAACACCAGGATCATGTGAAACATACTGATCTAGACCCCATCACAGGTCTTCACCAGGCTGTCTGGAAGCAGTCTGGCTAACGACACTGTGATCCCCCATAGTACAGAGTTGACTGAGAGGCCTCACATAACACTACATCTAGGAGGATCCCATACCACCTTCTCAAGTACGCTTCGGGATGTAAGAAAAGCCAATGTAACCTGTCACCAAAGATACGCCATCAAAAGTTGAAATTAATTCAGTACAAATATCTCCCACAACATCAAGAACAACAACATCATCCCTGACTCGTTGTTCGTTGTATGCGTGTTAAGTCTAGACGGCTCGCCAAGTCCTCACATGTCAGCTGATAGACTGTTGTCCTGATCACCCATTCTTATCGTACTATTGTATTTCCGTACTGTGCTGACAGATAATGGTCTCTTCAAATTATGCCCTTTTAACAGCTGCGTGTATAGGATTGTCACGTGATTGGCATGTCCTTTGATGCGAAAGGTCGTTGCCATCAAAGGTCAGGAAATTGGATATTCAAAGCCCTGCGCATGTACGGTTGTCATGGCAGCAGTTGAAAACAACATTCTACTACTTGCATCTATCATTCAAATGTGTTCTAATAAATGTAGCATCCGTAGGCTCAACACAATAGTGACTTCTCGAAAGATGTGTATTGCTCTTGAAAATTTCGAAAGCAAGTCAATAAATAGCTCACAAATTGCTTTACAAATTTTTAAAATTAAAAAAAAAATAACTTTAGAAATTACTAACTACATTTTAAGGTATCCCATAGTAGTTTGTGACGTACTTTCTGACTTATCCTCCCTTGTACAATAAATATATTTTATATATAAACATTATTACCATGAATAGCATGAGAACGTTTTTAAGAACTACATTATGGTATGTATGTGGTCTTAGAGGTTGAAATATCCATAGTTCAAGCAACAACCACTATCAAGTTTGAAAAGGTTATTAACCTATTGATAACATTTACAAGGGCATTTTACGACAGCCAGCTATTAAGTTAGGAAAGATTAACATGGTCATACCATTTTCACGGACTGTTTAAGACATTGCCCTCTATTAAGTTAGGAAAGATTAACCTGGTCCTACCATATTCACATACTGTTTAAGATATTGCCCTCTATTAAGTTAGGAAAGATTAACATGGTCATACCATTTTCACGGACTGTTTAAGACATTGCTCTCTATTAAGTTAGGAAAGATTAACCGGACACGTGTAACACATTTTGACAGTAATTATGACGCAATGTTAAAAGTGAATGTTGTATTGTTATGTATTTGTACTGGGCCTATATAATCGATGAGTTAGTGGCAGCAGGCACTTATCTCGCTTACAGTGTTCGTTGTGTACAATCCAACAATTAAGTGATAATAATATATTGCCCTGCTCACATCGTTATCTGTTGACGATCAATTCCCTGCAAAATAATTGATGATTTCGGCACGTCATTACTTCAATTGCTCAGGTTTTTTTTAAAGGTGTTTTGTTACTTTGTTTTGTTTAACTCCTCCTACATCCGACCTTCTCGTTTTTGTAAGTATCATTTTCCAGTTATGAAACTTTTGTGCGACGTTGAACTATGATCTTGAATTCTTGTCAAATAACAGAGTATTGACCTTTAATCAAATCAGGGCATGTAAACCTAGACTACTCAGCAACAATGACAAGTACTTAGTCCTAGATAGATAAACCTAGATCAGGTGTGTCATAATTTAACATTTTATTAAGCCGACAGGTATTAGATATGGTAAAAGAGTAAAGAAAGAAGTTTAAACTATTTTGTAATTAGATAACATAACGTAAACTATGAATGACCGTATCTGGCCTGTAACGATTTGCCAGGTGTTCTTGTAAGTAACAAGTTTGTTATCAGCATGTAAACTGTCAATCCATGTAGTTCTCGGCTATTCAAGCAATGACTTTAATCCACGTAATAGTGAGCGACTCACAGATGAAGCCAGCCTTCGCACAACCGTCGTCGGCACGCTCGGGATGTGAGAAAAGCTACTGCAACCCGCTTCTTAACGTCATTTTCAGGGCGCACAAAATATTAAACATACACCTTGTTGGCATTCAATAACAACAACTTATTAAACAAGAATTTAATATTTTGTTTGCTTGTAAATGTTGCCAAGAAAAGTAAAATACCACATCTAAGGAAACACATTTTGTCAGATTTGTCGTGGATATAATGTTGTGCTTTTGTCCCATGTCGTTGCTTTTATTATTAGTTTTGTATGATAACATTTCACTTGATTGATGAAAGTGTATGTTGATATTGGATCGAGCGTCAAAGGAAGTGCATATATATCTAGTCGTCCTGCTATTTCATTATAGCGTTGGAAATTATGTTTTTTTAAAAATGTATTATTAGCACATAGATGGAAGTCAAGGAGTTTTTCAAGGTACATGTAGGTCTCAAGTTTGCATGGAAATTTTAGACTGTCAATGCTTGTCGTAAAGAAGGGATAAGAAAGACCAAATACATGAATATTTAAATATGTAAAGTAAAGTATCCCATAGCATTACTGCCGTAGGGGTGTGAGGTGTTAGCGATCTCACATTTCAAAGGCTCGGCTATATGAGGGGGGTAGCCATCTCCTCTCCCTCGCCGCTATTACTTCCCGGACTGAACCGGTACCCATTTAAGGCTGGGTCGACACGGGAGCCATTGCGGTCTGAAAAAAACATTACCGCCTCAACTGGTGAATGAGCCCAGGTCCTGGTTTAAATATGTAGGCGTTTATAAAACCTAAGAGTGAGATTTTTAAGAGATGGAAAACTATTCAAGAACAGATGATTAGAGGTGAGACAGTTGTTTATAAAATAACAAAATAGCCAGATAGTGCTATCCAGGAGAATACATTTGTTCCAAATGTGATAGGAAGGTGGGGTTGGGTGGGGGATATGTTGGGGTAAGGGATAGGTGGAAGAGGGGGTGACATGGAAGTTTATCTATGAAATGAATGATTACTATTTGCACGTTCATTCATCTCACGAAGTTTGTTAACATAATGTTGGCTATTGTTTCCGACATTCAACGATGTTTATACATTTTGTAATGTCTGTTATTTTAAATGACCGGTTAGATAATTGATGCGTTCTGTAAGACCAGCGGCCACGACAGGAGCTCGTCTATACATAGTTCTGTAGAGCTGTCTGCACCCAACAGGAGACCCACTAGACAATGACAGGGGACCCACTAGACAATGACAGGAGACCCACTAGACACTGACAGGAGAATCACTAGACACTGACAGGAGACCCACTAGACACTGACAGGAGACCCACTAGACACTGACAGGAGACCCACTAGACAATGACAGGAGACCCACTAGACACTGACAGGAGACCCACTAGACAATGACAGGAGACCCACTAGACACAATTCTGTAGAGCTATCAGTACTCACAGGAGACCCACTAGACATAATTCTGTAGAGCTATCAGTACCCACAGGAGACCCACTAGACACAATTCTGTAGCGCTATCAGTACCCACATGAGACCCACTAGACACAATCCTGTAGAACTTTCAGCGATGCATCCTAGTGCTTTCTGGGAGATAACAGAATAGAGCCACAGTTTCCTTCTTTCCAAGTGATAAGAGACAACTAAAGAAGGTTGTAAATGAGGTTGGCAATATTGAATACCATGGTGGATCTACATTTCAACAAATGGTTGGAATGTTTCCTAAAAGCTGGTTAGGTGAGTCGAATACCACCCTGGACTTCTACTTCAACAAATGAAGCGACAGAAGAAGTTATATATTAAGAAATGATATCATCCAAGACATGAGACCTATTAGACACAATTCTGTAAAACTACCAGTCCCCGCATGAGACCTATTAGACACAAATCTGTAGACCTACCAGTCACCACATGAGACCTATTAGGCACAATTCTGTAGACCTATCAACCACCACATGAGACATATTAGGCACAATTCTGTATAACATATCAACCACCACATGAGACCTATTAGGCACAATTCTGTAGACCTATCAACCACCACATGAGACCTATTCGACACAATTCTGTAGACCTATCAACCACCACATGAGACATATTAAGCACAATTCTGTAGACATATCAACCCCCGCATG
This sequence comes from Ariolimax columbianus, assembly GCA_036924085.1. Lineage (NCBI taxonomy): Eukaryota > Metazoa > Mollusca > Gastropoda > Stylommatophora > Arionidae > Ariolimax > Ariolimax columbianus. The sequence continues at coordinate 38,785,329 of JAVGWX010000001.1, forward strand.
AGACCTATTAGACACAATTATGTAGACCTATCAGTCACCACATGAGACCTACTAGAAATAATTCTTTAAACCTGTCAACTTATTATTCTCTCAAGTCGTCACCTTGTCGCGGTAGTGGAGTTTGTGACCCACTATGATCACAAGGACTTTACCAGTGGTACCATAACTACCAGCAGGGTATCACAAACCATATAGACAGAAGGATATGGTCTAGACCATGCGTAAACACAGATCTGTTGTCGTGTAGCCGCCAAACTGTGGACAGTCAACGACTAGAGAACGGAAATTTGTCAGAACTGCCTATTGAAATAGGACGCGCGCGTGCATAAGTTTAACGAAACATTGCAACATAATTACCTTTGATGGCTTACGAAGAAGAATTGTCAGCCATGACATGGGACACTAAATTAAATTTGGTGGAATAGATTCGGACGTGTCCGGTGTTTATCTTGACTCTAGACTAATCTGTGCAGAATAGTCAGCGACGTCATCGTCTGAATAAAATCAGGCTCGATAATCCTCGACAGGTTAACCCTCTCTAGAGGGGACATAATTGAATTCATTATGAACGTTGATGTGTGCTGATTGGATGCAGTGTCCGTCACTGAGACTGTGAAGACGTGTAGATAGTGCAGCTGTAGACAGGAGATATTTAAATAGGTTTGTTTAAGGCTTAAAATTAGTCCAAATTCTAGATATTTAAACAATTTAAATTCTAATTTCATTTTTCATGGATTACTGACAATCAGCGGAAATTGTGACACGCTGTACACACATGTGTACACTTTATAAACTCTAGTAGACGTTTGTAAACTATAACACGATGTACACACGTATGTACACTTTATAACCTCTAGAGGACGATGGTAAACTATAACACGCTGTATACACGTATGTACACTTCATAAACTCTAGACGACGTTGATAAACTATAACACGATGTACACACGTGTGTACACTTCATAACCTCTAGAGGACGTTTGTAAACTATAACACGCTGTACACACGTGTGCACACTTCATAAACTCTAGAGGACATTTGTTCTAAGGATGGCATTCCTGCCATACAGATGTGTCGAACCGAAAGATGCAAATATCGCAGTCAAGCTGTAAACTAGAGACACAACTTATTCCCTCCTCTGGACTACATACTGCTGCTTGCAAAGCCCTGGTCAGGGCTTGGTAGCGAGAGATTGAGAACGAAACCAGAAGAAACAGAAGAAGAAGATGGAATTGATGTCTTATGATGACTTGTTTGTTGGGAGAAATTACTTGATGGAGCGTTCGATAGATTGGATTTTGTTCTTGTACTTCCATAACAACTGCTATGTAAACGGAATGGTGTATTAAGTCCAAATTCCAGGGAGGGGAGAGGAGAGAAGGGGAGGGGAGGAGACAACTGCATCGATAGATCTATCCTGGTAACACATAACATCCAAAATGGGGGAAAGTACAATTTATCACACACATAAAACACACGTCTGTAGTAACTGAGAAAAGCATTGATAGTCAGGCTACAGAAGCCGAATAAGCTACAGCTAGAGGGATCTTGGAAGTTCTATATAACAAACACTGCCAGAGAACTTAGGAAAATACAAAGCAGACCAAAACAAGACATGTATGCAGATACAAATAAAAGATAAACTACTTGAACAGGTACAGCGTTTATACTGTCTAGATCATTTAATAACGGAAGATGGAGCTGTGAAAAAGAAATCAGAAAGAGAATAGGTACGGCCAAGATGGTATTCGCCAACATGTGACATATACTGACATCCTAACAGATCAATCAGAATTTGAAAATGAGAATTTGCAGGTGTTATGCATACTCGTCATTACATTATGGTGCAGAAACATGGACAATGACTAGCAAGTTGGAAAAGAGTATTGGAGCATTCGAAATGTGGGTATATAGAAGGTTGGGAGTCTCTGCTGAAGACGGATGTGTCGAACCGAAAGGTGCAAATATCGAAGTCAAGCTGTAAACTAGCGACAAAAAAGCATTCCATTCTCCGTACTGCATCCTGCTACTTGCAAAGCCCTGTTAAGGGTTTGGTAGAGGGAGATTGAGAACGAATGAAGAAGAAGAAGACTGTGTTGTTGTTTTTTTTTGGGGGGGGGGGGGGGGTTAGACAGTTACGTTATTATGGTCCCGTTCAACAGGTAGAAAACATTTTAATCGGGTATATAACATTAGGAGATGGACCTGAAAAAGCCTGTCAGATTACACCATTACTGCAAGAGATAAGAGTACAGTGGAGATTCAGTGCAACTGACCTTCGATGCGGAGATAACACTTGAACTGAACTGAAAAGACACAATTGGAAGAAATAACACATCTTTAGGAACAGAAGAAAGGATGGGCGGAATACTTTGAAAAGTTACCAAACCGACACCACCACTAAACCTACCAGATCTAATATCCGCTGAAGAAGACCTCGGAGTTAATTGTTGCAGACCATATAAAGAAAAGATAAAGAAATCAATAAACTTTCTGAAGAATGGAAAAGCGGCATTGAATGATGGAATACTAGCTGAAGCTATTAATATAGACACTGAATCATCCACAAATGCAATATGCTCTGCAGTTTTGTTGGACATATATGGGACACATACAATATTACAAGAGTGGAGAAAAAGCTACATGGCTAAGTTACCAAAGAAAGATGATCTAAAAGAATGTAAAAACTATAGTGGAATAATACTTTTGATAGTACCTAATCAGAGTTATACCTGAAAGGCTAAAAAAAAAAAAAAGGTGTTGATACCAAGTTAAGAGACGAATAAGTAAGTTTCAGACAAAACAAATCATGTGCAGATGACGTAACCATATTGCACATAATAAAATTGTAGAGCTGTCATTAGAATGGATTTCAAGTATGTACATCGACTTCTTTGAAAACACTTTTGGCAGCTTGGAGATGGATACACTTTGGAAACTACGAAGACAAGACGCTGTCTTATTGAAGATGTCCAGGCAACAGCTCACCAGCAGAGTCAAGCAGATGTATAAGGGCGTGCAGTGTAGGGTTTCGTATGAGGCTACAACTCACAGAATAATTTAACATTGAATATGGTGTTCGCCATGGCTGTCTTCTATCACTTTTTCTGTTCTGTTAGAAGTTGATTGGATAATGAAGGAAACTGCAGACTATGGGAACAATAGAATCACGTGGACCTTATTTAAATAGCTTGAAGACTTTAACTTTGCAGACGACAAAGTCCTCCTATCTCACAGTCAACTTTAAATGCAGAAGAGGACATTCGATGGTGTTCAAACTCGAGCTAGAATAAGGATTGCAAACCATGCTCACAGCCCCTCTCCACACACAACCTCCCCACACATACCCTCTTCTCACATACCCTCCCCACACCCCCTCCCCACAACACCCTCCCCACAAACACTCTCCCAACACACACACCCCGCCACACACACACTTTCTCCACACATAGCCTCCCCACACACACCCTCCCAACACACACCCTCCCAACACACACACCCCCCACACACACACTTTCTCCACACATACCCTCCCCACACACACCCTCCCAACACACACCCTCCCAACACACACCCTCCCAACACACACCCTCTCCACACACACCCTCCCAACACACCCTCCCAACACACCCTCCCAACACACACCCTCCACACACACCCTCTCCACACACACCCTCCCCCCACACACCCTCCTCATGCACTCTCTCCACACACACCCTCTCCACACACACCCTCCCAACACACACCCTCCACACACACCCTCCCAACACACCCTCCCAACACACACCCTCCACACACACCCTCTCCACACACACCCTCCCCCCACACACCCTCCTCATGCACTCTCTCCACACACACCCTCTCCACACACACCCTCTCCACACACACCCTCTCCACACACCCCCTCCCCACACAGGAGATAAGATATCCAGATGAGCTCCTAGGTGATAGGAAAGACGAAGAAAAAGATATAAGAAAATAACAAAAACAGAAATATAATTTAGACAGAACCCAATGACATAGACTGTAAATAAATATATCACATGGGAGACCTTATTACGTTCAAGGTTCGTGCCTATAACATCTTGGTCGTTGTGCTCTTGTCCTCAGGCAGATCCTTAATTTGCACATGGACGTTCAGGACGATGTACTACACTTATATTTCTCGGTGCACAGAACCTGACAAATCTCTCCATCTTCGTCATCATCATGCAATAGACATAAAAATGCAATATTATTGGCCGATTTAATACATACACACACACACACACGCACACATACACGCGCGCACACACACACACACGCACACGCACGCACACACACACACACACATATGCACACCCACACCCATGAAATAATGTCACTAATTAGCATGCATTTTGTTATGAAGTGCATTGAGGAGTTTGTACATCAGAAAATATTATTTCAAGACACAAACTGGCTATTTGACAATATCCCATGCAGTATGCGGATGCGCAATATAGTGTACAGAATGGCCGACCTACTGTCGATTTGCACAGTGAAAGAACAACGGGACGTTAATCATTTGTTGTTGTCAGAAAGTGTGAAACAACCTTAAATCTACAGAAGAATGATGGTTCAGTATGGAGACTGTCATTTGGGTCAGTGCAGAATGTATGAATTGTTAGAAAGATTTCAAAACGGAAGACAAAACGTCATTGATGAACCGTGGAATGGGAGACCAGCAAAAATGGCAACTGACACAGCGAGACAGCAGATCGAGAAGCTAGTCAGTGGCAACAGGCGAGTCAATATTGATTAAATAGCTGCAGATCTCAGTGTGAGTCACGGCGCTGTGCACAATATTGTTCATAACGACCTCTTATATAGAACAAAATGTGAAGAAGATGGGTTTCAAGGCAGATGACAACGAGGTAACAGTGCAACATTGGTTAAAGATCGCATCTAAAAACTTTTTTCTAGAAGGCATTCATCAGCCAGTGGATAGGTGGACACAGTGTTTTGCCAGGCATGGGAACTATGTCCAAATATAAGACATAACAAATGTATTGTTCGTACTCTTGTATAAAAAAAAGTTTTTTTAGTCCCTGCTACTTAATGACTGCCACTCGTGTGTGTGTGTGTGTGTGTGTGTGTGCATGCATATATGTTACCAATTTGAAATCAATATGACTATTGCAAGCTTCTAAACATATCGCATATGATGAATAATGAAGGTTGTGCATGAGTCTAGTAGCCTAATTACATAAAACTATTGTTATTGAAACCGTTAGTGCAAATGTACGAATACAGGCTTCATGTAAATAGGTAAAATTCCTAGGTGTTAAAAGGATTGGCCGATTGAAAATCTTATTGGTTGCAATCTTCATTGGTTGCAAATTATGGAACACCTTTATAAGAAACAAAATAGTAGACTCACCTGGAATGTTATTAAAAACTTACGTAATGATCCAGCGAGCGCTCCTGCAGGCATTACACATGTCAGCCCCAATCAAATAGCTCACCACAAATTGAAGATAGGGTGTACCGACGAATGCCCGTGCGGTACTGGTAAAATGACCACTGAACATCTGCTGCAGAACTGCCCGACATACGAGGATCAGAGAGAGCAGATGTGGCCATTACCAGTGGAACTGCAAGACAAGCTCTATGGCAGTGGCGAGAGCCTCAGGATGACCGCCGCTTTTCTCGAAAAAATAATGGTTACTGTCTGACTGTGTACGCAGAAGAAGAAGAAGAAGAAATAGCTCACCAATTATTACTGAACGGGAAAATCACTCAAAAAGCAGAGCAAACGAATATCCAGCGAGATTGTAAACAGGAGAATGGCATATTGGCGATACCTTTTCCTTACCAGAACTAAATGATGCTATATATTAAATAAAAAAACAACAAAGCAGCTGGCACGAATGACTTGATGACAGAGCAAATTTAAAACTTTGGACCAGAAACCATCACATTGCTGCATCGGTTCTATGCAAATTTCTAAAATCTTGTGAAAATCCCATGTGGTTGCTCTGCTAACACAAGGAAAAGCCCCACCAGAACCTAATAGCTTCCGACCGGTTTCCCTACTGTACCATCTGTATAAGGTCTTTGAAAGAATTGTCCTGAACCGCATCGCCCCCTTCATAGACAAGAAACTCATCAAAGATTAAGCAGGCTTCAGGCCTGGAAGATCATGTTGCGGCCAGATTCTTAACCTGGCACAACTGATCGAGAACGGGTACGAACGTAAGCAGATCACAAGAGTAACTTTTATTGACTTAAGCGCAGCATATGACACCATAAACCACCAGAAGTTGTTTGCTAAGCTGTACTCCATGACACCATAAAACACCAGAAGTTGTTTGCTAAGCTGTACTTCATGACACCATAAACCACCAGAAGTTGTTTGCTAAGCTGTACTCCATGACACCATAAACCACCAGAAGTTGTTTGCTAAGCTGTACTTCATGACCCCATAAACCACCAGAAGTTGTTTGCTAAGCTGTACTTCATGACACCATAAACCACCAGAAGTTGTTTGCTAAGCTGTACTCCATGACACCATAAACCACCAGAAGTTGTTTGCTAAGCTATATTCTATGACAAAGGACTGGCGTCTCACAAACCTCATTAAATGTATCCTGCAGAATAGGCGATTCCACGTCACTGGGGGAGGGGGTGGGGGTGTTAAAAAGTCCATGGTCAACCTATACATTCAGAGATGACAAAATTCATTAACGCCGATGATACAGCAGTAGCTGCCCAGAGATACGGGCTTTGAAGAAGTCGAATAGAAACTGACAATCGCCTTTGATGGCCTTGCTCTATATTACCCAAAAAAATCACATCAAATCCCAGAAAAACTCAAGTATGTGCCTACCATCTCATAAATAGAGAGGCGAACATAAAGTTACAGACCAAATGGCAAGGATAGGATCTAGAACACAATACTGCCCCCAAATACTTGGGAGTAAAGTTGGACCACACGCTGTCCTATGCCGTACATTGTCAGGAGACAAAACAGGAAATACATGCGAAAAATAGTATCATACGAAAACTGACTGGCCAACACGAGGAGCAAAGCCAGATGTCCTCAGAACATCAGTACTCGCTCTGTGTTGTACCAGTCTGAAAGAACTCTGCACATGTCAAACATATAGATACATCAATAAATAAGACAGATCGTATAGTTACTAGATGCTTAAAATATACAGCAACTGAAAAAATATACCCCCTAATCGGCATAGCGTCACCAGAAATACGAAGAACTGTCGGGTCAAAGATAGAAAGAGAGAAACAGGTAAATGACCCAATTCACTCTATGTTCGTACATCAGGTGCAGCGCCCAAGACTAAAGTCAAGACACAATTTCTTACAGCCAACCCAGCCCCTACAGACTAGTCATCAAAACAATGCATCGAAAGTTGGAAACAGCTGACACAGGTCCCCTTGATCGAGTAACGGGAGGAACATGCGCCTGGACACATCCTGCCCTACGCAGCATGGGAGTCACTAAACAGACTTTGAACTGGTGTATCACGATGCAGGATATACATGAAAAGATGGGGATACAGGGATGATGAAAGATGGGGGGATACAGAGATGATGAATGATGGGGATACAGAGATGATGAAAGATGGGGATACAGAGATGATGAAAGATGGGGATACAGAGATGATGAAAGATGGGGATACAGAGATGATGAAAGATGGGGATACAGAGATGATGAAAGATGGGAATACAGAGAGGATGAATGATGGGAATACAGGAATGATGAAAGATGGGGATATAGGGATAATGAAAGATAAGGATACAGAGATGATGAAAGATGGGGATACAGAGATGATGAAAGATGGGGATACAGAGATGATGAACGATGCGAGTGTGGAATAACACATGACCAGGACCATCTGATCTGCCCAAACCTCCCAGAAACTTGTAGCATGGATGACCTGCTGAGTACCAATGACAGGGCAATCCACGTGGCTGAATACTGGAAGAATGAAGTGTGACGTAGTGTCTAGGGCACAGAAAGTAAGTAAGTAATAGATCAAATATAGCGGTGACCGTATGCTTCACTTATAGCATAAAGACGAATAATACCCATGAGAGAAACGTCAAACAAGGACTTTTTCGTGTAAGGAAAAACACAAATTTAAAGTAGAGAAAATGCCATTTATTTTTTGATATAATCTCCTGCAACGTTTATGCACTTATCCCAGCGGTTAAGTCATGCTTGCAAAGCTTCAGCGTAGAAAGATTTGTCAGTATGTCTGAACCAATCCAGGACAACCTGTTTGATTTCGTCACCAGTGCTGAAATGCGGACGTCCAAGGTGGTGATTGCGTGTCGTTCCACCGCTTGGATGCTCGTTTCGATTCAGGAGTATAACGATGCGCCCAGGTTTCGTCACATGTAATGATACGCCCAGTTTTCGTCACATGTAATGACGTGACCCAAAAGTCATGCCCTTCCATGTCCAAACGTTTCCACAATTCAGTCCAGGCTTGAACTCTTCTCTGTCGGTCAAAAGCGGAAAGCCCACTTGTCACCCAACGTGTACTAACCGAAAATGCAAATGTTAGTGAATAATAGTGTTCACTGTAATCAGAGAAAGACTTGCCTCGTGTATAATTTAGAGACAGGTTATGCATCGATTTTCCATGATAAGGTGGTCTACAATCTGGATATTCACATGAATGACTGTGGTAGGTTGAGAGCCACAACGGCCGAGCTCAACATTCACGGATGTACGCTCTTCTCTAAAACGTTTACACCATTCAGATGTCTTACTGCAGCTGAGTGTCTCATCACCGTATTGTGATTGTGGCTGAGTGTCTCATCACCGTATTGTGATTGCAGTCTTCTGTAAATGTCCGCAGGTTTCCCGCCTTCTTTCACAAGAAACATCATTACAACACGCTGTTCCATGTAAGCAGTATCAGTGTTATTCGTCATTTTTATTTATCTGTCACGTGACTGGTCCATGGCAAGGGGGCCACCTAGCAGTAATAGGACACAAGTGCCCCTAACTAATGATAGTAGTTCCAGCATGCTATAATAAAGTTCTGGTTTGAAATGAGCGCCCGTGGCCATCACCAGTGCCAACACCAGACAAGCTCTATAGCAGTGTCGACAGCATCAGGATGACAGCTGCTTTCTTTGAACAAATTCAAGTTGACGTCTGACAGCGTACGAAGAAGAAGAAAAAGAAGTAGAAGAAGAAATTAACACCCTTTGTACATACACCATACATACAAATGCAGACACACAGATACACACACACACATATATATATACATATATATATATATATATATATATATATATATATATATATATATATATATATATATATACGTGTGTTTGTTTTTGGTTTTTTAAGTAGGTTTAAGTAGTCCTTTGCAGAGCGTCGCTTCTTACAACAGCCAACTTATTTGGTTTGGCTTCGTTCATTATCTATCTCCCACTACCAAAACTGAAAGGGCTTAAGTAGCAGAATGTAATCCAGAGAAAGGAATGCGTTGTGTCGTAGTTTACAGCTTGACTGTGAAATTTGCACCTTGTGGTCCAACACATCCGACTTCAGCAACCATTTTTGTTAGTACCGGGTTAGCATTCCCTCTTCGATCCCTTCTCCTTAGCCAGTCTGCCCTGCTGCAGCCTGTTATCCAGGATCACCGCGTGGAGGTGTAGAAGGGTCTTGGCAGCTTTGGTTCGCTGGCCCTGATGTTAGCAGTCAGCTATGAGTCGCTGACCACTGCAGCTCGTGCACTGCTCCAGCCAACTTATTTGACTGTTATATGTTTCTTGGCAAGTGTGCAGTACGGTAGGTTGTCATTACTTTCCGTATGTGGAGGAGACAAAAAAAACCCACGTCTGCCAAACAGGACATGAGCGTGATTCGAACCGGGTGCGTTGTGATTGTGAAACGGACGCTTCACCCCTAGGCCACGCAGCTTCCATATACATATATCGTACCAGAAGTATATGTTGTATGCTCAAGTACCGCACGAGGACAGACAAAACGAAGTGTGTGAATCATTGTCTGCCAGTTATGACAGAGAAGATCTAATTTTTATTTTAAAGGATCAATATCCATCAATAACCTTTCGTTTCCTTCAGGTACATAGGCCTTCAATAAACTACCGCCGAACTCTTGATAAAAAATTGTCAGCTTATCACATGACTTCCTTATTTTCTTAATTTAGCTCTTTCTAGTTAGCTCTCTTTTCCACGATTACCGTGGCATTGCCTCTAGCCATCTTGTCCCTGGAAACCAAAAACACTGCCTATTTTGTAATGCCATCAGGACGACGTCTTAATGTGTGGCCTTATCCAATGCCATCGGCGAGCACGAGTGTCTCGTTCTACCGACAGTTGCCAGTTCTGTTTAACAGATCGGTATTAGTGTCCTTATCGTACCATCTCAGCCGTTCTATCAGGCGCAGACAATCATTTATAATAGTCTGCACTTTCTTTACCAGGACCTTCGTAGTTCGCCATGCACCAAAGCCAAACAACAGCCCAGATTTTACAACAGACTTGAAAATCTCGTAAATTGCGTTAGAACCAATCACCCATGGAGACTGCGTGGCCAAGGGTTGAAGCTCCCGTTTCACAATCGCAAGGCACCGTGTTCAAATCACGCTCGTGTCCAGTTTGGGACACATGATTTTTGTTCGCTCTTCCGCGTACGGAAAGTAATAGCAACCTACCGTACTGTACACTTGCCAAGAAACTTATAACAGCCAAATAGGTGACGGTTGTAGGAAACGGCGTTCTGTAAAGGACATGCTATTTATAATCTTTTACCAACCACCCGTGATCGTCATAATGGACCTAATGAAATAAAAACCCTCCCTCGTCTTTAGAATTCTTAGGTCAATTTCACTTTCTGTACCACCTATTGTCGATATTGCTCCTCAAATAGACAAACGACTCCACGTCTTGTAATAAATAGTTCCCTATTGAAACCATCTTAGTCTGAACTGATCTGTACTTCTACAGGGCCAGGTGCCCCTATGCAGGTCCCAGCTCTGGTGTGAGCTGGGTGTAGCCAAAAAGAGGCTTTCCTGATTAGCGGGCTAGGCTCGAGCAGCTTATTACTCCGCTGCGTTGAAACAAGTGCCGAAGAGGGTGGTAAACCGATGTGCGAGTCCATCTAAATTGACTCAAACACTAGAGTAAAGTAGACCCACAGCTTGTGAGACGCCATCTATGCTGCTCCTAACAAACCACCTAACAATGGCCGTGGTATACCATGTCAGATAGTCGCCTCTTACGACATTCTCTCTGTGGGGCAGTGGTGATATTCTTGTTTTTGTCATACACAAAGACTCCGGTGGACCACTCGGGTATCTATTGAAATCTGGTTGGCAAATTCTTTTTATTTTGCGTACGTCTTGAAAAATGTTGTGATTCTGTGTCGTAGCTTACAGAGCAGCGGCGATTTCTGCCCGACACATCCTGTTTCAGTGGCTTTATTTAGTACCCGCTTTGCCTTCCCAACGTGATCCCTATTATCATAACTAGACTACACTAGTGCAGCTTGTTTCCAGGGTCGCTGCTTGGAGACGGGATAGGGACTTGGTCAGCTGTTTCACTGACCCTGATGCAAGCAGTCAGCTATGAGCTGCTGGCTGTTGTCAGCTCATTCACTGTCCGACATCTTCGATTGACAGATTCAACCTCATCATTGCACCGTCCCGGTGTATGCACAGACTCACTACTATCCAACTGTAGATCAATTATATTTAATTTATTCTGAATCTAGCTGCAGTCGTGGAACAGAAGCGCAAGGTCATCTGTGAAGCCAGGGTGCCCTAATTGTCGAGACACAATCAACTTTATCCTTATGTTGTTGTTTGGTTGTAATTGTCGAGACACAATCAACTTTATCCTTATGTTGTTGTTTGGTTGTAATTGTCGAGACACAATCAACTTTATCCTTATGTTCTTGTTTGGTTGTAATTGTCGAGACACAATCAACGTTATCCTTATGTTATTGTTTGGTTGTAATTGTCGAGACACAATCAACTTTATCCTTATGTTATTGTTTGGTTGTAATTGTCGAGACACAATCAACTTTATCCTTATGTTCTTGTTTGGTTGTAATTGTCGAGACACAATCAACGTTATCCTTATGTTATTGTTTGGTTGTAATTGTCGAGACACAATCAACTTTATCCTTATGTTATTGTCTACTGTGTGGATTATCATTAGCCAGCCATAAGACAGATAAAAGAGAAACGGCGATAGGAGACACCCCTGGTGGGCACAGGCTTTCGATCTAAAAATGCTCAGAGATAACCTTCGTGGAGTAATCTACATGTAATCCTCACATACGTTGTCTGAATTATGCTCCTGTGCTTTTGGGGGACGTGATCAATAGGTGATAAAGCGAAAGTTTCCACCTCCATGGAAATTACTTGACACTGTTTGGGAGACAGACATATTACCTGCTGATTTAGAGGAAGGCGGTGTGGTAGTTATCAACACAATATAAAAATAGTAATGTACACCATATGAACTGAAGAACTGCAGTATTGACCCTGATCATTGGGAGAATATTGCTGCTGATCGCTCTGCCTTGAGTAGCAAAGTCTCGGCTGGTATGGCGCATATAGAGCAGACAAAGAATCAAGGGAGCTGCACGGAGACGAGTGACACGAAAGGCAAAAGACGAGTTGTCTCGTTTGACGGGCAGACAGTGTTTCTCTGTCCTCAGTGTGACAGACGCTTGCAGACTCGGATTGGTGTGATCAGCCACCTCCGAAATCACTCTAGGATTGACAGATGAGAATGTGTTTCTCTTCGAAAATGATGGACAAACAACCAACAAAAAAACAAAAAACAAACAACCAGCATCAACAACAATCATGAATTTAAGAGTCATTATGTTATTGTCCGTTTCAGGTAAGGTTTTGTGCAAGATCATTTCTGAGAGAATGAAAGATGCTGTGCACAAGTAGATAGAGATGAACAAGCCTAGTTCGGGGACTTTGGAAAAGCATTTGACAGCTTAGACAGGGAGTAATGATCACTATGACTACATAAAAATACACACAATTATAAAATGTGTATAAATGAATAAGTTCATACATACAATTTCTTAATTGACTTTATTAACAACTTCCATCTAACAATCAGCTTACAATCGCATGTCTCTTACATTAGTCAACTTTCTTAATTAACATGACTTCTCTCAATCCGTCCTTCTGACATCTCCCCCATCGTCTGCTAAAAATACACACGTAGCTTCTTTTCACCCTCAACTTTCTGGGACTCACTTCCGTTTTCCCAGCGAAAACACTTACGACGACTGTGCCAGGGAAATCGAAGATTTTCTACAAAAGGCTCACGAATAGCATGACTACTTCCACAAGCGTCTCTACTCAGTGGACGCCCCCCCCCCCCTTGTCCATCAGCTTCTATTTGACATCTGCCCGAGAGAGATTGTTTTCCGCCTTCCCTCTATCCTGCATTCCGATCCTTCCACACGCGTAGCATTACCTGATCCTTCTTAGGTAGCCTGCAGACGGGATAGAAACTTGTATGGTCTTTTATTCGATTAAATCATCATTGATTCTGTGATCGGCTGACTAGTGGTAATGGTGGGAGAGGGAGGAGGGTGGTGAGGGGAGAGAAAGAGAGAGGGAGAGGAAAAGAGGAGAGAGAAGAGAAAAAGGTTTCTTGATAGTCATGACTGACTATATGATGATGTGACCTTGGAATGCTAAATCTCTCAGTCATGACTGACTACAGGATGATGTGACCTTGGAGTGCTCTCTCAGTCATGACTGACTACAGGATTATGTGACCTTGAAGTGCTAACTCTCTCAGTCATGACTGACTACAGGATGATGTGACCTTGGAGTGCTAACTCTTAGTCACGACTGACTACAGGATGATGTGACCTTGGAGTGCTAACTCTCTCAGTTATGACTGACTACAGGTTGATATGACCTTGGAGTGCTAACTCTCTCAGTTATGACTGACTACAGGTCGATGTGACCTTGGAGTGCTAGCTCTCTCAGTCATGACTGACTACAGGATGATGTGACCTTGGAGTGCTAACTCCTAGTCACGACTGACTACAGGATGATGTGACCTTGGAGTGCTAACTCTCTCAGTCATTACTGACTACAGGATGATGTGACCTTGGAGTGCTAACTCTCTCAGTCATCACTGACTACATGATGATGTGACCTTGTAGTGCTAACTCTCTCAGTCATGACTGACTACAGGATGATGTGACCTGGAAGAGCTAATTCTCTGTCATGACTGACTACAGGTTGATGTGACCTTGGAGTGCTAACTCTCTCAGTCAAGACTAACTACAGGATGATGTAACCTTGGAGTGCTAACTCTCTTAGTCATGACTGACTACAGGTTGATGTGACCTTGGAGTGCTAACTCTCTCAGTTATGACTGACTCCAGGTTGATGTGACCTTGGAGTGCTAGCTCTCTCAGTCATCACTGACTACATGATGATGTGACATTGGAGTGCTAACTCTCTCAGTCAAGACTGACTACATGATGATGTAACCTTGGAGTGCTAACTCTCTGTCACGACTGATTACATGATGATGTGACCTTGAAGTGCTAATTCTCTGTCATGACTGACTACAGGTTGATGTGACCTTGGAGTGCTAACTCTCTCAGTCAAGACTGACTACAGGATGATGTAACCTTGGAGTGCTAACTCTCTCAGTCATGACTGACTACATGATGATTTTACCTTGGAGTGCTAACTCTCTGTCACGACTGACTACAGGATGGTGTGACCTTGGAGTGCTAACTCTCTGTCACGACTGACTACATGATGATGTGACCTTGGAGTGCTAACTCTCTCAGTCATGACTGACTACAGGATGATGCGACCTTGGAGTGCTGACTCTCCCAGTCATCACTGACTACATGATGATGTGACCTTGGAGTGCTAACTCTCTCAGTCAAGACTGACTACAGGGTGATGTGACCTTGGAGTGCTAACTCTCTGTCACGACTGATTACATGATGATGTGACCTTGAAGTGCTAATTCTCTGTCATGACTGACTACAGGATGATGTGACCTTGGAGTGCTAACTCTCTCAGTCATGACTGACTACAGGATGATGTGACCTGGAAGTTCTAATTCTCTGTCATGACTGACTACAGGTTGATGTGACCTTGGAGTGCTAACTCTCTCAGTCAAGACTGACTACAGGATGATGTAACCTTGGAGTGCTAACTCTCTGTCACGACTGACTACAGGATGGTGTGACCTTGGAGTGCTAACTCTCTGTCACGACTGACTACATGATGATGTGACCTTGGAGTGCTAACTCTCTCAGTCATGACTGACTACAGGATGATGTGACCTTGGAGCGCTAACTCTCTACTGAGTCGTCGTTTCACTTCGCCGTGTTGCAAGAACTTCTCACCCCCTCTGAGATGGATCTTCAGGCCACATCTCCGCCTACAGTTTCGTCTTCCTAGGATGCCAGACCCATGCCCACTGCCACGCTTACACACATCTTTGAACCTCAACTGTGTTCTGTCGACTGTTCTCTTGCTATTTGTCTACTGCCATATATCTTTAGGAAGCGACCATATGCCATGCAACTGAGCCTGCGCTGCCTAAAGACAGTGTACATATTGGTAGACCTGTACGAGTGCCAGCCTCTGCATTTTGTCACTCCCACATAATTCCAAGGATGAATCGCAAGTGCCATAGATGGAAGGTATTGCCTTTTGTCTTGTCTGGCATATGTTGCCCAAGTTTCGCTGCCATATCCTGACGTGACGTGTATTGCAAACCATGGCTTTGGTTTTAGTTGTCAGTGTCTGGTTTTCCAAAACAGGCGTTGTGAGGCGACGAAAATGTCGCCGTAGCTTCGCCAACCCGACTGTCAAGATACATGTGAGTATAACTAAGGTAAAGTATATGTAATCATCGCAGCTTCGCTTCTGGTTAGCTCTCTCTCTCTCATAATCTTGGTAATACGATACATTTTCATCTTCATCCAAACCTCTCCAGCACGTCTTTAAAAAATACAAAGCAAGCCTTTTTATCCTGAGCTAACCGCTACTACCAACTTTTAATTGACTTGTCCTGTTGCAGTCCTTATGCTTAAAGTTTCTACAGGGTGGGTAAGCCAGCCACATGCCCGACCTTGCGTAGTCTCCTCTCATAAACCAGACAGGTTACGGTCTTACTATTCTTTGTTTCTCTTTTGGACGCAGGTAACATTCTTGTGACGATAGACTTTGCCGAATGAAAAAATATAATAGCAAAGTACAGCAAACATTTAAAAAAAAATCAAACTGTTGAGGGATTTCATGAAGGATTTTAAATTCGGCATAACGAATGAAACACACGCTGGACCTAGCATGTATAGGAAACAATGAACCACAGTATGGCAGAGGTCAGAGATCACGTGTAATCGTCAGATGTAATCTCGTACCTCCTGCCTTTTAAAACAGCACGTGTGTCCGATGCTCGGAATTACGTGGGCTGCTTATCAGAGATGTTATGCTTTGCATGCCACCGTCGTGATAATTGCGATATGGAGTCAGATTGTGCGATATCCACACAACGGACGTACTTTGCAGGAGATGTCACTCATTCCATATTTTTTTTCTTTTTTAATGAAACACGTCAATATATCAGATCTTACCTCGGAGAATCCAAGAAAAGATAAAGCCATCCATCAACTCTATCTTAGGAGAACTTGAACATGATAGATCAATGATATATGCCATATTTGTGGGCGTGCGTTGCAAATACGGGGATTACAACGATGTCAAATTGAGATGTTTTTAACATCACCAAAAAATAACAGTAACATGATAAAACATCAGATACTGTAGATGCGGATGAAGTGTCAGAAATGGAGCGGAATAAGACAACAATCTTTCACTAGCATGCCACGACCGGGCAACGAACTTAATCTATATGATGTGATAGCAAGACAGCACACGAACGTTATTCTCGATCATAGACCACACGACTGGAGGCTCTACCTTAACCAGATTCTGAACTGACGTCCTTGACAGAAACATGAAGATGCAAATGTGATCTCTGAAAAACTGCACGAAATAATATACACAAATTAAGATGTATTGGTTTTAACAAGAAAGATTGAATCATACATTCTTAAAACCAGAGTAATAAAGAATGGAAGTCGCAAGTGTGCGTGTTGTCTACCAACATCAAGAAAAAGAAACCACAAAAAAGCACCAAAGATACGGTCACGTGACAAGATAAAACCCAACATTATACTCAAAGTAACAGGTATAGGAATGAGACAGTGATGAAGACTTAAGATACGCTGCACATATAATATTCTGAATTGTAAGACAAGGATAAAGGCACACATTGTGGGAATAGCCAGACAGAACTGGAAAGACATAATTCATAATAGAAAGCGATATGCTGACACAACAAGCTTCTTTCTTACATGGAGCAAGAATGATCAACTCCGTTCTTGAATGGGATGCTAATGCGGGGATGTTAATGGCGGATGTAGGGGGTTCCAGTGGTCTCGAGGTAAGGTGTTCGCGGGTTCAAATCCCGGAATTTCTTCATTTGGAGCATCCGGTAAATATTTCCCCTGATTTATGAGTAGTGAGATCAGACACCCATGTGTAGTGGCGCGCACGTTAAAAATACCTTAGCAGTTGGAAATTGAAAAGAGTAAGCCTAACGGCCGCTGCTCGAACAATATTCAAGTTAAAAATCTACTCAAATTATTCTCGTGATTCTCGCCCCACAAAGAATATGTCGCAAAAAAGGGGGACTGTGTAGCCATAACAACAGGTCTAAGCCGCTACGGCTTAGATGGCGCCTGACAAGCTGCGGGTCTACCTTGCTCTAATTTACGCTTCCACCTCCACCAGTCTCAAAAATAGGCGATCATATATTCCAGGAGCTAACAGATGCTGGGGTTGACCTGGCAAGTTACCAGTGGATTTTCACCTGCCAAAAAATATGAAACAAAGGAGGTCGCACCTCCACACGACATAAGTGGACTGAAGAATTGAGAGAAAGAATAAGTAAGTTTACTTTTTAATGTTCCCTGAAAATGGCATTATGTAGTGGGTTGTTGTAGCTTTCTTCACAATCCAAGCTTGTTGATGAAGGTGGGCCGCGGTCACCCAAGCAGCTGTGCTATGATAAGCTTCATCTGCATGACGCTCATTACTTCGGGGATCACGTCGATCCACATCATATCAGCCAGACTGTCTTGAAAACAGTCTGTTTCAAGGAAACACTACATGGAAGAGAGATAGTGGTCTTGGTCAGTATATTGTGCATAACGCAACGTCTTGGTCACTATAAGCTTCCGGTGTATCATGAGGTCCTTTACTGGGGAATAATGAATAGGACAATTGCACCTCAATACATGTGGTAAATGATGACTAAAGAGAGTTGTGCATGTGGCTAGCGACCACATCGTGTAAAACAAAGTATTACAGAAACCACCCATAATAGAGCCAGCATAGTGTTTTAGCGCGGACAGAAACCACCCCTACCAGAGCCCGCAGTGTTTTAGCGCGGACAGAAACCACCCATAATAGAGCCAGCATAGTGTTTTAGCGCGGACAGAAACCACCCCTACCAAAGCCCACATAGTGTTTTAGCGCGGACAGAAACCACCCCTACCAGAGCCCGCATAGTGTTTTAGCGCGGACAGAAACCATCCCTACCAGAGCCCGCAGTGTTTTAGCGCGGACAGAAACCACCCCTACCAGAGCCCGCATAGTGTTTTAGAGCGGACAGAAACCACCCCTACCACAGCCCGCAGTGTTTTAGCGCGGACAGAAACCACTCATAATAGAGCCAGCATAGTGTTTTAACGCGGACAGAAACCACCCCTACCAGAGCCCACATAGTGTTTTAGAGCGGACAGAAACCACCCCTACCAGAGCCAGCATAGTGTTTTAGCGCGGACAGAAACCACCCCTACCAGAGCCAGCATAGTGTTTTAGCGCAGGCTTTCTGGGGAAGGACAACTGTAGTGATGGCTCTTATACTCCAGCTAGAATGAAAACTGACAAGAAGAAGATATGGTTTGTGTCAGTTTAATTCTTCATTTCTTCCAGTGCACATACGGCTAACGCAAGCGACCATGTCGCTCTTCGATGTATTGTCCCTAGTTCAGTTTCTGAATTATGTTGCTGACATAATGAGCTGCATAGGTCAGCGACCCATAGCTAAATGCTAGCGTCAGGACCAGCGAACCAGAGCTGCCAAGATCCTTCTACACCTCCACGCGGTGATCCTGGATAACAGGCTGCAACAGAGCAGACTGGCTAAGGAGAAGGGATCGAAGAGAGAATGCTAACCCGGTACTAAAAAAAAATGTGGTTGCTGAAATCGGATGTGTTGGACCGAAAGGTGCAAAATATTGCAGTCAATCTGTAAACTACGACACAACACATTCCGTTCAATGGACTATATTCTGCTACTTAAGCCCTTTCCAGGGTTTGGTAACAGAAGATTGAGAGCGAACAAAGCCAAGCCAAGCTATTTACTAAACTCTTTTTAAAAAATCCAGTCACTATATCCAGCGATGTTTCCTGTTGTCTCCCCATGCTATATCCCTGTCTTAATCTTAACATGAATAACTCGTAAAATAATAAACAACCAACACATCAAGGCGCGTTATCTTTTAATCTTGGAGGGGTCCGGGAGGAGGAGAGGAGAGAGAAAGAGAGATTAAGAGAGAGAGAGAGAATCGGCACGACGCAAGCTCAAAAAGTATCTCTTTGTGTCAACGCGATGCTATCACCTTGAAGACATAACACAACTACGACACTTACTGAAAACAACCTTTATTTTTACATCTTATTTTTAGAGAATGCAAGTAATTACAATCACCAATGATGTGTTCAAACTAGGACAACAAACAGGCCAAACAAAACCAAAAAAGGTACACATCAATGGCATCCCACACCGTCTGGGTCAAATTGACCAAAATGGCGACATTTCTGTGTCCACAAGTAGCTAGGGGTTTCAGGCAGTTCAAGGACAAAGCCTGTTACATGTCACCATGCGCTTTATTACACTATCTTTTGTTGATGTTCAAGTTTAATGGGTTTCAACCTTGACACTTCAATTGTACATGCTTTATTGACACAAAGGAATAGAGAAAAGAAGAAACTGAGCGACTCTCCACGCGGGGGCTTGGTAACAAAGCAGCAGACTTGCAAACCAAAAATGCCAAGGGAAAAAGTGACAGAGACAAGAATAAAAAAATGAACAGAAAGTATAGCTTAGTCTTAGTCGATCTGTACAGGGGAAGATATGTCGATGTCTCAGCAGAAAAGGTCAAGGACAATGACGCAACCCTGTCTGACCCCGAATATATTGGGAACCTGTCCAAGAGAGTGTCCCTTAGTCTCCAAGAGAGTGTCACTTATTCTCCAAGAGAGTGTCACTTAGTCTCCAAGAGAGTGTCACTTAGTCTCCAAGAGAGTGTCACTTAGTCTCCAAGAGAGTGTCACTTAGTCTCCAAGAGAGTGTCACTTAGTCTCCAAGAGAGTGTCACTTAGTCGGACTCTGGTACCGGTGTTCGTGTGTAGCTCCCTTATCAAGTTCAGCAGGGGGCATGAGTTCTTATGCCTTGCAGGGCTTTCCAGAGAGCGAACCTATCGACCGAATTAAATACAGCCTTTAAATCCACATACGCAGCGCAGAAGTGGCGGTTGAATGCATGGTGCAGCTCAGCCAGGAGCCGGGGTGTGAAAATGGCATCCCCATTTGATCTACTCGGGATAAAACCAGACTGATGTGGACGGCATTTTGCGACCAGGAGTGGATTGAGCCGGGCCAGCAGCACATGTGCAAATACCTTGTCTGGGACTGAGAGCAGTGTGGTTGGTCTATAGTTGTTGCAGTCCTTACGGCTTCTCTTGCCTTTGTGTAGGGCAACAACTATTCCATCTCGTCAATCTGCGAGAAAGTGTCCTGTTCTCTAGACTCGCAAAATGAGGTGGTGAAGAGCGGAGCTGATGGGGTCCATGGTGTACTTCAATAGCTCTGGCGGAATATGGTCCGGACTTGCAGCGCGCCATCTTTAAGTCTCCGTATGGCGGTTTGGACTTCTGTCAATGTTGGAGGGTAGATGCACGTCCCGCGTTCGGGGGAGTATCCACACATTCCGGGTCGGCGCAAGTCGTTGCTGGAGGATGATTGGGGGCTATTTACATGATGAAAATGTAGAACTCTTTCCTTTTCAAATACAGCGATTCAAATTTTAGGATTCAGTAGAACAAGTGTTTTGCAAGAAAGGCCCAAATTGTTCACTTTCTACAAGTCGAGATGATTGTTGCTATCTACATAGAAAGTCAAAACTACAGCTTGAAATTGTTTTTCAGTGGTGTAACAACAATGTAGGAGCCACGGGACACAAACAGTGTCTTAAAGTTACTTTCAATCACAGACAATCGTTTGGCTACCCTACCACATGTATGAAAAATGGTGCTAATAATATTATGAAGTTCAACAACAATAACCAAGCTACAGTAATTTAAGGCAATGAACAGAGAAAGTTCTATTCTGGCCACCTCTTTATTGGGACCAGGGAACGTGTGTTCACCCACCTAGATGGTAGTCACGCCACTGAGTGCCTTCATACGACCATCAACTTAAGTACCACAAAAAACTCCATTAAAAAAAAGCCTCACAACCCCTTATAAGCTATAAGCCACATTACCTGTTCCTAGACCAACCTCACACTTGCCTAATTAATCAACCGGACTCCACTTGCAACACAGAGCACCAGCGAATGCATTCAATTTCACCTATTAGATTTTAGGGCCAACACTTTGAGCTACGTCAATGACACTCCATCTGGCTTAACTTTCTTCTTGCCCTGCTCTTTGCCCTCGCCAATTCCTCTATTGGATCCAATCTAGCATTTGTCTGGCTCTGTTGCGTCGGATCTTTCTTGGTGTGTGATCTTTCACTAGGACTTGCAAACATCATCTCAATTTCTGATTCATTGTGAAAAGACCAATTTGGCAGACGAACGTTACAGTTGACAAATAATTATGTAACATATAATTAGGTATACATTTAAACATTGTTTTTGTTGTTCTTTCTTAAAAAGATGCAAACACACAAACTAATATACCAGCTAAGTCTGGTGTATCTAGAAAGATGATTTTCAAATATTCTAAAATTAAACCTGGTGGAACATACAACAGAGTCTATGATTACCATAATCGTAAACACTGATAAAACATATTCTTTCATCACTGCCAGCTAAAATAACACAACCCTCGCTCTTGCTCCTGACATAGTTTTACCTAAGAACATTCAAGCAACGAGCATGCATGTGCTGCATGACAGCACATAATTTATATTTAGAAGTCAATAGCTTCTAACACTGTGAGGTTTAAAAACATGATATCATACATCATATGAGGACAATGACCTTTGATGCTATCTCTTATCCTAGTCTCATAAACACTCATATACATAAGTATATAATGATGTACACACATATACATAAGTATATAATGATGTACACACATATACATAAGTATATAATGATGTACACACATATACATAAGTATATAATGATGTACACGCATATACATAAGTATATAATGATGTACACACATATACATAAGTATATATACATAAGTATATAATATATACACATGTATAGAATCATTACGCACAGTTACTAGTAACCATAAAAGCACATATACGTAATCATGTGTGCACACTTATGTTTCAATGAAAACACATATTTAGGTAATCATAAAAATACATAACCATGCCGGAGCACACACTTACACCACCAGAAAACTGTGCAGCCTAGATGACCCAAATTACCTGGGGACCACCTTTAGGAGGAAGTGGTTTTCAATAAGCTTCTTCTATTTGTTTTTGGTATAAATGTTGCAACAAGATCATCTCATCACTGGTGTCCTTATATTTCGGGGGTGACGTGCAATCTTCATTCCCGTGCCATTTGTGCAGCCACTGCTCTGTAGGGTTTCATTGTCAATACCTATTTTTCTTGATTTTCTTATTGTTCTGACGACCTATTGTGTGGTGTCTTTGTCTGGCACTGCGGTTATGACAGAAGTTATATGCTCCAACCACTTTAGCTACTGTCTTGTCAATATATGCCATCTAGAGGAGATGTAGACTCTGAACTTCTGCAACTCTCGTACTTCATCCTTGCCAGACCAAAGCTCCCACGTTCTGTTAGCATTTTTCGTTTTTCACTTTGTTCTTTCTAGGAGAGACGAGTTCTCTGACTGCTGCTACGATGCGGGACATTGAACGTTTCCTTAAAGACACTGTTAAATCAGCCATGGGTCCGACATTCCTACAGACTGGACCCAGAACTTCTCACTTGCCTTTCCTTCTAGGTGGCACTGCACACAAATATGTGTACATATTAATGAACTGTTCTCACACAGAAGCCAAGGTAGCGCAATGGTTAGTGCACTGGTTTCCCAGCTCAGCGATCAGGGTTCGGCCCCAAGTTGTTGCCGTATTTTTCCCGTTCGCAAAACGACTCCAGTGGTCAACTCAGCCTAAAAAATTGGTTACCAGCACAATCTGGGAGAGTAATGACGGCAGATGTGATGTTGACCACATCACTCCCACAGTGACGTTGGTCAAGAAATAAATATGGGCGTATTACCAAATTCCCAATATGCCACATTGGCGTTCCATCGGAATCTTTCTTTTACACAGGACTCATATCGTCTTTCTCACTCAGCACATACTAACATCTACAATTCCTGCTAATGTGCTTGGTGTCCCAAACAGGCATTACTAATCTATAATACTTCATAAACGTTAATCAGCTTTCTCCTGCATGATGTCCATTCACCCTGTTCTTGTTATTCCCATGAGATCTTATATCAGCGACACGGCGTTAGATTCCACTAAAGGGGCAACAGGTTTGTACCTCATGATATGCTGATCACCTCGAACTAGATCCATTATCTCCTCGCTGTGGATGAAACAAGTAAAAACATCAACTTAACAGGAAGACAGAACATGGTCATCTGTAGTTTAGAGTAGGTCATGGACAGAATGAGAAGGAATACCAAGAACACAATGTCAAGGACGTTATGAGCAGACACTTGCTGTTAGAAGTGTTTACGTTGTATCAAATCTCCCCTTTTGAGATATGAGGTCAGGTGGGGTGGGTGGTATGGGGTGAAGTTGGGTATTCTTCTTCTTCTTACGCTGTCAGACGTCGACCTTTATTTTTTCGAAAAAAGCAGCGGTCATCCTGAGGCTGTCGACACTGCCGTAGAGCTTGTCTAGTGTTGCCACTGGTGATGGCCACATCTGCTCTCTCTGATCCTCGTATGTCGGGCAGTTTTGCAGCAAATGTTCAGCGGTCATTTTCCCGGTACCACACGTGCATTCGTCGGTGCCACCTATCTTCAATTTGTTGAATAGGTGGTACCTCAGTCTATTGTAGCCAGTGCGAAGTCTGAAGACTACGACCTGCTCTCTTCTGTTCAACTGGTAATAGGCATCGTTTTTGGTGTAGCCAGTATGTTCTGTTTCCCATTTGGTCATGTATCTAGCTCTAATAAGCCGTTTTGGCACTTCGTATGTCACACTGGTATCTGGTTGTGGTAGTCTTGCACCTTCTTTTGCCGGTCTGTCTGCCTCCTCGTTGCCTTGGATGTTGCAGTGGGATGGTACCCACTGTACCACTACCCTTTTTGGTGCGGACTGCTGGCATAGTTGACAGGGTACTGCTCTTAAATCATTAAGTTCAGTATTTTTCTGGCTTTTTAGTGCTGTGACTACGGCCAGGGCATCTGTAAGCAGGACTATATGGCTTTCATTCCTTTTACCTGTCACCATTTCTTCCACTGCCGCCCTCTGTGCCTCTGCCCCCGCTCTGAAATTGCTTGTGTATTTTCCAGTTGCCAATGACAGTGTTATTTTCCTGCCATTTGGTAGGCTCAGGAATGCCCCTGCCCCTCCGTTCTGTGTTGGGTATTCATTTCTTTGTTTCATTGTCATGGTGTTCATACCTGTAAGGTACATATAGTCCCATGGTAGACACTGCTGTCGGGGAGGAATGAAGTGTTGCAGACTTGGTTGTACTAGGCCTCCGATTGTTATGATGTGGGGTTGCCAGTTCTCTTACCAGCTGATTTTCTTTTCCTAACTCTAAACCAGGTACCCATTTACAGTTCGGTCGACTAGACCGTGTTGATAATGGGACCTTTGCATGGTCCGACAGGGATGTGTTCTCGTGCCAGAAGTGTTCTACAGCACCATGGACTGGATCCTCGATCAGCTGGGATGTACAACTCAGGATTCACCATGGACTGGATCCTCGGTCTGCTGGGATGTACAGCTCAGGAGTCACCATTGACTGGATCCTCGGTCAGCTGGGATGTACAACTCTGGAGTCACCATGTACTGGATCCTCGGTCAGCTGGGATGTACAACCCAGGAGTCACCATGTACTGGATCCTCGGTCAGCTGGGATGTACAGCCCAGGAGTCACCATGGACTGGATCCTCGGTCAGCTGGGATGTACAACCCAGGAGTCACCATGGACTGGATCCTCGGTCATCTGGGATGTACAACTCGGAGTCACCATGGACTGGATCCTTGATCAGCTGGGATGTACAACTCAGGAGTCACCATGGACTGGATCCTCGGTCAGCTGGGATGTACAACTCAGGAGTCACCATGGACTGGATCCTCGGTCAGCTGGGATGTACAGCCCAGGAGTCACCATGGACTGGATCCTCGGTCAGCTGGGATGTACAACCCAGGAGTCACCATGGACTGGATCCTCGTTCATCTGGGATGTACAACTCGGAGTCACCATGGACTGGATCCTTGATCAGCTGGGATGTACAACTCAGGAGTCACCATGGACTGGATCCTCGGTCAGCTGGGATGTACAACTCAGGAGTCACCATGGACTGGATCCTCGGTCAGCTGGGATGTACAACCCAGGAGTCACCATAGACTGGATCCTCGGTCAGCAGGGATGTACAACCCAGGAGTCACCATTGACTGGATCCTCGGTCAGCTGGGATGTACAACCCAGGAGTCACCAAAGAACACAGCTGCCAGTCATCGACCTCGACTACACTCATGACGTAGTCATATCAGGCTCCCACCTTCAGGGAATGATAAAACTACTGGAGCACCTAGAAGACCCTACATCTATATAAGGCCTCCACACCTTTGCTGAAATCCTCCAATAGCAGCCATTTTCGTTGATGGAAACCATGCCAACTTCACTGATGATTACATTTACCTTTCCGTTAAACAAAACTCAGACGCACGAAGCTACCCGGATATCTGCCGCCTCTATGAATACCCTACAGTGGGTCTGGAGCCAACAGACTTTCCCTGAAAACCAAGATGTGAATGTACATGACCTAAATTGTTCCCGTCCTGCTATACAATTTCGAAACCAGAGCTATTCTACAGGCCGATCAGAACGGCATTGAACCCTTCCACATGCTAATTATTATGATCCACTGGTATGACAGTCTAAAACGATGAAGTCTTGTGAACATACTCCCCATGTTCAACTGTCCATCAGCTTTTCAAGCAGGCCATGAAAATCAAAGACGGGAAGTGACCCTCTCCGTCATGGTCCTGCCCCTGCACCACTTAGTTAGGTTTAATTGGAAAGACACCATCGTCATTGCATGCAGCCTGGGACGCATCGTGCTCAGGGATGGTTGGCACGACGGGACTTGTGGCCTAAACGGACTACATACCGACCTGCCTATCTTTGAAGTGAGAAACGAGAGCTCAGACTACATACCGACCTGCCTATCTTTGAAGTGAGAAACGAGAGCTCAGGCTACATACCGATCTGCCTATCTTTGAAGTGAGAAACGAGAGCTCAGACTACATACCGACCTGCCTATCTTTGAAGTGAGAAACGAGAGCTCAGACTACATACCGACCTGCCTATCTTTGAAGCGAGAAACGAGAGCTAAGACTACATACCGACCTGCCTATCTTTGAAGTGAGAAACGAGAGCTCAGACTATATACCGACCTGCCTATCTTTGAAGTGAGAAACGAGAGCTCAGACTAAATACCGACCTGCCTATCTTTGAAGTGAGAAACGAGAGCTCAGACTATATACCGACCTGCCTATCTTTGAAGTGAGAAACGAGAGCTCAGACTATATACCGACCTGCCTATCTTTGAAGTGAGAAACGAGAGCTTAGACTATATACCGACCTGCCTATCTTTGAAGTGAGAAACGAGAGCTCAGACTACATACCGACCTGCCTATCTTTGAAGTGAGAAACGAGAGGATCAACCAATGTGATACTCAGACGCTATCTATAACGGTAAGTTGTCTTTAGCTGACCCTGGAAAGACGACTACAGCTCCCTACGCCGCTCAACCGCACAAGTGGATAGGGAACTAAACGTAAGCCCTCTTTATCATTCTTGTATCCCTGCATCACAGATGAGTCATTGTTTGTAGTTATATGGCTGAAATACATTGTCTCGTTAGAAGGAGTTATATGGCTGAAATACATTGTCTCGTTAGAAGGAGGTGATAACACTTGCAAACAACCATTGGTATAACTTATTTCAAACAAAGAAGATTACTTCTCACTTAGCAGGCTGTTGGCACGTGTGCCATCTCACGAGTTGGAGAATCTTTCACTCTAGAGGGGTTACACTGCATTGTTATTCGCCTCTTAAGGAGTGCTCTAAGTATATCGAGTGCGTCTTGGGGCTACCTAATGGAAAGAAAGAATGGGCCACTGCGGCTCAATGTATATCGTAAAAGGTGACTAATAAGAGTTGTGTATGGAGTTTGCAGCTCCATCGTGTAAAACAATTTGCTACAGAAACCACTACTACTAAAGCACGACAGTGCGTTGACGCTGATTGCTTAAATGAGACCAATTGTAGTGGTGACCTATACTCCGACTGGAGTGTAAAGGGGACCAGAAGAAGATTGCAGATGCCCAGAAGAAGATGGCAGATGCCCAGAAGAAAATGGCAGATGCCCAGAAGAAAATGGCAGATGCCCAGAAGAAGATGGCAGATGCCCAGAAGAAAATGGCAGATGCCCAGAAGAAAATGGCAGATGCCCAGAAGAAGATGGCAGATGCCCAGAAGAAAATGGCAGATGCCCAGAAGAAGATGGCAGATGCCCAGAAGAAGATGGCAGATGCCCAGAAGAAAATGGCAGATGCCCAGAAGAAGATGGCAGATGCCCAGAAGAAAATGGCAGATGCCCAGAAGAAGATGGCAGATGCCCAGAAGAAGATGGCAGATGCCCAGAAGAAAATGGCAGATGCCCAGAAGAAAATGGCAGATGCCCAGAAGAAGATGGCAGATGCCCAGAAGAAGATGGCAGATGCACAGAAGAAGATGGCAGACACCAAGAAGATGGCAGATACTGTTTTAGAGCTATTTAAATCAGTGGTGATCGGGGTGCGAACATGATCCTTTTGATTTAAGAGAACATCACCTTAACCGTTGTGCCTCTAAGGCAGCCATCATAAAATTCAATCAGTCAAAACCCTCTCGCCCCTGCGGAGCATAGGTCTTTGACCAACACACATCAAGTATGTATGTCTTTCGCTCTCATCTTCAACATCTGTCCCGTCTGTCCTGCCACCCTCGTGGTTTTCTCAAGCTCTCTTCGTCAAGTGTGTCTTGGACGGCTTCTGTGCCTATTAACTTTCGGGTTCCAGAACAGCGATTGTCTCACAATGTCATTCTACCCTTTCCGCAAAGTATATCCTATCAATCGCCGATGTCTTCTCTTTATCTAACGATCGACTCTCAGCCGCCCAACTTCATGCAAAAGGTTCAATTTAGCAGCCATATCGTACCATGTTAATACCAACATTCCGCATATGGATCTGTTTATGAACGTGTGCACCATTAGCGTTAGTGCGCCTTTGTTGACCGCCTAACCTCTCATCCATACTTCTTTAGTTCTTTTTCATTAGAGTTGAAAATTCTGATATTTGTGTCAGACTAGATTTCCCTGAAAGACCCATCTCGCCTTCTGTATTCCTAGTCTGATATCATGTTTCGTACATCAGAATACCACGAACTGAAAATACGAGCAAACACACAGTGTTATCTGGTCCGATAACCATTAACACTACACGTAACTAATACACAACTCTCAAGTAGAATCGCTTAACTATCTGAAATAGTTTTGTGACTTACATTGGCTTGCGCGAATCTCGTGATAGGATAGTGGTAATAGACGTGAAGGTTGTTGTCCTGTTTACAAAAAACAAAACAAAACAAAACAGGATAGCGATAATAGACGTGAAGTTTGTTGACCGCGTCACACACAACAACAACAAAATAAACAATAAAATAAACCGTAAGTGCTGTGTTGATATTTAAAAAAAGTAGCAAACAAATACATGTACGACAAACACTAGCTGAATGAAATGGCTGAGAATAAAGATTTAATTAATGTACACAGTATACCTTTTTTTCTTTCTATTCTGCATTTCTGGAAAACCGAGTTATTTACTCTCTTATTCCACGAGCACACGATACAAGAGATGACAGATAGACAAGCATTATTAATGACAAATAAAAAAACTCGATGTGGACATAGCAGATTCACAAGAAACTCGTTTAGTGGCACGGGGTCAATGAGTTAGAACACCATTTTCTACTGGCAAGGAAGAGAACCCGACGAAAAGAGAGCGTATAGTGTCAGCTTTGCAATGAAAAAAGTTTTTAATACACATGACTGAGCCAGTTGAACAGGGAACAGAGCGTCAACCTTGTTAGGACATATGCACAAACCTTGCGCTTCACACCTGAAGTCAAAGATCAGTTATTCGAAGATTTATCAGCAGTCAATGGAAGTATGCATAATCAACGACAACTTGTTCTACTAGGTGACTTCAATGCTGTAGTGGACTCTGATCACGATCCGTGGTCTTTATGTCTTGACAGTTTTGCAGTTGGCTCAAATAATTAAAATGGCCTACAACCTTTAGAGTTCACTGTCCATCATGAATTATGTGTGACCAACTCTTATTTTCAGACAAAAACCATAACATAAGGTATCGTGGATGCACACACGATCAAAGCACTGGGTCGGACCTGATTCTTGTAAGAAGATCTCTTCTCAAGTATGTGCCCCTCAAGCTGTTCTCATAGTGCAACTGTGACAAAGAACATTCATTTGTTCGCTGTTAAAACAGATTGTAGAAAAGGAAGTTCCATCACACCAAAAACAGAGGTAAGCCGCGTATCGACGCAAGTAGAATATATGATCCTGTGCTGATCATGAGATTTAACAATGCTTTTGAGGAATCAATATTCCGAATCGTAGCAACAGAGACCTGGGAACATCTCCGAAACGCCATCCATAGGATTGTACTTGCTACCTTCGGAAGAAGAACTGCTTATTCATTATGACTGGTTTGAAGCAAAGGTGAAGAATATGACTCCCGTCACTGAAGCCAAGCGCACTGCTTTGATTATATGTAAGTCGCATGTCCTTTTACAGAATGTACCTTCTTATAACCCCCACCTATTTGGCTGTTATAAGTTTCTTGGCAAGTGTGTAGTACGGTAGGTTTCAATTACTTTCTGTACGTGGAGGGGCATTGGCCCGAGCAAAAATCCAGTGTGGAAATCGAACCCGGAACGTTGGGATTGCAAAAACCGAGCAAGTTTCACCCCTAGGCCACGCAGTCTCCCTTTGATTATATACAGCTTTCAAATGCAGGTACGGCATCGCATGAGCTGCAGTGGTCAGGGACCTATAGCGTACTGCTAGCGTCAGGGCCAGCGAACCAGAGCTGCCAAGACCCTTCTACACCTCCACGCGGTGATCCTGGATAACAGGCTGCAACAGAGCAGACTGGCTAAGGAGAAGGGATCGAAGAGGGAATGCTAACCCGGTACTCAAAATATGCTTGCTGAAGTCGGATGTGTTGGACCGAAAGGTGCAAATATCGCAGTCAAGCTGTAAACTACGACACAATGCATTCCGTTCTCTGGACTACATTCTGATACTTAAGCCCTTTCAGGGTTTGGTAGCGGGAGATTGAGAACGAACAAAGCCAAGCCAAATGCAGGTACTCTGCACACCTTCAAGTCAGTCAGAAGCCACTTTCAACAAATAGCGTGTCGTTGTGCTAATAAGTCCTGGCTACAGTTCAGTGAAACCATCCAGACCACAACACAAATAGGGAATATCAGACAAATGTATGATGGTATAAAGAATGATACTGGTACTGTAAGTAGGAAAACAGCACAGCTCAAATCCATCACTGACGAGAAAATAACAGAAAAAGGAAAGCAGATGGAGCGATGGGCAGAGCACTATTCTGAGCTCTACTCTTGTGACAATATCGTCACTCACAGCTAGTGACGCTGACAAAAGCTATCACTGTATGAACGAGCTGGACATCAAACAATCTCTAGAAGATCTTAATAAAGGTATGACAGCTTGGAAATTGGCAGAGCACCAGCCAGCGACAGGACTCCACCTGATGTGAGCAAGCGCTGTAAGAGTGCACTTTTGCAATAGCTGTATATGATGTTTTGTCAGTGTTGGGAAGAGACCATAACACTTCGAGATATGAGGGATGCGCAGATCGTAACATTATACACAAATAAAGGTGATAGAAGTAGTTATATTAACTTTTGAGGCGTCTCCCTGTGCAGTGTTGTAGGCAGTCGTCGCCAGAGTAATCTTACTAGGGCAACACAAACTGAGCGTGAGTATCCGGAGTCACAGTGTGGATTCAGGTCTAGAAGATTAACGACCCATAAGATTTTTTTTCTCTTCAACATGTTCAGAAAGTCAGCCCTTTTATATCGCTTCTATTGACCCGACAAAGGCATTTGATGTTTGCTTCAAAATTCTCTAAAAACGAAGGTTGTTTAAGCAAACTGCTATGACTAACAATATCTTTCCATGAGACAATGAAAGGAACAGTCCAATTTGATGGTAAAATATCACAGCCATTTGGTATTCACAGTGATGTTACCACGACACTGTTTGGGATCTTTTTTGCTCTGCTACTGAAGCATGCATGTGGTAACGCAAATGAAGGAATATGTCTGCAACACTTGGTCGGACGATTGACTGTATAACATTACAAGGCTCAAGGCCAAAAAGAAAGTCAGGGAGGTCATCATCAGGGACTTGCCTTTCGCTGATGATGTCACCCACAGCAAGCAAGAAATTTCAGATCAAAATTGATCATTTCTCCCAGGTGTGCAACGATTTCTCCCAGGTGTGCAACGATTTCTCCCAGGTGCAAAGATTTCTCCCAGGTGTGAAACGATTTTGGTCTCACAAGTCTCAACAAAACCACTGTCCTGGGACAGGAAGTAGATACCAATATCGACAAATTTGATTTGGCAGCTGCGCATCGATTCACATACCTGGAGTCCCTCATCAACGACAAGCTCTCTCTAGACTCAGCAAGAGACAGTCGCATTGACAAAGCTGCTGCTACATTTGCTCATCTCACAAGTCTGTTTGGGAAAACCAAAAACTTACAACTAAAAACAAGACCAAGGTTTACAATGTGTTATCAGCATGCTCCTATATGATAGCGAAGCTTGGGCAACCTATGGCAAATAAAAACAGTCCTTCCAACTAGGATTCCTGCGATCCCTTCTTGGAATTACATCGTGGGGTAGAGTGTCAAATGCAGAGGTGCAGTCTCACAACAGTCTCTCAATGATGTACATTTTCCTTAGGCAGCGAAGGCTATGATGGTTTGGTCATGTTCGTCACATGGAAGATGGTCGCATCCCCAAAAGAATCCTTCACGGACAATTGGTGGATGGCAAGCGAACAGTCGACCGACCACAGCTGAGGTTCAAGGATATGTGTAAGCGTGACATGAAGGTACTGGACATGTCTGACATCCTGGGAAGACGGAGCTGCAGCCGGGTCCACGTGGAGATGTACTCTGAAGAGCCACATATTGCTGGGTCCAAAGAAGTACTTACAACACGGAGAAGTGAACAACGACAATGCCGCAAGGAGAAAGAAAATCAAACTCAGTAGACTGTAACCACGATAAGGTCGAATCCTCCTATAATCAGTCATGGCTGAAAGGGGCTATTACTATTCCCCAAATAGCACTGTTTATTGCATGGAAAAGTCTACCTGTTGCTGCCCTTCGTGCAGTTAACTCCTCTTTGATTCCTCCCCTGCTGTCTATTACCACTCCTAGATATTTAAAGTTAAAGTTGCTGACCTGCTCCAGTACTCGGGTTCCCAGGGTCATCTGATGTCTTTTTTCATCTCTGGCGATCACCATGGTTTTTGTTTTGTAGTTGCTGATGTGCATTCCTCTCTTCTTCAACTCTTATTCACAGACCTGCAAGTTGATCTGGAGATGTGCTTCGGATTTCGTGATCAGGGCCACATCATCTGCAAATGTTAGTTCCGATATGTAACTTAGTCTCATCTTCCACTACTCTACTTCATACTTTCTTGTCCGTTCCTTGCAGGCTTTGATGACTTCATCCATGAGGAGTATGAAAAGGTACGGTGATAGAATGTCCCCCTGTCTTACTCCGCTAGTGGTCTTGAACTCTCCTGACTTTTGATTATGTCAGCACATAATTTATGCATGTTTTATAGAAACTCTGTATGGCAGAGATCAGGGGTCCTGGGATGTTCTTCCTTGTCAGGCACTCCAATAGTTTGTCCCAAGGAACTTTATGAAATGCTTTCTCCGAATCCAAAGAGCAGAGATACATCTCTTTATCATATTCAAGAGCCTTTTCACTTAGCTGTCTGAGTGTAAAGATAAAATCTTGAGTACTTCTGTTTGCCCTAAACCCGCATTGAGTTTTGTCCATATTTGGCTCTGCTAGATCTCTTAATCGCCGTTCTAGAATCCTAGAGCAGACTTTCCCGAGGACACTGAGAAGGGAAATACCTCTGTGATTTTCACATTGTCGATTGTCACCCTTTTTAAATATTGGTATTATTATTGCAACCTCCCAGTCTCTTGGTATCTTCTTGTGGCGCCA
Source organism: Ariolimax columbianus (assembly GCA_036924085.1). Classification (NCBI taxonomy): domain Eukaryota; kingdom Metazoa; phylum Mollusca; class Gastropoda; order Stylommatophora; family Arionidae; genus Ariolimax; species Ariolimax columbianus. The sequence continues at coordinate 38,819,302 of JAVGWX010000001.1, forward strand.
AGCTGCCTTGAGAATCTTCATGAATAGTATCTCTCCTGCCGTCCCCAAGTATTTAACCATTTCTGGTGTTATATCATCATATCCTGCTGCTTTACCAATCTTAATTTTCTACAATGCTGCCTTTAGTTTTTCCATTGTGATATTATCGTTTCCCTCCATGGCTCCCTCTTCTTGAATTGGGACTGTTACTTCCAGAGCTTGATTTTCCTCCACTCCAAGGAGATCTGAGAAATATTCTTTCCATCTGTTCATTACCTCTTCTGGTGCGGTCAACAGCGCACCTTGTTTATCTTTAACAAATTTCAAGGGGCATTCCTTTTCCTTCCTCGTGTTCTTTAGGGTCCTGTAGAACAGTTTCTGGTTTTCTCCAGCATTATTTTCCAGTTTCTCTCCAAATTCTTCCCAGGATTTATGTTTGGCCTTGAGCACAGTCTTCTTTGCTTCCGTTCTAAAATTTACATATTCTTTATATTTCTTTGTTTGTTCTTCTGTAATCCTAACCCCTATGTATTGCTTCCATGCCTTTTTCTTTTCTCGTATTATTCTTTTCACTTCTTCTGTCCACCGTTGTGTACTCTTTCTCTTCCATCCTTCTTTGGTTTGACCGCATTCCTCTACTGCAGCCCCTTTGAGGATGTCTTTGAATTTTACCCAGAGCATTTCCAATATCTTCTTCAGATTCCTCTATCCTTTCTATTGCTGTTGTTACGAGCCCTTCGTATCTCCTCTTAACATCTGATTCTCGTAGTTTGTAAGCCTTAATTTTATTTTCTCCTTGTGTGTTATGTTTCATGCTTGCTGATGGGTGTTGCCTGGCTGGATAGTGTTTTTCAATTTCTGTCTTTATTTTAACTAGGTAGTGGTCACTTCCTATCTCTGGTCCTCTGAACACTCTAGCATCCTTTACATACTTGAAATAAGTTTTTCTCACTATTGCATAGTCAATTATGGATCTTTCATTTCTTGCCGGCTCGCATCTTGTGTAGGCATGGATGCGCTTGTGTGGAAACCTTGTATTTGTAATGACAAGGTTTTGTTCTCTGCAGAATGTCAGCAGTCGTTTTCCATTGTCATTTAACACATCTTCTCCATACCTACCGATCACTGCATCCCACCTAGAATAGTCGTTTCCAACTCTTGCGTTGAAGTCTCCAAGGAGAAGTATTTCATTATGGCAATCGTCAATGGTCCTTTGAAAGAGCTAATAAAATTCATCTTTTATGTCAGTGCTCTCATCTTCGTTTGGTGCATACACAGTGATGATATCCATTTGACTATCCTCCTCTTGTAGACTTAGAAGCATCAGTCGTTCTGAAATGAACTTCCATCCTTTAATGTTTGCTTTGTTATTGCTATCCACTATATAGCCAACCCCTGCCCTGGCTCGTTCACTCATGGGAACTCCGCTGCAGTATAACAAGTTGCCGTCATGGTCCAGAACGTCCTGTCCCTTTTTCTTTGTTTCTGTAAGTGCCAGAACTGTCAATTTTGCTCTCTTCATTTCCTCTATTAGTTCATGTTCTTTTCCGTTTATACTTCTTACATTCCATGTTCCGTAAATCGTGGTCCTTATTTCTCGCCTGTTCGTCGCCGTTGAGGTCAGTCCGGTTTTCTCTATGTTTTGACTTGTAATCGCTTTTTAAGACAAACAGGTGATTAGCCTGTTGTGTCTTTGCATGTTGGAGGGGCTGCCTCCTTACAGCCTCCATGCCTGCCGACCCGTTTTTGTCCACAGCTGCTAATTTATTCGCAGCTAACCTTCAAATTAGGAGGCCTTTCAGCAATCCGCAACCCTGCTGACTCGCCTGGTAGGAGGTAGGTACCTCCCCCAGGCTACTTCAGGTTTAGAAGATTTATCTTTTCTAATACACTAAGCCACATCGTTACAACAACGGCTGTTTTAATAAAGAAACAAATACAAAATTAGAAAACCTAAATTGCCTCACACATATCTGTACATATTTAAGCTCTGACAACAAAGATATACATAAGTATGGAGCATTAGACAAATATGATACCTCAAAAACTTAGCATGCCTCGATATAAATTATTCCATAACGAATATAACAGAAGATCTGCAGTAGAATTAAGCTAATATTGCAATAAAAAATGCTCAATGCTTATACAAAATGTAATTTATTTTGTGCAGATATACTGCATTCTGCAAATGAATTTGCAGAACAAAAAGTTTAGCTTCCACCTACCTGGCCTCAGACAATGATCTGTCTTATTAACTAACAGTAATCCAGTATATTGTGTTTATGATTTAGTTGTCACGACGCTTCTCAATATATGATACACCCATTCTACTCAACACAATACACAGTAAATTAGGTTATTTTTCATGAGTAGAAGACGATCTTATGTTGAACCCCCCACAAAACTAGATTTAACTTGGTCGTTGCTCTTGTACCTTGAGGTGTAGAGAACTGCCAAAGAGATCGCAAAACTGTTATATGAGGTGTGTTCTTCTTCTTCTTCGTACGCAGTCAAACGTCAACCTTAATTTTTTCGAAAAAATCAGCGGTCATCCTGAGGCTATCGACACTGCCGTAGAGCTTGTCTAGTGTTGCCACTGGTGATGGCCACATCTGCTCTCTCTGATCCTCGTATGTCGGGCAGTTTTGCAGCAAATGTTCGGCGGTCATTTTACCGGTACCACACGGGCATTCGTCAGTGCCACCTATCTTCAATTTGTTGAATAGGTGGTACCTCAGTCTATTGTGGCCAGTGCGAAGTCTGAAGACCACGACCTGCTCTCTTCTGTTCAACTGGTAATAGGCATCGTTTTTTTGTGTATCCAGTATGTTTGGTTTCCCATTTGGTCATGTATCTAGCTCTAATAAGCCGTTTGAGGTGCGTTCAAATAAAACAAGACAAAACTGCAACAAGTGGATATACGTTCGATGCGCACGATGACGTCACTTCTGATATAAACAGCACATACCAACCGTCAAGTTTGCAAAATTTCATTATCCTCGGCCTCATAGTTTCCTCAGTAGAATGTTGAAAGCATGGCTGATGTGATACGGAATCCGTCCAGAGTTGATCAGCGAGTGGTGATTCGGTTTCTAACGGCTTAAGGAGGTCAAACAGTTGACATTCATTACAGAATGCAGGCAGTGAATGATGACAAAAGTGTGTCGAAGACAACAGTGAAGAACTGGGCGATGTTGAAAGATGGACGCGAGTTAACGAAACAATATGCGCTGAACTGGTCTCTGAAGATTTTTAGTTAATTCACGTCCTTCTTTCAACATCATTGTCCAGTTCTACGACGAATGTCAGCTGGTCGACATCCTTCAGCTATTAGAAACCGAATCACCTCTCGCTGATCAACCCTGTATCACACCCTTCTTCTTCTTCTTTTATCAACTGGTGTTATGCTTCCAGCCTGGCGATATTCACGAAGGAGAATGTGCGTTTCAAATCTACGACCGTTCCCTCGGCCTAGACTTTGGTCTGTATAAGTCGGGCAGTCCTGCAGGGCATGTTCTGGTGTGTGCTTGGATGCTCCGCAAGCACACGTGGCGGTGTCTCTGACACCCATTCTGTAGAGGTGGGCCTTGAGTCTGCAATGTCCCATTCTGAGCCTGAAGATCTCTGCCAAGTTAGAATATGCTGTAATTTTCTGGCTCGTATTCTTTGTGATGGTCTCTCCATTCCGTCCTCATGCATTGTTTTATAAGTGCATTTGCTTCTTTATAGCACTGTGGATGGTGAGTCGGCGAGCACACTATGGTTTCCCGGCATACTTCGGAATGTCCAGGTAATATGAATCCCTTGCTCATGGTCTCCCATGGTTGCTGTTGTATCCGACCATATTTTTTAATTAAAATTAAAAAAATAAAAAGTAATTTTATTTTTCTTTCTTTTTCTTTCTCTTTCTCCATCTTATACTGACCAAAAGCAGGTCAAGTTTGGAGAAAGTCTTTCAGGTCTCACATAAAGCTCTAAAAACAACCAAAATATACCACAAAAATTCAAAATCGAAGTCGTTTTTCGAAAGAGAAGAGAGAAAAAAAAATTTGTATATATCTAACTATTTCACAAACGTGCGTCTGTCTGTATTCGCAACGTTTGTTGGGAGACTTGATTGGCTGAACGAATCAGAATTTGTGATTATAAGTGGGGGAGGGGAGAAAGGGAAAGGCGGAAGATGTGTGTGTGGGTTGATGTCGCGGGAACTGATGAGGTGGCGGTGGTTGGCGGGTTGAAATAATAGGTGGTTTGAAAGAGGGGTTGGGAAAAATAATCTATTTGAAAGGCGGGGTGAGATTGTATGGGGGTGGGGGATGGGGGGGGGATGGGGGGGGTTGGAGCGCAGAGGAGATGGGTCTTTGAAGGAAGAGTCGGACAGGTTGAGATTGGGCGTTGGTTTGTGTGGGAGGGGAGTGGGGGTGTAGGGAAAGTATACAATGGAAATATGATGCAAGGGAAAGAAGCGAGAAGTGGGATAGCTTTAATTGTTAAACTGCTGCTGTGTCTTTCATGTTGTACAGTTCGACTGACGGACAGATGTGCTGTACAGGTCTACTAGTATAATAGTAAGTTATCAATGACAGGAGGAGTTATTCCATCATGTTAAATGCAAGAGCGGACAAAGATGCACCAGGAAATGAACTGATAGCAATCAGCGACGACTCATAGTTGGCTGTTTGCATCGTGATCAATGAACCACAGCTGACCAATACCCTACTCCGCCTCCAAGTGGTGGCCCTGGAAACGAGATCAAAGAGGGAAGGTAAACCCTCTCCCCGAAATACCGTGCTGAAACCGAATGTCAGGTCAAAAGGCTCAGAAACCCCAGACACGCTATAAACAACGACTTAATGTCACACCTTTCCTTTCAGGACCAACACCAACGAAGAAAATAAAGAAGAAAAAAATGGCATGTGTGAATAATGTGGACGGAAATTACAATGTAGAGTTCATGAAATTCATTTACTACAACAAATTGCTTGTCTAGTGTTGCCACTGGTGATGGCCACATCTGCTCTCTCTGGTCCTCGTATGTCGGGCAGTTTTGCAGCAGATGTTCAGCGGTCATTTTATCGGTACCACACGTGCATTCGTCGGTGCCACCTATCTTCAATTTGTTGAATAGGTGGTACCTCAGTCTATTGTGGCCAGTGCGAAGTCTGAAGACCACGACCTGCTCTCTTCTGTTCAACTGGTAATAGGCATCGTTTTTGGTGTAGCCAGTATTTTCGGTTTCCCATTTGGTCATGTATCTAGCTCTAATAACCCGTTTTGACTCTTCGTATGCCATACTAATATCTGGTTGTGGTAGTCTTGCACCTTCTTTTGCCAGTCTGTCTGCCTCCTCGTTGCCTTGGATGTTGCAGTGGGATGGAACCCACTGTACCACTACCCTTTTTGGTACGGACTGCTGGCATAGTTGACAGAGTGCTGCTCTTAAATGATTAAGTTCAGTGTTTTTCTGGCTTTTTAGTGCTGTGACAAAGGCCAAGGCATCTGTAAGCAGGACTATATGGCTTTCATTACTTTTACCTGTCACCATTTCTTCCACTGCCGCCCTCAGTGCCTCTGCCTCCGATCTGAAATTGCTTGTGTATTTTCCAGTAGCGAATGACAGTGTTATTTTCCTGCCATTTGGTAGGTTCAGAAATGCTCCTGTCCCTCCGTTCTGTGTTGCGTTTGTTACAGAACCGTCGGTGTACGCATGGGTCCAGTCCATGCTTGGGTAGTTTTTCATTATGTAGCTCAGGGTAGTATCTCTTCTTTCTTTTTCAGTCTGGCAGTTTTTGTTTCCAATACCTGGTATATTTTCTACCACCTCTGGATATATATGCTGCCTTCAGGTAGGTTTTAGTACAGTAGGGATGGGCTTTGGTGTTGTTAGTGCGTTCGTGGGGTCTTCGTGCATCTTTGCTTTGGCTATTTCTGCAAAGTTTCTCCGCTTTAGTTTCCCATTTCCGAAATTGTTTAGTGTCTGGTGCATTGGATGGTCAGTCAGTCTTCTGAGTTTCTCTGATTGCTGCTGGGCTCTGCAGTCTCTTCTGTCGGTCATGGACTGCAGTTTTTTTAATATTTTCAAGTTCTACAATTGGCGTTGACTTCATGCCTCCTGTTATAACTCTCATGGCTTGGGTTTGGAGTTTGCTAATTTTATCGAAGTTCGCCTTTGCTGCTGTTGTCCATGCTGCAATGCCATACTCGAGAACTGGTCTCACTCTTCCAGTGTACAGTTTCTTTAGTATACTTTCGTCTGCTCCCCAGCTTGTGCCAGCAAGTTTCCTCATGATTGCCATTATTTCTCTGGCTCTCATTCGGTTTCTCTCGATCTGACTTTTCCATGTCATGCGCCGATCAAATGTGACTCCCAGGTAGTTTGGGTTGTCGTTTGGCTGAAGGTATTTGCCGTCTGGTTGAAATAATAGGTGGTTTGAAAGAGGGGTTGGGATAAATAATCTATTTGAAAGGCGGGGTGAAATTGTATTGGGGGGGGGGGGGGGGGGGGGGAAGAAAATAAAGAAGAAAAAAATGGCATGTGTGAATAATGTGGACGGAAATTACAATGAAGAGTTCATGAAATTCATTTACTACAACAAATTGTGGGTGGGGGTGATTGTAAATGCCTTTTTTTAACCATACGATACATAATGTGTACATTTACCAGATATTTATAACAAGTTTTAATCATTTGTTCGGCTCATTAGTGTTACAATGAATCAGCGCAATTGGAACCATATTAAATCGATGATTTCCTTAATGTGAATATTAACAAATATGAGGTGAAGTCAGACCCGTTTGGTTGGTTCTCATTTAAGTGAATTGGTGACTGCGTATTTATGAACAATACCTGCCATTGTTGTTCATGTTGTGTGTAACAAAGGCGAGAATATGATCACTACCACACGTAGAGCATGTTGCAAAGTCTGGTCTAATCCATCCTGATTCGAAGAGCCTTGCAACTCTTTACATGCACACCTAGTCATCCATACAGATCACAAAACCCTGCTGATTTTGGAGCAGCTTCTGGATTTGTAAGTTCTAGAAGGAACGCCTCATATACTTGTATGATACAGTATAATTTTCTCCCTGGGGAATAATCTGTCGTATATACTAACAGGGAAAAGGCAATTCATCTAGTGAGTAAAGCGTTCTATAATTTCTAATGATTTCCAAATTCATAAGAATGGTATCTTTCTGAGAAAGACTTGAAAAACTGGGAACTTGGAATTTTGAACGAGAAAGGAAAGAGTGATAATTACATTTCAGACGCTGGTGATTTGCAACTTTATATATTGGGTGTGGAGAAAACCATTTATTTACGGAACACATTTTCACAACAATCTTCTTCTTATTCACATGGAAAATCCCTGGAGATATAGTAAGAATTCAGATTGACTTTATTATGATGAATGTAAAATTGTTAGAATGGTGTCACAATGGCAAAATCGTATCCAGGTCCAGACACAAATTCTGATCACAATAATCTAGTGATTAAAACAGGCTTCAGATTGAGGATAATACGGAAAGAAGAAATACCAAGAAATATCTTGTAGAAGTAAACAAATAATGCTACGACAGCATGCGGTAATTCGAAAGAGAAATTCCAGAAGTGAATATAAGCACTAAGTGGGACTATCAAACAAGCACGCATGTAGCAAATAAAACTACAAATAAAATGGTTTTCGAAAAATCAAGTATGGATGACAGACAGATGTGGGGATAATTAAGTAAAATGAATGAAAGACAACATAGAATACAATAAAACTCTGCAGACTTTAGGGACTACGTGCCAACGTGCAAAAGACATTTCAACATATCAAAGACGACAAGGCTGGCTCGAGGAGGAGAATGCATTAGCGGCAACGATAGAGACATCTTGCTTTATGAAAAAGATATATCAAGGACGTGAGCGGAATATGTACGTGGACTGTTCAACAAAAACAGAGCAGATGAGACACCACGTCACATTTTAATAACGGAGACCCAGAATCCTCAGACCAGAAGTAGACAAAGCAATACAAGATGAGCAAAGGAAAAACAGCGAGCATGGATACAATAAAATAGAAATGTTAGAAGCGCTAGAGGAACTCGGTGTAGATAAATTTACTGTCATGTGTCATGATATCTACAATATGGAACCTATGTCAAGCGACCTGATTCCACCTGATTTACTAGGGGCGTTCAAGTCAAACCTGTACTTTTTTTTGTAAGAAAAAATAAAGATGTCAAGAAAATGTCATTTATTTTTCGATATAATCTCCAGCAATGTTTATGCGCTTATCCCAGTATTTAAGTAATGCTTGAAAAGCGTAGGGCGCAGAAAGATCTGTCAGAATGTCTGAACTAATCCACGACAATATGTTTCGCTTCGTCCCCAGTGCTGAAAATCTGACCTCCCAGGAATTATTTTAGGGACCCAACAGGTGGAAATCGATTGGATCGAGTTCTGGGCTGTAAAGAGGATGTGGCAATACCTCCCAGCCGTAATGCTGCAAATGGAGCAAAGTGCGGTGAGCCGCATAAGGTCGAGTGTTTTCTTGCAGAAGCTGGAAGCCCTTTGTAATCAAACAAGATTGTTTTTTGCTCAGACATTATGCACATCATTCAAAATGTGTATGTACTGGTCACTGTTATAATGGCACCACGTGGTAGAAAATCAGCACGAATTATGACAAGTTTGTACAAGAAAACACTCAGCATCACTTTATCTGCAGCAATTTTACCGACATTTTTTGGGGCGGTGGTGATTTCGCATGCTTCCCCTGCATGGGTGCTCATTTCGATTCTTATTCTTTTTCTTCTTCATTTACCCTCAGATCAAGGTTGCGGTTTTTCTTACAAAGGACACCGTTGTTAAGGCTGTTTTTTGGTCTCCATACAGCCTTTGTCCCATGTTTGTCTCGAGAAGCAAGTATTATTCTCTCTTTCCTGCATGGACATGCAGCTTTGAAGGATGTGTTCCACGGTCATGGTTGGCTCCCCGCGTGGACACTTGTTATCTGTCCCAATCCTCATTTTGTTGTAATGATGACCCTTGGGTCTGTTATGACTATTCTCAGTCTAAAGATGATGACTAGCTCTTTTCTAGTTAAGTTAAAGTTTCTGTCTTCTTTTCGGAAGTCAGGGTTGTTAATCAGCCTATTTTCCCCTGAAGTTGGCTTTAATTATGGTCTGGCTTCATTGTATATGATGCTCAAGTCTGTTTGTGGGGATGCTCCTTCACACTTTGCTTGTCTGCAGTTTAATTGCCTTCACTATTGCGGTGGGATGGGATCCACTGTATGACCAACCTTGGGTGTTCTGCTGAGAGCTGTGTCAGGGAGAACATACATTGCTCGAGATCGTCATTTTTGTATTGTTTTAGTGCTGCTAATACTGACGAGGCATCAGTCAGGAATACTATGTTTTCTAGGCGGATATTATTACCTTGTAGTTTCGATTCAAGAGTATAATGATGCGCCCAGGCTTCGTCACTTGTAATGAAGCGATCCAAAAAGTCATTCCCTTCTATGTCAAAATACAAGTTTTACAAGAAACTTCATCAAAACACGCTGTTCAATGCAAGCATTAACAGTGTTGTCCGCCATTTTTATTTATCTGTCATATAATTGGCCCATGGCAATTGGACCACCTTGTAGTTATAAGATACAAGTGCTGCCCCTATCTAATGATAGTAGTTCCAGCACGCTATAACCGATTCAGGTAGAACTAAAACAAAAAGTCCCGGTTTGATTTGAACGCCTCTCGTATAATACCAAGCGGCTGATTAGCACAGTGGTAGAAAACTAGCTTTCCATGCAAAATTACTGGGTTCAAATCCCACTACCGGCAGCTCCAGTCAAACTAGCTGCAAATGATTAGTGAAAGATTAGAAAACGAGGACGGGACATGGCTACCCCACTAAGCTGAGGCTTAGTATACATCTAACACTTCATTCCTGACCAGCGCTTAAGTCTGCTGAAGGACTTCCTTATCTTTTATAATACTAGCTAAGGGAATACGTGGAAACTTCGAGTAGTGAGGTTGGGAACACGAATGTTTGTAAGTGACAGCGATCACAAGACACGTATTTATCTTCACTCGGAGGACATGTAATGAGCAATATAAAATTGAGTGAAGTAATAGGTAGCATGGTATTCCAACACGGAATCTCAGGGTCGCGGAAGAGCATATCAGAGAGAGAGAGAGAGAGAGATACCGAGAGAGAGAGAGAGAGAGAGAGAGAGAGAGAGATGAGCACTTTAATCATGGAAAACTGAGGATGTGAAATGGAAATCAGAAAGATAATTTGGATGGCCACGTGTTATCAGCAGCATGAATCATATATTGACAATCAAACAAATTACTGACTAATTTAAAAATGTAAGTGATCATGTTTTGTATCTACTCGTCTCTGCCGTGCTACGTAGAGGAATGATGTATTTGAAATGTGGATCAATAGAACAACTAGATTCATCTTATGGGGGAAAAAACGAAAACAAATAAAGAAGCTTTGGAGCAAGTATGGGTACTTACTAATAGAATTGATGAACGAAAGTCAAGCAGTTAAGATATTTTGTTTACAACACAAGATGGAAAACAAAAACGGATAGGAAAAACTGAGGACAAGCGTGTAAGAGGTAAACAACAAGAGAAGAGGGTCGATAATTTCAACAGATGACCAGGGATAACATTGACAGATTGTATCATCAAGGCGAGAGATGGTGAACGTTGGAGATGGCAAACGACATTCTATGCGGAGACGAGATACACGATTACTATACACAGGGTCGTGAGTCGTAAGGCAGTGTAAAAGTAAAGAGAGTCAGAGGTGAAGACGTAATGAGAGAGTCAGAGGTGAAGACGTAATGAGAGAGAAAGAGGGGAAGGCGTAATGAGGGAGAAAGAGAGAAAGATATTTAGATGGAAGAAAGTAGAGAAAAGAGAGGGAGATAGGGAAAAAGAGAGTAGGGAGAGAGAGGACAGAGAGGATGGTAGATGGAGATGGAAACAGGGTGGCGGGAATGAGGAGGAAGAGAGTGAGAAAGGAGAGTGAAATAGAAAAGAAGAATGAGGAGACAGTAAGATGAGGGAGGGAGAGTAGAGGCGAGAAGGAAAAGGAGGGGAGAGGAGGGAGAGCAAGGGATTGAGGGAAGAAGAGAATGGGTGAAAGAGGAGGGCGAGAACGAGACGAGCGGATGGAGAGAGAGTGGATGGATACAGTGGAGGGAGAGGAGGAAGAGAGCAGAGGATGAGTCGTGAGTGGAGGAAGAGGGATGGAGAGAGAAAAAAAGAAGTAAAAAGAGAAAAGGTGTATGTGTGTGGCGCTGAGTAAGTCACAGATATAAATGATAGTAGACTGTACAGAATGGCAAGGAGAGTGATGACGAACCAAAGAATTGATGTCAACTTTAGCAAAACAAGACAAAACACATCGTTTGTTTCTTTCTTCCAAACGTTTTCTTACCTGGAGGGCAGACATGCCCACGCACTCAAATCTAACACACGCCTGCTGACGTCACTGATATGGATGCTAAGATAGAAACATACACAGCCCACAACAAACAGGATATTTCCCGTCAGTCGCTGGTGCTCATCCTGTTGTGATTCAGTGGTTGTCTGCACTAGTGCACACATGCAATAGGTAACTGTTTACTTGACAATTGAAGGTTAAAGCGTCTAGATGATGTAACGGTGGCTGTTACGATAGGTGGCATTAGGAGGAATGCCATCTGCAGTGATAAATGCAGCGCAATGTAACAGATGTTCGACACCTTGGCTCGGAAAAATAGCACGCACCAAGAGTATCGCATTCAACTGCAGACCGTGAGGGGACGGCGAGGCCTTATGGTTAAGTGGCACGGCTCACCATGGGGAAGAAAACCCTGAGAAAATGCAGAAGGAAGCAGACCCTTACATAAAATGTATGCTGGAGTCGGATGCACTGGGCCGACAGGCGCAAAATAAAAACTACAGTGCGACGCACACCGCCTTGGGGATTAGAGAAATAAGACGAACGCAATAATTTAAAAAAAACAACTACAGCACATTTGTTTTTTGTTGTCCTTTGACATCGGTTAGGCTTCAGTCCGGGAAGTAAAAGCGGCGGGAGAGAAAAGATGACTACCGCCCTCATATAGCCGAGCCTTTGAAATGTGAGATCGCTAAGATCTCACACTACTACAGCAGTAATGCTATGTGTTACTTTACTTGACATCGATCTCTTGAAGAAATAAACAGATTTGTGGCAGAGAACAACTCAACTGATATAGTTACAGATTGAAGCCAGACAGTGCAAATTGGAAGGATATAGTTACAGATTAAAGCGAGAATGTGCGCATTGGAAGAATATACGTACAGAGAGCAACTCAACTGATATAGTTATTGAAGCCAGATAGTGCACATTGGAAGGATATAGTTACAGATTAAAGCGAGAAAGTGCGCATTGGAAGGATATAGTTACAGATTGAAGCGAGAAATTGCGCATTGGAAGGATATAGTTACAGATTGAAGGGAGAGAGTGCACATTTGAAGGATATAGTTACAGATTGAAGGTATAAAGTGCGCACTGGAAGGATATAGTTACAGATTAAAGGGAGAAAGTGCGCATTGGAAGGATATAGTCATAGAGAAAAACTCCATGATAAGACATCCCATGAACGGAACATCCTTCTTCTATGCCGTTCCTTCTCAAACTCCCGCTACCAAGTCTTGAAAAGGTTTTGCAAGTATTAGGATGTAGTCCGGAGAAAAGAATGTGTTGGGGATCAAGATGCTGAGCAGCACATGAGTTGCAGTGGTCAGCAGCACATGAGCTGCAGTGGTCAGCGACCCATAGCTGACTGCTAGCGTCAGGGCCAGCGAACCAGAGCTGCCAAGACCCTTCTACACCTCCACGCGGTGATTCTGGATAACAGGCTGCAGCAGGGCAGACTGGCTAAGGAGAAGGGATCGAAGAGGGAATGATTACCCGGTACTCAAAAAATGCTTGCTGAAGTCGGATGTGTTGGACCGAAAGGTGTAAATATCGCAGCCAAGCTGTAAACTACGACACAACGCATTCCGTTCTCTGGACTTCATTCTGCTACTTACGCCCTTTCAGGGTTTGGTAGAGGGAGATTAAGAACGAACGAAGAAGAAGAAGAACGTGTTGCAGATTACAGTTTAACTGCGATTTTTGCACCTTTCAGTCCGACACATCTGACTTCAGCGTGGCATTTATGTCAACCGGGTTAGCCTTCCCTCTGTAACCCCTTCTCCTTAGCCAGTCTGTCCTGCTGCAGCCTGTTATCCAGGATCACCACGTGAAGTTGAAGAGGGGTTTTAGCAGTCAGTTCTGGGTCGCTATCCCTGAAGCTAGCAGTCAGCTGTGGGTCGCTGTGCCTGAAGCAAGCAGTCAGATCTGGGTCGCTGTCCCTGACACTAGCAGCCAGCTCTGGGTCACTGTCCCTGACGATAGCAGTCAGCTCTGGGACGCTGTCCCTGGCGCTAGCAGTCAGCTCTGGGTCGCTGTCCCTGAAGCTAGCAGTCAGCTCTGGGTAGCTGTCCCTGAAGCTAGCAGTCAGCTCTGGGTCGCTGTCCCTGAAGCTAGCTGTCAGCTCTGGGTCGCTGTCCCTGACACTAGCAGTGAACTCTGGGTCGCTGTCCCTGAAGCTAGCAGTCAACTTTGGGTCGCTGTCCCTGACGCTAGCAGTCAGCTCTGGGTCGCTGTCCCTGACGCTAGCAGTCAGCTCTGGGTCGCTGTCCATGACGCTAGCAGTCAGCTTTAAAACGCTGACCTATACAGCTCATGCACTGCTCAGCATCTTGATCTTCTCGCTCAAAAAATAGCACACATTTCCCTCATCAATTTGGCGGCCGTCCTCTCTCGTCGGCATAGTTTAACCTTTAATAGGGTTGGGGAGGACCATGTCGTCCATCTGTGAAGAAGCCGGTAGACTTGGATAACATATTCTAGTGTTTGTTATCTCCACATGGACACAAGTCTGTGGCTGATTCTTAACTTGGTGAACAGAAGATTTATGTGTCTGCGAGTGACCTGCTCGTCATTTGAATATTGTCACTTGTCAACGAGCAGTACGCTTCTATTATATCAGATTCTACTCTGTTGACCATCATAGTTTTCGCGTTCTCAGTGTCTGAGTCATGCACCTGACATTCCTACTTTACTTGGATCACTAATTCCTGTAGGTCTTGTTCCTCTTTCAGCCAACAAACTTGTCGTTGTCATATGTGATATTATTTATTGATAAATCACAGGTAAGTTATGACATTAAAAGAAAAAAATCAAGGATACTGTTAAAACAAGAGCTCAAGAAAGAAACCCAAAATAGTATGCGGTGGTTGCGGGTATAAGTTACGTGCAAGGAAAGAGACAATGTGGGTTTGTGTGTGTGCGGGCGCGTGCTTCCCGCGTGTGTGTTTGTGTGTTTACACGCGATGTGTGTTTGAAGTGGAACCAAAATGGCAAAGTTAAGTCAAACAATAAAATTAAAACAACAAGTAGCGGAAGGTACGGAGCAGCGTAGAACAAGCAAAGTCACCAGGAATTTGCAATTCACCTTCAAATGTCTGGAGAGATTTCAACATTTCGGAGATCACATGGAACAAAGACGCGCATGCATTAGTTTCACAATTCACAACTCCATTTAAAAAAAAAAATATATAGAGACGGGGAGGAAGACTAACGTCTGGTCAGGCACAACATGCTGATCAGAGATTTTAAGACCAGGCAAAATATACTGAACAAGACCCTCACCTCAGCTTCTTCATGGCCCTTCCTGGAAACAGGCTGTTTTGATGGCAGCATGGCTAACAAGGTGAGGGGTCGACGTAATCCCCGTAGTAGTGAGCGACACGCAGATGAAGTCAAGCATAGCCCAATTGCCTGGAGGACCCCGGTCTACATTCATCAGCACGCTTGGGATGTGAAGAAAGCTACGACAACCCTTCCTTTATCCCGTAAGCTTTTAGTAAGCATTCCTCTATCCTGTAGGCTTTTAGTAAGCCGTCTTCTATCCTGTAGGCCTTTAGTAAGCCTTCCTCTATCCTGCAGGCTTTTAGTAAGCCTTCCTCTATACTGTAGGCTTTTAGTAAGCCTTCCTCTATCCTGTGGGCCTTTAGTAAGCATTCCTCTACCCCGTAGGCTTTTAGTAAGCCTTCCTCTACCCCGTAGGCTTTTAGTAAGCCTTCCTCTACTTGGTAAACCTTTCTTTACCCCTAGATTTTAAAAATGCCTTTCTTTACCTCTAGGTTATTAATAAGCTTCCTTTACCCACAAGGCTTCCTAGAACCCCTGTTTCAAACCCAGATGGCTAACCACCATCCATTTAATTGAACTTTAAAGGAAACCATGTATATGCAGACATCGTACCTTCTCTTCCTCCCAACGACAAATTCCCCAACGGTCCACACAGAAACAATGATTTCAACAAAATAAAGCATAATTCCTATTTAACGTTAGGATCCCCCCCCCCCCCCCCCCCCCCCCAAATAGAACTAGACATGAATGTAAGAATTGAAGGAAGAACACGTTTCCGAATAGAATTCATAAACTACAAAACACAAGCACGTCTTGGAAAAAAAGAAACTTTTGCTCAGGTAATTCATCAACACTCTCAACAGACGAGGTCGATGAGAAGTCAAAGTAAAAAGAGAGCACAGTTACCTGGTTAACGGTTTGGGCGGGAGCTAGTAAACAAGCACGCAGCGAGTGAGTGTCGGTGCGTGGGCGCCCTTGTAATTCCCAGGCGCTGTATGTTTGTATGTCAATTGCATAACAGGTGGGACAGTTTTATCCCGTGATTTAGGGTGGGGGTGGGAGATACGCGGTATCCCCTCCTTAAAAAGATGAATTTGAGTTTCAAAAATTGAACAAATTTCGTTATAATATTAAAGCCTTTGCATGAATCTGTGTTGGGTTAATGAAAAAACAAAAAAAAGGAATGAAATACAGTTTACTTACTACTCATTAAAGAAAAAAAAAAAGAAAAAGAATTATAATTTGTTTTGTAATGTAAGTGAAACATAAGTAAATTAAGTAAAATGCTGAAACATGACTAAGACGAGAGAACAAGTTGGTCAGTTTATCATCATGGTATGAAAGGAAGTCAACAGAAGTGATGATAAACAGTGCTAGGAATAGGAAATGTGTACTGATACATCCTTTCCTACGGCAGTCAGCATAACATACAACGATGACGATATCGTGTCAGTGACACATGTCTAAAAACTTATGCTCATGGTTCGACCATAGAGTCCACGGATTGTAGCTAGCAATATCTGTTGTTTGTTCCGGATTGAACCTTCCCTTGGTGAAGGTACGTACCTTTCAATTCCCTTGTTCTTTAGTTAGATTGAAAATATAGTATATATCTGCAATGTTGTCTCTTCTGATGCTCTTAGGCGCAACACAATAGTTTGATCTTGTCTGTTTATCTTATGGTAATCGACTTGTGTTATACTGTTGGTCAATCTCAAAGCCCAACCCCTGCAGACACGAGTGGAGCAGTCCAAACTACAGTGGTTAGGCTATGTATGTAGAATGGGAGAAGATCGGATACCAAGGCGGGCGGGCGGGCGTGTGTGTGTGTGTGTGTGTGTGAGAGAGAGAGAGAGAGAGAGAGCGAGAGATGGTGTGTGTGTGTGTGTGACCAGTTGTTTTCCTCGATGTCTTGCCATCCCTAACTGTAAATCATGTTCCAATTATGGCTGGGAGGACGAGCATTTCGAGACAAGCGATCTATGGTTCCGTTCTACCTCTAATTGGACGTCATGTCTGCCACTTATCGTTGCACTTTTATTTCACTTCTCAATCTTCGCCACAAGATCTCATACCTTCAGTTTTCTATTCGTGTCTCCACCATTATCTATTGTTATCTCTCCCACATCAAATTTTCTGGCAAAGATCTAAGATCAATTGTACAGTTAAGTGACCAATCCAAATTTTACATTTGAGTTTTAGCAATTGTTTCTGACAGGTTATCCAGTGTGTTATATGTTGATAATACTCTTATCTCTTAGCTCTACATGCACGATAAGCCACATTTCCGCTATCCTTTTGGCAAGTCCTCCCATTTAATGGATGGTCCTATATTTGTCTTGTGCGCCCTCTCATTGTTTTTCTTCGTATCCAATGGTCACTAGCATGTATCTTGATCCAGAGAACGACAGAATGAATGAGAACAAGAAGAGAAGCAATTGTATAACAGTCAACATAAAACCGGAACAGTAATACAGTGTGAAATAGGGCATTGTGTTAGGGACTCATGACTTTGAAAACACCTGGGCAATAAGTAACAATGACCCCATGTGGACAACGGGGACTCTAATTGAGGAGGAAACAACAGGGCTACTGTCTCTTACTAAGAAAGCCGTCAAAGGCTACTAAGTTGGGTTGTGCTTGTGGCTGGCAACCTTTTCATGTAAAATAAACAGCTACAAAAAACACTACAGCTCTACGTGAGTATTAACATTTTCTGCCACAGGCTTCCTGCTAGGAGATCACCTGTAGTGAAGGCCTCATGCTCCAACTGGAGGCATCAGGGCCAGTGACCCATAACTGAACAAGACCCTATTCCACCTCCGGTCCTGGAAACAGACTGCAGTTATGCAGCCTGGCTAAGAGATTGGGATGATCAAAGAGAGAAGGCAAATCCAGTCCCAACGATGCCCTGCTGAAATTTGATGTGTCAGGCTGAAAGGCACAGGTATATCAACCTCACTGTATACTACGACGCGTCCTTTTCAGGATGATGAAAAAGAAGAAGAAGAATAGTTCAGCGTTCTGATACTAATGTCCCGCATAGGAACTATAAACAAATACAATTCATGACTATCTTATCCAACTGTTAAATTCTTCATTTCCTTAGAATGTCATCTTTGTTGACAGAAGAGATTTTTTTTAAATATTAAGATTTGTAATTCATTCATTCGCTTGTCTCCATTTTTCTAGTTGTGAATTATAGCTTTTCCAGCAATCAATGTCAAAATAGGCTCGTCTTTAGTACTGACCTTGTAGAAGAATTTAAATCAACAAATACAAGCTGTATCTATGACCCTACCAAACAAGGACGTTATCACATCTTTAAAAGCAGGGAAGACGACTATTAAGGTCAATATAAATGGTGAGTCCTTGCGATGATAGTTTATGCATGCCCTTAATAACAATAATATAAGGAACAGTATTAACTATAATCGCCAGCACTTTGCATCAAAATTCGGTTCTGCTGACGTCAGTTGTCATATTAAAATAATTAATGGAATACTGCACCAGACTAGATTATATTATTTAGAATTGATTTTTATGTGCAAATCATAAAGATTTCATTTGTGGTTTATGAATGACTGATTGGAAATGGGGAAGTAGCTACGACCTGGAGTAATTATCTCAAAATACGAGGACTGGTGACCTCAGAGACGATCTTGACACACAAAAATGAGATGATATAATTATGATATGCTCGACTTAAGTGAGGTTCCTATCCGAACAGTGGATCAGGACACTACATCCAAACAGTGGGTCAGGACATTACATCCAAACAGTGGGTCAGGATATTACATCCAAACAGTGGGTCAGGATATTACATCCAAACAGTGGATCAGGATATTACATCCAAACAGTGGGTCAGGATATTACATCCAAACAGTAGGTCAGGATATTACATCCAAACAGTGGGTCTGGATATTACATCCAAACAGTAGGTCAGGATATTACATCCAAACAGTGGGTCTGGATATTACATCCAAACAGTTGGTCAGGATATTACATCCAAACAGTGGGTCAGGATATTACATCCAAACAGTGGGTCAGGATATTACATCCAAACAGCGGGTCAGGATATTACATCCAAACAGTTGGTCAGGATATTACATCCAAACAGTGGGTCAGGATATTACATCCAAACAGTGGGTCAGGACACTACATTCTAACAGTGGGCCAGAGCACTTATTACGAGTATTGAATACAGAAGAGACAGTTTGGTTCTACAACTAACTTCGTTGTTTACAGTGAGACCTGTCAGCAACAGTATCTTTAAGTGTTACCAGTAAAATCTAAGCATAGGTAGGGGTCTTAACAGCTGTTTCACATTCACAGATGTCGAGTCAGTGGCTGCATCTATAACAGATGAAGAACTACATTAAGTAAGAGTAACACTCTATAAACAATTTCACGTTTAACATAATTGAGATACAGTGTACATTATCTACACCTGTTACAATATCCATATATTGCTGTCCACAACATGATTGTCATCACAAGTTGGTTGGTACAAGATAATCTTCTTCTGAGTCCAAGATCGTAGATCTGTAAGGTCGCCAGATAATAATTGGCAGTGGTTGGTGGTAGTGGTGGTGGTGGGGAGGGGGAGGGGAGAGAAAGAGAGAGAGAGAAAGAGAGAGGCCTGCATTGAAAGATCGGTTTTTCTCCCATGAGTTTGTTCTTAGAATGGTCTGGAAAATTACAAATATGACATGAGCGTGGACCTGTTTGCTTGGATTTATATTTCTCCTATTTTAATCAACTTCCCCATAACCCAGAGAGCTGACATTGTGTATACAGCCTCTACTAGTGAGACCTATCTATCAAAATGACACTCATGTAGTCTCAACAATAAAGAAACGTGTTAATATAAATAAAAGTTGAAGTGAAAAACATAGTTTTAAAAAAAGAATGACTTGTTCTGTGGATTAAGTATCAAGCCTGCGTCAAAGCATGTTTTGTGGTCTTGCTAAGGTAGTTTATGTAGCAGTTTGCTTTGGTGATGTTGCTAGTCAGTGCACAGTGAGTCTTTAATCACCATTTATGACCTACTTGGGCTGTAGAGGAGGACTTATTATTTTACATCCGGGATGGTCACTGATTGTGACATAATGATACGTAGAGTGGTAGATAGGGTTCAAAATAGCTTAAAAGGTGAAAGCAAGCATATGGAAAGATTGTCCATTGCAGACTGTGTCATCAGGGATGAAGTGTTACATAATTCAGTATACTATGCCTCAGCTTTTTTGTTATGTGGGGTTGCCAGTTCCCATACTTGCTGCCTTTCCTTGAATAATAGGAAGCCAGATACTGATTTACAAATGAGTCGATTGCAGCAGATCTATACAGTACCTTTGCCACGAGAAGCTTGCGCTCTACGACTCTGCTACTTAGACTTAGACAATTGCCCAATTCAATATAAACCCTTTATAAACGACCAGAAAAGCTACATAGGAATACATTTGTTGAATGAACGCACAAAAAGTTGGGAGAGCCAGACCTCGCAATTAGATGATCAATATCTCCGTTGGTCAGCTTCTCACCTGTCACCTTGGAAGATTTTGTTGGTTCCCTTCCGGGGGGTCACATGACCAGGGAAGGTTGTGGTTTTGGGGAGTTAGCAAACTCAATTGTGTAAAGACTGTTGCCTATAAGACCATACCACAGGATTCAGGGTTAGACACATGATTCCTTGGAATAAGCTGGTTTATGTAAACCTAAATGCTGTATTGACACCAATGCTCCACCAATCCGGGTAAGGTCTATGTATGTATGTGTATATATATATATATATATATATATATATATATATATATATATATATATATATATGTGTATGTTTATATGCGTGTGTATGTATGTATATATATATATACGTGTGTACGTATGTATATATGTGTGTGTGTGTGTATGTATATATGTATGTGTGTGTGTATGTATATGTATGTATATATCTGTGTGCGTATGAGTGTGTATGTATGTATGTACGGGGTATAAGCTTACACTACCCCTAGTCCATCTCGCCAGCCACAATCAACCAGCGTACTACACAGGCAGACAACATGCACCATATGAAATGCTTACCCAGTGTCCACTGTTTCTTCCTCTATCAAGACGTTGTCAGTCGTTTCATTCACCCGCAAGAACACATAGCTGTCCAAGCTGGGAAGCACCGCTAGAGATGACGACATTGAGGGAAAAACTTATGTTATCTTAGGTACAAGTAATAGTTTACAACACAGACAGTATTTATATCATGTCAACTTGCAAAGATACCATAGGTCCACATATAATAACCACATAGTTTTATTCATTGATTGATTGATTTCGTTTCGCTCCAAATGAAGCATAGGGCCACCCCTACAGTTCACCTTTTTACTAGAAGTCTGTATAAGAGAATTTGCAGTGCATGTTTCAATGTCTAGGGGTTTGATGTTGGTAGCACCGTGAGCAACCCTCTTTAGTCTCCTTTTACGATGTGCTTGGAAGATTATAGTGGTTATATTCTTTTGAGCTAGGTACCATTCCGGTGAAGCCTAGCGGAAGGAGTAAATCTGTAATCCTGGTATTGGGTCAAGGTGGGTCCATGGCAACAATTGCTGTCGGGGATGAAGATAACTCTTTATGGGCTAAGCCACAGATTATCTGAAGTGGGGTGGCAAATTTCCCTTCCATGTACCCATTTACAGTTGGGTCGACTGGAGGAGCGGTCGTACCAGGAACGAACCAAGCCTGGATTGTGTTTCTGTCCATCTGCGATTTCTAACCGTGACGCGGTGTAATCCTAGTCTTAGAAAGCCCGCTCACTGTCGGCTAGGCTGCACGCTCCAAATGGGCACCATTCAGGTAAAGCCTTTTGGAAGGAATCAGGTAACGCCGTGTGGAAGGAATCAGGTAAAGCCTTGTGGAAGGAATCAGGTAACGCTTTGTGGAAGGAATCAGGTAACGCTGTGTGGAAGGAATCAGGTAAAGCCTTGTGGAAGGAATCAGGTAAAGCCTTGTGGAAGGAATCAGGTAAAGCCTTGTGGAAGGAATCAGGTAAAGCCTTGTGGAAGGAATCAGGTAACGCCGTGTGGAAGGAATCAGGTAACACCGTGTGGAAGGAATCAGGTAACGCCGTGTGGAAGGAATCAGGTAACACTGTGTGGAAGGAATCAGGTAAAGCTTTGTGGAAGGAATCAGGTAACACCGTGTGGAAGGAATCAGGTAACACCGTGTGGAAGGAATCAGGTAAAGCCTTGTGGAAGGAATCAGGTAAAGCTTTGTGGAAGGAACCAGGTAAAGATTTGTGGAAGAATCAGGTAAAGCTTTGTGGAAGGAATCAGGTAAAGCTTTGTGGAAGGAATCAGGTAAAGCTTTGTGGAAGGAACCAATCTGCAATCCTGATATTAAGCCATTCATAAGAAGTGTCTACTCCCCGGTAGCCAAATGTTTAAACTCATTTCGTTTTTTTTCTCTTGGAGTAAATGTTGGCCATGGCTACTCAGCCCATCACTACATCTCATTGATTACCCGAGACCCGTTCCTCAGTGGGGTTTGTACGCACTTGGATACGAACTTTGTCTCCAATGATCCCTATTTTGTGGCTATAAGGTCCAGTGGGTAATTACTTTCAATGTATCATTGATGTGGTAGTGGAATGTAACGGAGTCTGACAAACACATTGGCGGTCTACACCGCGGTCTCTTTCCGGCTCAATCGTACTATTTTACTGTCGATGCGCTGGGGAGGAAGACTAACGTCTGGTCAGGTAAAACTTATTGAGCAGATATGCTAGCGCATGAGCTGCAGCGGCCAGCGAACCAGAGCTGCCAAGACCCTTCTACACCTCCACGCGGTGAACCTAGATAACAGGCTGCAGCTGAGCAGACTGGCTAAGGAGAAGGGATCGAAGAGGGAATGCTAACCAGGTACTCAAAAAATGCTTGCTGTGCTGAAGTCGGATGTGTTGAACCGAAAGGTGCAAATATCGCAGTCAACCTGTAAACTACGACACAACGCATTCCGTTCTCTGGACTCCATTCTGCTACTTAAGCCATTTCATGGTTTGGTAGCGGGAGATTAAGAACGAACGAGGCCAAGTCAAGCCAAGACATGTTAGTCAGGGTTAGACAAAACATGCTGGCCCTCATCTCGACTTCCACGTAGTCCTCCCTGGAAACAGGCTGTTTTCATGGCCACCTGGCTAACGAGGTGAGGGATCGACGTGATCCCCGTTGTAGTGAGCGACACAGAAGAAGCCAAACATAGTACAACCGCCTGAAGAACCGCGGTCCACCTTCATCAGCACGCTCGGGATGTGAGGAAAGCTACAACAAACCGCCACTTAACGTTCTTTTCAGAGCGCACAAAAGAGTAAATCTACTCATTGTGGGCATTCAAGAACGACAACGACGTGTTCCAACGTTCATCTTTGCTTCTGAGTATGTGGCCTGCCCAAAGACGATAATTGCCGAAGGTAGGAATTGTGAAGATTCTGCATGCGTTGGTTACGGGAGTATAGCCATCGACGCATTATCTCTAATGAGAGGCATAGGTCACGCGCATTTTTGTCTCCATGTATTTACTAAGTGTTTATGGTTCAGCAGTATAATACATTGCAGTGGGCATAGTGAATTTGACAGAAACACGTACGTTCCGATCCAGGTCACCACTCATTCAAGCAATAATAATTATGAAAAAATAACATCAACGACAAATGATAGAAAAGACCTAGACCAATGGACCCCACAATGTGTGACGTGACACCCTCAGATGCCGTGATTGGTTTACATGGGTTCCGTGAAACATTCCAATATTTTAATAAAATCTGCACTACAACTGTAGTAGGCTTATTTTCTGACTTGGTGTGCCGTGGACCGAACAAGTTTGGGAACCACTGACCTAGACTGTTATACAGCATAAATATAGCACTCCTTGTTATGAAGTGGTCAAGTGATAATATTTGGAAAAACAGCAACAGAATGAAATAGCGTTCGCTCACTACATTGCAAATAGGATTACCCGACATGTTCAGTAAAAAATGTTTTAGTTTGGCAGCTCTACGTGAGAAGTAAAACGAGAGCATGGCAACCCAAACAAGATAAAATACGAATTACATGACTAAGAGAGACAAGTCGGAGGCAGACTGCTATATGTATGAGCGATAGACATGTCATTACTTCAGAACAGACAAGGAAGAAGTAATTACAGTGTTCTTACTGAAAAAGACAAACTTCATATACTGTTCCATCACGTATCGTGTCACCAGCATAATAATGATATTTAATTCCATACTTAGACAAGCGACTGGTCTGTATGACGGCGGCCTTTTAACAACGACATGCATTGAAAACCTCGATACGGAATAAGTTCTTTTTAAGGTAAAATATATACTTATTCTGTACAGATAGCGGTGACTGCAAGGACAAGAGGCTATTACTCCTTAGGTGCATGTTTCCTTCCGGTGACCCTACAATAGGAATACATGTCGTAACGATAACCGTGCACGTGTGGGGAGGGAGACTGATGTCTCGTTAGGCAAAACATACTGATCAGACATGTTAGTCATGGTCAGGCAAAACATACTGATCAGACATGATAGTTACGGTCAAGCAAAACATACTGATCAGACATGTTAGTCATGGTCAGGCAAAACATACTGATCAGACGTGTTAGTCATGGTCATGTAAAACATACTGATCAGACATGTTAGTCGTGGTAAGGCAAAACATACTGATCAGACGTGTTAGTCATGGTCAGGCAAAACATACTGATCAGACGTGTTAGTCATGGTCATGTAAAACATACTGATCAGACATGTTAGTCATGGTCAGGCAAAACATACTGATCAGACATGTTAGTCATGGTCAGGCAAAACATACTGGCCAAGACCCCAAACCACGACTTCTTTGCAGTCCTCTTAGGAATACACTTGTTTCCCTGGCAGCCTAACGAAGTGGGGGATCGACGTGATCCCTATAGTAGTGAGCGGTACGCAGATGAAGCCAAGCATAGTACAACCGTCTGGAGGACTTCTCTCCATCTCCATCAGCACGCTCGGACTGTTAGGAATGCTACTGCAACCCGCCACATAACGTCCTGTTCAGGACGCACAAGAGTAAACCTACTCAATGTGGGCATTCAACAACAACCGTGCACGTGAAACATTAGACCTCAACTGTTCCTTCGGCTATATTTCTGTCTTGGACCGTCTTCCGCAAGTTAATTTCGTGACACTTCGACTTCTCTTCCACAATTCTTCTCAAATTATTCTGAATTGTTCCAGACTGTTCAAAACAGCACATAATTCTTGAATTGGTAGACGATAAACAGACCGAGGGTCAATGTGACACGCACCAACGCCAATATAGTTCAGTGTTAAGACACGTGGGAGCAAATAGAAACGGGCAGAAATAATAATTGAATTTCCCCCCCCCCCCCCCCCCCCCCGAATTCTACCGAACTTTTAGCAGTAGACAAAATGCGTGCGGAGTAAGGTGCAGATAAGATTTACAAATCTTTAGTATCAAATGACAAAATGCGTTATCATGTAGGTCTAACTAAAATGTATCAATCTTTAGTCACATTTGACAAAACACGGCGTAAAGTATAGCCAATCTTTATAAATCTTCTTCGGTAATATTTGAAAATATGTATACAGTAAGGTGCAGATAATTGATATTTGACAATAGGTATACAGTAAGGTGCAGCTAATTGATATTTGATAACAGGTATACAGTAAGGTGCAGCTAATTGATATTTGACAACAGGTATACAGTAAGGTGCAGCTAATTTATATTTGATAACAGGTATACAGTAAGGTGCAGCTAACTGATATTTGACAATAGGTATACAGTAAGGTGCAACTAATTTATATTTGATAACAGGTATACAGTAAGGTGCAGCTAACTGATATTTGACAATAGGTATACAGTGAGGTGCAGCTAACTGATATTTGACAACAGGTATACAGTGAGGTGCAGCTAACTGATATTTGACAATAGGTATACAGTAAGGTGCAGCTAACTGATATTTGACAATAGGTATACAGTAAGGTGCAGTTAATTGATATTTGACAATAGGTATACAGTGAGGTGCAGCTAACTGATATTTGACAATAGGTATACAGTGAGGTGCAGCTAACTGATATTTGACAATAGGTATACAGTGAGGTGCAGCTAATTGATATTTGACAATAGGTATACAGTAAGGTTCAGCTAACTGATATTTGATAATAGGTATACAGTAAGGTGCAGCTAACTGATATTTGACAATAGGTATACAGTAAGGTGCAGCTAACTGATATTTGACAATAGGTATACAGTAAGGTGCAGCTAACTGATATTTGACAATAGGTATACAGTAAAGTGCAGCTAATTGATATTTGACAATAGGTATACAGTAAGGTGCAGCTAATTGATATTTGACAATACGTATACAGTAAGGTGCAGCTAATTGATATTTGACAATAGGTATACAGTAAAGTGCAGCTAATTGATATTTGACAATAGGTATACAGTAAGGTGCAGCTAATTGCTCATTTATGTCCATCCCTATGAAGACGGGTTTCGCAGAACGCATACACGTTTCATTAGATTTGTTGTCATTTCGAGATGGATGGTCGGCAGTAATGGATCCACGTTGTCTTCTTTCTCTTTCCTTGATGAAGCAATAACAAATTCTTGTTCATCTCCATCTCTTTTTGCTATCCGTCCTCCCAACTGTAACACGCTGCCCTCATCTTGACAATAGTTGAAACCTTGTTTCCCTCCACTAATTCCTTCCTCTCTTGGTGTTTGCGCTCTAGTTACTCTTCCTTCCAGTATAGTAATTCATTTGTTTGTCTTAAGTGTTACCTGTCTTTTATCTAAGGTACGATCCTTTCATCCTCATACAGTCTTCCTGTTATCCTCAGTCTTCCTTTCATCCTCAGACAGTCTTCCCCTCATCCTCAGACAGTTTTCCTTTCATCCTCAGACAGTCTTCCTTTCATCCTCAGACTGCCTTATTTTTCATCCACAGACAGTCTTCCTTTCATCCTCAGTCTTCCTTTCATCCTCAGATAGTCTTTCTTTCAACCTCAGACAGTCTTCCTTTCAATCTCCGACAGGCTTCCTTTCATCCTCAGTTTTCGTTTCATCCTCAGCAGTCTTCCTTTCATCCTGTCTTCTTTTCATCCTCAGTCTTTCTTTCATCCCCAGACGTAGTTTCCTTTGGTATATCAGGACTTGTATTACTAATTGGCAAAGAGTGATATATATGTGTACCTGATCAGATCGACACGAGAGAGCCATATATGTGTACCTGGTCAGATCGACACGAGAGAGCCATATATGTTTACATGGTCAGATCGACACGAGAGAGCCATATATGTGTACATGGTCAGATCGACACCAGGGAGCCATATATGTGTACAAGGTAAGACCGACACGAGAGAGCCATATATGTGTACACGATCAGATCGACACGAGGGAGCTATATATGTGTACATGGTCAGATCAACACGAGAGAGCTATATTTTTTGTACATGGTCAGATCGACACCAGGGAGCTATATATTTGTACATGGTCAGATCAACACGAGAGAGCTATATATTTGTACATGGTCAGATCAACACGAGAGAGCTATATATTTGTACATGGTCAGATCAACACGAGAGAGCTACATATTTGTACATGGTCAGATCAACACGAGAGGGTCAGATCAACACGAGAGGGTCAGATCAACACGAGAGAGTCAGATCAACACGAGAGAGCCATATATATGTGCTGTTCTGTTTACAGTGCTACGTTCATTATTTTCTCGGAAACACGATTACTCTTGATTAAAATCAACATTCACACCTGACCAAACGTAAGCAGGCGCGGCACATCTTAACCTGTCTGGGTAAGTGTTCACGAAAGCTGCCATGTTGGCGCCAATACTATTACTCGCTGACCCACCGCTGATAACGGCGGGCCACCGTTCATTAAAACTAGCAGGTGCGTGCTGATTATCTGCCCGTACGTCCAACTGTATAATAGGAAAGAAACAATAGCAGGTTATAAAAGGTACCCCTCCTCCCCCACATCACCAAGGCACTCTTTCCACAGCCTCGCCTTATTTTAATTCCACACACTCCAACCCACCCATATCCTCCCCTCTTTCAAACTGCCAATGCCCACTCCTAGTCTTATCGTTTCTCCCCCTCCGCCTTCTTAAATACCCGTCATTTCCCTCCCGCCCCCTCCCCCACGATTCTCAACTCGTTTATGCTTGTTATGCCGTGTTTATGACTGTCATAATTAAACTATGCGGTTCCCCATGTTGTATAGCATTATATACCAACCTATAGATAGATAGCCAGTCCAGTTCAGTTCATCCAGTGACCTGTTGAGATCGCGGGGGCACCCCTGCTGACACCTCCGAAATCCTGCGCCACCCCTCTTTGTCTGCGGACTAAAGACAGGTGACGACATTCACTAATGCCAACGACACAACAGTCGCTGGCCACGGAAGTGGTTTAACCCTTTACACCCTAAGTCTTAAAATTTTAAAAAAATTCATTAGAGCAGGGTGATATTTCTTTGTACCAATTATATCTTTTTTGTTGACTGATGGGATTGAAATGATAATTCTAGTACAGAATAAAAGTGGGAGGCTGCATTTAACATAATAGTAGTTATTGTTTTCATACAGAATATACTGGACAGGTTAGGGTGTAATTGGTTAACACAAACTCACAGACACCCTTGCCATTTACTGCCACAAAATCACATCAAACCAAACCCCACCACCATCCAAATATGTGCTTTCCGCCTCAGAAACAGAGTCAGAAACAATTTGAAATGGCAAGAATATGAGCTGGAATAGAATACGGCTTCCAAATACCTGGGTCAGACAGATTGAGAAAGGAAATTTATCACAGAAGAATATCTTAGGAGAGTATACCCACCAGAAACATGGATACACGTATAGACAGATGGCTCATCTAACAAAGCCACATCCAATGGAGGTGGCGGGTTCTACTACAGACTAAGGAATGGAGAAGAAAAAACTCGAGTATTAATAACGGGAACATATTCCAATAATTTCCGTGCAGAAGCAGAGGCACTGAAGACCACAACTGAGCTTGTAATCCAAGATAAAGATATCCACCAAAAAAAACAAAGTATTCCTGACTGATGCTGCGTCAGTATTAGCAGCGCTAAAACAACACAATGATGAAGATCTCGAGCAATGCATGTTCTCCTTGACACAGCTCTCAGCAGAACACCCAAGGTTGGTCATACAGTGGATCCCATCCCACTGCAATATTGAAGACAATGAAGCTGCAGACAAACTAGCAAAGAGTGGAGGAGCATCCCCACAGCCAGACCTGAGTATCACATATAATGAGGCCAAGACCATTATTAAAGCCAACTTCATGGTAAAATTAGCTATTCAACACTCCGACTTCCGAAAAGAAGACAGCTACTATAACTTAACTAGAGAAGAGCAAATCATCTTCAGACTGAGAACTGGGCATAACAGACTCAATGGTCATCTTTACAACAAAATTAGGATTGGGACAGATGACAAGTGCCCATATGGGGAGCATATCATGACCGTGGAACACATCCTGCAAAGCTGCACGCTCACGCAGGAAAAGAGAGAACAATACTAGCCTCATGAGACAGATATGAGACAAAAGCTGTATGGAGACGAAACAGCCTTACAAACAACGGTGTCCTTTGAAAGAGAAACCGGAACTTTGATGTGAGGGTGAAAGAAGGAGAAGGAGAAGGAGGAAGAGGAGAAGGAGGAAGAGGAGAAGGAGGAAGAGGAAGAAGACGAAGGAGAAGGAGAAGAAGAAGAAGAAGAAGAAGAAGAAGAAGAAGAAGAAGAAATAATACCAGGGTCAGGAAACAAAATGGAAGGTACATACGAGAAATATTTCATTGGGAGCAGCCTGATGTCCTTCGAACATCAGCACTCGCCCTGTGTTTCTCCGTAGCAGATTATGCCAGTTTGGAAAAAATCTGCACAAGGCAAACTTATTGATACGGCAATTAAGGAGCTGGCTGGATAGTTTCCGGAGGGCTCTCTCTTTCTGTGTGTGTGTGTGTGTGTGCGCGTGCGCGCCACTGTCATACTGAAGCTGAGAGCATGTAAATATGACGTAGTTCTGTCCAACCTTCTAGGTAGAAGACTCCCCAATGAATGGCACTGTATACTCCGCAAATCAAACGCCTGCTGAGTGTTAGAAAAGCCTTCTAGGTTCGAATGGAAGCCCTAGAAACAATACTCCACGCATGACACAGAAATAAAGGTAAAACCTATCACTGCAGACATTTCTCTATCCAGGTAAGTGAAGACATCACTACAGACATTTCTCTATCCAGGTAGATGTTACCACAGACAATCATTCCATACGAAATAAAAGCATGGACACAGCATAATTAAACAAGATCACCGAAGGCCACATCCCTAGTTTTACAGAAGAATATTAATAATACAACCATCCAAAATACAATATAAATCTGTTATAAGAGAAGGCCACATAGAAATAGTCTATTACAAATAGCAGAAACGAGCAGTGATTTCTTTCCGGAGGGCGTGATGAGGGATTAGGTCAGGAAATCAGGTGAAGTGACAGTCAACGCACAGCATGACAAATTAAAGCTATTGAAAAGAGAAAAACATAGGATGTCAAGGAGAGAAGACAATTGACAGTTTCTTTTTCTTCGTGAGATTTCAGATGTGGAATGAATATATTTAAAGATGGCAGTGGTCAGCCGGAAGTTATGGGCATAGCTATAGAGCTTCTCTAGGAAGTGGCACCGGATTTCTCTGCTGGTTACATGTCCGGTACTTTCCCAGCATCAGCCAAGCAAACCTTGTCAGTACTTGTACAGCATAGGTCTTCAACAAAAAGTCAGCATTTGTTGACCCGCCTGCATCTATTGACATTTCTGTGGATTAGTGTCTATAGGATGGGATATACAACCCTCCTTAGTCGCCCTCGACGACAGACTTGGTACGTTACATTTACCATTATTTGTTCCCCGTTCAGGTCCTGGTAACATAGCCGGCAATAATTTAAAATGCTGGCATGATATCTACTGAGGACAGGATTTTATAGATAATTGTGATCGTATACGTGAGTGTGTATGAAGAATAAGTAGAAGAATAAGGAGATTGTTCATAACTCAGATTGGTTGACTAGAACAGAATCTATTAAAGCAAGCGACCTCCAAATAATGCTTCACCCCCCCCCCCCCCAAGAAAAGAAATGTAGGTCAAGGTTTGTGTGTTTGTCGAGGTCTGTCCTCCAAAATATAATAGTCTCATGTTACAAAGAACCCCTGTCCTGTAATTCTTACTTGGCGTGTCAGTTGTCACTTGTTTTTACAACGTATAATACTGACAAAATAAGCTGGTAGGGATAGAAAATGTGAGACGAAGAAGGCACAGGAGAGCAAGCTGACAGAGGGCAGGCAATGCTACCTTGAATTAAGCAAAGTCTCTCATCCTCATCAAGTTGACGGTTGACGGTAATGGATCTCCATATGTCTCTGTCCCCTGTCAGGTCCGTACACTCACTAAGAATGCGTATATATATCTCAGCATGTTTGGAATCAGTCATCAACTGATGCAGCTGGGACACCTTTGGCATCCATGTTGATGACAGACGCCTCAATCACCTTCGATTTGCCGACGATAGGGCTCATTACAAAATCAGCAGCTTTGCAGCGACTAGATGGCGAGGGCAGGAAAGCGGGACTGGAGATGAATGTGTCGAAGAAAAAAGTAGTGCGCAATCGTTTTACCAACTGAAATCCAGTTTTCTTTGGCGGGGTGCAATTAGAGGATGTCAACGAGTACATCTACCTTGAGCGCCTCTTCAATATGCTGAATAACCTGAACTGACAAGACGCCGCCGCGCGGGCTGGGCAGACTTCTCGTCCATTAACACTTATCCTGGACGGTTGCCAGAACTAGAACCTACGAGCTTCTCTCTTCAATTCAACTATGCTCCCTGCTATATGCTACGGTGCTCTATATGCTACGGTGCTCTATATGCTACAGTGCTCTATATACTACGGTGCTCTATATGCTACGGTGCTCTATATGCTACGGTGCTCTATATGCTACGGTGCGGAGACATGGACATTAACAAAATCACTGGAGGACGAATTGAGAGTGACCGAATAAACGAATGCACGGTCTCCACAATTATGACATACGACGATTGTCCTTGGTGAATGATGCGGCAATCTATGCAGACAAGGCAAATCATAGACAGGTCACATTTTGCATTTGAAAAAAAAACGATGGAGCATGGTCACAGAAATCTGGTACTCCCGAAGTAAAAAGAGACTGCAGTGAAGACTTCCAATGTACTGGTCAGACTACATTGCTGTACACGACAACATCCGAGAAGCACTGGCCCAAGACAGGGTCCATTGGAGACCAAGTTGGAACCCGCAGCTATGATGATGATGAACGGGTCACCAAGATCAAGATAAATATATATATATATATATATATATATATATATATATATATATATATATATATACATACACACACACACATACACACACTCACCCCAGACACACACACACACACCCTAGATTTATTGCCAGTTTTCTCAGGTTTCGCGCATGCTTTTAGTCATTAGTGCGGCCACCAGGTTGGTAGATTTGTGTGGGATATGAAAACAGTAATAGCAGTATAACGAAATAGAATCCCGCACTGTCTTGCAGTTATTCTATTTTCTCTCAGTAGCAATACACATCCGAAACGCAATATGAATAATGTCGAAGCATTTTCACGTCTAATCTCATAATCATATGCCCATAACTTGTGAAGGGAACGATATAACGACTTGAAATATTGTGCTGATCTAGAAATGGGCTATATAATGCTCAGAGAAAATAATTTCAGCCCGATATATCATTCCGCTCGCGAGTTATGGTGTGGTGTCTTCCGACAAATATATAAAGTTTCAGATACATATATATATCTGGATGACCCGTTCCTCAGAGACGGTTACGCGGGTTCCAACTTCGTTTCCATTGACTTCTGTCTTGGGCCACGGTGGACCAGTGGGTGATAAGTTTGGTTTCCTCGTCGCCCTACACATTACTCACCTCGTCCAGCAAGTGACATTCATAGACCACCTCCTAGCATCACTAGTAATTACCATCTAAAAACACTTCAGTGTCACAATTAAACAGGCATATGCACAGACAGTGAACAAGACTTAACAGGAACGCACCAACTTCTACATCTGTGGTGTCCTATAACAAGACCGCGGCTTCTTCAAAATCATTGGAGGTGACTTCAACGCAAGAATAGGACCTGGACAAATTGGCGAAACCTACGTGGGCCCTCCCTCAGGAGAGCTACGAAATTAAGCCGGAAATAGATTGGCTACTTTTTGCGAAACAAACCGGTTGTTCTACTACAACAGCCTCTTCAAGAAACCCCTCCCCCCACAGATATACACACATAGGTCCCAGCGGTCAACACTGACATGAAATTGACTACAGCCTATCCAATCGCAAAATAGCAACAGACGTGGCCATTGCTACTTCCTTCTACAAGGCAGCGACCATCGTTATCTACGCGCCCACTTTCACTTCAACATCCGTCATGCAAAGCTGCAGAGACACCATTCACACAGGGGCCCAGAGCGAATTCTCAACCCCACGTCAGCTGCAACCCTTGCAGATAGTGTCAACCTTGCAGCATTTACCACCACGAACATCTATGTCGACTACACCACCCTAATTAAAAAAATCAAGTCCATCATCAAAAACCGCCATACCACACACAAAACATAATTTCACAAGCTACACGAGCATTGCTGAAAGAGAGATGCAAAATGACTCGCTCCTGGACCAACAATGCAGCTTGCAGGGCCCTCATCTCACTCTTCGTCTGGCACTCTCTGCTGGATCAAGGCATATATCCAGGTTCTTGCTAACTGCTACACAGACTGTACGACAACCCTCCAGCCATTCCAAAGACCAGTAATGGTATCCGCCAGAAAAGGTGTTCGCCAGGGGGATCCTATTTCACCAAGTCTCTTATCCTCATGTCTGGAGTTCATCATCTGTCAATGCTATTGGACCCCATTTGGCATCAACATCAATGGTAAGTGACTTAACCACCTCCGTTTCGCAGATGACATAGTGCTCATCACAGAAACAGCCAAAGACGCCATCCAGA
Organism: Ariolimax columbianus; assembly: GCA_036924085.1. NCBI lineage: Eukaryota > Metazoa > Mollusca > Gastropoda > Stylommatophora > Arionidae > Ariolimax > Ariolimax columbianus. Next base: position 38,853,203 of record JAVGWX010000001.1, read on the forward strand.
TGGTAGCTATGCTTTACAAAGTAGGGAGAAAAGCCGAATTTGAAATGAACACCTACAAGACAAAAGTCATGCGTAACCGTTTCGCTACAAATGACCCAGTCATCCTCGATGACAAGTATCTGGAGGACGTAGAGGAGTATATCTACATAGGACTCTTATTGAACATGAACAACAACCTAAACCCAGAACTAACAAGATGTCGTCGCGCGGGCTTTCTTGTCCATAAAGACGGCACTAGACCATACCCACGATCACAGTCTGTGCGTCTCCCTATTCAACTCCACAGTTCTACCTGCAATGTGTTATGATGCTGATATATCCATATATATATATATATATATATATATATATACACACATATACAATATAATACAATACAATATCCTTGACTTCAGTCCGGCGGTTGTGTAGTATGCGAGATAGCCAACAATGTCCTGTATGCAGTTCGAACTTTCGCCGTATAGTACGATTTCGGACCCTGGTCTCTCAGCAGACTATCCCGCCATCATATATGTGGGAGGCCGCATTGTCCTGGAAAATCTTATGGCCACCCTAGTGGTATTTGCGAGACAACGCAGCCTACGCGACATCTCGAAATAGAGTGCGTTCTCATATAATTGTATATGAAAGTCAGCAAATAGCTTACAAATGGCTGTTATAAGAAACTATATGACATTCAAACTTTAAAACCATTTATTATTGCACTTGCATTGTCCCTTATTTCTCAACACGATTTCCACCAACCTTGATACATTAACGCCATCACCTTATCAGTGCACCAAAACCTGCAGTATAGACGTCTGTGGTCTGCTGTCTCAGCCACCAAAACCTGCAGTATAGAAGTCTGTGGCCTGCTGTCTCAGCCACCAAAACCTGCAGTATAGACGTCTGTGGTCTGCTGTCTCAGTCACCAAAACCTGCAGTATAGACGTCTGTGGTCTGCTGTCTCAGCCACCAAAACCTGCAGTATAGAAGTCTGTGGCCTGCTGTCTCAGCCACCAAAACCTACAGTATAGATGTATGTGGTCTGCTGTCTCAGCCACCAAAAGCTGCAGTATAGATGTCTGTGGTCTGCTGTCTCAGCCATCAAAACCTGCAGTATAGAAGTCTAGTCTGCTGTCTCAGCCACCAAAACCTGCAGTATAGAAGTCTGTGGTCTGCTGTCTCAGCCATCAAAACCTGCAGTATAGATGTCTTTGATATTCTGCCTCAGCCACATTTGCACCACGTTCAACCTCTCCATGACGGAAATCGCATGGGGTTAAGTCGAGGCTATAAGGTAGCTGTTTAAGAAGCTGACTTCCTCGTTGGAAAATGTATCATGGGTTAATTGAGCTGTACATGGTCAGGCACTGTCATGATGGAGTAGTACTCCTCTAGTCAATGTACAACAGTACGCTGTTCTTTGATTGTACATTCTGTGAACATGGTCGCCATGCTTTATCAAAGCTGCACACGTGCATGCGACACCTAGTGTTTGCAGCCTGCGGTAGTCACGTCACTAAGCTGGACGTGGCTTGCCCCCCTAGTGACACCTTTAGAAACTACCAACTATATTTTTCAGCAATCCCATTTTTGTGTGTGACCTAGTTACTGACTTACCTTCGTGTATGTATGTATGTATGTATGTATGTATGTATGTATGTATGTATGTATGTATGTATGTATGTATGTATGTATGTATGTATGTATGTATGTATGTATGTATGTATGTATGTATGTATGTATGTATGTATGTATGTATGTATGTATGTATGTATGTATGTATGTATGTATGTATGTATGTATGTATGTATGTATGTATGTATGTATGTATGTATGTATGTATGTATGTATGTATGTATGTATGTATGTATGTATGTATGTATGTATGTATGTATGTATGTATGTATGTATGTATGTATGTATGTATGTATGTATGTATGTATGTATGTATGTATGTATGTATGTATGTATGTATGTATGTATGTATGTATGTATGTATGTATGTATGTATGTATGTATGTATGTATGTATGTATGTATGTATGTATGTATGTATGTATGTATGTATGTATGTATGTATGTATGTATGTATGTATGTATGTATGTATGTATGTATGTATGTATGTATGTATGTATGTATGTATGTATGTATGTATGTATGTATGTATGTATGTATGTATGTATGTATGTATGTATGTATGTATGTATGTATGTATGTATGTATGTATGTATGTATGTATGTATGTATGTATGTATGTATGTATGTATGTATGTATGTATGTATGTATGTATGTATGTATGTATGTATGTATGTATGTATGTATGTATGTATGTATGTATGTATGTATGTATGTATGTATGTATGTATGTATGTATGTATGTATGTATGTATGTATGTATGTATGTATGTATGTATGTATGTATGTATGTATGTATGTATGTATGTATGTATGTATGTATGTATGTATGTATGTATGTATGTATGTATGTATGTATGTATGTATGTATGTATGTATGTATGTATGTATGTATGTATGTATGTATGTATGTATGTATGTATGTATGTATGTATGTATGTATGTATGTATGTATGTATGTATGTATGTATGTATGTATGTATGTATGTATGTATGTATGTATGTATGTATGTATGTATGTATGTATGTATGTATGTATGTATGTATGTATGTATGTATGTATGTATGTATGTATGTATGTATGTATGTATGTATGTATGTATGTATGTATGTATGTATGTATGTATGTATGTATGTATGTATGTATGTATGTATGTATGTATGTATGTATGTATGTATGTATGTATGTATGTATGTATGTATGTATGTATGTATGTATGTATGTATGTATGTATGTATGTATGTATGTATGTATGTATGTATGTATGTATGTATGTATGTATGTATGTATGTATGTATGTATGTATGTATGTATGTATGTATGTATGTATGTATGTATGTATGTATGTATGTATGTATGTATGTATGTATGTATGTATGTATGTATGTATGTATGTATGTATGTATGTATGTATGTATGTATGTATGTATGTATGTATGTATGTATGTATGTATGTATGTATGTATGTATGTATGTATGTATGTATGTATGTATGTATGTATGTATGTATGTATGTATGTATGTATGTATGTATGTATGTATGTATGTATGTATGTATGTATGTATGTATGTATGTATGTATGTATGTATGTATGTATGTATGTATGTATGTATGTATGTATGTATGTATGTATGTATGTATGTATGTATGTATGTATGTATGTATGTATGTATGTATGTATGTATGTATGTATGTATGTATGTATGTATGTATGTATGTATGTATGTATGTATGTATGTATGTATGTATGTATGTATGTATGTATGTATGTATGTATGTATGTATGTATGTATGTATGTATGTATGTATGTATGTATGTATGTATGTATGTATGTATGTATGTATGTATGTATGTATGTATGTATGTAATGTATGTATGTATGTATGTATGTATGTATGTATGTATGTATGTATGTATGTATGTATGTATGTATGTATGTATGTATGTATGTATGTATGTATGTATGTATGTATGTATGTATGTATGTATGTATGTATGTATGTATGTATGTATGTATGTATGTATGTATGTATGTATGTATTTATGTATATATATATATATACTATATATATGAAATATGGAAAAGACAATTCCTTCAGACGGCGCAAATAGTCCTGTCAAGCGAAAGACTTCAGCCTCAGTTTGGTGAAAGCCATAGATAAGGATTGACATGGACATTCTACTCCGAACTGCTCCTGAAGACAGCTTAACATTAACATGACAAGTCAGATTCAAGTGACACGAAAAATGCACACTGAAGCGAGAAAAGGTGTGTTTTGGGTTGTTTTTTTTACTTCAAAGTGTCAAGAATCCCAGCGCAAAGGAAACACGAACAGAGGAACAAGAGATTATAAGCACACTTTCTTCAATTCACTCAGTCAGAAATGCAATATCCGCAAAATCCACAAGACCCATCAACACAAAACAAAAATATAGTCAACACATAATGTAGGGTTATTACGTCCCGACATAACCAACAGGCTGTACAAAAGTCAAAGCTGGACAACGTGTGACTTACCAAAAGGAGACAACAATGTCAAAGATATAAAACGAATAATAATAACAGTTCATTTACTTGCGGTAAACAATGGTGGTGACAGAGTTAGGATAGAGTGACTTTTGCAGTCGTCTAAGGTCTGACATTGTGACGCGCTTAGATTTTAAGTTAGGACGATTTGCACTCTCTTCAACCGTACTCTCTCGACCAGAGCTAAACTTGGTCCAGTGGCAAGACGTGTTAGTTTAGATTACTGGAGATAGCACAGGATTGAATTTGTGTTTTCTCCGGTTTACTATAGACAGCACGGCTTATGTGGGAATTCAATTAATTTACTAATGTTTTTGTCGGAATGTAGCTAACGGCTTGTTCTTTCTTATTGTCTAACTGTCAAGAAACTTTAAGCTTCAAAAACTCTAACATACATATAAATAGGGAGCCGCGTAGCGCAGTGGTTAGCGCTCTGGCTTCGCATCTGAGTGGTCCTGGGTTCATTCCCCAGTTGAGGCGCTAATGTTTTTTCAGACCGCAATGGCTCCCGGGTCGACCCAGCATTAAATGGGTACCGGTTCAGTCCGGGAAGTAAAAGCGGCGAGGGAGAGGAGATGGCTACCGCCCTCATATAGCCGAGCCTTTGAAATGTGAGATCGCTAACACCTCACACCCCTACGGCAGTAATGCTATGGGATACTTTACTTTACATATAAATAGCGAGGATGTTGACTGTGCTGGAAATAATGGCACAGGACATGATGCCTTAGCATGTAGTTGTTGAAGGCATGCTCCCCGGAGAGCTAAGAAGGTTTTGATCGATGGTTTTTTACGTACACGGCGTGTTTACTGGTCCTCCGAGTGTATTGTCAATCCTCGTTAGGCAAAGGCACACGATCTCACCAGGGGATAGCTTCAAACTTGCGGGATTCTTCTTCTTCGTTCGTTCTCAATCTCCCACTACCAAACACTGAAAGAGCTTAAGTAGCAGAATGTAGTCCAGATAACGGAATGCGTTGTGTCGTAGTTTACAGCTTGCCTGTGATATTTGCACCTTTCGGTCCAACACATCCGACTTCAGCAAGCATTTTTTAGTACCAGGATAGCATTCCCTTCTCCTTAGATAGTCTGCCCTGATGCAGCCTGTTATCCAGGATCACCGCGTGGAGGTGTAGAAGGGTCTTGGCAGCTATGGTTCGCTGGCCCTGACGCTAGCAGTAGGCTATGGGTCGCTGACCACTGCAGCTCTTGCGCTGCTCAGCATCTTGATCCCCTTGCGGGATTCGAAAACCGGCGGTTTGTGCTTTAGTTCGTAGGTTCCTCGAGAGGCAAACGTATTATCTTTCTGATATAACGGTCAAGAAACAACACGAATGACATTCAGGAGAATGTCAGTCCAAAACCAAGATTGGAAAGATATTTCTACATCTTAGGAGCATCCGCCCACATAAACATTTGAACAGAATCGCTGTATATCCGAACTTACATCACACAATGGAACAATAGATTGCGATAGTCAGTCAATAATCTAAAGATAGGACATGCGGACAATTATACCTGCACCACTGATAACATGGCGACTGAAGGTCTGACAAATATGTCTACACCCCTGATAACATGGCTACTGAAGGTCTGACAAATATGTCTACACCACTGATAACATGGCTACTGAAGGTCTGACAAATATGTCTACACCCCTGATAACATGACCACTGAAGGTCTGACAAATGTGTCTACACCCCTGATAACATGACCACTGAAGGTCTGACAAATGTGTCTACACTCCTGATAACATGACCACTGAAGGTCTGACAAATGTGTCTACACCCCTGATAACATGGCTACTGAAGGTCTGACAAATATGTCTACACCCCTGATAACATGACCACTGAAGGTCTGACAAATGTGTCTACACCCCTGATAACATGGCTACTGAAGGTCTGACAAATATGTCTACACCCCTGATAACATGACCACTGAAGGTCTGACAAATGTGTCTACACCCCTGATAACATGGCTACTGAAGGTCTGACAAATATGTCTACACCCCTGATAACATGACCACTGAAGGTCTGACAAATGTGTCTACACCCCTGATAACATGACCACTGAAGGTCTGACAAATGTGTCTACACCCCTGATAACATGGCTACTGAAGGTCTGACAAATATGTCTACACCCCTGATAACATGACCACTGAAGGTCTGACAAATGTGTCTACACCCCTGATAACATGACCACTGAAGGTATGACAAATGTGTCTACGTCACTGATAACATGGCTGTTGGTTTATTATATATATATATATATATATATATATATATATATATATATATATATATATATATATATATAGTAAGTAAAGATTTCGTTATACGCCATATGAGAAATATGGTGTTAGGCCCATATTATTTGGTGAACCACACCACATAATGAGCGATGTGGTCGGTATCACGCCGACCGCCTTTAGTTTCAAGAATGTTTTGGGATCGGTAACAAATGCCGCACCATATGGAGTTTGATCTCTCATCGCCTGACTGGGAAACGAGTGCACTCACTAACCACTGTGCTATAAATTAAACTTGTAATTTGATAAAAATAATTGTTTTTAAAGTGTTGCTATAAAGAAGAAATTCAACACAGAGCGGCAATGCGAAACAAATCATCTGAAATAGAGTTGGGATGGAAGAATGAAGTTGATAAACATGAAATGAGTCTTGAAACACAATGTTTGGTGTTCTAAATACAAATATCAGAATTTGACACAAGTGCAAGTGTACTGGCCTTGCGCGTGGTGCCGAGGTTAAAAGCCGAAACAATGAAACTCTTTACTGATGCAGATTTCGTGTAAAACTGTTTAGTTAAATTTGTAGATATCTACAACAACAAAAATGTTTAACTATTTCTCCTATTGCTGGGGTAGTCAAGGGGTTTTTAAAGGCTGAGAACTACAGGCGGCTTCGCCACTGCTGTCGCCACGTTGTGTGCTGGATTTGTTTGTTTATTTCACCCCCAACATCCAACAACATATGCCTTGCCGCGGATTCGACCCGCTGCCCTTTTGACAGGCAGTCATCGAAACTATTCAAAATGGAAAATGAGACGTTAGTCAGGTCAGGCCCAACAGTCAAGGTCAGGCCATATTGACCAAAACCACTATCTCTTCCACGCAGCGCTCCCTGTAAACAGGCTGTTTTCAAGGCAGTCTCGCTGACGAGATGTGAATCGACGTGATCCCCTTAATAGTGAGCGTCACGCAGATGAAACCAAGCATTGCAGAATCGTGGTACATCTTCATCAGCACGCTCGGGATGTGAGGAAAGCTACTACAACCCGCCACTTAATGCCCTTTTCAGGGTGCGCAAAAGAGAAAATATACTCACTGTGGGTATCTAACGACAACAATATTCCCCCAAAAAGCTATTTTCAAGTACCTGTCTATAAGAACAGGTACAAGATCAACTGAGGATTCTGTAGAGACTCAACAACTACATAAACAAGACTGCTCCAGAATTATCAATTCTTCCCAATGGCGCCCTATCAGAGTACATCAGGCCCCGTTAATGTGCAGTATGTTTACGTACATTAAGGTCAACTGTCAGCATTGTTCGAGAGTCTGTTGGACTAGTTTGTGTGACATCTTCATACTTTGAAGACGTGATGGACGTAATGGTGGACTCTTCGTAGGTCCCACTAGAATCTGGTTGTGGTAGTCTTGCACGTTCTTTTGCCAGTCCGCCTGCCTCCTCGTTGCCTTGGATGTTACAGTGGGATGGAACCCACTGTGCCACTACTCTTTTTGGTGCGGACTGCTGGCATAGTTGACAGAGTACTGCTCTTAACTCATTAAGTTCAGTATTTTTCTGGCTTTTTAGTGCTGTAGCCACGGCCAGGGCATCTGTAAACAGGACTATCTGGCTTTCATTGTTTTCGCCTGTCAGCATTGCTTTTACTGCAGCCTTCAGTGTCTCTGCCTCCGCTCTGAAATTGTTTGAGAATTTTGCAGTTCCCACTGATAGTGTTATTTTTTTACCTTTTGTTAGGGTCAGGAATACCCCTCCCCCTCCATTCTGTGTTATGTTTGTTACAGAACCATCGGTGTATGCATGGATCCAGTTCGTGCTTGGGTAGTTTTCCGTTATGTACCTCAGGGTTATGTCTCTTCTTTCTTTTTCAGTCTGGCTGTTCTTGTTTCCAATACCTGGTATATTTTCTACCACCTCCGGAATGATATGCTGCTTCCATGTGGGTTTGCTTATAGTATGGATGGGCTTTGGTGTTGTTATGGTGTTCATAGGGTCTTCGCTCATCTTTGCTTTGGCTATTTCTGCAAAGTTTCTCCGCTTTAGTTTCCCTTTTACAAATCTATTTAGTCGCTGATGCATTGGATGGTCTGTCAGTCTTCTTAGTTTCTCTGCTTGCTGCTGGGCTCTGCAGTCTCTTCTGTCGATCATGGATTGCAGATTTGTAATCTTTTCAAGTTCTACAATTGGCGTTGACTTCATGCCTCCTGTTATAACTCTCATGGCTTGGTTTTGAAGTTTGCTAATTTTATCAAAGTTCTCCTTTGCTGCTGTGGCCCATGCCATACTCGAGAACTGGTCTCACTCTTCCAGTGTACAGTTTCTTCAGTTTTCTTTCGTCTGCTCCCCAGCTTGTCCCGGCAAGTTTCCTCATGATTGCCATTCTTTGTCTTGCTCTCATTCGGTTTCTCTCGATCTGACTTTTCCATGTCATGCACCGATCAAATGTGATGCCCAAGTAGTTTGGGTTGTCGTTTGGCCGCAGATATTTGCAGTTAAAACTTATTTTGGTGTTCTGTGGTTTATTTGAAAGCGAGAATATCGTACATGTTGTTTTTTCTTCATTTATTTTGACCAGCTATGATTTCACCCGCTCATCCAATGTTAGGGCCTGCTGCATCCGATTGTTTGCTACGGTGAGATTTTTTTCAGAGGTCCACATAGCCATATCGTCTGCAAACATGGAGCTGTGGACTCTTCTTGGTATATTCTCTATGATGTTGTTTATATACACCAGAAAAAGTGTGGGTGACAGTACTCCCCCTTGGGGTACTCCTTGCTCCAGCGTCACCTTTTTGCTCATCTGCCCTTGTACTTGAACTCTGACTGTTCTGTTTTCGAGGTAGTGGCTGATCCATCTGTACATTTTTCCAGATACTTCACTTCTTCGTAGCTTGACTTTAAGTCCCTCTTTCCACATCTTGTCAAATGCCTTCTCTAGATCCATCCAAACCGCTACTGTATGCTTTTTCTCTTGGTAAGCATCCTCTATTTCCTATGAGAGTGATCTGGTCCTCAGTGGATCTGTGTTGTCTAAATCCTGCTTGCTGTGGAATTAATATGTATTTTTCTTCCAGGTGCCACATCAGTCTGGTGTTTATCATACGCTCCATCAGTTTACCTACACAGCTCAGTAGACTGATAGGCCTGTATCCATTGGATCTGTTCTATCTTTTTCTTTCTTTGGTACGGGTATAAGTACAGCATATTTCCATGCCTGCGGTACAATTCCCCTTTTCCAGCTTTGGTTCAGGACTGACAGTAACTTCCTCTTTGCTGTTTGGCCCAACCCCATCAGCATTTCATTTGTTACCCCATCTTTTCCGGGCGATTTCTTTTTCTTTAAAGTTCTCATCGCCTCATTAATTTCATTCATGGTTAGTTTTGCCATAATGTGCTCTTCTGGTGCTATCTTGATGTTGTCGTGTGAGCCTCAGTTCGAAGACTTGCTTTACTTCTGCAACATTGGCTGGCTCAGTTGTCCGTAGCACAATATTAAAAAGAGTATATGCATTTCCGGGAAGAACGTTATATTCTTTAAAAGTAAAAAAAAGTGACTGGTTTGGAATTTTGCGATCCCAAACGGTTTTCAAATCTGGCATTTCTGGTGGATTTGTCATCATACTCAAACAGCCAAAACTAGAAGCTTCAATGAATAGAACAGCTTAATACATTAGATGTATGGATACATTGTTCCCTATCAAACACAACTGTGACTTGGAGAAGGTCCAGTATCTTACTCTGTGGTGAATTTATCCCCAACTGATTAATGTTCATCATCAGTTTAAATTCACTCATAAAATGATTGAAAGGAAAGAAAAACACCTACCCAGAAAAAAGTTACGCAACTTAGGTTGGGTTGACTTCTGAGATTGCCCTAACTAGCATAGGTACATACACACATACATCCAAGCATCGGTTGATATGTCCTGAAATCGCCCTTACTAGCATAGGTACATGCACACACATGCATCCAAGCATGGGTTGATATGTCCTGAGATCGCCCAAAATACTATGGTCGGAGTGGAAAGTAGCGTGCCTCCGCCAGTAGAATACAGAGAGACACTTTAAAGGAGAAAAAAAAAGAGTATGGTATTTAAAAGGCACTTGGACCTGGAAACGTGGCCATACCAATTCAGCTTTCGCCTTTTGATCTTTGTTAGTAGGTCGTCGTACAGTCCACTTGCATGCTTCGTCGTACTTCATCATTTGCGTCATAAGATGACATTTTAGTATGAAGAAAGTTTTTCTTGCCACTTCCTTTTAAGAGTTCGTTCTTTTCCTCTTTGTTCTCAGAATTGATCAAGGATTATACAACTTCCCAATTTGTTGTTGTTGTTTGTTTGACTCTGCCACCTGGTTGCAATCTACAGTTGAGTGTTGTTCTCGAAGGCTCTTTTTTTCGTAATTTCATTGTACTTATCATACAGCAGCAGTACTGAAGGTTAAAAGCTTACATCCCCATATTCTGCCCTGGGTCACCTAGATCCATATATTCTGTTCTGTGTCACCTAGATCCATATATTCTGTTCTGTGTCCCTTAGATCCATATATTCTGTTCTGTGTCACCTAGATCCATATATTCTGTTCTGTGTCACCTAGATCTATATATTCTGTTCTGTGTTACCTAGATCCATATATTCTGTTCTGTGTCAACTACACCCATATATTCTGTTCTGTGTCACCTAGATCCATATATTCTGTTCTGTGTCACCTAGATCCATATATTCTGTTCTGTGTCACCTAGATCCATATATTCTGTTCTGTGTCACTTAGATCCATATATTCTATTCTGTGTCACCTAGATCCATATATTCTGTTATGTGTCACCTAGATCCATATATTCTGTTCTGTGTCACCTAGATCCATATATTCTGTTCTGTGTCACCTAGATCCATATATTCTGTTCTGTGCCACTTAAATCCATATATTCTGTTCTGTGTCACTTAGATCCATATATTCTGTTCTGTGTCACCTAGATCCATATATTCTGTTCTGTGTCACCTAGATCCATATATTCTGTTCTGTGTCAACTACACCCATATATTCTGTTCTGTGTCACCTAGATCCATATATTCTGTTCTGTGTCACTTAGATCCATATATTCTGTTCTGTGTCACTTAGATCCATATATTCTGTTCTGTGTCAATTACACCCATATATTCTGTTCTGTGTCACTTAGATCCAAATATTCTGTTCTGTGTCATTTAGATCCATATATTCTGTTCTGTGTCACCTAGATCCATATATTCTGTTCTGTGTCACTTAGATCCATATATTCTGTTCTGTGTCACCTAGATCCATATATTCTGTTCTGTGTCACCTAGATCCATATATTCTGTTCTGTGTCACTTAGATCCATATATTCTGTTCTGTGTCACCTAGATCAATATATTCTGTTCTGTGTCACCTAGATCCATATATTCTGTTCTGTGTCACCTAGATCCATATATTCTGTTCTGTGTCAACTACACCCATATATTCTGTTCTGTGTCACCTAGATCCATATATCCTGTTCTGTGTCACCTAGATCCATATATTCTGTTCTGTGTCACCTAGATCCATATATTCTGTTCTGTGTCAACTACACCCATATATTCTGTTCTGTGTCACCTAGATCCATATATTCTGTTCTGTGTCAACTACACCCATATATTCTGTTCTGTGTCACCTAGATCCATATATTCTGTTCTGTGTCACTTAGATCCATATATTCTGTTCTGTGTCACTTAGATCCATATATTCTGTTCTGTGTCACTTAGATCCATATATTCTGTTCTGTGTCACCTAGATCCATATATTCTGTTCTGTGTCAACTACATTCATATATTCTGTCCTGGGTCATCTAGTTCAGCTACATCCACATATTCTGTCCTGGGTCATCTAGTTCAGCTACATCCACATATTCTGTCCTGGGTCATCTAATTCAACTACATCCACATATTCTGCTGTGGGTCACCTAATTCAGCTGCATCCACATATTCTGTTCCATGTCACCTAATTCAACTACATCCACATATTCTGTCCTGGGTCATCTAATTCAACTACATCCACATATTCTGCCCATTGGTTACCTAATTCAACTACATCCACATATTCTGTCCTGGGTCATCTAATTCAACTACATCCACATGTTCTGTCCTGGGTCACCTAATTCCTTAATGTGTGCCGCATCCATGCTGAGAGAAGAGGTGCATGCATGACAATAACCCCCAGTATGAGAAAGGGCTTATCTGTGACATTATTAATGAGTGTAGTAATTTGTTTTGGAAAGTACAGACAGGCCGGTTATGGTATGAGGGGATAGCAGACATATAGACTTTGAACCGTAATGATCTTGTATGGATTTACTGTCCTGGGGCTTGCAGGAATGAAAGAGCTGACACCCAAGCCTCAGATGCACCTATATTGGTGACTTTGACAATGAACAGCGAAGACATTTTGAAGTTGATCAACGACTGTCTCTTGGATGAAAATTGCAACTGATGAACATTTTCAAATTACATGTGGGTACCACAGAGAAGGAAGCCTGAGAGGATGAAAATTGTACAACTAGCGAGTCGCAGGTCCCATCAGTACCTACACTTTTCATCCTTTACTTAGAGGGACTGAACACCTATAGGTCTACCAGCAGTACAATGATGTAAATTTTTAACAGATCAGAACAGTGTTCTATCTAATGCTAGAACGCTCTCTTCACGTCATTTTCCACTGATTTCTGCATAGATCTTTCCAACAATTCCACATTAGTGATCTTATCACACCATTTCAATCTTTCTATTCTCTGCAAACAACCATTTATGACAGTCTGTACCTATTTGGTTGTTGTTTTTGTTGTTGTTCATATTTCTGTAATGAATTAGAACAGACTTTACATTGGACTTTACATGGAATTTGTATTTTTGTGTTGCCTTGTATTCCCCCTGTAATATATACTATTTGTGGTGGTATATCTACATCCCTCTTGTATTCTATATAGTATATACTTTATAAACGAAAGACAGCTTTCACTGTCTTGATCAAACAGAACAAGTGATCCTGTTCCGCTTGAGAATGGGACATAACAGATTGAATATAAATTGGCTCTATCGCCAATGTGTATGCATGGGCAGGCAGCACATGCTTAGCCAATTGCATACTGAGCACTGGCCCACAGAGAACTCTCCACTATGGCAGCCTTTCTCCAGAGAACTGGACTTCACATGTAGATGTAACAGGAAAAAGCATGGCTAATGAGAAGAAGAAGAATATACTTTATAGAGAGGAGTATCTAGAGCAGTGTTGTATTCCTTGTAGCATATATTTTATGGAGAAGTGTATCTAGAGCAGTGTTGTATTCCTTGTAGCATATATTTTATGGAGAAGTGTATCTAGAGCAGTGTTGTATTCCTTGTAGCATATATTTTATGGAGAAGTGTATCTAGAGCTCATTTGTATTTCCTATGACGTATACTCTTTGGAAAGGTGAATGTAGAGCCCTCTTGAATACTCCATAGCACATACTTTATGGAGAAGTGGATGTAGAGCCCTCTATAGCACATAGTTTATGGACAGGTATATCTAGCACTTTCTTTCAAACCCAGTAGGCTATATGCACTTAACAAGATGTGCAATGACTTGTGTTGCATACATTTTACCCTATAGGGTTCTAAATAAATTTAGTTATATATGATAGATCCTGTGCATGTCATCTACACTCTTAACTATGAGATACACAATTCCCATAAACATTAAAACCTGCCTTATGGAACAAAACAGTGATTATATGCAAAATAAAAGTTCAAGTGAAAACACAACAGAATAAACACTGCCATGTGGCACTTGTCCACAACTCTTCCCCCAAAAACCTAAACGGCGGCATATGGCATGTCATGGACAAACATTGGAGGAGGGCAGCAAACACAAAATCCAGAGCTGTCAAAATGTCAGTTAGTTAACACTTTGTCTTTCAAACACTTTTAAACAAACGTCTTATGCGGACAGGCAGCAATAAACCAAAAATGGTTTTCATGTGTAAATGAGGTGGTCATGAGATAATCCCTGGACTCATCAACTTGGTTAAGCCTTGTGTGCCAACAATTTGTCAGATGCAGCTTCACCTATCTTTCAACCCACACGCAGCACAAACAAATCCCCAAATGGCAAGACCTCAAGCTCAGTGTTTCTCAACCAGTGGTTTGCAGTACCTCCAGGAATGAGATGGCCAAAGGTATGAGATAGTCAGCATGGGTTTACTAGAGGGAGATCATGCTTAACAAATCTATTAGAATTCATGGAGGAGGTTACTAAAATGATAGATATGGAGTGCCAGTGGATGTTATTTATCTAGATTTTGCAAAGGTCTTTGATAGAGTACCTCATTAAAGATTATTTAGAAAGTTAAAATAACTTGAAATAGGTGGGAAAGTTGCCAAATGGAATGAAAGTTAGTTAACATGAAGAAGGCAGAGAGTGGGCATAAATCAGGAGTACTGTGAAGTAAAAAGTGGAGTGCGACAGGGCTCGGTTTTGGACCAATTTTGTTCTTGAAATATATAAACGATTTGGACATTGATATGGGGATCCATGATTGCAAAATTCACTGATGACACAAAACTATGCAGTAGTGTCTCATCTAAACCAGAAGTGGATATATTGAGGTCGGATTTAGATAACATTCGAGAATGGTCTGTAACCTGGCAAATGGTGTTTAATGTATATAAATGTACAATCATCCACATGAGTAGATCCAATATGGAACATAATTACGGAATGGGAGATAACAATATTAGAAAGACAAGGAAGGGGACATACGGGTTATAATAGATTATACAGGTAAGGTGAGTGAGCAAGTCCAGGTAGCAGTGAAAAAGGCAAATGTTAGGTATAATCAAAAGAAATATTAAACATAGGAGCAAGAAAGTGATAGTCAAACTGTATAAAGCATTAGTTAGACCTAGATTGGAGTACTGTGTACAAGTGTGGAGTCCTTATCATAGAGGAGATATAAATATGCTGGAAAAGATATAAAAAAGAGCGATAAAGCTGATAGTAGGATTCCAGAACTAGTTATGGGGAAAGACTCAGAAAAACTAGCCTACCGTGTCTAGAAAAGAGAAGAATTCCAGGTGACTTAATACAGGTATACTTAAACAGATAAATAAGACTAGAACAAGTTTTTCAAAATACAACCACCTACAAGAACTAGAGGGCATATCTACAAATTAACTCATTCACTCCCACGAGCCGATACAACGGCTTCCGGTTTTTTCTAGAAAACCCAGAAGCCGGTGTATCGGCTTTTGTTACTGTGTTCACATGTTCACAAAAATCACATATTTTCCCATTCCTAGTTCTCCTAAATGTTTTATTTTGGTTATTGGCGGAAGTCCAGAATTTGCACTTTTTCATTCCGGAAGAGTTAGTCTGAGTTTCGTAGAAAAAATGTTTTGTTTCGTAACTTGGAAAATATAATTTTTTTTCCGAGAGCAACTTTGAAGCTATCCCATGCACCTTCAGCCACACCAAATAGAGTTTTTTTAGTACAAGCTCAGGAATAGATAGATTATATTATTGCTAATTGTAGTGATGATGAAGTCATCGATCGTTATGATAGTGCTGTTTCAATTTATTTATCTAGTCTTAGTTCTACGTCGAGCGATGAAAGTAAAACTAAGTCTACTGACGAAGGGGCGGTGCCCTCTTTTGTCTCAAGCAATGGTAATAACAGTTCACAAATTCAGTAACGGTTCAAGATCCGACACAATCATTCTAGTGTGTATAATATTAATGTGTGTATATATATTTTGAATACAGCAGGAACATTCTTTCCGTGTGTGCGTAAATTGTAAACACTCACGCTGATGTTGATCGGAGCTTTTATTTTTTAGCACGTTTTCAACTTCACGTGCCTTCAGTAAAATGTAAATACTGTGAAAACAACTGCACCAAATTAGGTGCAACTTTCAGAACATCGTCCTTTGAGGATTTCCGTCAATAGAAATTCATTACGATATTTGTATATTGGTTTAGAGCTGAATAATGTATTGATGAGGGGAACATTTTTGTTCAGAATTTGTAAAAATAACAAACGATTATGCAACTTTAATTCATCAAACACAAATTTACACCTGCATTTGTAAAATATATGTATTCCATCCTATTCTAGCCTCAATTGTGAACAGTTTGGTATATAATACGTGTTATTTTAGTGAACGTCTATTGAAGACAAATAGATCGCAACTAAGTGATGCTGTTTTTCAGTTTTACATAAAAATAAAATTGTGTCCAGAGGTCCAAAATATTTGGGAGCGAATGAGTTAACTAAAGAAAGGTCCAGATTAGATATTAGGAAATATTTTTTTAGCCAGAGAGTGGTGAATGCTTGGAATGTATTGCCACAGAAAGTAGTGGAGACAGGGACAATTAATGCATTTAAAAATAAATTGGATGTGCCAAGCTTTTAGAGCAAAGTAATGTAAATGAAACTGATTGTTTACAGACTCTGCAGTCTTCTAAACCAGTATAAAGACATTAAGTCAAGTTAGGTCATAAACAAGACAGGTAATGCAGAAAAGAATCTAAAAGTCAGAATACAAAGGGAAGGATTGACTTTCTAAAATGAACAGAATTCTTGTCAAGCATTTCAATGTTTACGGGCAAACTCAATATTAAGAGATTACAGGGCTTCATCAATAAATCCCTGAGTAAGATTCTGGTGCTGTAGTGGACTGAGTTACAAATGAGGAAATATGAGAAAGAATTACAACAGCAAAGGGCCTTTTGAAGACCTCTTGGCAATGGTCAAAAAATGGAAACCTGCTTAGTATGGTCACATATCGAGATCAAACGGTCTTGCAAATACGATCCTCCACGGAAAGGTGCAAAGCAGACAACGAATAGGTCGCCCCAAAAAAGAGATGGGAGGACAACATAAAAGAATAGACCAATATTCGACCAGATGAGACACAGGCAGCAGCCGCTGACAGAGAGGGGTGTCGTGGGGTTGTCTCATGTGTACCACAACGACCTCACTGGTTACAGGATGACTTGACCAACAAGGTTACAAACGAAAGCTTATGGAAGAGAATAGGACAAAGACAGGTGGAACAGGAAATCTTGGGAAGAATGTGCCGCTGGATCGGCCACACACTGCAAAAGTCCAAGGCCAGTATCACCAGACAGTCTCTGTCATTGAACACACAGTGAGAAACAGGCAAAGGAATGTCAAAGAACACATGAAGAGACCTAGTGGCAGATACAAGGAAAATGAGAAGCTGGAAAGAACTGGAGAAAATAGCACAGGACCAGTCTGTCTGAAGAGGGCCGGTTGATGATCTATGCTCTTCAAGGTCATAAGGGAAAGAATATCCTTGAGTGTAGAACTTCTAAACACTAGAATGTCATTAGAGTATGCAAGTCTATTGCTCCATAAACATCCATTTCTTTATCCCAATAACTTTTCATTATCATCATCAGATTAGTCAGTCCTGAGACTGGTGCTGAAGTCATCTGATCATGACATGCCACTGTCCTTGGCAGATCTCTTTAGTTCAGCATGTCTGCATCCTGATGTTCTTGTGCACCTGTGTGATGTTCTTGCACACCTGTTTGATGTACTTATTTCCTGGACACCCTCTTCTGTCCCCCAATATTTTCAAAAGTAGAGAGAGATCCCTGTCTCATATTGTGTGACCAGGGGAAGACCTTTTAGTATATTTTTCATTAGGTTTATGTGCCCGTATATCCTTAAGCACTTGTTAATTTCATCTTTTTTCTGTCCAGCTCACTCTTTGTATCCTGCGATGGTACCACATCTAAAAAATATC
The DNA here is from genome assembly GCA_036924085.1 of Ariolimax columbianus. Taxonomy (NCBI): domain Eukaryota; kingdom Metazoa; phylum Mollusca; class Gastropoda; order Stylommatophora; family Arionidae; genus Ariolimax; species Ariolimax columbianus. Next base: position 38,871,425 of record JAVGWX010000001.1, read on the forward strand.
TAAGGTCTATTCATCCATGTTTCAGAGCCGCACAGGATATCAAGGACAGATATGTGTGGTAATTATTATTTTACACAGCTCAATATTGATGCTACTTAATGTTTTAACTTTTAAGGAACTATTTTATGATGGATATCAAGGATCTGCTGTACTGAGATTGTTGAACACTAAATTTGATAAAAATCCATTTAATGCTAAATGAACATTAAGTATCTGTCTCTAAAAGCTAACAATTCCATAAAATACCAATCAAATAGAGGACAGTAGAGCCAGCAGTTATGGTATGGTCTTCTACCAATATGATGTGGGCTCAAAGCTCTTTTGCAACATTAAAAATAAAAATCTAGCCTGTACACTGCATGGTAACTTCAGAGGTAAGCAGCCTTTATTCCTCAGCCCTGTGATCCATCTGGGAACCCCAGCCGTGGGAATAAATGGTGCAATACTAGTTTTTGACGGAACAAAGCACATAACACTCACCTGTCTCTTTTGAGTTGAGAGAAGCAACATTGGTAGGCATGTGTTTGAGTGCAGTATTTGTCAGATGAGATATTACACTACTGCTATACCTGGTATAGAGATAAACATTTTTCTGTAATAACAACCACAAGCACTGTACATACATCTAGAACCACAAGCAGCAACATTTAATAGAAAATTATAGACATGCACTAAAGTACTACTGGAACCTGCAGAGAAAGAAAAGAGAGGGAAAGACCAAGAAACACCTGGCAAAGAACAGTTAGGGTGGAAGCTAACTATCACCTACAGTTTGTGTGCCTCTGGAAAGCAAAGTTTAACTGATACTTCCATATATTTCTGTTTTCTAGTCTTCTTGAACCCGTGCCATCATTCTGAAAATGATTTTTTCTGAAAAATGGTTACCAAGTGTTTTTTTGCGTTCGCCTTATTTCTCTAATCCCCAAGGCGGTGTGTGTTGCACTGTGGTTTTTATTTTGCGCCTGTCAGCTCAGTGCATCCGACTTCACCATGCATTTTATGTAAGGGCCTGCTTCCTCCTGCATTTTCTAAGGGTTTGCTTCCCCGGGGTAACGGCCGGTGTTGTGATGGGGATGGAACCCAGCAATTTCTGGTTGTGAGCCGTGTCACTTAACTACTAGCCCATGCCGCCCCCTTTTAAAGTGTTTCAATGTAGGTACAGAATGACTGATTAACGCAGTGGTAGAGCACATACTTTCCTGATAAAGGTACAGTGTTTAACTCCTGCCACGGGTACGTTCCAGTCAAACCAGCTGTAGAATCAGTACTGATTTACTGTTAGGAGGGGGGGGGGGGGGGGGGGGAATACTAACATCTGGTCAGGCAAAACATACTTATCAGACAATGTTAGTCAGGGCCAGGCAAAATATACTGACCAAGACCCCCACCTCACTTCTATGCAGTTCTCACTGGAAACAGACTGTTTCATGGCAGTCTGGCTAAAGAGGTGGGGGATCAACGTGATCCCCGTAGTAGTGAGCGACATGCAGATGAAGCCAAACATAGGACAACAGCCTGGAGAGCCTCAGTCCACCTTCATCAGCATGTTCAGAATGTGAGGAAAGCTACTGCAACCCACCCCACCTCATAAATAGGCTGTGGCCTTGCACAATGAAGTCTCTAACACTTCATACTTGACAGCATTGTCTGCTATTGAACTATCGTTATCTTTACAATAGATACAGACAACTGCTGGCTTACTTATGCTTTATGGATCAAAGAAATTTTAAATGACTAAAGAAATATAAAGCGACCGAAGAAATATAAAACAAGGACACGCTTTAATATGACGGCCAGGGTCATAGGAGATGCTGGACATTTTTTCATTGAATATAATAAAAAGCATAACTAATAATATATTTTTAAAACTTAATAGGTAACAAAGGCACTTAAAAATGTGGATAGGAGACATAACGAATGATCAGAAGCAGGAAAGAACTGAAAGTCTGTATTTAGACCCCGATGATGAAAATACTGATCTAGTTTAATGGTTGTAAAGATAGAATTGCAAGTACGATGTTAGGAGCTATCAGAGAACAGTCGTACAGTGATGAGAGTGTGAAGGGTGAGTGATTGGTCAGTGTTCTAGTCTGCGGCACTGCTGTCGCCACATCGTGTGCTAGCTATGTTTGTTATTTCACCCCAAATAAAAAACAACATTTGCCTTACCGGGGATTCAAACTGCTGCCTCCTTGTTGGCAGGCAGGCATCGAAACCATTTAGCCACGTGTTCCTCTATTAACTATTTGTCTTAACCTTAAGCACGCCACAGTCCGATCCCTTTGAACCAGCTCGGCCTGCAAAAACATTTTTTTTTTTGAACGGAGTCACTCCTGACATCCATTTTTTACTGCTGACTACGCCCTCCATATATACACGATATTTTGCCGGTTAAAGTATCGTGTGTTCGATTACAAATGGCTTTTGAACAGTTTTAATTTTGTATACGCCGTTTGGAGCAAGCCGACTTTTTGTGAAAGAGGAAGTAGGTTGTTGAGAAAGATTTTTATCGCGTAGATCTGTTTATTTTGTTTGTTTAAATGAAAGAACTACATTTGAATTGAAACTAACAGTTGTGGCGATATTGTAAACACAGTATCGATACGTTGTTGTGGTTTCCATGGTTTTCTATCGAAGCGACTAGGCCTAGTGGTCGAGTCCAAATTTTTCCCAAGATTTTCATAAATTTTCAACGTCATCTTTTTAAATCTCAAAAACTAACAAACATACAACAAAAACAATAACACCCACATGTTCGTTATGCTATTGTGTATCTATCTACACGCCAGAAAATTATATTTATTGACAAACAAACATAAAAGTTACAAATTTTGAAAGACGACTACCACAGCGACTAATTAAGAAAATTAATTAGGTCAAATTTTTTTCAAAAATAATGTGGAGTGCGTAAGGAATAGAAGTATTTAACATGACAAGGTTTAAATAAAGGATGTTTATTATGATCGTTCCAATTGATTTCTAACACATTAATTTCTTATTAAACAAGCTCTCAATGACAGAGACTTCCCCGGAGTTTGCCCTTTGCATGTTTGTGACATTGTGTCATAGTTTACAGCGAGGCTACGATATATGTGCCTTTCGGCCGGATATATCCGATTTCATCACGGCATTTCTGGAGCTAGGTTTGCCTTACTTCTTCATTCCCTAATCTCTTAGCCAAGTTGCATGTTTCTAGGACTGCCACTTGGTCGCGGAATAGGGACTTGGTCAGTTATAGGTTAATGACCCTGATGCAAGCAGCCAGCTACGAGCCACTGACTGCTGTCAGCTCATCTGATCTCAATGAAAATGAGTTATTCCCTCTTGCGTTCCTGTATCTATTTGGTGTATAGTTGCTAGACCTTTTATTCAAATTCAGATAACAACTCCATATTCAGCAGACTTTGTGCCTGTGTGAATGGATGGGTATAAAAAATCATGAGTTAGAGTCTTCTACCCTAGAATGGTTGTCACAAAGTTAGTCGCTTCTTGCTATATACTGATAGTGTGTAAAGAAAAGGTGGTCCCACAGCGAAAACCACTGCCAGGGATGAAGTGTTAGAAACTTCATTGTATGACACCACAGCTTGTTTATGAGGTGGGGTAGCCAGTTCCATTTCTCGCTGTCTTTCCTTTCCTAACAAGCCCGGTACCGATTTACAGCTGAATTGACTGTAGCTAGACAGTACAGGAGTTGAACCCTGTCACTTTGCTGTGAAATGTAAGTGCTCTACCACTACGGTAATCATACACTCATTGTATGAAAGTGGTCCTCTTCTCCATTAAACCTGACCGGGATCAAGACAGACCCCACAAAAATAGTGAATGAAACTAACAAAGAATCATAACTAACTTTTAATTGGAGAAAAGTTAGGAGTAAGTGTCAAGACAACCTGGCCCAAGCATTGAAAGAGTAGTAGTTTATATGATAATAATTAACTTTCAATTGAAGAAGAGTTAGGAGTAAGTATTAAGATAACCTGGCCCAAGCATTGAAGCAGTAGTTAGTAGCTTACATGATCAAAAAAGTAGTTGAACATAACTTTTTGTCACCACACAAACTGTGCCATTTTTCAATATTGATAAGATATAAATTCATCACTAAGTATCAATATAATCAGTGTTAGAAAGTTGCTCCATTGAAATTAAAATGATCTTTTACATCAATACAGTTTGAGTGTGCTGAGTATTACCAAATCATACACTTACTTTCACCTGGGATCCAAATGGGGTAGTGATTGCTTAATACAAGACTCATATGTCTCATAGCCCCTCCTGCCCTAAACGTTGGTTGATCCTGTTATATCAAGTAATCTTGCCAAAGGTTGGATATTTTATTTTTTTCTGGCGTTTGCCTTATTTCTTTATTCCCCAAGGCGGTGTGCGTTGCACTGTGGTTTTTATTTTGTGCCTGTCGGCCCAGTGCATCCGACTTCAGCATGCATTTTATGTAAGGGTCTGCTTCCTCCTGCATTTTCTAAGGGCTTGCTTCCCCGGGGTAACGACCGGTGCTGTGATGGGGATCGAACCCAGCACCTCCTGGTTGTGAGCCGTGTCACTTAATCACTAGCCCATGCAGTCCCCTGGTTGGATATTAATCCCAGCAGGAGATAAGATGAGACAGCAAACGAGGTTAAGACGAAGTCAGAGCAGGGAGGTGGAGCACACTCTACCACAGAACAGGTGCAGAAGACAGAGGTCCCAAGCCAAGACGTACAACACTACCACAGAATAGGTACAGAAAACAGAGGTACCAGGCCAGGAGGTGGAGCACACTCTGCCACAAAAACAGGTGCAGAAGACAGAGGTCCCAGGCCAGGAGGTGGAACACTACCACAGAATAGGTACAGAGGACAGAGGTACCAGGCCAGGAGGTGGAACACTACCACAGAATAGGTACAGAAGACAGAGGTACCAGGCCAGGAGGCGCACTAGCAACCATGGTACCAACCTGCCTGAGGAGAAGACACTTTCTTTCAAATAGGATATTCTTAGTTTGTCCCAAGACTTTACAGGAGGACTATCAATACTGTTTGATGTTACTGAATGTACTCATCCCTATTCTTCTTCTTCTTCTTCGTTCGTTCTCAATCTCCCACTACCAAATCCTAGAAGGGTAAGTAGCAGAATGTAGTCCAGAGAACGGGATGCGTTGTGTTGTAGTTTACAGCTTGCTGCGATATTTGCACCTTCCGGCCCAACACATCCGACTTCAGCTAGCATTTTTTGAGTACCGGGTTAGCATTCCCTCTTCGATCCCTTCTCCTTAGCCAGTCTGCCCTGCTGCAGCCTGTTATCCAGGATCACCGTGTGGAGGTGTAGAAGGGTCTTGGCAGCTATGGGTTGCTGAACACTGCAGCTCATGCACTGCTCAGCATCTTGATCCCGTCCCTATTAGTGTCATGTGCAGTGGTCCTAACAATCATAACAACCGTCTTTTGAGTATTTAGTGTTTCAGATACTTCTTTCTTTAGGGCCAAATATGCAACAGTGAATGAGTTGACAGCATACAGTGTCTTAGACGGCTTCTTGCATCAAAGTCAGCAAACCAAAGCTGACTAAGATACTATTTTGTCTCCCAGTAGCGCCCTGGAAACAGATTACACTAGTGTAGTAGGGCTAAGAGAATAGGGATCACAATGGGAAGGAAATGTAGTTCTAAGAAAATCCAGCTGAAACCGGATGTGTCGGGCCAAAATTGTGTAATTATCACTGCCTTATTGTAAACCGCACATCAACATCCTTTCAGGACGAACGTCGAGGAGGAAGATACTTTGTTTTTCTGCTCATCCCAGATGCCTGGCACTACATCTCATGCCTTCAGTCTGTCCCAATGTCACTAGGTTTCCAGATTATATACAAATAAACTACTGAAGTACTGTTACTGATAATAACTAAAAAGTTTAAGTGATTAATTGAAGAAATCCATGAGCATGTCGCATACTTGAAATATTGAAACATTATGTAAAAAATGAAAGTGCAAACAAAATATACCCTTTTGCAAATTCCAACTCTGCATCAGATAAAAGAGGTGTGTCTGAATCTCTGTACTTTTCTTCTTGTTGTAGAACATGTGTGGTAAAACTCTCGATCTACAGTAGAAAAAAATAAAAATGTGTTAAAAATGTGTAAGAGATTAAAATATGACAGGCTAGTGGTTGTGTGCAAACTAGGAAATAGGACCAGGAGAATGTGGTGACAAACAGTAAACAAAAGAAGCAGAAAAAGTCAATGAGGAAAATCTGGGTTGACATGACAGGATGGTTAGGAAAATCAAGTATTTATTTGAATGCTTAAAAAAAGTGATTGTCAGTATCCATTAGCTTTACATATATTGCTGATATTATAAATGTCATTCAAAACCAACTCTAAAGGGCATTAAATTAACTTTCTGAACAACAAGATTTAAATTACAGTTGGTCTTTTATTTACATCACTAAAAGTATGACAGATTACAAAAATTCAGAAAACGAGCGACAGATTTTCATGTACCAATGGCAGACCTTTCGGGTAGTCATATACATTAAAAATAAATACTATTTTCTGAAACAAAAAACACCAAAACTTGCTTTTTAAAAAGGCAAATTTAATCCAAATTAAAAGTATTTTTTGTTAAATATAGAAACTGGTTTCCAAATGCAGCGGAGTCTGCAAAATGTTAATATATTTGTTTATCAGATGTAGCTGTTATTGCGGTAGATGATATTCCTTGTTCACTTCCTATATTGGGTGCTTTATTGCCCAAAACAATAAGAAATTAATTAATTTTTGTTATCGCATATGGGGAGGCTGCGTGGCCTAGGAATGAAGCGTTTCACAATCCCAACGTATCTGGTTCAAATCATGCTCATGTCCAGTTTGGCAGACGTGGTTTTTTTTTTGTTGCCGATCCACGTACTGAAAATAATGGCAATCTACTGTACTGCATACTTGCACATTAGAGTTGAAAATTTGCATTTTCATGGCGGACTTAATTACTTTAGATTTCCTCAAATTCGGTTACGCAATGAAAGCCCCTCTCATCTTTGTGTTCTAAATTTGACATCTCTATCTGTATCTCTTTGTCTATATTGCTAACAAGATAGATGAATGATTCCGCCACTTGTAGTATTGTGTTTCCCAACGCATTCCGATTGCCATTATGTGTTTTCATTTTCATAATGTTTTTTCTCTGTGTATCCTCCAGCCCCCAATTTTTGTGACCATTCATCAAATACACTTATTTTATTTTGCATATGGCTGTGGTTGGAAGACAGAAGTGTGAAGTCATCAGCAAAGTCCAGATCAAGTCATTTTGTTAAATGTCATGTAATTCTATTTTCTCGGTCAGTTGTTTTTGTCATAGTTCAATCAACAAGCAGCAGAAACTTAACAAATACAGTGAAACATCTGTGGTAAAAAGTGGATGAACAATTGGAAAGTCGACAGATAATAAAGTCTTACAATAATTACTAAATAAACAGGTAAAAAAATTATTCTGTAGTAAAGGAAGCAACTCTGCAATGTCACTAAAAATGCATTAAAACATGGTAACCATTATACCACACATCATAAGTGATGAAAGACAGGGACACAGATGTTTAAATTCATGTGACCTCCATTAGATGGTGTGCATGTGTATGCAGTATGTATAAGAATGAGCCAGAACAAAAATGCATTAAAGATCAAGAATATCCCATAGCAGACATTGCTGTTGGGTATAAAGATTTAGAGCCTTCATTGTACTGCCAGTAGCTGGAGTAGTACCCATCAATTTACCATGACAATTGAGTGCTCTATTAATGTGCTTACTGCAGCTCCTATTAAAAGAAGCACATTTATTTTTAAAACTAGAATTTCTTTAACAAGAGCATTGTGTGATCCCTACCTTTGTCAGTCGTATTCTCAGATAGCTGCTAATAATGTATCGGATGCGATCAATCTGAAATATAAAAAAGGCTTTGTGGCAAAACGAATGCTCAACTATTAAAAGGAAAACATTCTGACAAAAATTAGAGTGTACTCATGTCTAAAGAACTACAGTAATGAAAGAAAAATCATCAACAAATGAACAATTGATTAATAAAAAATGTGTACAATACAGAAAATAAACTTCAAAAAATGTAATTGCCACTGTACCTCCATTCGATGCACACTGATTCTGAAATCTCCTTTCTGAGCATTAGAGATGTTAGTTTCCATGGCCTCTATTTGGGCTAGCATACACTCAACCAAGTTTGATTTTACAGGGAGAAGGTCTGGAGCAAACTTTTCATTCAACCAGGCCTGAAACAATTATTGGCATTTAATTTGTAAGTAGTCATATTTATTTTAGTATACTAAATAGCTTTTCTGTGAAAAGCAGCTACAATAAAAATGACCTAATAAGAAATAAACAAATGGCAATGATTGATAGATAAAAATATATGAAAAAATATGTATACACTTATACAAAAGGTGGAGGATAGAGTGGTTTGAATAAAAATCTATATAGTGACAAAATCTTCAAAATAGTCTGTTGTTATTTGCGAATGCCCACAATGAGTAGGTTACTCTTTTGTGCGCCCTGAAAAGGACGTTAAGTGGCGGGTTCCAGTAGCTTTCCTTACATCCTGAGCGTGCTGATGAAGGTGGACCGGAGTCCTCCAGGTGGTTGTGTTATGCTTGGCTTCATCAGCGAGTCGCTCACTACTATGGAGATCATGTTGATGCCTCACCTTGTTAGCCAGGCTGCCATGAAAACAGCACATTTCCGGGAAAGGCTACGAGGAAGCCAAGGTGAGGGTCTTATCCAGTATGTATTGCCTGAATCTTACATGTCTGATCAGTATATGTTGCCTGGTCAGTCGTTAGTCTTCCTTCCCAAAATAGTCTGTTGAGTGGCCGGCCAATTAAAAGTGCACAAATCAAGAAAAGATAGATTGAGAATGTGACAAACATTGGTTTTGAACTCATGGTCAGACAACTGATGTAATACTTCCATGCTCCACAAAGCAACAGGAATTTGTAAAAAAAAATGTATTTAAAATATCTACTTACTTCTTCTAATTTTTGCAGCACTTCTGATGCTGTCATTGCCTCTTCTTCCTCCTCCTCCTCATTGTTATCAATAGTAGTTGCAGAAAGAAGGCCATCTATGTCTGTTGAATCTGACATACCTCTAACTTAGTGAGTAACTGTTGAAACTGCAAAATGTCATTCAATCTGTAAACATAAAAAACAACAATATATCAGTATTGATGAGAAAAAATAAGGGCCGATCAACAAAACGGGAACCAAAGGCATGGTCCTCTCCCAAGAAAGTACAACATGACAAAATACCAAACCTTACTTTGTTCATTGAAACTAGAACATTGCAAACATCATTCCATTACTTTAAAAACAATAAAATACTATTTCAGAGATCCAAGAAACAAATACATGATTCACTACAAGTCTGGGTGTGCTAGCATGAAATACAACATAACTGCCACGTTACTTCATTCCTACTGAACTGTACATGTTCTCTTTTCAAGTCTAAATATTTATGTTTAGGATAGCTAAATATCTTTAACAATTTTCACTTAATTCATTTATATACTTGTAATGTGTTCTCTTTTCCTTACAAAGTCTTTTGGAAATAAACAACAAGAACATACAAGATACATTTAAAGTCATGATAATAAATAGGTATCATGTGCTACAGCAACTAGAAGATACAGAAAAATACTGGCAAAAGATACAAAATATTTTTATGGGAAAAAGAGAACGCCTTTACAAAGCATGGGATGGCAACATAAACTATAGCAAAGATAAAGAAAAGACAAACAATAAATACAAATTTTAACAGAAGCAAAATCAGGAATACTAGAGCCAAATATACACGAAAGCCAATAAAGAATTAAGAAAGAACATAAGAAAAGATGAGATAAAATATCTTGATGAGAGGTAAATCCACTAGCTCACATGGTCTCTCATCAGAAGCAATCCGTTCTCCATTGGAAAGTCTGTCGCAATTTGGCAGTGAAAATGAAGCAAAATTAAATGTGCCATGTGTTTTATTATGTGCCAGACACTGTTGCAAAACGCATTTCACACGCTTGGTCTTCAATCTGTTTAGATACTACTTGGTTGCGAAATTTGTCATTTGATTATTCTGAGCCCTATAAATGAATTTGACAAAATGTTATCAATCAATCAAAGCCTCTACTCCTCTCAGTCAATAGGTCATTGACAACATCTTGCCAGCATACAATGATGTCCTTGGCTGTTTTTTCTGCCTCTCTCTAGGTGTAGTCATTTTATCTTAGTTCCTTCACAAAACATTCGGCAAGAGTTGAGCATAGAGGAGAACTGGTTTATCAATTCCATTATGACCAGAAAATGCAAATACTTTGGTCACATCAAGAGACACAACGGTCTCGAGAGAACGGTGATGGAAGGTATGGTGCCAGGCAAAAGAGGAAGGGGTAGACCAAGAAGACGATGGCACAAAGATATCCAAGAATGCCTGAGTATGACTGTGGCATAGGCTGGAGTTTTGGCAAGGGAATGAGTTTCTTTCAGACAGACTGTGATGGGAGCGACGTTCTACAAAGGACATGCTACTTGATGATGAACCTTCACAAATTCTCTTCTTCGTGTAGTTTTTGGTCTACTGCTCTTTTTCTTACCTTGAGAATTCCATGTAAAAACCTGTCTGGCTATTTCAAACAGTGCCTTCTGTGGTGTGTCCTATCCAGCCCCATTTTTTTGCCGAATTTGTTGCTTCAGTAGCTGCTTTCCCATAGGCCTTCATTCTTCACCATTTCCTGTCACTTAACTTAACATTTTTATACTGGTTTAAAAGACTCATCATCTTTATGCCCATTATCCCACACAGGCATCAGTTAACAAAGGATTGGAGTCTTTGTTGTAAGACCTTGGATGCTCTCTATGTTTCGGCACCATACAGCAGCACCAATTTGACATGGACGTTGAAAATTCAACTTTGGGGTGAATCTTGATTTCCCTGGTTCTTCATATGTTGTTTAGTGCCAGGAATGCCATTTTTGTCTCAAAAAATGTTTTACAGCAGCAGAAAAGCTATTTGTGGCAAAATATGCAGAATTTAATGCCAATCAGGCATTTTGCCATTAATTATTGAAACATCTGATAATGGCGAAAAACAGATGATGCATGGCAAGCATTGATTAGTAAGACGAAGGCGAATTATGGGGCACCATCAGATCTTTCAAACCAAGAAAAAGCATTATTGAAGTGGATAGAAGGCAACAAGACATAATTTTTCATGGATTGAAATCTGTCTTAAAGCTCGCACAGGCACAACAGCATTTTGAGTGGTATATGGATAGACAGTTCATTGAAGAAATTAGATAAGACTATAATTCAACAAGGTTACACCTCAAATGTTGTATTTCGAATAAACTTGACATCAGCAAGGATAAAGTTTTGTGGGAGAAAGAACAGGTGCCACCGGATAAAGATGATGGCAACATTTATTATGACGGCACCAATAATGGAATTGACTTGACAATACTAGATGAGCTTCTTTCTAGTGAGAATAATGACGCTGGTGTCCAAAATACCTACAATTTAGTTGTTGCATACCTATTTATGTTTCTTATTTTAATTTTCCAAATTTCAGTTTGTCAACAAATGTTTCATAAAATAAAATATTGAAAAGTCATGGTATTATGCGTTAATTTTTATTTTACCAGAAATTTGTGAACTAAATCTGGCATACATATTATACTTGAGTGTGTATCATATGTTAGATTTTACAGTAGCCTTAATACAATCCTTGATGCACTAGCTTGACCACATGCCTCTGCATAGTTTCAGTTTGTTAGATATTTTATCCTGATGACCCTTATGGTGAACCCAATCCTGTCAAGCAAAACTTTTATTTTGTTAAAGAATTTAAAAAATTTTCTTTGTTCTGATATGTCTGCCTTGAACTTCAGTTTGGAATTAATTACATCATAGTTCGGTTTCTCTACAAGAACACTTATGTTAACAGCAAATCATTTCTCTGCGCAAATTATATTATAATTATAAAGTCACAAAAAAACAAGTGTAAATAAAACTGCTAAAACATATTCAGTAAAAAATGATTAATTTTATCAAATGTTTCCTTGTGAAGTATAGAGGTCTAAATATTTTTTTATTAAACTATAAAACAGATTTCATATGAGCAACTAACACTACTAACAGTAACAGTGACGCCAAGAAAGCCAATGGGCAATAGTGAGTCTACACTGAAATGACTGATCGAACTGACAACACAAATTTGAAATATTTGATTAATCTAGCTAGTTAGATAAAAATCAAGTAGTGGCTGCACTTTTCTGAACAAAGTGCAGTCTCTACTTGATTCACCTATTGTTATAATTTAATTACATTATGATTGTATGTATGATTGATTGTTATATCCATCTCAAAGCACTGTGTTGACTGAAAAGTTAAGCAACGATCATAAATCCCATCATAGGGTTTGATAATAATGTGATGTGCACTCAACAACTTTTATGAAGTATAAACGTAATAACATTTAAAATCCAATTTGAATATAAACAAGCCAAACAATAAAACAGTTAATTAGTTCCTGACTTTCAGTTTCACTTACAAATCTTGAAATGTTTTTTTTTATTTTTGTGGTCGTTGTTTATTATTTAAAGACAAGATCGGAGAATTGTTTCACTCAAGACCATGGTATATCATATATAACCAACTGTATATAGGGCTTCGTTATAAACAATAAAAGAATACGTAATAACTGAATATCCAGAAATGATATACTAACTTGTAGCCTGATAAAATATAGTTACTTTTGTTTATTTTCTACCATATCGCTCTACAACTATATTATTTCCCGCGAGTACATCAAAAGTTTTACTGGGAAAAAAGAATGGATACAAATATAAATCCGGCTTAAATTAATGGTCATTATAAGCTATCTTCAGGTCAACTTTGTTTATTTGACTACATCACGAGGCATGAGTTGTATTAAATAATTTGATTTTCATTATAATCAAAAGATTTTTCAGCTTTATTATCGAACCCTAATATATTTAGGCAAGTAGTCTAACAAATCTTGGAAAACAGCGAAAACGAAGGACGAAGATTAACCCAAGAACTCAACCGGAAGTTTACCACATGTGTACCTATCCATGTGTTGTTCCTAAGAAGTGTGGATATACTACTACTGGAATAAAAGTGTTGTGTGTTTTGTTATAAACATCTCTACAACACCATGAAGCGGAAACTGATAGACAATGTAAGTAAAACTAAGTTGTGCATTGTCTTGTTTGTTATTTTTGATTAATGTGTCGTGCGAGCTTTAAGACGAGTCACTATTGAGTCGATTGAATTGATTCAGATTGTTATTTTAGTACAATTTTAGAACAATTAACACTAGAACTAGTATCGTTACAATGTTATGTTATATGTACTCTCGTGATTTGATTATGATTAAAATGTATCGCTGCAGTTTATGACAAGATAGCCACACTTACAAATGCATTTTGTGGTCCAAATAAATAAATGCTAAGTAATAAACATCCAGATTCGGCTTTGATACTTTCACTCACGGATCTATGCAACGACATCTAGACAACAACACTCTATAAGATAAGTAGTATAAGACACATCCTCAGTGACCTGGAAACATGATAAGTTTACATTGCGACATTGTATAAAAATGTTGGCTGAAAAATAGACCTATATATATTTTATAGAAGCACAAAAGGTTATTTGGATTTGCTTCATAGACTACAAGTTCACAAGAACGTTTCTGACAATGGCACAGTCCAACTTGAACAGCTAATTACATGCCTCTAGTTAGGAAATAGATCCAGATGAGAAATTCGATTTAAGTCATTGGTAACTTGTTCTTGGAGCAAATAGCAACAAACAAATGTGAAAACATTGCAATAAAAAGACGTGTAGCAGGGGTGTGTTTTGTCACCTTGCCTCTTTAAACTCATAGACCGAAAATATATTTAAACAAATCAGAAATGTCTGGACTAAAGATGAACGAAAAATAATAAACAATCTTTGTTATGCCGATGACTCAGAAAGTGGAAAGGAATTTTGGAGCACGCCAATCAAGTGTGGCATTAATATTTTTAAAACTATGACACTTAGCACTACAGAAGAGAAGCCCAAATTGTACATCAAGAGAAAATGGACAGGTTGTGGAGCAGGTGACACATTTCTCATGTCTTGGGCAAGTAATAGCTGATGCTGGCAAATAAGAGGAGAACATGTATGTTCAAGTAGAGTGAAGATTTTCACGTCGGGAGAGTTAGGCTAAAACTTTAAAAAAATAAGAATGATCAACTGTTATATATACTCAACACTACTTGGACAACGGCCAATCAGTTAGAAGATAGAATAGTCTCAAATGATGTGCATGTACTTGAGAATGGGTCACATTTCATGGAAACAAAAGCTAACAAATGTGGAGGTCCTGGAGAAATTAGGGTTGAAAAGAGAACTTTTGAAAGCAAAGAGTCAATAAATCATGTAGACCTATTTTGGCCACATTAAAAAATATGACATTTTACACAAATTTTGTACAAGCCATAATAGAGGAAAGGTTGAAGCCAGTTGAGCACAAGGTAGACAATACTACAAGTGGAAGGATAACATCAAATGTTGTATGAGCACCAGTCTGTGTGTACCACCAGGGCAAAATGCCGCAAATGATAGTGAATGTTGGAGCCACATTGCAGCCAGCCTTCATTGTAGAGAATTGAATATAATGTATGATATATATCATATAACTGACACAGTACTGATGCCAGGTTAGTTTGCAAACTAGGCAAAGATAATTACGCAAAGCAGCTCATTGTAAAAATGAGTAACAGCATTGATAGACGTTATCTGCAATAAAAAAAACTCTCTGGTTACCTTTTCCTTCTTCGTTCATTCTCAATCTCCCGCTACCAAGCCCTGAAATGGGCTTTGCAAGTAACAGGATGTTGTCATGAGAAATGGAATGCTTTGTCAGACTTTGTGTCATAGTTTATTGATTGACTTTGATATTTGCACCTTTTGGAACTTATCTGACTTCAGCAGGAATTTTTGAGTACTGGGCTTAGCTTTTCCTATTCGATCCCTTCTCCTTAGCCAGTATGCTTTGTTGTCCAGGATAAACGTGTGGAGGTGTAGACGAGTCTTAGCAGCTCTGGTTCACTGGCCCTAACACTATCAGTCAGCTATGCGTTGCTGACCAGACGTTAGTCTTTCACCCCTCTGGTTATCTGATTATAAATGGAGTTGCATTATTTCCTTTTTAATATTTTGAAGTTTACAAATTATTTATTAAATTATTTTGTGTCGATTATTCATTATTTTACATTTACAGTTCAATATTACATTTTGTATCCAAACACTGGTTAATTTTGAGGCAAATAAAACAGTAAAAATTACTTATCTGGATGTATAGTACAAAAGAATGCAGAAAGTATGTATAAAATCAAACAATGGTGGTACAGCACCCAAAGGCTAATACTAATTTTCTTCAAGACACAGGTTTAGAATAAATTCATTTATCCCTGTCATGGATGATCCTGAAACAAATCTAGATAAAAGACCAACAGTGTGTAGGAGTGTAGCTTAGAATTTAAGGTAAGAATTCAAGAAACAGATCCACAATGGCGTTGACAAATTTATTTTGTTATAGTCTATGAACTTCCACTTGTACATCAAGGAAGTTCACCCTAAAAAAGAACATTTCAGCCACCAAGATATATAAAGAACGTCCAGATAAAATAATATCCCAAGAGAAAATTCAGATGTCTTTTCCAAACAACCTTCAGATTGTTTAATGGTTACCAACTGTACTTGTGAAAGATCATTTAATAGACTAAGAAGTATTAAGAATAATCTGCTATCATTGATGTCCTAGCTTTGGTTGTCTGATCTGACTAAGCATTCTCTGCCTAGAAAATGGTGAACCAACTTACAAATTTTAATAACATAATTGGAGAGTTTGTATCCTTAAGAAACTGTTCTGACTTTGTTTATAGTTTATTGTTGAAACGTGTATATGGATGTACTATGTGAAAATCTTCATTAACTCCATACTTTTATCACGTTATTAAAAGTTATACATTTATAAACAATCTTTTTATCAATCCTAACATTTCAGCCCATGTTCTACTTTCATTGATAAGATGAAGAGAATGAGATATTGTTTCTCATCATCAGATGCTATTAAGTTTGGGCCTTCGAAGATCTCCTAGTCCAGAGCCTCTTGTTGTTTTAATCTGGCACTGACTACAGTCACACAAACTGGAATACACAAAATCTTTATAAATATTTTAAAAGGTTAACAAATTGAGTACCAGAGGAATGTTAGAACTCAAGATCTTAACCTAGAGACAGAACCAAGAAAATGTCAGAATAAAAAATAAGTGAAGATGATTGGGTATGCACTAATGTTACCTACCAACTTCTACTATAACTTGTATCGATGGAACTTCCAGAAAATCATAGATGAAGGGGAGCCAGTGGACGTTATTTATCTAGACTTTGCAAAGGCCTTTGGTACAGTACCTCATCAAAGATTATTTAGAAAGTTAAATCGCATGGAATAGGTGGGGAAGTTGCCAAATGGATTGAAAATTGGTTAATGGGAAGAAGGCAGAGGGTGGGCATAAATAAGGAGTACTCTGAGTGAAGTGAAAAGTGGTGTGCCACAGGGCTCGGTTTTGGGACCAATTTTGTTCTTGATATATATACATGATTTGGGCATTGATATGGGATCTATGATTGCAAAATTTGCTGATGACACAAAACTATGCAGTAGTGTCTCATCTAAAGCGGAAGTGGATAGATATATTGATGTCGGATTTAGATAAAATTCGAGAAGGGTCTGTAAGCTGGCAAATGGAGTTTAATGTAGATAAATGTACAGTCATCCACATGGGCAGATCCAATATGGAACATAATTACAGAATGGGAGAATACAATATTAGAAAGATAGATAAGGAAAGGGACCTAGGGGTTATAATAGATCATACAGGAAAGGTGAGTGAGCAAGTTAAGGTAGCAGGGAAAAAGGCAAATGCAATGTTAGGTATGATAAAAAGAAATATTAAACATAGGAGCAAGGAAGTGATCGTCAAACTGTATAAAGCTTTAGTTATACCTAGATTGGAGTACTGTGTACATGTGTGGAGTCCTTATCATAGAGGGGATATAAACATGCTGGAAAGAATACAAAAAAGAGCGACAAAGATGATAGTGGGATTCCAGAATTACAGTTATGAGGAACGACTCAGGAAAACCAGCCTACAGTGTCTCGAAGAGAGAAGAATTCGTGGTGACTTAATACAGGTTTATAAGATGATCAGAGGAATGGATAAATTAGACTATAACAAGTTTTTTAAAATACAGCCACCTACAATAACACGAGGGCATAGCTACTAGCTGACTAAAGAGAGGTCCAGATTATATATTAGGAAATATTATTTTAGTCAGAGAGTGGTGTCTGCTTGGAATGCATTGCCAGGGGAGGTAGTGGAGGCAGGGACAGTTAATGCATTTAAGAATAAACTGGATGCGCATAGCTTTTAGAGCAAGGTGATGTAAATGTAACTGGTTGTATACAGACTCTGCAGGGTCTTCTAAACCAGTATAAAGACGTTAAGTTAAAAGGAACCAGTGGTTCAACGAGCACATGGCCAGATCGCAATGAAATATTGAAGGGTGAATCTTAAACTGGATGAAGGATGTTGACATGGTGATGTAAAGATGGAAGCATGTAATTACCTGGCCATTAGCAATTGCATGATTAATTTCATTGATGTTTTTGTTCATCAACATGTTCTAAAGGAGTCATCTGATCAGACTGATGTCATGAATCAGAAAGGAGATAACGAAACAGCTATTGAGGCATCAATAAAAGCAACAAAAAAATCCAAACACCATGACTTCAGCAGCCAAGAAATTTCACGATTGAAAGAGACAGAGGCATTATTTCACTCCAGTCTCTTTCGGTTACAGGTGAGAGATAGCAATAAAATTGTTGATTAAAGTGATTTTAAAAATTGAATGTAGATGGGCACAGTGATTTTTGGTTATCTATTTGTTTTAAAAATCAGTAGCGCTTTGCTGGGCGTTATATTTTCTCTTGTTAAAAATGAAAATTGATTGTGCCATATGAATGTTTGTCATGAGACATCTGTAAATTATAGCAATACCATTTGTATTTTAAAATATTTCAATTCAAAGCTGATAAAATATTACAAATCAATTTTCAGTTTTCAGCTTATGATACAAGTGTAACCAGAACTGCTATTGAACTTCCTTTATACTCATATAGTTTAAGAAACTTTGAGATAGTGTGGCAGTAATTATACATGAAGGTATTGCATGTTTTTTTTTGTCTGTATAATGTTCTTTTCTTTGTAAAGATGTCCGAGCTGTTGAAAGAAGTAACAGTCAAGCTGAAATTGAAATCTCGACTTGATGATGCCTATGAGTCACTTTCAGAAATTTTGAAAAGTTTGCCTTCTGGAAAAGTACATAAGGTTTGTCATTTTTGTACAAAGTGTTGGGCATCATGTCTAAAAAAAATTTTAATTAGGGTAATTCTATTACCTACAATGTATTTTATTTTACATTCTGGGATTAACTGAATAATCTTTAGGGATCAAGATACTGCAGTGGTCAGCGACCCATAGCTGACTGCTAGCGTCAGGGCCAGCGAACCAGAGCTGCCAAGACCCTTCTACACCTCCACGTGGTGATCCTGGATAACAGGCTGCAGCAGGGCAGACTGGCTAAGGAGAAGGGATCAAAGAGGGAATGCTAACCCGGTACTAAAAAAATGCTTGCTGAAGTTGGATGTGTTGGACCGAAAGGTGCAAATATCGCAGCCAAGCTGTAAACTACGACACAACGCACTCCGTTCTTTGGACTACATTCTGCTACTTAAGCCCTTTCAGGGTTTGGTAGCGGGAGATTGAGAACGAACGAAGAAGAAGAATAATCTTTATTGTATCATAATTAACACTTTAAAATATCTAGATCATTGGTATCAGACACAGTCTGCATACGGTCATCGAAGAAGGTTTTCTTGTATTATCGTGGGGAATATTGGATATGGAAAAAGAGAAATTAATAGGACTGTATATTCTATAAAGGAGGTAAATCGGCATTTGTCCAACACAATTTAATTATGAGTCCATGGCACACGCCCACAGATAGGTAATCAAGTGATAACCTCTCATTACAGGAGTGAACTGTATAAAATAAATCAAGAACAGGACTATGAAAGCCAAAACAGGATTCCAGAAAAAAAGTGCAATACTGCACAATATATACTTATCCAGGCCATTAAATTAATACCAAAAAAGATTGTGACATACACATTTGAGTAATCATTTTTTATCTGATGAACAAGTTTTTGCCACAGCTCTGCCATCACCAATCCCAATTATGTATGTTTCTCAAAGCGATCAAAGTAAATGCATTTTTAATCTCTACTTTATTTTTCTGTGCTGAGGACAAAATGGAGGGAATAGAAGTCTTTGTTGTTGACTTTTACCAAATCTTCCTCTTGTGAAAAAAGTTAATTTTTTTATAAACCCTCATACCCCTTGCATCTCTACTGCCCTTCAACCTCATCTTTCTCCAATATCAATCCATACATATCTTTCCTCACAACCCATTCGCCCTTTCAATCTCTTTCCCATTCCGCCTGTTCATCATCTCTTCTCTTTCTCAACCCACATACCTCTTACCCTCTACAATCCATCCGTTGCTCCTTTTGTAAATATTTCGAAAAAAACATATTATACATTTTTCCTTTCTATCTTTTTTTGGTTCTAACACGGACAAATACCTCAAAAGAATACATATGCCAAATTTGGTTACTCGAGACACAAACATGCACGACCAACATAATTTGTCTGTGCTGACATACATACATACATACATACATACATCCTCACTTAAATATATAGATTTTTAATATCCTAGATGAATTTATATATTTACAAAGTTAAAGGTTGAATTTCATTACTTAATTTGTCTTCAAATGATTGCAGGGTTAAAAGAATATGATTGTGGTCACAGCTACTAAATGAGACATTATAAATGGAAATAAATAATAATGGTGAAGAAAGCATTGTTAAGCAATGTAATGTCTTGTTCAGCATTTACAAAAATAAATTCATAATACATTGAGATGTGGTGACTCGACAAACTCCTAAAGGGAAGAAGAATAATTAGTGCTTTACTGTTGTGTGGGCCATTACACTTGTCCTCGTGCTGGTTTGAGTTTGAGACTCCTGATTTTGATGCTTCTTTTCTATGTAAATGTGAACAGAAATGGAAAATGACTTAAAGAACTAACTTCATTGCACCCAAGCATCCATATGTGCTGTCCCTTTCATTGCTGAAAGTATTGATGACAGAGCATGAGCTCCATAGATCCTTCATCAACTCAACATTTTTCCCCTGATTTTGTCAGGTACTGATTTACAGCTGGGTTAACTGGGAGAAGAGGGCATACTATTATAAACCCCACGACATGCCTGGTCTGGCAAACCGATCGCGGCCTGATTTTAACCTGGTATGTTGTGATTGTAAACCAAACTAACAACTTCTTTGTCACATTCTTCTCCTTTTTTATGTGCTCTTCCTTTTATTTAATAATGCAAGTAATTAATTTGTACTAATACATGCAAACATTCTCTCTTAGATCATTGACAGGAAGTGGTTGGAATCAAAGAAAGTTCAAGTACCCGTAATTGAAAGACCCTCTCGTGTGAAAGGAATCTTCCAGTTTCTACCTCCTTCAAATGTTCGGATGTCTGGTGGCTGTGTTTTAGAAACTCTGGTCAAACCAGATGTTCTGGCAGATATAGTGGTGGAAATACCAAAGGTTTTTTTAATTTGTGTGAATTCATGTATACATAAGAGCTGTATTATTAAATTGTATGATAGATTTGGAATCAGGGTGCTGAACAGCACACGAGCTGCAGTGCTAAGGAAAAGGTATCAAAGAGGGAAGGCTAACCCGGCACTAAAAAATGCCTGCTGAAGTCAGATGTGTTGAACCGAAAGGTGCAACTATCGCAGTCAAGCTGTAAACTACAACAACGCTCATTCTGTTCTCTGGGCAACATCCTGCTACTTGTAAAGTCATTTTCAGGGCTTGGTAGCTGGAGATTGAGAACAAACTGAGAAGAAGAAGAGAGGTATGATCGATTATGAAATTCAAAGTAGGGCAACTGAAGTTCAAATTGAGAAATTTGCATAAGAAATAAATGTAAAATACAGCCACTACTTGTTTGACACTGGTAATGTGTTAAATTGAGCGAGCTATTATTGACTGCAATATTAGAGGCATAATTGGTTCTAATAGCTTGGGGTCAGATATTTATAATCTTTGAGCGCTCATATTCAGAATAGAGGCATAGAACCATGGCATTTATGAGTATAGTTTCAGAATAAAGTATGTGTTATTTACACAATTTTGGTTGTTTGTCTAACGTCTGAGGGCACAGAATTCAAATATACAGCAGTCACTGTTGGGGGGGGGGGGGGGGGGGGGTTTAGTGGTTAAGGGTTAAGGGGCACTGCTCACAAACCGAAGGTGTTGGGTTCTATCCCCATCACAGCACCGGCCATTACCCCGGGGAAGGAAACCCTTAGAAAATGCAGGAGGAAGAAGACCCTTACATAAAATGCATGGCGAAGTTGGATGCGCTGGGCCAACAGGTGCAAAAATAAAAACCGTAGCACAGTGCACACTGTCTTAGGGAGTAGATAAGCAAAAAAGATGTTCACTTGATGTTATGATGGTCTAAGACTTGTAAAGTGTTGTTTGATTGAGTTTAATGCTTTATCAGAATTAGCACTCATTGTGATCTGCAACACATTTACATTTTCACATTCTCAGCGTCAGTCCGGCAGGTGGATGTCAACAATAGTCTGTATGCGTTTCGATCTTTTGTAATACTATATAGATCGGAACGCATACAGATTATTGTTCCAATCAATGCAGTCCTGGGTATTCAGTCAGTTTGTGATGCCGCTACTTAGATGAGCGACCCCGTGGGCGTGTATATATGACCACTAAAACATTGTTCTGTGTGTTCATCTGTTGTTAAGCATGCGTGCCACATGTCCAGCCCAGTGATGTTAGCGTTATATCTCTGCTTCCACTGCGCCTCGAAACAAAGTTTGATGTTGAATTTCCTCATTTTGAATCTTATCCCATATCTAAATTTGTAGTGCTCACCTTTCCATTGCTCTCTGAGGTGCTATGGGCTTCTCAGCAACTGATTTGCGCAAGTTCCACACTTTACATTCGTAATTCATTGCTGGAAGAACCATGGAATTGAAAGTGTGTGTTCTTGCAGTGGTGTCTTTCATACCATTTACGATTTGCAGATGACATCATGCTCATCAGTTATACATTTGAGAAAGCCTAACAATCCTTAAACGACCAGAATGGGGGTCAGAAGAGCTGTAGATAAATAAAAGTAAACACAATGCCTTAGAAACCCTTACTGCCAAAAGCAGGACATCAAGCTAGGAGAGAAAACCATCGAGGATGTATCTACCTAGGCCAAGATATAAATGCCGACCACAAAATCTCTAGATGACAAACGGCAACTTGATCTTCAACTATAGAGTGAAAAAAACTTGTTCCTGAAGAGATTAATGGGGGGGGGGCACCTTCTGTAAAATAATTATCTAAAAGTACTGGGAAGAGGATGGTGCATAACAAAGTGGTTAGTGGCGTGGCTCACAACCCAAAAATATATATGTTTGAATTCAGCAAGGTTCTGTTCCTATGTGAAGTAAGTCAGTCGGATGCACTGGGATGTAGGACACAATGCACTCCACTTTAGGAAATAAGATGAATGGTAACAAGAAATCTGAAATAACTGGGAACAAACAGAAATCTTCACGGTGAATGGCTCAGAATGATGAAAAGGTACTCAGTTGTGTCTGAAATAGACTATTCAATGTCAGTAATATAATTTGGCGTTTCGATACTGGTAGAATGGGAGAATTATCTTTGAAACATACAAAAAGAATGTTCATGAGGCATACATAGGAGAATACGGAAAACGTGTAAAGAGTTGCAACTTACTTCCAGGACAATGCGGAAATCTCATATTAGAAAAGATCAGTCTGATAATAATATATGACTTTTAAATGTAAATTTCCAATATATTTATATACACATACAATACAAGCGATACTTTAATTGAAGGTTCTGTAGTTGAGTTATATACTTTAACACTGTTATTTGAATTTATAATTGCAGGAAAGCTTCAACCCTAAAGACTACTTGAATCAGCGTTACACACGAAAGAGAGCATTGTATCTTGCAGCCATTGCTTCTCACTTGCGTAAGAAGAAAAGTATAGAAGATCTAAAATTCACTTACTACATGGGAAACCCACACAAACCTGTTCTGCTTATTAAAATGAAAGGTAACGGGTTATTTAACTAGTAACAGTAAAATCATATTGTCTTTTGTGTCTGTATAGCAAATGATCTTTTATTACATGTAAGTAATAACATAATGAGTATTTAGAAAACATGTTTTAATCATACATATGCGTAACAGTATAGGAATGTAGCAATTTGTCTGTTTAATCTCATATACAGCGTAATGTAGAGGATTAAAAGTTGTATTACTATGAAAACTAAGTAAGATAACATACATAATTCCTAGATAATATTACCTGCATTAAGTGTCATTACAATCAGGTCTGTCTCAAGACCTTGATATCTTATGCAGTCTAATTTTACTAATGTTTCTTCATGTTTTATTTAATGGTCTGCCTTATTTTTAGCTCTGCTAATTGACTTTCAAGATTATTAGTATTCAATGAGAGCCCAGTGCATGATCTGCATTTGTAATTATTATAATTTGCAATGAATGTCACAACGTACATATCTTTTAATTATTTTTAGGCCATAAAAAACTTTCCTAGCACGTGAAAAAAAATATATACATAAGAAAAAATATATATTTCACCATGTGATTCTAACATTTGTTTGGTTTTTTTTTTCATAAAAAAAGGTCATGATGCCAAAAGTATTCAGTTCTGCTTACATGCAGTTCCAGAAAGTGATACATTCAAAGTGTCCCGTTTTCATGTTTCCAAGAACAATATTCGTCCAAAGTGGTTCTTTGACAAAGAAGTATCTGATGCAGATAATGAAGAGGAGAGTGGTATGTTCTTTCATCTCTAGTCTGGATGAATGATTAAGCTTAGACTTAAATTTTCTTTTTTGTATTTAGAATGCCGTGAAATGGGGACTTATTCCTCTCAAAATGATCAAGTGGGAGATTGAGTTTTTAAAGCAGATTAACCAGTTTGTAAATTTCCACTTAGCATCTACATAATTTAATATATTAAAGAGCACCATTCCTTGTTGCAGAATAATTTGTGGTCCATAGCATTAAGATCTCAACATTTGTTGTTTCACAAGCCTTTTGGCTATGGTTTCAGATTTGTCAAAGTGGGCATAAATGTTGCGTGTTTTAAAACATAATGAAATTATTTATACACATGCTGTCAAATGGACAAGAATTAACTGCAATGAAGTATCAGCTACTATTTCATAAAAAACATAATAGGAAATGTGTTGAGAAAAATGTACATAGAGAGATACCGAAAATATTGCCATTTAAACAAATATAATATGCGCTGAGTTGTTTAAATGTTTTATATTATATCACCAATTTTAGATCTGTCGTCCCTGCCTGCCACACCTTATTATAACTCCAGCATTCTACATGATCTGTGCATGTCTGCTAATGATGATTTTATTGAGAAAATGTTGAAAGGATCAGAAGGATTGTGTCAAGGAATTATACTACTCAAGGTCTGGCTGCGACAGAGGGAGTTGTTACAGGTAAAAAGTATTGTGAGATTAATTAATTTCTTGTGCAGTCTATGTTGAGTAGAAAGTTAATACACCATATAGAATACACTTTGTTGAGGCATAGAAAAAAAACTGCACACATTGAATACATTTACTTTACAAATCATCTTCAATATGAATTATATGGACTTTTATAATGCTATTTGCAAACGTCCATGTTTTAGATGAAATTAACACCTATGTGTATTCTATTTTTAATATAAGATGTTAGTAATGTGAAGTGGCAGAAGAAAATATGAATTTGTAAATGGGGAAAAGTCATTGAAGACACACATAAGCATTAATGTTTTTGTTTTTTTTGTTTATTGTCATAATGCATACCACTTATCAATTCAAACTGTAGTATCTGACATCATATCAGTTTCTGAAAGTAATCTGACACAACCAAAAACGTTGAACATACTTTTAAACACCACTGTCATGTAGATGTAGTAAAATTTATACAGACTGTTATTGCCTCATTCAAATACATTTCCCTTAACTTCTTTTTCTGTGTGTCTATTTTCAAGGGTTTTGGTGCTTTTTCAAGTTACCTCTTAAATGCTTATGTCGTATACCTCCTGACTGTGAAGAAGCTGAACAAAATGATGAACAGCTATCAAGTTCTCAGAACCACTCTAATTAACTTGTGTAAGTTTTTGGTTTAATCTTTGCAGGAGCAACATTCCAAGATGTGGTACTTTAATTTTAGTCCGGTAGTCAGTGTTCTTTGAACAAATATGTGTATGTTACAGTTTTTACCAGAAGTTTACCATGCAGCAACTGATATATTAGAACATCTTCCTAGAAATAAACAATAAATTAGCTCAGTTTAGTCGAAGAATCGCCTCCTGGGAGTTGCTTGTACTGTCCACATGTTCCAAATGCACAGTAGAGTTTGTTGTGCTCAGATCAGACTGTACAGTCATAAACAGCCACATCTGAATACACAAGTCTGACGCTGTAGCCGTCTTCGCTTGCGATGGGCAACTATTATTAGTATTACTAGACTTGAAACATAAGTCTTATGCTTAAAATGAGTTCAAACTAATATTCCAATTCTTCTGGTAATAATTAGAATGGAATTTTTCAGCGAGAGCAGACTGGATGTTGGAGCCTCCATCTCTGTTTGAAGACAAACACGACAAGACTCAGCCGACTGTTGATGAGTTTAGAGATGTGGGCCGGTGTGTCTTTGTTGATCGCACTGGTTATTTCAACCTTGCTTACATGCTGACACCATCAGTCTTTACCAGGGTAGGTAGTATATGAAATGATCGCATACACACTCATGTATGTTTAAACCTTTAGCACGCTGCACTGGTTTTTGAAAATTTTCACTTTATATTTCGCTCTGTGGTAGTTGAATGAAAAAATTTGTAACTTTGTGTTTGTCAATAAATATGATTTTCTTGTGTGTAGAAACACAATTGAATAAAGAACTTGTGGGTATTATTGTTTTTGCTGTGTGTTTGTTAGTTTCTGAGATACAAAACGATGAAGTTGAAAATTTATGGAAATCTTGAGAAAAAAATTGGACCTAGTCGCTCTGATAGAAATCCATGGAAACCACAACAGCGATACTGTGTTTATAATATCGACACAACTGTTAGTTTCCAATTCAAACGTAGTTCTTTCATCTAAATATACAAAATAAACAGATCAACTCGATAAAGATCTTTCCCAACAACCTACTTCACCTTTCGCAAAAAGTCAGCTTGCTCCAAACAGCGTATAATAATAAAAATTGTTCAAAAACCGTTTGTAATCCAACATACGATACTTTTACCAGCAAAATATAGTGTGTAGATGGTGACATATTCTGCATAAAAATAAAATGACTCAGCGAAAAAAAAAATTTTTTTTTAAAATTCTGATTTTGAAGGTCAAGTTGGTCAAATCAGCCTAGACCAGGATGTGCTAAAGGTTAAGAAGATCATATTTTGTGTGTGGTTGTGTTTTCAGACCATTTGGCATTTTAAATATGTATTTATAATATGCTTGTAAATGACTTATTCCCTTGTTCATTACCTTGAAATGGTGAGGGAGCTTGCATGTCTCTGTTATCCAAGAAGCTAAGCCAGTGTATGCTAAAGCTTTCAGAGTGTCACTACAGCTGGATAGATCAGGAGGGGGGAACATAGACTAAACACAGACAACTCACCTAGAGTATAATAGATTAGGGCTGACTACCAAAATGTTGACACCATAACAAAAAATGAAGAACCATGGGAAAAGAAAGGCCTTCAGAAACGAGTAGTATTAACCCATTCAATCTCGCGACGGCCGCCGTGGATATACTGATATAATTTTTTCTTACGTTTTACCTGTGAAAAGACGCGCTAAATCTAGCCTTCACGTGACTACCGGTAATGTTGGCTCCCATTGCAGTTTACAGATCGTTTCTATCAAGTATGGTGTTCGAGCCGTGATTTTTTTTAAATGACCTTCAATTTTCTTCAAAACTTGGTGCGGACTGGAGATACTTATGAGTCAGACGATAGCGGTTGCGAATTTGTTGATGGAGTTGAAGAGAATGAGAACGAATCAGACGTTGATGAGGAATAAGTTCAGGACTTACAAGATGAAAGTAGCGACACTGGCCTCGGTAGTGATGACGAATTATCGGTAGAAGACGGTGACCAACCCAATAGGCAGGCCCTAATGGTGATAGAGAATGGTCAAAGCAACAGCATAATATCATTATTGAAGGATTTAGTCCTGCAGATGACATAGATCCAGATTACTCTGCTTTTGATTATCTTTCACTTTCATCATTTCTACTTCAGACCTTTTTTGAGTACTTGGCAGAGCAAACCAATGCATATGCCTGCATCAGAATTGTAGGGGAAAAAGATCCTTGAGGAATTAAAATTTGATGTGCCGCAGATCCTCATACTAGATACCTCTATAACTTTGAGGTGTATACTGGATAGACAGACATTGGACAAGAAGATGAAAGATGTACTAGTTGCAATGAACCAAGTGAGATTGCTTTTCGCTTAAACATTTATTAGCAAAATTGACAAGAGTGAAACAGACATTTTATATTGACACTTTTTTTTTCTTCACTTGTTTAATTTTTTGCATCCAACATACATGACACTCACAAAAACATCTGCACAGAAGAGTACCTCTTCCATTTATCTATAAACTGGAGTTTGAACCACACAAATAAATTTAAAATTGTAATTGTTATTAATTATTATTGCACAAGCACGTCTAATTTTTGCGGAGTTATTCCCCTTGCCCTGGGAATTCGGTTGAGATTTTCTGATCAGTTGGAATTGAATGGGTTAAAGCAGTGAAATCCAAAAACTACACAGAGATAAGAATGTGAAAAGGAACTAAACTGAAATGATTACACCTGGAGAGAGGCAAAAAGAGCAGTCAGGACCATGCATGCTGGCGATATGTTGTCAATGGTCTATGTTTTGAGAGGAGAGTTGGGTTTTGATAGAAATGACTTTTCATAGTAGAGAACTGTTTATAGAGTAGCTAGCTGAAACTACTCTTAGATGTGAAAGTAAGAAAATAACATCCTCAAGAATAGAGAATAGTTCTAATTTCAGTACATACCTAAAATAATGCTCACTGCACTGTCTAATACATATAATTTGTATTTCTATTGCATTAACTTTCCAATAATGATCAAAATTTGTGTTTTTTCCCAGGTGAAAAATGAAGCAGAGCTTGCCATCACTGCTTTGGGCCATAGCCATCAGAACTCTTTTGATGTTCTCTTTATGACTCATGTGTCATTTGCTCACAAATTTGACCACATATTTCAGTGAGTTTTATGTAACACTCAATTTTGATATTCAGCTGTATTTGATTGAGTATCCCTTTGATATAAAGATTTGCTAAAATATGTAAAGAAGCCCAACTTTTTTTTGCAATAAGGGGATCGGCTTTCAAAGGTCATAACATGCGGTACACAACCGTCATGTAGATCATTCAGAAAACTAAATCACGAAACACAAACGCATGTTTCGTAGGTACATTTTGACAGTGACTGACGGTTATTTTTATGTTTTCTGCTGCCAATTTTGGTCCCTGCTAGTTGTAAAGCGCCAGATCTGTAATTTCTTAACAGAATATAACTTAAATTTACTTAGTCACTCCTCGCCTATACAGGCTCATATTGCAGATTTGCTCCTTCCTTTTGGACCAAATGCAACAAACTGCCTAGTTACAATCTTAAAATCTTAAGACACATAAATAAACTATGACATGCAGTATTCAGATAAGGGTATTATATTTTGGAATAGTATTGGGGCGTAATTAGGTGGGAAACAAATGTTTGTGTGCTTGTCATGTTATGAAGATATGCCCGTCAATTCTATTGACATATCTTTCATATTATGTGCTCCAGTAAAAGTCTGAATCGGACATGTGTTGAATATCAACGAATAATCCAGATGCATGATCATTGGTCTGATCAAATCATTTCTATGGTAGTGATGCCCAATTTTCCTACCTCAAAATTTGTAAACTTTGAAATGTAACAACTTTCTCAAATGTCAATGTGAAAGACCTCTACAGTTAAAGGTCAAATGTGCATACCTAAACAGTTATATAGTGCTGTTCAAAAATGAAATTTAACGATTTAGAGGACAAGACAGAATCAAAATTTTCAGAAGTCAGAATTGGTGGCAATTTATATTTTTACTGTAGTCAGTAACTGCACTTCGAGAGTCTGTATATTTATTACTACATCTGAACTGCTTTCCTTAAATCTATTCGTCTGAAATCATTCAAAGATTGCGAGAAAAAAAAGAAAAGTACTATCAGATGTGTAATACTGAGATTTTGTCATTTCTGTGGAATAGTAGTTTTCTAACTCATATTTATGCTTTCAGAAACAATAATTAATCTTTCATTCCAGCATAAAAGTGACTCCTGAGGTCTTAGAATCAACAGCAAAGAGGGTTGAGGATTTGTCCCAAAACGAAATGGACCTAGGAGGACATCTGAATGTTTTGCTTTCTCAACATGTTGAAGTGCAGCTATCAAAAGCCTTGGACAAAAGAATATGCTTAGTTCAAGCAATGATTCCTAGTTGCAGAAAGGTCAGTGTCTAGTTGTTCTTCTACTTAAATTGTTATCATTTTCAGTAATGTTGAAGAAATATATATGTGAAATACTGAAAGTAAAATATTTGACTGAAAATACCATTCAGATTCAGGTATATTTTCACATTGAAGATACTCTGAAAAGTAGTGTGTCAACCATTTCCTCTTATATCCTTGGTCAGTGTCCATCATGCCTGATGGCATATTTAGCTGGCAACAACAAATTCCCTCCACTTACCCCGGGCTACATACATCCATCGTACAGTGTACCAGCTCTGATTCATGATCACTATTTTGGTTTTCATGGTTTTTTGTCAAGTTGTCCTAGATCGACCTATCTTTCACTTTCCCACTGGTATCCATGCCATGGCAGTTATGGTGACGGTGTCAGGTTCTCTTCCTAGGACGTGGCTGGTCTAATTCCAACATTGACCCGTTATGATTTTATGTATGTCTTCTTGGTCGCTCATGGTTGGTGATGGTGTTTGGCCAGAAAATTATGTGCATCCTTCTTAGACAAGTTCTGTGGAAACATGATAGTTTGGACATTTATTTTTCTGTTATCTCCAACACTCCGCACCATACAGAACACAGAAAGTATTGCACATTCTTTGTTTGACATTTGTGCTGTACTACAAAGGCTTCCAAATGTTGCTTGTATTGGCTTCGTTCGGTCTCAATCTCCTGCTACCAAACCCTGAAAGGGCTTAAGTAGCAGAATGTAGTCCAGAGAGCGGAATGCGTTGTGTCGTAGTTTACAGCTTGACTGTGATATTTGCACCTTTTGGTCCAACACATCCGACTTCAGCAAGCATTTTTTGAGTACCGGGTTAGCATTCCCTCTTCGATCTCTTCTACTTAGCCAGTCTGCCCTGCTGCAGCCTGTTATCCAGGATCACCGCGTGGAGGTGTAGAAGGATCTTGACAGCTATGATTCGCTGGCCCTGACGCTAGCAGTCAGCTATGGATCGCAGACCACTGCAGCTCATACGCTGCTCAGCATCTTGATCCCAAATGTTGTTTAACCTAGGTAAGACTGTATTAATATATTTAGTGTCATGTCTTCTCGATATTAAGGTTCAGTACCACCCCGCAGCGCAGTGGCTAGCGAGCTGGCTTCGCATCTGAGTGGGTTGACCCAGCCTTAAATAGGTACCGGTTCAGTCCAGGAAGTAAAAGCGGTGAGGGAGAGGAGATCACCACTGCCTTCATATAGCCAAGCCTTTTGAAATGTGAGATTGCTTTAATGTATTTGTATTTACAAATAGTGTAATGTCATCTACATATTCAAGATCTTCCAGTGAAGACAACAATGTCAGAATAATCCTTCAATGGCACAGGCTTACAACAACTGATACAGTACACATGGCTCAAGAATGACAACTTAATCTCCCCAATAGGCACACCAGCACAAGTGGATGGATAACTGAACTGAGAGATGAGTGATTCCTCGTAGTTACTGCAGTCCACTAGGTCACCTGATTTTTTGGTAATTTTGCAATCGTTCCTTTGCTCCATTCCTGTGTTGTCCTTGTCTGCCAGATTTGTGTGAATAGTTGATTGAATATCTCTGCTGCTAATTCATGGTCCATTTTTAAAAGTTATGCGTTCAAACTGTCGTCACCTGGGGCTTTTCCATTCTTCAGCTCGTGATCGTTGTGATCATTTCTTCCCTTTGGGGAATGTCTGTGTTTACATCTAGGTCTGTTCTAGTGTCTAGCTGTGTCTCTGGTGGATTCTTATTGTTTCTTTTAAATGTTTTGTCCATCTTGCTTCTTGCCTTAGGTTCTGTTGTGATGAGGTTTTCATGTTTACCTTTCACTAGTTTAATACTGTTTGCATTTCATTTTCCAATTTGGTTTTTATCTTGTGTGTTGCACTTTGTTCATTCTTTAGTACCAATTTTGTTGGTTGGAGTTTGATGTCTTACTTCATTATTTTAACAGCATAAAATTGTCACTGTACCAATCCTTTAGTCTAGTAGACTTCTATTTTCTTCCTTTTTACCAGTTTTCTCATCTTTATGGCTATTAATGTTTCTGGTGTCATTCATTCTCGTAAATTTTCTTTCTTTGAATTTCAAGCCTGATTTAAATTGTATATTGTTTAAAATGGGAAACATTCAAATGCAGACTGAATTTGTTGTCCTCAGGATGATTCACTTCAGTTATATCCGTTCCAAATTAATGTGCTCCGCGTCAATAGACATTGTCCTCTTCTGCTTCTGTGTTCGTTCTCAATCTCCCACTACCAAGCCCTCAACAGTACTTTGCAAGTATCAGGATGTAGTCCGGAGAATGGAATGCAGTGTGTCGCCAGTTTACAGCTTGACTATGATATTTATACCTTTCGGTACGACACATCCGTTTTTGGCAGCACATTGTCCTCTATAAACTAGTCAATCATTATCTTACCTTCTGGTACATAACCACATAACAAGCAAACTCCCAAGAGCTTATAGCTCAGAGAAACTGGTTATTAAGAAGAAAAATTAATAGGACTGCAAAGTACAGTAAATCAAATTGGGTTGCAAATTTGTTGTTTTCCATGGTTTTTATCCACCTTGTGGTTTAATGTCATAATGAATAGGGCTTTGGTCTTTTGAGATGAATTGTTTATTTAAAGTTGCCTCATTTTACTAAAAACAAATATTGTTTGTTCTGAATATTAATTATAGTTCTAGGTACAGTCTATCATTGGGCTGTCACTGGTGTAATTAATAGTCTATTTAGAAGTAGAAAACATCCACAGAGATCACAAACACCGGAGCGAGGCGTGCCAGTGACCTGTAAGGCGCAGCCATTTTTCATCCGTATATTAATTCCTGTTTTAATTTCAAAACATTCTTATATTATCTAAAAATAGCATTGTACTCCTGGTCACAATTAACCGTTGAGAGTGATTTATTTATAAATGTAAAGCTACAACTATGACAAGCTTGTACATTTCTCAAAGCTTGAACCCGCTTTTTTAAATTTGAAGTACTTTTTCAAACATACAGATTGTGTCACGAACGTAGTAATATGCCAGAGAGTTGAAGACGCTGTTGGTCCTTTTGAAGATCTGTTCACAGCTATCAAAAGACGAAAGATGGCCTGGTGCGGGCGCGTCGCGAGGTCCAACGGAATTACCAACTCGATACTCTTTGGTTCCGTGCCGGGACAGAGAGGGCGAGGACGTCCAAGGAAGAGATGGGTGGACAACATCACTGAGTGGTCAGGCCTTTGTCCCGGTGAGATACGTCAGGCGGCGACAGACAGAGAGGGATGGCGTGGGATTTTGGGAGTGTCTTCGTGTGTGCCCCAACGACCTGATGGGTGGGTTACTGCATGAACTGAACTGAACTTTTTCAAATAGTTGTTGAATTGTTTTTGAAAGATTACCCAAAAAAATATTGTGCTTGGATGACAAAGATTCAGTAAAAAGTGTTAGATTAATTGTGTTTTTGTTTCTTTTCACCAAATTATTTACACTTGACACTTTGACAGTGGGAGATTTCAAATGAACCATTATCCTTGAGTGAAGGATCCTACCTGACCTTTGGCCTGTTATTGGATCCCTCAACTGCTTTCAGCATTCTGGATAAAGGCCCTCCTGCAGACTCTCTACAGGTAATATTATGACATGGAAGTAAATTTTAGATTTTGTCACAGTTTAGCTGTTGAAAGTCGCAACAAACCTTTGACAAGTCTCTCTCTCATTTTATATAATCCTTCTCTGATACACAAAAATAAGAAGCTGAAGAGGGAAAATTGTCATCATGATTAATAATTGTTTGGTGTCAATGAGAGAATCTGATAAATGATGTAATAAAAGGAGATGAAATGTAGAGAGAGAGAACTTTTGTTGTTTTTTTTTAATGTGTTTGTTGTGGTTGGTAATTTTAGTTAAAATTGTTCCTAATATATTTTAGGCAAAAGAGTTCAGAGATTTCTGGTGTGAAAAGTCAGAAATGCGACGTTTTAAAGATGGCTCAATACACGAGGCTGCTCTTTGGACATCTTCGCAATGCCAGAGTGATCGACGCTTGGTGTGCAAAAAGATTGTACAATATGTTCTTCAAAGGTAAAGTTTTGTTACTAACATAACATATTTTGCATTTGTGATCACTTTTAAACAATTTTTGTTAATGGTTATATTGACCTACCAGATCAACTTTATCAGAATTCTTCTTATTCAGAATTCTTCTTCTTTTTCACTCTAGCAGGAGTATAGGACCGCCACATTTGACCTCTTTTAGGAAGCCTCCACGAAAGCACTTTCTGTGCTTTTTGCACAATGAGAGTGCAAGCCCCATACACAACTCTACAGTTGCTTTTTACTGCACGTGTGTGTAGGTGCAGTGCACCTATTCATTTCTCTAAAAATAGTAATTTCTGGAATCCACTTGATGATTTATCCGGATTATTTTTACTTATTGACAATAATTACTGGTGTACTGCACTTTCTCGTTGTGTAATGAATGTTCATTTGTTCTACATACGTTTTCATTGGGACAAACATTTTTTTGCAAATGTAAACAATAGGCTGTTTCCAGCCATTCTCACCAGGTGAGAAGAGAAATAAATTATCTTATATGCACAAATATGGCATGGGAAAGTGGCATTTTTGTATTTGAAAGAATATTACTAAATAAAGTCACAAATGTTAGTATTAATGACTGACTGGGTTGATGAAATAGAGATTTTAAAGATTTGACTGTAGTATTAATGACTGACTGGGTTGATGAAATAGAGATTTTAAAGATTTGACTGTAGTGTCATTTATTAACCATTGCAACATCTACAATCTCATTTGTGAATTAATACTTTTTTTCAATTCTCTCTGTCCCACATTCTACTCTTCTTTTCTGAAATGTTGAGTTTGTGATTAAATTCTCTTTGTTTATTCTCTATTTTATAGTTTCTGATTCTATTAATCTCTCGTCACTATACTCTTCTGTCATCTTTATAACCCTATTCGGCCACCGAAGACTGATGTGTCGGACCGAAAGGTGTAAATATTGCAGCCAAGCTGTAAACTAGTGACAGAATGCATTCCAGTCTCCAGACTACATCCTGCTACTTGCGAAGACCTGTACAGGGCTTGGTAGCGGGAGATTGAGAACAAACGCAGAAGAAGAACCCTATTCGGATATCCAACATACATGTTGAATTTTTATGATGAATATTTGACTTTGAAAGGCATATACATGAAGTTTCACAAAATATAATGTCCGTGGGTACTGTTTTAAAAGTAGTAGTTTTGAGCATATATGCAAAGTGATGGAAAAACACATATTAGAATAATATTCAATAGTTACCACCACCAGTGTATGCTCCGTGTAATGACAGTTACAATGAGGAAGATAAAAAGGGAGTTCTTTGAGCAACTGTCCGGTGTCTTAAATAGGGGGAATGATAAAACGGATTGATAGTGATGGTAAAGCTGGGAATAATCAACACAGGAGACATGTCTTGGTACGTCTAGTGTTTGCACACCAAAACGGAATAGCAATGGGGAAGAGCTGATAAATCTGTGTCTTGAACAGGGGCTGATTATAACAAACATTTTTTTCTAACACCAGAAAAGTCATATACAAATATCGTATTGATGGAATGATACTGGAATTACATCCCAAATAGATGACATACTAGTCAGAGGGAGACAAAGACCAGAAATTACAGACTCAAGAGTGTTTCCCAAAACATCAATATGGACACCGATCATCGTTCTGTTATACCAACTCAAATACCTACTTTTCAAAGCGAAAATAAGTTGCAAAGACAGATATACGTCACAAATATGGCAAAAACTTGAGGGAGACTTCCGCGTAGATATACAACGTGAAGTGAAAATGAAAAACATATACGAAGCCTTGTAAGTAACAACTGGCAATGTAATGAATGAGTGGCAGTGGTTCAAATCAGCACTGGTGAACGCAAAATGTGTGGTAGAAAGAAACTTTGACAATTCCAAAAGAAAAGGAACAGTGTTGTGGAATCAACAGGTACAGGAAACAATATAAGCTAAGAAAAAATT
This sequence comes from Ariolimax columbianus, assembly GCA_036924085.1. NCBI lineage: Eukaryota > Metazoa > Mollusca > Gastropoda > Stylommatophora > Arionidae > Ariolimax > Ariolimax columbianus. Next base: position 38,907,397 of record JAVGWX010000001.1, read on the forward strand.
ATACAAGAAGTGGTTAAAATTGAAGTCACAAGAAAATTACACAATCTACAGACTCACAAGAACGCAATCAAAACTGTAATCAATAATTCCAAAGCAGGCGCATGGGATAAATACAGCGAATAATTAGCGCTCATGTGTCGCAAGAATCCAAAAGATTTCTTTAAAATTGTCAGGGCAATGAGAATTAGAGACGACATCTTTAACCCAAACTCTAGCCATAATCACGGAATGTAGATTTTCAATCCATAAAAAAAGGAAGGAACTCCTAAACCCAAATGATACACAGAAGCGCTCCACTCATACGAGTTTAAACACAGGAAAAACACAGCCTAAAATATTAATCCAGGAGATTGAGGAAGACCTTAAAAAAAGCCTGAATTGTAAAGCTGCAGGTGCGGACGAAATAACCTGTGAGACAAATAAAGCTTGTGGATACCTAGGAGTACAATGGTTACATAGAATATTCTCAGCAGCTTGGGCGCAAAGTAGAGTCCCTGAAGACTGGCAAAAGGCTATCATTGTGTCAATCTGGAAAAACCAAAGGCAACAAAAAAGAGTGCGATACCTACCGGGGGATATCGCTTCTAAGCGACACATGAAAACTGTACGCGAGAATCCTGGAGCAAAGAATTCGACCTATACTAGCACAACAGCTGAGTGGGGCTTAATTTAGTTTTCGATGAGGTAGGAGCTGCACAGACTTTTTATTCACCCTGAGACAACTAAGCGAAACAAACATTGAATATGATCGGAATCTCAGCGTGGCTTTCATAGATTAAGAAAACGCTATCGATGGAGTAGACAGAAATAAACTATGGGCCATCCTAGACGACTACGAAGTACAGGGGCAGGTGTTAGAGAATATTAGAGCACTGTACCAAGGGTGTCAAAGTATAGAAAGAACAACAGATGGTGTGGCCGAAACAATGGAGATAACAACCGGGGTGAGACAAGGGTGTGTGTTGTCGCCAACTACTCTTCAACAAATATATGGACAGAATAACGCTGGAGGCCAATTTCAGAATCTGCCAAGAAATGCAGAGGAAGAAAGGACAGGCTGGTCGGTTAATCTAATTTCTTTTTCAGATGGTCTACTTTACGAGATTGAAGATGATCTGCAGCAACATCTGACTGCTCTCAACTCTGTATGTGAAAGTATGATCAAACAAGTGCAGGAGTTCTACTCGGCAGTGTTTTCACACAAGATGGAGGTTTAGATAGAGAGAATGAGATCAGGTGCCAAAAAGCAAATGCGATTGCATACCAGCTCTCACCATTATTGAAACACCCTAACATAAACATGTCATACCAGCTGTCACCATTATTGAAACACCCTAACATAAACATGTCATACCAGCTCTCACCATTATTGAAACACCCTAACATACACATGTCATACCAGCTGTCACCATTATTGAAACACCCTAACATAAACATGTCATACCAGCTGTCACCATTATTGAAACACCCTAACATAAACATGTCATACCAGCTCTCACCATTATTGAAACACCCTAACATAAACATGTCATACCAGCTCTCACCATTATTGAAACACCCTAACATAAACATGTCATACCAGCTCTCACCATTATTGAAACACCCTAACATAAACATGTGCACAAAATTAATGCTAATCAACAGTATATTCATGCCAACTCTCTGTTACCAGTGTCTAACTTGGACTTTAACAAAAACTCTAGAGAGAAAGATCACGACATGTGAGATGAGATGTCTCCGGAAACCAATCAACGTAACTAGGAGGGACAGAATGAGCAATGAAGATGTGAGAAGAATAGAAGCAAGACCGTGCTCTGAATATATTGATGAAGTGTGCACCTATAACGCAAGTTGTTCTGACTTTCGTAACCTTGGCAGACCGTGAACTAGATGGGTAGGAATTGTTGCGGATATTCTAAATCGTCATGCAATGACAAACACTTCAGCCCTGGACAGAAAACTACGGCTCCCCACGACGCCTCGCGGCACAAGTGGATAAGACAAGACAACTTACCACTGTTTTCTATATACTGCGTGCAGTTATAAAAGGACACAGTCAAGCTATTTTACAGTCAAATTCCAATCTTTTACTGAATTGTCATACATAATTAGTGTCACACTGATGACAGAGGTCTTGGGAAGACTAAGATAGAACTTTTGTAGAACAGGTGTACCACAGTCTACACCAGCATTCCTGTGCTGTTTATGTACAAAAGTGTTATTGCAGCTTAATAACGATGTATGACTGTAAAGGAGTGGACCTCGTTTGTTTCATTAATATATGTAGTTGATCAGACCATTTTTATGTGTCATTATCAATGTAGGCACTGTGGAATACCCAGAAACTGTGTCCACTATATGGCAGGCAAGCTAGATCCTTTACTGCATCTGGCATTTCCAAAGGATGGAAACCATAATTATGGCACAGGAGAAGAACAGAGTTTGGCTGTTATTAGAGCATATGATGAAGTCAATCGGTCACTACGGGCACTCACCAGTCTACCTCTGAGTATTCATTCTGTTCAAGGCATCCACCCTGTCTTCAGACATTCAGATGTAAGTATTTATTGCTTTGATGTACATTATTAAATCAAGAAAACGTATGTCATGCTTGAGGGAGTGTTGCAATGGATATTTTGAATTTGAAAGTAACTAGGTTTTAAGATTTATAATTAAAACAAACAACATTTTTTTCAGGTATTCCCTGCATTGCCTGCACCTGTTTCCAATAATGAAGCTATCATTGAGTCAGAGCATGTTATACCCCAAGAAGGGAAGTCATTACCACAGTTTGTTCCTGCCATGACAGGTAGGCTGACCATCTAACTAAAGATAACAACTAATGTATATCTTTATTTACTGTGTAAATGAAAATACATGAACCAGTGAGTTTGCACACAGCACATATGACTGCACAATACTCGCTGGCTGGTGTATTGTCATTTCCTTTTCTTATTCTTTGCGTTCAGGATCTTTTGGTCCTGCTATATCTGCTGGCCAGTCACCATGACAAAGTCTGTAGTCTTCACCAGGTCGGAGTAGCTGGCCCACATCTTTTGTCTCAGCTCCACACCCTCTGGCCAGGTCGGGTATCTCATTTCCCTATAGATTGGGCATTCCTGTAGAATGTGTTCAGGATTCTGGCCTCGGTGGTTGCTTTTCTGTTTGAAGTATTCTCAGTGCTCACAGGAAGGCCATAGATTCTGCTCTGAGGTTTGTGGACAACTTTCCCGTTGGGAGGGCCTCTTCTGTTATATTTTCACTTTTGTGTCTTATGAATATGCCTCCTTCCCCGTTTCGACCTGCCCCATCTGTGTACACCTGTGTCCATTCTTTGGTATTATATTTCTCCCCAATCATTGCTTGTGCTAAAGTTTTCAGGTCATGGACACTGTATTGGTCTTTTCTTCTGATTTTTGGGATCTCTGTACTTATTGCAATGTGTTTTTTATGTTGCAGCTTGGCTCTTCATAGTTTATAAGCATTTCTATTTCTGCAGATTGGTTGGGTATTTGTTCTCCATATTTTTGGTTTAGGTGGTTTGATATATGGATGAAGCTGGTTCTCTTAAGCCTATTTTTAAACTGGGTGTTTCAGTATGATATGTATGGGATGATCAGGCATGCGTAGCATTTTTTCACTATGTGTCAGTCTCTTTCCTTTCGTCTAGTATTTAGGGATCTTATATTTGTATATGTTTCCACTGTATGGATTGGTGTAGTCTTCATTCCTCCTGTTATTATCCTTAAGCCCGAGTTTAGAATTTTGTTTAGGCGTTCCGTGTTTGTTTTTGATGCTGTGATCCAGGCTGTCCTGCCGTATTCCAGTACTGGCCTGACTGTGTCAGTGTATACAATTTTAAGGATGTTGCTATTTTCACTCCAGCTTGTTCTGGCCAACTTCTTCATGAGGGATAGTTTTCTGGTTGCTTTTTGTTCTATCTCCTGTATGTGTTCCCTCCATGTGAGTCTCTTGTCCATTTTCACTCCAAGATACACAGGGATATTTTCTTTTTTAAACGCTCTGCCATTTAGATTAAGTTTTGTTTCTTCCTTGGTGCTGGACAGTGAGAAGTATGTTGTAACTGTCTTTCAGATGTTAATCTGCAATCCCCAATATGTAACCCACTTTCCAACAGTGTCCAGTGCTGTCTGCATTCTGTTTTTAGCTGTTGGTAATTTTTTTGCAGCACTGCACATTGCGAAATCGTCAGCATGTAGGGAGGGCACTGGATACTTTTCCCGCTATATCATCTATGAACCGGATAAAGAGTGTAGGAGAGATGACGCCTTCCTGGGGTACGCCTTGTTGGAGAGTTATTCTATGGCTCAGTGATCCATCTAATTTGCCTCTTGCTGTTTTGTATCGGAGAAAGTCTCATATCCAGCTGTACATTCTCCCTTCTATTTTGTTGTTTAATAGTTTTAGGAGGAGTTCTTCACTCCATACCTTGTCACAAGCTTTTGCCATATTCACAAAGACCGCAAGTACTTTTTCCTTACCGTGGAATGCATTTTCTATTTCTTGGACTAGGTACACTAGTTGGTCTTCTGTGCTGCGGTTTTGCCTAAAGGCTGACTGTGAGTTGAGTAGGAGCTGGTTTTTGTCCAGATATTTTATTAGTCTTGCGTTTACCATTTTTTCCATGACTTTTCCAACACAGCCTATAGCTTTCCTTGCTTGTCTTGTCCTTTTTTGATTTTCTGATGGGGATAATGATAGCTTCCGGCCACTGGTCTGGGGGTCTTCCACGTGCTCCATGATTGGCTGAAGATTTTCAGGTGTTTTCTTCTTGCCCCTTGATCTAGGTTTTTAATCATTTCATTTGTGATACCATCTTTTCCTGGAGCTTTCTTGTTTTTCAGTTCCTGAATAGCAGTGTTTAACTCTTATCATTTTGAATGATGACTTCATGCAGGGATCCACATTCTGTGTCTTCAGGTTCTCTTTTATCTCCTTTTTAACTTGTAGTTTGCATTCTCGTGTCAATGTTGTAGTACTCTCCTCTCTGAAAAATTCAGCCAAGGTTTGCTACAATTTTCCCTGTATGATGTTTCTCATTTTCCATAATGACTGTCTTCCCATAGCTCCCTCTGGTTTCTTCATTTAAAGCTCTTGTCAGGTTCCAGAGTTTACTTGTATCCCTGTCCATGTTGAGGCTTTCACTCTTTTCATGCCACCTTTTTTTTTTCGATATCATCCTTCTTTTTGCTCTATGAATGTGTTTTTAATTTTTCTATGTTTCTCTATGTTTTCTGGTGAAAGATTTGTTTCCATGGTATCTCTTGCCTTGCTTAGTTCTTTGTGGATTTTCCCTAGTCTATCGCTCCAGTAGGGTTTATAGTTTTTTTCATTTTCCACATGGGATTGATTGTCATTTCCTATTTGGTCTACCCTGTCCTAAGTGGCATACCATGATTCACACATTCTGAGCCACTCTCTAATGAACTTGACAGCCACCTATATATTGTATTTTGGCTGTCAAGTTCAGTGTCTTTGTTTTGTCATTTGTTTGTTCTTTATCCCTGATGGATGCTTTGTGACATCCTTGTGGCATCTACACCCAACATTTGATTAGAGAGACAAGGGTCAAGATGCTGAGCAGTGCAAGCTGCAGCAGTGAACAACCTAAATCTAATTGTTCTCCGAACTACATCCTACTACTTGGAAAACCCTTTTCAGGTTTGGTAGCAGGAGTTTGAGCACAAATAACAAAGCATTTACTAAGAGAGAATGAGTACCCATCAGCATGCCCAGTAAAGTCGATTCTTAAGAACAGCATTTTTAACTTAACGTGTTTATACTGGTTTAGAAGACTCTACAGAGTATGTATACAACCAGTTTTTTGGAGGGTGGTTAAACCGATGTGAAGGGCTATCTTAATAGGCTTAAACACTAGAGCTAAGTAGACCTGCAGCCAGTTAGGCGCCATCTATAGCTGCTCTTAACAAACCACCTGGGGAAAGGTACAAATAACTATTTTAATAATGTCCAATTGAAACAGTATTCATAAGATAAATAATGTGCTAGTTCTTAATAGTTGAGCTGTTCGTTGTTTTGGATGGGCTCTGTGTAAAACTATTTTCAATTGCAAGTTAAATTTGGTTAGAGGTATGTTATGAGGTACATATTTTATGTGGCATACATTCTTCCTGATAACAAATGATTGATATTAATTGACTCTAGTGATATGCATGCTGGAAAGCTCAGGCAAATGGCCAGAAGAGGCTGTAGCTATCAAGTGCCTCAAGGCTTTGTTTCACATCAAGATGGGGAAGGAGCTCAAAGAGAAACACCTGCTCCCTATTAGTGTTCACAAAACTCATGTGGATGTTTTAAAGGTCAGACAGTTTTTTTTCATCTCATTGTACAGGCCAAAGCTTTCTTTAGAAGGCCTGTCATAGACATCATGTAGTTTGTTTTATCTTAAATTTTGGAGTTTGACTTAATGTGCCCTGAATACATCTATTTTTACATGCACCGTGATGTATTCAAAGTGGCTTGCAATCTCTTTTTATGTATTTTGTCTTCATGTTAATTTAATTTATTCTTGTCTGTTTCAAAGAACATGCATCTCTTACTGTGCATTTCCAGTATTTTTTCTACGACTTTGCCTTCAAATAAACTAAGATCAGTTTTAATTTTTTTACATTTTTGTTCCAATTAAAAGAGTATTGTTTATATTAGGTGGATCTAGTTTCATTTTCATCCAATAAATTTTAAATGGCTGCATATGCTTTTGTAGTTTACTACTTGGTGGCATCTATTGTTTGATTAATAACTAACTGTTTTGTCTGTGATAAAACTGTCTGCCTCAGTTAAGGAGATTACAATTGGTAATTATTATACTGTTACATAGAAATGTGTGACCATACTTTTTTTATCATTTTGTTGTGTTGCCAGGATGGTTTTGTGTTCCGCCTGAAAATAGCCAATACAAGAGAGCTAGCCGTGCTGAGGACTGTGAAATCTGATAGTGGAATGGTAAAATTCAGAGAGACAGAGGAGTCTTCTGCCCTGGAGAAGGAAATCATAGCCCTTCCTCGTCTGACTAGCTTGTTGCATGGGTAGGACACTATTGCAGTGAATGATAAAAACTCAGTAATTCAAGTGTTACCAGTTTTATTTTGAGATCTTGTCTGTTTTGTGGGGAACCAATAGTCATAGAAAATATGTGTGCTTTATTAGGGTATATTTGTCAATGCTGTTGCTGTATGCTAGGAATATGATATGTCCTGTTTCTAAGAATTGACTTCACTGCACTCCTTGTTTACCTATAGGTGCACAGTAAATGATGAAGGGTCTGGATTCTGGTGGTTCACAGGCTCATTGGTTGAACACATTTCTGCTATGTTCTCTCTTGCCCCTCAGTCTGCTTTTATTTTAAATTTCTGCAGTTTGAGAATTGATGATTCGTCTATTGTGAAAGGTCATTGATATATTTTAAAATGTTACTCTTATCTATATAGTAAATATACCCCGGCCCCTGCAGGTTTGAGGCCCGCCAATTCAGTAAATGTATGAGATGTGATCAAAAGAGTATTCGGATTGGCATCGTAATTCTGGAACCGCAGGATATAGCCAAATGTTGCTGTGAACCTAATGTGCATGTTGACCAAGCCATATCTACCCTGGTCATCTGGTTTGTTTGTAGTAGTGTTTTGCTCTAATGCTTAAACCACATTCATCACATTATCTTTGCAGAATAAATCGGTTCAGTAAATTTGCACCAGGTTTTGTCAAAAACTTGGTGGAACATGCAAAGACACATACTTAAAGTTACAGCAGACATTCTTTGAAGTGAGTGCCAGACTTGCGAAATGTAGTGTTTTGCAAGATACTGCTGCACAAGTCTTTATGCATGTCATGATAAAGTGACCACTGTTTTGTACAATGCCAGATTTTTTCAAAGAAGTGCGTGCTTCAGATTCTGTAGAACCGAACTGAAACGAATGTGTAAGTCTTCAGACAATTTCATGAATAGTGATTTGACAATTTTCCAGCACTGTTTTCACTTCTGCTGGTTGTAGTCTTCCCAGGCCGTTCATCACTCATAAACTTATGACAGACTCATATAATCCTCCCTGTAACTGTCTGTAACTTTAAGTATGTGTCTTCACATGTTTTACAAAGTTTCTAACAGGATCTGGTACAAATTTGTTGATCAATTTATTTTGCCAAGATAATGCAATGAATGTAGTTTACATACATAATGACAAAGTACTACTGCAAACAAACCAGACAGGCAAGCGCAAACATGACTCAAAGTTACATACACATAAGGTTCAGTTGTCAACATGTGCCTGATACTTCCAGCTGTATTCTGCTATTCTTGAATTATGATGCCAATACTTTTTTATCACGTTTCATATTTCTTTTCCTGATTGTGCCTGTACCCTTGTTAGCCCCAAAGGAGCTGTTTGTATCCCTAAAATGGACTTTTGTTGTATCTGTCCAGTTTTTGCTGGACCTGAGACTATTGGGTGCTGTTTGTTATTTTCATCTGTGGCTTTGTTTGGTGTTTAGTGACTGCTAGGTTAAATGCGTTGTTTTGACAACATATTTATTGCGAACTCTTTATGATGTTGCTGTAGCTGGAACTTCTTTTATAGGGGGACAAAATCCTTATAAAACAACAAAGGAAATAGCCTTGGTGCTAATATTTAATTTTTGTTAATGTATACTTTGTCTTTCTCCAGGCCTCTTTCCAATCCAGCCCCTGGTCACTTAGGGACTTGTCTTTCCAACGTACTTTGGTATGTCCTGGGGGTCAGCGTCCTTGAGTTTTTGCCTCACATGACCGCTTTGGTATCTGATCTCTTTCCATTCTACAAACATGGCCAATCCACTGCAGTTGGGTTTGCTCCACTTGCGTCTGCAGGGGTTAAACTTTGAGCTTGTTGTGTATCGATATAAATTAACTGCATGGAAAACCATGATTTACAGTAGTACACAAAATGTTATTATTTCTTGATAAGTCATGTCTAGCAAAGTAATTGTTTCAGATGAATTTGATTATGAAGTTTCCAGTCATTTTTATTTCCACTGCTACTTCAAACTTATACGTTGTTTTTTTTTGTCTAGCACTGAATAAAGTAATTTATAATTTTTTTAAATTTCTCATTCTTTTTTTTCTTAATAAAATAATCAAGCTTACATCAGGAGCACCCTGCTTATAGTGCCACTGTACGATTGTGTAAACGCTGGCTTGCATCTCAGATGATGTGGGATCTTCTTCGGGAGGAAGCTATTGAGCTAATAGTGGCGTATATGTTCATCTCTCCACATCCATACATTGCACCTGCGTAAGTATTCATACCGCTGTGTCGTAATTTCATTCAATTTTTAGGTAATGTTTTTTTTAAAATGAGAAACGCTATTAAAAAAAGGAAATTAATTTCCATTTGAAAATACTGAGTAGAGTGAATTAGTCATCCAGCATGAATTTGGAATCAGACAATGAAAAATACCATGAAAAAAAAGCCATTAACCATCAGAGTTGCATTTACCAGACTAAACATTTGCTCTCCATCTGTTTTTATTTTGTGCCGTTTTCTCGAGTTGCGCTCATGTAACCCTGATTGAACTGACCTCCCTTTCAAATAAACCACAGAACACCAAAATAAGTCTTAACGGCAAATATCTGAGGCCAAACGACAACCCAAACTACTTGGGCGTCACATTTGATCGGCGCATGTCATGAAAAAGTTAGATCGAGAGAAACCGAATGAGAGCCAGACAAAGAATGGCAATCACGAGGAAGCTTGCTGGCACAAGCTGGGGAGCAGACGAAAAAATACTAAAGAAACTGTACACTGGAAGAGTGAGACCAGTTCTCGAGTGTGGCATTGCGGCATGGACAACAGCAGCAAAGGCGAACTTTGTTAAAATTAGCAAACTTCAAAACCAAGCCATGAGAGTTATAACAGGAGGCATGAAGCCAACGCCAATTGTTGAACTTGAAAAGATTACAAATCTGCAATCCATGACCGACAGAAGAGACTGCAGAGCCCAACAGCAAGCAGAGAAACTCAGAAGACTGACAGACCATCCAATGCATCAGAGACTAAATAGATTTGGAAATGGGAAATTAAAGCGGAGAAACTTTGCAGAAATAGCCAAAGCAAAGATGAGCGAAGACTATATGAACACCATAACAACACCGAAGCCCATCCCTACTGTACGCAAACCCACATGGAAACAGCATATCATTCCGGAGGTGGTAGAAAATATACCAGGTATTGGAAACAAGAACAGCCAGTCTGAAAAAGAAAGAAGAGACATAACCCTGAGGTACATAACGGAAAACTACCCAAGCATGGACTGGACTCATGCATACACCGACGGTTCTGTAAGAAACACAACACAGAACGGAGGGGCAGGGGTATTCCTGAGCCTACCAAATGGTAGAAAAATAACACTGTCGGTGGCAACTGGAAAATACTCAAGCAATTTCAGAGCGGAGGCACTGAGGGCTGCAGTAGAAGCAATGCTGACAGGCGAAAGCAATAAAAGATAGATAGTCCTGTCTACAGATGGCCTGGCCGAGGTTTAAGCACGAAAAAGCCAGAAAAATACTGAACTTAATGATTTAAGAGCAGTACTCTGTCAACTATGCCAGCAGTCCGCACCAAAAAGAGTAGTGGTACAGTGGGTTCCATCCCACTGTAACATCCAAGGCAACGAGGAGGCAGACAGACTGGCAAAAGAAGGTGCAAGACTACCACAACCAGATTCTAGTGTGACCTACGAAGAGTCCAAAAGGCTCATTAGGGCCAGATACATGGCCAAATGGGAAACAGAACGTACTGGCTACACAAAAAACGATGCCTATTACCAATTGAACAGAAGAGACCAGGTCGTGGTCTTCAGACTCCGCACAGGCCACAACAGACTGAGGTACCACCTATTCAATAAACTGAAGATAGGTGGCACTGATGAATGCACTTGTGGTACAGGGAAAATGACCGCTGAACATCTGCTGCAAAACTGCCTGAAATACGAGGACCAGAGAAAGCACATGTGGCCATCACCAGTGGCAACACTAGACAAGATCTATGGCAGTGTTGACAGCTGCTTTCTTCAAACAAATACAAGTTGACGTCTGACAGCGTACTAAGAAGAAGAAGAACTGACCTCCTAGACTGCATGCCGTCATGTGCCTCCTCACTACTCACCACACGCAGCCAGCTCTCCCACCTTTAACAGCTTGATCAGGTCACATTCAACACACACCCTTCTACCCTCAAAGTCATGCTGCATCTCTGTCTGTCGAGATGTCCTCTCCCTTGGCCTTCATCTGGTCCGACAGACCTCAAAGTATTTAACCTATCTGTCTCAGGGCTGGGCGCTCTTCCCACACACCCCCACTCCAGCACCTGCATTCAGATCACCCATGACCATCCCTCGTTGAAGCCCTGTCCAGAGCCCTCACGTTAAAGATTTCTCATCTGGTATTTTAATCAGCATTGTCTGCCAGCGCGCTGCTCTGAATGGTAGGTGTTTCCTTCCCCTCAAGTGAAACCTTGTTTTTACTATTCTTAGTGACATTGGCCCCCATACCACAAATGCCTCCCTTTCCCCTATTAATAACATGAACGCAGCCTGCTCTGTGTACATAGTCCTGCTGAATATATGATGGCTTCTCGTGTGGTTGAACCTCTACCTTACCTGTTTTGTACAGGATTTCAATGCCCCAGGACCCTGCACCCAGAAGACCTGTCATCAACCTGACACACACACACCCCACCCCACCCCCACCAGATTTCACCACATAGTCTGCTTGTGCAGGATCTTTGAGAATCTGGCCAGACGTATTAGTATTTTAATTTTCTGTGGCAACAGTTTTCCTAACCCTACCACCAAAACTTTCACATCAGTATCTTCAAATGTTTGTGTAGATTAACCAAAACATTGGTGCTGTGAATGGAGAACAAGTGATCAAGTATACTCTGTAAATCATCTGAAATGCTCTCTCCAGTCTGGAGATGTAAATGTTTATTTTATCCATTGTAAGTGAACCACTAGTTAAGCAACTACTTTTATCTGCGTTTATTGCCTATTTTTGTAGTGATCCAGGTGTGGGACTAGTGAGGTTTCTTCACTTGCTTGCAACGTTTAACTGGACAGCAGATCCACTTATGGTCAATCTCAATAAAGAATTTTCAGGTATTTATGAGTTTTCCAAATCTCTAGAGTAAACAAGAGTTGCATGCTTTCCGTGTGTTTGTATGAGGCTGAGTGTTAGAGATCAACAGAAAAAAAGTTGACCAAATTGTCATCTTTCCACACAACTTGTCTGGGAAAGATTAGTCAAATTTTCTGATTGAACGCTGTTACCGATCAAAATTACTTGCCCAAGCAATCAATCAAAAACACTATCAGGTCAACTTGACAAAGAATCATATAAAATCATTGAAATCCTGAACCAGACCTGGGGCACCATACATAGGGTGGCCTCAGAACTGGTGAAGTTGTTGATGTTGAATGCGAATAAGAAAATAAATTGCTAATTTTTATTATTTGAAGGAATAAATATGGTGTAAAAAAAATAAAAATGTATTATTCAAAATATATTAATTCACCTAAATTTTTCCATGGTTTGAATTGTTCCTATCCATTTTTCTGGCAATTTTAAACAAAAGTATAAACAGTTCTTCCAAACACAGTTTATTTATGTCCATAAATAATGAACTTATGTACATTTGTCTCAACGACTTCAAAATCACTATAAAATATGAACAAATGTATGTCAAGTCACAACTTCATTAGATCTATAAGTTTTTTGTGTGCACAGACTTACGCTGTATGGGACTGTCTAATGCATACTTTAGCACATAGATGTGGCTTAAGTCAACAGCTCGTGCAGTAATAGCAACTCTGTTTTCTTATCTTGCGAGCAGCACAATGAACGCAACCATTGTCTTGATTTCTTTCTACTGGACTTCAATCACTATCTGAATCATTCATCAGTAGGGTCTCAAAAACAGCTATAGCTTGTTCAGCACTGTATCGTTTTGGTCGAGTGCTCGAAGCAGTGGGCGTGGCCATTATTTCAGAGAAATAAACAACAAACTTTAGACGAAAATAAATCTCTTTTCCAAACAAATATGCGTGCTAAGGTGAAGTTTAGAATTGTGACGTATTCTATTCTTAGCAGTAAATTATTGGTTAATATTTTTTTTTAAACCCCAGATTCACCACTCCACGAAACAAAAATTAAACAGAACCGATACATCGGTTAATGGTCCTGAAAGAGTTAATAGAGTTATCGTGTTATTTTAAGGTTTTTGGTTGTTATTCCTTTTTAAATGAGACTTTATATTATAAATGGGAATTTGTTAAAGATGTTACCAACTATGTGAAATATCACACATCTGACAGCAATTCCTTTTCATGATTTATTTTCAGAGGAAGATTTTTCTAACATTCCCAGAGATTTTACCAAAAATCGTTCAACCTTGCCCTGTATGTGTATTGCAACCCCACAAGATAAAACAGGCACAAAGTGGACCAGGCCTTTACCCACAGAGCCTTACTTGCAGAGGTTGACTATCATTGCACGAGAATCACACAAAATTCTGAATTCACAAATCATGACAGAATTTATGTCCACTGACTTTAAGGTTTGTTTTTAAAAAAAAGACTGCTAAGTAGTTTGTTTGTTTTTTTTACCTTAGGTGGTATGCGTTTCACTATGTTTTTATTTTACACCTGTCTGCCCAGTGCAACCGACTTTTGGCATGCATTTTACGTAAGGGTTTGCTTCCCCAGGATAATGGCCAGTGCTGTGATTGGGGAGCGAACCAGCACCTTCGGATTGTGAGCGGTATCACTTAACCACTAACCCACGCCGTCACCTAACTAACATCTGATTTATAGAACTCATGACAAAACAACCTTAGTTCCATGGCAGAATATTGCTAAAATAATAGGGGCACAAACTTTTCTAAGTCTAATCATTTCTATAGTTCTATAGTGAGCCACTTGTGGATTAATTTGTGATCAAATACAGTAAAATTAAAATTTGCAAATTTATAGATCGATTCAGTCAACTCTGTAGTAGACCAACCAGCTGTAAACATTTTAAGCTTTCCACAAACACATAATACAGCTTCAGCAGTCCCAGACATTAATATTCTCTGTAGCAAGAACAGATAATCTGTCAGAAATTGTTGTAGTGAAAATATGGGAGGTGATCTTACTCATTGATTTATGATGTGCAAGTTTATTAGCTCGTTGCAACCTAGCATGCCTAATGTATTTATGGGAACTAATAATTATTCTGTTAAATGCAATCTTTTATTTCTTGTTTCTACAAAATGTGTATATTTGTGAAAGTAAAGGAGTTGTCTCTCTGCTTCACTGGAAATAAGCTGGACATAATTTAACTGTTTCAAGGCTTATGGAATAATGTGTTAGTGTTAATTAAACACAAAATGAGTAGATTGAAAACTGATTTATTTCTTCTTTGTGTGATAGTGTATCCATATATTAACTTGAGATACAGAGTAGCAAGGTCATTAGATTGGTTGCTTCTCAAAATGCTCCAGTTTACCCAGCTGTAAATTAATTCCTGACATGGGGAAGGCAGTGAGAAAGGCCCTGGTCACCTAACTTAAATTTTTAAAATAGATACCTCAAAAAATGAAGTCTATAGCACTCAATTCATGATGACAGTTTTTGGTTTAGTACCAAATTGACATTTTACTTCATCCAGTCGAATAAAAAAAATGGGCTTTACATGCACCCTGTAAAAAAAAGCCACATGATTTTAAAATAGATTATTTTGTCTAAACTGCATCTTTTTTTATCTCATTAGAAGTAAAGCAGAAATTTGTATCTATATATTGTAGCTTCTCTGTAGTAAGGGACGTTTTCAAATGTTTCACCATCTGCTCTTTTTAATATTGTGTGTCAAACTTCCACAGCTGATTTTCAGACCACCTTTGGAGCATTTTGATGTGGTGCTACACTTGCTGAAAAAAGCCAACGTAGTTTGCCATCAGTCAGTAGATACAAGAAATGACATCTTGGCAGGTTTAGAGGACAACAGCAGCCTTCATAGTGAACCACCCTTTCCAGTTACAGAATTCAACGTTGTCAAGAAATTTCTTCATGACCTGCAGGTACAACTCAAGCTTTACCGCACTCGATAAAAAAAATTAAGCAATTTTACTTGCCACATAATTATTTTTCAGCTCTTCACATTTTTCTAGGTTGTTGACCTTAAGAGCCTGTATCTTTTTTATTTGATTGTCTCTAGATGTGGTTTGTTTGTGTGTATAGACATGAATGAATAAAGAACTTGGGTGGTGCTATTGTTTTTGTTTGTGTGTGTGTTAGTTTCTGAGATACAAGAAGGTGAAAATGAAAAACAGCACAAATATTTAGACTTGCCAATTTTCAGGGGAATCTGGACCTTCGGAATTAAAAAATCATCACAGAACACTGATAGTGTTTTTTACACGATCGTCATATCTGTTAGTTTCCCTTACAAATGTATTTATTACTTCTAACTAAACAAATTAAACAGATCTATCTCAGGAAAATCTGTTGCAACAACATAACTTGTCGTTATTTAATGCTCACAATGAGAATGCTTGACGCTCATTACTAAGGGAATCGTCGATCCATATATTGTTGGCGAGGCTGCCTTAAAAACAGCTTGTTTTCCAGGGAAAGTTACAATGAAGAGGTATTGTGGGCACAAGTAAAGTGGAAATTTTTTTGTGCCGTTAAAAATCGCTTGCGTGTGCTAAAGGTTATTCTACTTACCTATAAATGCATTCAGATGGATACGGGACCTCTCACGGACCTGCATGCTGGTGAAGATGGGAAGGCTCGCCAGGGACTCCTCAGAATTGTTTTAACTCGGCACTCTACATTGTACACAGTTGAATGCAGCACACTCCCCTCTATGGTTGGGAAGGAGACAGATACATTTCTGGTTTTAGCCCGGGGTAGGAAGGAAAGCCACGGGACTCCCCAGCACTATTAAGTAGAATTGGCAAAGGCTAAACGATCAGGGAAACTGATTAACAATAACAATAAGAATAATTATCAATATTACATAATAAATAGCTTGTCCGTGGTTTCTGTTAGTAGTACTTTAGCTGTAACACAATTTTGTTCAATCCTGAAATACATTTATACAACAACCAGAACATGGTTTGGTCTTAGTTCATTACAAAGATTTCGAGATTTTTGAAAGATGTTTGTTTTGCTAATATTTCAGAGTATCTTTGGAGACATAGCCATGTTTTGCCATGACCCATTTGGAGGAAATGTCATTGGAATGGTGTGGAGAGCACAAGCAGGGGGAAAGAAAGATTTCAAGGTAAGAACTAAAGTTAATTGGTCAGTTCTGCACACAATTCTGAAATATTGAATATATAGAATGTGTAATTAATACTTTAATTTATTATTATACTTTAATTAATAATCTGTCTTAAATAATTTTGCAGAATTGTTTCTTTCAGTTCGGGCCAAGTGCCGGAATTCTGTACGTCAAAGTTTTGTTCCAAATAAAATTTATTAATATTGAATAAATTCAGGTAAAATTAAGATCTAAACATCGTAAGACAAAATTAAAGCATCTGCAACATGAAGTATTCATAATATACATATTATAATAATTACATATACCTTTCATATTATGTGTTTCAGTCAAAGCCTGAAATAGTTGTGTATTGAATATCCACAAGTAATCCAGGTGCGTGATCATTGGACTGATCAAATAATAAGTAATTCCTTGGAACTTGTGATTCGACTTTCAAACATCATAACTTTTGCAAATGTCTAGCTACCAGAAATAGCCTTACAATTAAGTTAGATGTGAATTGCGCATGTGTGGACGCCACTATTGTATTAAATCACAAAATTCAAACGGGTGTTTTCGAAGTTGGTTTAGGTCGTAGAGGGTGACAGTTTTCAGTTTGGCAGCAATTAATTTCGTCACCTACTGGCTGGAAAGGATTAACCATGTTCAGTCTTGTATGGTAGGATTCGGTGGTATGGAAAGCATCAGTTACAGACTGTGTGTGGAAATCAATATCAAAATACTAGTGTCGGCCATTGTGATATAGTAACGAACTCGTGTTAGATAAGAGAGAGAATTGTAACTGTATGTTCTGCACATGCGTAGCTTTAGTTTAATGTACAAATTGCGATATTCGATTGATATTTACCCATCTGTTGAATAAGTTGTTCTTTTTGTCCAATCAAATTTGGTTCGTCAAGACCTGAGAAATGATTTGATTATTTAATCAGACCAATGATCATGCACCTGGATTATATGTGGATATTCAGCAGACATCTGATTAAGACTTTGACATAGATGGACTTCGGCAATGCTATTGAAAGATTTAACACAGAAAACCACCAGGCGTCACTAATACCAAAAGTTTATTTTATGTATTTTTATTATGAATACTTCATGTCATAGATAGTTTAATTATGTGTCTTAAGATCTTTATATCATGTTTAGCTCAAATTGTGCAACCCTCTCCAGTTAAATAGATTACAACTAAGTGATGCCGAATGTGAGTTTTACATAAGAAAAAAAGTGTCCAAAATACTCAGGAGTGAATGAGATAAATCACAAAATGACTATTGTATTTTATGATTAGAGACAGGAAAACACCTGAAGATCAGTGATGGAGAAAGTCAAAGAATATGGGACACCCTAATAAAAACCAAAAGGACTTGGTCTGTGGTTGAAAAATACAGAAATACCAAGGTGAACTACAAGGAATATGAAAGAAGTAAAGATGACATTGGGACATTAATCTTTCCATTATTTATTTCAGATTTCTCTGTTTCCTTACCGAAAACCTGCTGTTGGTGAAAATGAGGTCATCAGCTTAGAGATGCAGAAAGAGTCTGTTCTAGATGACATTCGAGTGTTAGGAGGTGGAATAGTGGAGCGCATAGAACATCAGAAGACATCTTGCAGTTGATTCACATTTACACATTAATACATTTGAAAAGTTTGACACTAAATGAAAGGCATGTATTCAGTAGGCCCTCATTATTTGGCATACTGAACACGTTATAATAACAATCCATTCAAAATTATAGTAACTTCTCCATTTTCAGCAAAACTGTATGTAATGTTTCCTAAATACTTATGTTTTATCAGGTACTGATAATTTTTGTAAAAACTTCATTTTTGTTTATCTTCTGCAATTGTTCTTACTGTTGTAGGTGGTATGTTTCCATGTTCTCTTCTGATATTTGCTGCAAATTTACCATCTTCATTGTCAGAAATGACTTTATTTATGTTACCAAAGTGAGGAACATTTTCACTTCTTACCTGCCTCATTTGGCATTGTAGAAATTGGCACTGACTTTAATATTAAACATAAGTATAAAAACATTGGTATTGAACTTTCACTAAGTGTTTAGCTTGAGGCTTGAGAAAAACGGTGCAGATCTACAGGGAATGACATTTCAATTGCAAATTAAATGTTCCTGAGTTTAAACATTTTTGTCCAATGTCAAGCAGGAAAATGTAGTTCAGATGCAAAAAAGTCACAACATAAGGAAATTAACCCTTATTTGCCAATCTACTCTAACAGCATATTTGTCTTTATCTGTCACTGTACGCATGAAATGCACAATAAAACAGCAGGTTAACGATTCCCATGCAGCAGATACCAAAAGAATTCTTACACTGTGGATGACAGATGATGACTTACTGTATTATATATAGTGAATGATGATCATTTTCTGTTCAACAATGTAAATCATTTCATATAGGCCGACGTGTTGCCACCGAGATCAAGTTGTATCATGACCAGTCTATAGTGAGCATGTTAGGAAAGTCACCCATTTCTTTCCACATAACCGTCTCTGCAGGCTGTTCAGTATAGTATCCAAATTTAGTCTTCAGCAAGGTGAGGCTTTTGGGCATCCATACACTACTGTAAATAGCCCAGAGTATATGGGCTGGCATAACAAATGAATGCTTCTCTAAGCAGCTGTTGTATGGCGAGCTCAAGACAGGCAATCGTTCATCAGGGATGGGGGCTGAAGAAATGATACAAAAACTGAATAATTTGTTTATGGCACCTCTTGAGAGCTGCTTACTCCGAACCGTTCAGCCTGTTGTATTGCTGCCATGCACAGTACTCGTACAGCTAAGAAGAGAACCATTATTGAGGCTCAGAAAAAGCAAGCTACGCTAAAGGACAATGCGAGACGGCCCAGTTACTATAGTCCGTTTCACAATCGTTGCTGTCTAATACATCAATAACCCTTGCGCCGATAAACGTAAATTTAAACAAATTGACTGTCTGTATGCATATGCAGGCGTCTCTCCAATTTGAATAAGATTTTCTACATTAGGTATCACATAATGTCCTTTTTACTGTAGTTCATGTCTTGTAGGTACTGTAAAAAGTAACTGCTCATTTCATAGGAAGAATGTGTGAAGATGTACAAGCACATGCTATATAAAACATAGAAAGTACATACTTTAGATGGATTGGATCAGTTTTATAAATACATGCCGGAGCAAACCAATAAATAGTTATAATTCAGTTCTGAGATCCATCTTCTGTCTGATTGAGGTGCCCTGAAAAGGACCGTTTTGCCAAGGTGATGGAAACTTCTATTTCTCTTAAACATGTATGTAAAGTATGACAGAATATACCAACACATTTTCGACTGCTTTCAACTGAACGAACGACACAGGGTTCTTCCTCTTTTAAGACGTGGTCCTCACATTTAGCCAAATAATCTTTGTCTATATATGAGAGGTCGGCATATGTAAGTTCTTTCATATCGCATAGTTTGAAAGTTTTATTTTCAGCTGCTACTTGTCCTTTAATTTTGCCCAAACAAGTTCAATTGGGTTCAAGTGTGAATGGTAAGGTGGCAGTCTAAAACATATATGACCATGCTCTTGGATCAACTTTATTTGAAATATCTTTTCATTTTGTGTATGCTTGACAAAGGAAAGCAATTCAAGTTTTAGATATGTTTAGTTAAATGGTATATCTTTGTTGCATCTTTTGTACTGGATGATGTCGGAATTTTGTCTTCTTGTGTCACTGCATTGTGATATGTCTTGGCTTGGTTCGTTCTCAATCTCCCGCTACCAAGCCCTGAAAGGGCTTAAGTAGCAGAATGTAGTCTAGAGAACGGAATGCGCTGTATCGTAGTTTACAGCTTGACTGCGATATTTGCACCTTTCAGTCCAACACATCCGACTTCAGCAAGCATTTTTTTAGTACCGGGTTAGCATTCCCCCTTCGATCCCTTCTCCTTAGCCAGTCTGCTCTGCTGCAGCCTGTTATCCAGGATCACCGCATGGAGGTGTAAAACTGTAGAAGGGTCTTGGCAGCTCTGATTCGCTGGCCCTGACGCTAGCAGTCAGCTATGGGTCGCTGACCATTGCAGCTCATTCGCTGCTCCGCATCTTGATCCCCACATTGTGGTATAATGCAATGTCCATTATCAGACAAGAGGGTCTATCTAAGGACGGAAGAAACATTTTTTCAATCCACTCTCCAAATATGTTACCATTCATCTCGGTATGATAGTCCCGATTGTCCATATAATTTGAAGGAAATACAAGTTCTGCATTCTTCACCAGCCCATTTTGTCTGCTACCTGCATGTCCTATTATCAAGTGCTGTCCTTTGCCACTAGTTGTTAATCTTGTAATCGTTCCATCCGCTAACTGCCATTCCTTTTCACTTGTGTGGTGAGCATTTATCCAAGTTTCATCCACATACACAATATCACAACATTGTCTAAATACTTGCTTCTCATGGATACTAGATGCAGCTTCTCACAGATGACATTTCTGCAGGTAAAGCCTATGCCTCTTACAGTTCTCTCCAACTTATATTTTGATACATCAGTGTCATTGTGTGCTCTCAGATGAGACTTCAGTTTCACTAGCGTCACTGCTTCTTTGGAATCAAACATTCTAGAAATCTTTCTTCTAATCACATTCCTGTCAAAGCTCATAAACTTCCATAGTCTTGGAGCAATCGATCAAATGACCATTTACTTAAACCCAAAGCGTGAATAGTTCTCTGTTTAGGGTTTGAGATACTCCGATATAGTTTACAACGCTTGGCTTCTCTACAAAAATATTGATACATCTTCAATGCGATTGTATAGAGTGGAAAAAAGGTTTTGGGCTCATTGTAGCCACAAACATTAACAATTAGTTACGCTAAACTTTCAGACTCATTGTAGTTGTGAGCGTTAGCATGAGATAAACTACACTTATTGACACAGCAGAAGGCTCACTAGAACTGATAAAAATCAGTGATCCGTGGCCTACCACAGTTGGCTGTGAGTGCGCTTTGGGTTGAAGTTAGAAAGATTTTGTGAAACACTTGGAAAATGTTATTTCCAAACATACTCACTGCTATGCAGGGGCAATCATTTAAAAAGACTGGTTTCATTATGAGGGCTGGTTTTTGTATACCCTAAATAAAGAAAATTATATACCATATGTTTGTGGACAAGAACAAAATATTTACCACTGGAACATGGTGATCTGCAGGTTATACACAAAATGTGAAATATTTTGTTAATATCGAATTTGAGATATCAATTTTAAAATGCGGCAAATATTGTGAAACGCACTATAGAGCTGTCCGCATGCAGTAGAGTTTGTCGCACTCGAATCAGACTGTACAACCATATGTCTGGTGCTGTTGCAATCTTCGCTTGGGATGAGCAACCATTATTTGTATGAGAACTAATTTATGTACTCTTGATAAGATTCTGACATGCTGCTATTCATTTTCTGTTATTGTACATGTCAAGTTATTGCAGACTCGTAATCAACATTTTTAGTTGAAATCAGAATATTGTCTTGTTTAAAAACTGTTACTATATTCAACATTGCAAATATATGGCTTGTGCATAATTTCTAACGGTTATATTTTGTGTTATTTCATGAGTTGATATGTTTGTTATAGGTACAATTGCTATACCAGTACCCATGTTCAAGGAGTCTACAACTAATGCGGAAGGAAAAAAAACTCATAAAACCATTCTACGTATTGTTCTCATTCCATTTCACTCTAGCCAGGGTATAAGGCCACAGCTAGAGTTGACCTTCTTTAGAAAGGATGCACCAAAGCGATGAGCATACTTTTGTAGTGGTTGTTTATGTGGCACTATGTGCTTGATGCGGTCACTAGCCCCATGTACAACTCTCTTTAGTCACACCTTTACAGCTGGCGTATTATTCCACTGGGAGCTTATTTTTGCTGTTATATATTCATACTGGAGGCTATGTGATCAAACACTGATAATTGTTGAAAGTTAATTTATTTTTCTTCATCCTGAAAAGGACGTTTTGTTATAGTTTACACCGCTATCCGCGCCTTTCGGCCTGACACATCAGATTTCATCACCGCATTTTCAAGGCAGGGTTTGCCTTTCATCTTCAATACCTATTCTCTCAGCCAGACTACACAGGTGCAGTTTTGTTTCCAAAGCTGTCACTTAGAGGTAGAGTAAAGTCTTGATCAGTCCTTGATTTCCTGAGCTCAGTCACCGTCAGTTCAATCACTGTGTCATCAGCTCCAAATTAATTCTGGTCCATGTGGATACAAGAATAGAAGTGATGGATTTGCACAAAAGTGATTCGCTCCTGGCCTCCCTTGAGAAAAATTATGCCCAAATTGAAGAGAGAAAGTAACTACTGCGCTTGCTGTGTTCTCAGACCAATCAAAACATTTTCAATTCCCTGTAAAGCAGTGTTCATCAAGTGTTGACGTGTCTCTATCTGTTGAAGCTTTTTTGGGTTCTATAGAAATTTGTTTTACACGATTAGGTCGCTAGCCTTTGATATAAATAAACCCAATCTCCTTTCAGACCCTTGTAATACTTTGACCTAGGGTTGGTTGGTTATTGATCTAGCGGCCTGTGAGCTTTGGCCCAATGCTAAATAGTGGTAACTGCAAGTGTTTGTGGGCTGTTGTTTAGTTCTCTACAAGTTGTTCCATTTGTCTGGTCCAGAGGAAGAAGTTCTTTCCTAGCATCGAACATTCAGTTTCATAGGAATGCACAGCTGGCACTCTGGAATATGCTCTAGTTGGATTCTGTTCAAGTGACTCAAGTTATGTGTGGTCAGAAATTGGTGCTTTGATCTCTCCATTTCAGGAGTTTGATATTGTAATTTGGGATGACCATATGTGTGTAGTTTTCTTTCCCAATATTGCCCATATATTTAGATGTCTCTTTGATTACAGTCTTTGGTAGTTGTTTGACTCTCTATATGGTTGTTGATGTGTATTGTTGTTTTTGACTTGATCCCTTCTTAGATGGTCTGTCTGTACCAGGTGTATTTGAGTGACCAGGGGTCATTTTATAACTATTCTGACTTCATGATCATGAGATTCCGATCTAGCCCCCTACAGGCTGCTTCCAGCTTTTGTCCCGTTTGTATGATTCTATCTGCTTCCATCGCCTGATGTGGATTCCTATTGCTGTATCTATGGCAGGCCGCCAATTGTGGATCATAATTTGGATAAGCTTTGTGTACCATATCTTTCATTGTGCTGTTTTTCATTTCCATAGAATCAAATACATATTTTGTCACCAGGTATCAATTCCAGTCATTGAATAGTGTTCCTTGATCATGTTTTTAACTCTCGAGCGGGTTTGCACAATATTTTATATCATAACATCAATTTTGGAAATGGATTCATGCATCAAAATCCTTCATTGTATTCATTATTCAGTGTGATATTTATTTTGTACGTTACTTTTCTTCCCACCCAACACTCCACATCATCCATTCAAACCGGTTTTTGTTGTCTGCATTATTGACTGCTGTATGCCACTGAGGCCTAGTCAACTATCATCTTGCCATCAAGTGGCACGGCTCACAACCGGAAGGTGCTGGGTTCGATCCCCATCACAGCACCGGCCGTTACCCCGGGGAAGCAAACCCTTAGAAAATGCAGGAGGAAGCAGACCCTTACATAAAATGCATGCTGAAGTCGGATGTACTGGGCCGACAGGAGCAAAATAAAAACCACAGTGCAGCACACACCGCCTTGGGGATTAAAGTAATAAGGCAAACGCAAACAAAATTTAAAAAATTTGCCGTCAATATTACTAGCATTTTCTCTACACAACCCGATTTCATGAAGAAAATCTATGAAAATCACGTTCTAGCATCCTCATTTTTACACATCTCAAGGTGCAACAAATTTCCAGGTAAACAACAGAAGGTGTAGGCAGATGGAGTGGTATGCAGCCAGGTGTAACTAGTGAAACCATCGTCCCTGATCAGGAAAAAGCTGGCCAATAACCCCAGACCACTACTGTGCTAGCATGACTGACTGGGGGGCATGAACATCCTATAGTCCGCTGGGTACTTTGTGATGAAACTACACAATTGGAATGTAACACTGGTCTGCAGGGTCTTCTGGTCGAGAGGTAAGGCACTTGCCTCCAAAAGCGATGAACAGAAGTGGTGAGCGATCGAATCCCACAAGTTTTAAAGTGACCACTGGTCTCACGGAAGGTGGAACCAGAGTGCCTGCATCTTTAGTTAGGTCTTGCCACTGGTCGAAGATAGCTTGAGATCAGAGAGTGAGATCAATGACAAGAGCAGTTCCTTCCTCACTGTAATTCAAATACAGTGCAAGTTATGCCATCAAGACTAAATCATCTGTTGATGTCACCATCATCGTTCGCAATGGGCAACTGATGTCATTCTGACTTTATATGTGATAAATTGGCTGGCATCTAGTGATATTTTGGTATATTCAGGCTTACAAACACCATCTTCCAGAGCTTGAAGGGCAGATAATGAGTCTGTAAAGATTACATTGGTTTGGGCTTTTGATGGAAAAGCATCAGTTCTCAAGTGGTACAAAGCTACTTCTAGTAGTTATTTCTGCCTCATAGTTTGAACACATCTCCCCATAGGCATCAAACAACTCATCAGATGTTCTGTCTGGATGTATACTCTATGTATACTCCTTTAACAGAATCAGTATAGATATGTATCCATTCCTTTGGGTAAGCGTCAATTGTTCTCGATGCCCTCATAAGACTTATTAGATCAGAACTTCTTGTATTCTCTGTCAAGTTTTATTTTAATTTTTGGACATGTATGTGGTGATAAATTTCTTGTTGCTCTTTGTGTTTGTCTTTTGTCTCTCTTTAATCTCACTGACATGGTGGACCGACTTTCATTTTATTCTCTGCTTTTCTTGCCATTTTTCTACAAGATGTCTATTGGGGTGGTCTTTGTTCTAGGAAAACTCATTTATCAAGTTATTGTGTCGTATCTTGTTCTAGCATACATCTGTCAATTAAAGTACAAAACAATTCCAGTGATACAAATAGTTTTATTTTGATTCAAAGACAGAACAATTTATTTTGATTTAAATAAGAAAAAAAGGCATTAGCCATCATAATCATTCACTCAAGATAGAGTGGGTTTCACACTTTCAAATGCTGCCAAGAAACAGTAAACCGATGCATACAAAAATTTTGATCCTAGGCAAATATTATAAACAGTAAAACTGCAGACTAACATTCACACACCGTACATCCTTGCTGGGTTGAAATCATGACGTAGAAAGAAGCTGATGTTGACACTAAATGGACAAAACTATGCACTATTATGGTGGTTAATTTTTCTTGGGTTTTGGTTGGTCATATTTACTTTTTGAGCTGTACCACAAAAGAAATGGAATTCCAAGAGAAGGTAGTGTCATGAAGGCAAACACGAGCCAGTCAAGCTGAAATGAGAATAAATAAGCATAGTGTAGTCTGGAAATGATTTAGGGAGGTGTTAAACATACAGTGAAGGAAACATTATACAAGACGAACACTTCTTATAGTTGAACTATGTCAGTCCTCTTTGGAGAATAAACTGCTTTTTTGCGATAAAGTGTCTATGCTCGTGATTATAAAATGATGCGGTGATGTTTTGTTCCAGCCATGCACATTGCATTTTAGCATCCTCACTAGTAAGTTGTTTGGGAGTCTTCTTGAATCCATATATGTAGCGAATTATTGATTCATCGGGATCAAGATGAAAGCTGACTGCTAGTGTGTGTCAGGGACCCTTCTCCATCTCCACATGGTGAGCCTGGTTAACAGGACAGACTGGCTAAAGAGAAGGGATCGAAAATGTCATGCTGAGGTTGGGTGTGACGGACCAAAAGCTGCAAATATCACAGTCAAGCTGTAAACTACAACACATTCTGTTCTCAGACTACACCTTGCTAATAGCAAAGCAATTTTCAGGGCTTGGCAGTGGGATTTTAAGAACAAAGAAGATTGATTCAACTCAACCATTGGATCACCAAATCAGCTGGCAACTTTACAGAAAGCATGTCTCTAACAAGCATTTGTAGTGCTATTTCAATAGTATTGGTTTTACATGATGAGGTTGCTAGCCATCTTAGTTGCCTTTCATGACATGTTAGGCACTTTTCATTTAGGCCCAGGCTCCACACATGTGAATAACAAACTATTGTTACTGTGCCTCCAAAAGATGGAGCTGGATTCAGGGCTAATCAGTCATTAGCATTAATGTCAACGGCAGGATATTTTTTTAATGCCATTACAAGCATGCATCACCAACTAATTTACTCATGAGCAAAATCTCATTTTACACTATACAAGATCACACCCACAAAATGGCATGCTGGTTAATTTGTCACACGAACACTGGCTTTATTGAGGTTACATTCAGAGTAAAATGACATTACAGATAATCTTACCACATGAGGTGAAAATCTGCGATCAAAGTCTCTCTGAGGAACTATACCTCCTTCTCCAGGAAAGCTTGTGTAGCCAATCTATTACAAAATTTTGAAGAACAAATACTGATTTGTGCAAGATGAATATGACAGGACACGCACACAAAAAAGGTAAATAACAGAGAATGACTTCTGAGAGATTCCACTAACAAGATTAAATGATTTTGTAATATGTGGTTCCCTTTCTCGCCATCTTGACTCCCATAACAAAGTCAGGAACCAATTTACAGCTGTGTGGACTGGACTGGATATTGCAGTGAGAGACAAATACTCTAATAGCTCTGGACAAGTGTTAGTCATCATAAAATGTAATCTTGTTTGTAAAAGTAGCCAATTTAATCAAAGAATCAATAACTAGTTTACTATGCATCACGCCAAAATTTGATACCAATTATTTCCTACATATCATAAACTAATTCTAAATGCAAGAGAACATGAATGACGCTTTTGACTCAACTTACTGTTCTTTCATTTGAGTCCTCTGATGTCAAATAGCTTATTTCAGCCGCCGTGAAGTTATAGTACCCAGGTTTCAGTGGTCTCAAAATGATGGCATGTGTTACATTAGAACTGCTGTTTAGTGGTTAAAGAATGTTTTTGTTTTGTCTAGTAACAGAATGCACTAACAGAAAGTACACTTTCAATCAATTAGACAGGCAGTCTTTGATTATATCTATATATGAGTGTAGATAGCAACAAGATTGCAGAATAACTGAGAAAGTTCTGATAGATAGGATACAATCTCAAGAAGAAACCCAACAATGTGACTAGACAAGCACTTGATTGGAATCCACATGGGACCACTAAATAACAGTGGAGAAGGAAGCCATGGCAACTGGAGTTTCATGGTCGGAGCTAAACAAAAATAGAAATAGAATGTGAGCTACAAAACAGTCCGAAGTAAGAAAAAGTTAATGGATTTTCATGCCTGCTGTGAATAATATAACATCTGTATCATCATTACACAGTGCATTGTGGTTAATTTTGACATGACACATGCTAGAAAGAGCCGAAAATTTAAATAGCAGAAAACAATAGAGAAAATTAACTTTAGTCAGCTATTGTTATATAAATCCTGATAAATTGCTTAGCAGTTATAAATTTGCTACAAAAATAATTACATTTTATTTGTCTAGGATTTGTTTTTTTAACAATCTTTTCTGACTATCAGAAACCTTAGCAAAGTCACTTAGCCTATTTACTCAGTAATTTCCAAGCAGTGACATATTGGTTTTTGTATAAGCTTCATTATCATTTTAATAAAAAGTGGGGACGGCGTGGGCTAGTGGTTAAGTGACACGGCTCACAACCAGAAGGTGCTGGGTTCGATCCCCATCACAGCACCGGCCGTTACCCCGGGGAAGCAAACCCTTAGAAAATGCAGGAGGAAGAAGACCCTTACATAAAATACATGCTGAAGTCGGATGCACTGGGCCGACAGGCGCAAAATAAAAGCCACAGTGCAATGCACTCCACTTTGCTTTGGGGATTAGAGAAATAAGGCTAACACAAAAACAAACAAAAAAAAGAATGCTCAGCAAATACAAACAGAAATATCAATATTTTACACAATACATTTCATTCTCTTTGTCTATTTATGCAACACAACAAAAAGCATTTGTTTAGGTCTATGTAATGCTACACCCCAAAAGAACTGCCTCAAATAAAATAAAAAAAGAGAACGATAGAACACATTTAAAAGGCTGCATTCAATAACCAAAAACTCACTGACAATAGAAATTACTGAAGTTCGGAAAATATACACCTGTATGCGCAAATCTTTAGGCTTGAATGCTAAGTATCCTTAATGGTTTAAGAGCAGTACTCTGTCAACTATGCCAGCAGTCCGCACCAAAAAGAGTAGTGGTACAGTGGCTGCCATCCCACTGTAACATCCAAGGCAACGGGGAGGCAGACAGACTGGCAAAAGAAGGTGCAAGGTTACCACAACCGGATTCTAGTGTGACCTACGAAGAGTCCAAAAGGCTTATTAAGGCCAGATACATGGCCAAATGGGAAACAGAACATACTGGCTACACAAAAAACGATGCCTATTACTAGTTGAACAGAAAAGAGCAGGTCGTGGTCTTCAGACTCCGCATAGGACACAACAGACTGAGGTACCACCTATTCAATAAACTGAAGATAGGTGGCACTGACGAATGCACTTGTGGTACCGGAAAAACATCTGCTGCAAAACTACCCGACATACGAGGACCAGAGAAAGCACATGTGGCCATCATCAGTGGCAACACTAGACAAGCTCTATGGCAGTGTCGACAGCCTCAGGATGACCGCTGCTTTTTTCGAAAAAATTCAGGTTGACGTCTGACAGCGTACGAAGAAGAATGCTAAGTATCTAGTGGAAACAGCCACATAAAAGAAACAAATTAGTAACATCTCAGTGATCACAAATTTAGAAGTCTGATGTATAAATATGATAAATGATAACAATTGCAGATGAGGGAGTAAATGACTAAGGCATGGCTCACCATGTACATCCCACAGGCAGTATGGATTACCAACATAACAAAAATGGTTATATCTTGTACCTCGGGGGAATAAACCTTATTTAAATAGGAAAATGAACAACCTAAAATGGTTATGGAAGACTAGTATAATTGACACTAAATGAACCAAAGGTTGCAGTCTGAGAAAACTAGCAGAAATATAAAATATACAGCATTAGAAAAAAATGTAGATAGTTTAAATAGTTTAATGTTATGAGGCTTGTAGTAGAGTCCCATCCATATGAAGGTCTTCAATTATAACCAGTACTGTTGCCTTCGAATGCGAGTTTGCTTTAATGAACATTTTCAGATAACAATTTTTTTTAAACCAGTTAGTCTGCTTCAAAAATTAACATCGCACCATGTTTCCTTCAATTTTTTTTAAAGCTGTGCATGACACAACTCATGTCCACCTGCTATATTTGTGTTTATAATATTAATAATGGATTCTTTGATGAGGTAGAGGAGCTTGTGTGCCCTTATGACTGAGATATGCTAGTAGCTACATAGCTACCAGCAGGGCCTGACAAGTAGACGGGTAGTAACCAGACCAAGTGAAGCCACAAACCTGTTACCATATGGGCAGACTATGGAAGGGAAATTTGACAAATGCCTGTTGATATCGGATGCACTGAGCCATATGCCTAGCGAAACAGGAAAATGAAATGTTATATTTGTGAGGATGTCACAAATAAAGAGTAAGCAGTGTGGATCTCATACCTTGAGTCCAAGGCCCTTAGTCTTGAAAGGGTCAACCCAACGCGACTGGTAGTCACCTTCCTGTTCTATGGAGTCAAGGTGCAGAGAGTAGGTACTATTGACCAAATACAAATAACACTCAAAATACTGCAGTGGAATGCGGAGTGGGTTCTGAATTTTTTTAAAACCTCACTATTAAAACGACTACATGAAGATCAAATTGATGTAGCATGTATTCAGAGACCCACCTCAATAGCAACCACAGATTTTTGATAGAAGATCCTTGACAGGGACGGACACAAAGGAGGTGTGCTGATACTTTCGTGAAATTCAATAATAGTTATCAGTACACATCAATAACCAGGCAGAAATCGTAGTACTTGACATTTACTATAAAGAAGCCAGCATTCACATTTATAACCTATAATGGGCCAACAATGAAAGATCTGTTATTTTCTAGTAAGGAAATAGAGACATTCAGAAAGATCTGGATATTCAGACATAAGATGGTAGAGGAGATTAAAGACATGACCACCACTCTAAATCTAGCCTTCTCCATCGGGAATATCCATAATAAATTTGCTAGCAAAGTTCTGTCAACTAAGGCACTGGCCTATAATATTGACAATAAATATGGAATATGTTCCCAATACATAAACACCATTGCCTCATTGGAACTATATAAGAACTGACTGGGACACATATGCTATACTCACAGACTGGTTTTGTGAGACCCTCAACATATGAATCAGCAGTATGAAAACAATAGCTGGAAGTCATAATAAAGTTATTATGCAAGCAGCAGCGGAGATAATTTTCAAAGGGACAATGATTACAAAAGCCCAAGAATTAATTTTCAGATTCCAGAAACTTGGCAGAGATGGAACAATCAATCGAATCAAATGTTGTTCTCATAGAAATCACTGCAAAATACAGAAGAACGTGAAATAAGAGATAGCTGGAAAGGAGAAACAGAACCTCTCGACCTAGACAGTGATGGAAACAAACCATTGGAACTAGTTAATTAAGAGCCCTGAACAATGTAAGATATGCAGCAAGATGTCATATCCTAACAGGAAAAAAAAGCTGCAACTGGACTTACGGAACACTATACTAGTGCAAACCACATTGAAGTCACAACAGAACCATCATTGATGAACAAAAGACCCATAACATCACAATATTATAGCATCTTTACATTTCATCAGACCTCACAGAAAACACCAGTTCTGCCCGACTGGCAGAAATCAACATTTAGCACATGAGTTACGCTGTTCTTTGGTTCTTGTTTTTCAGGATTTGACATAACCGTACACATACCCAAAGGTACAGCTTTCATCTAGTGAAGTTTCTTTTATTAGGTGCATATTTCACATTCTCTGTGAATTTCTAAAATTATGGCATTCTACACGATGGAATGTGAAAATGAGAAGCTCAAGAGATGCAAAAATTACATTATTTAAAGATAATTTTTTTTTCCTGCAATACTTCTTCTGCGTTCTTTCTCAATCTCCCGCTACCAAGCGCTGAACGAGGCTTTACAAGTAGCAGGATGTTGTTCGGAGAACGGAATGCACTGTGTCAGACTACAGCTTGACTACGATATTTGAACCTTTCGGTCAGACACATTTCTTCTTCTTCTTCGTTCGCAGTCAGACAGTAACCATTATTTTTTCGAAAAAAGCGGCGGTCATCCTGAGGCTGTCGACACTGCCATAGAGCTTGTCTTGTGGTTCCACTGGTGATGGCCACATCTGCTCTCTCTGATCCTCGTATGTCGGGCAGTTCTGCAGCAGATGTTCTGCGGTCATTTTCCCGGTACCACACGGGCATTCGTCGGTTCCACCTATCTTCAATTTGTTGAATAGGTGGTACCTCAGTCTATTGTGGCCAGTGTGAAGTCTGAAGACAACGACCTGCTCTCTTCTGTTCAACTGGTAATATGCATCGTTTTTTGTGTAACCAGTATGTTCGGTTTCCCATTTGGTCATGTATTTGGCTTTAATAAGCCGTTTTGACTCTTCGTACGTTATACTAGTTTCTGTTTGTGGTAGTCTTGCGCCTTCTTTTGCCAGTCTGTCTGCCTCCTCGTTGCCTTGGATGTTGCAGTGTGATGGGACCCACTGTACCACTACCCTTTTTGGTGCGGACTGCTGGCATAGTTGATAGAGTGCTGTTCTTGAGTCATTAAGCTCAGTGTTTTTCTGGCTTTTTAGCGCTGGTCAGACACATTTGACTTCAGCAGACATTCTTGAGTACCGGGTTAAACTTTCCTTTTCTTCTTCATTCGTTCTCAATCTCCCGTTACCAAACCCTGAAAGGGCTTAAGTAGCAGAATGTAGTCCAGAGAACGGAATGCGTTGTGTCGTAGTTTACAGCTTGACTGCGATATTTGCACCTTTCGGTCCAACACATCTGACTTCAGCAAGCATTTTTTCAGTACCGGGTTAGCATTCCCTTTTCGATCCCTTCTCCTTAGCCAGTCTGCCCTGCTGCAGCCTGTTATCCAGGATCACAGTGTAGAGGTGTAGAAGGGTCTTGGCAGCTCTGGTTCGCTGGCCCTGACACTAGCAGTCAGCTATGGGTTGCTGACCACTGCAGCTCATGCCCTGCTCAGCGTCTTGATCCCCTTCTAGGTTCGTTCTCAATCTCCCGCTACCAAGCCCTGAACAGGGTTTTGCAAGTCACAGGATGTAGTCCAGAGAACGGAATGCGTTGTGTCGCTAGTTTATAGCTTGACTGCGATATTTGCACCTTTCGGACCGACACATCCATCTTCTGCAGTTTCCATTCCTTCTGCTTAGCCAGTCTGCTGTGTTGTAGCCTGTTATCCAGGATCACCCCTTGGAGATGTAGAAGGGTCATGGCATCTCTGGTTCACTGGCCCTGACGCTAGCAGTCAGCTATATGTTGCTGACTGTTGCAGCTCATGCACTGCTTAGCATCTTGATCCTAAAATACAGTGTACAATACGTATTAAGAAATTTTCAACTGCAAAAGGCTAAATGCGAAATTGGTAAAGCTGTTAAACATAAATGGATACGGGGCTATTCTCTCCCATGTAACTCTTAGGTTGCCACTGACAATGCCGAAAGATGATTCTGGAAAGCTGTTTTCATTCAACACCACATCAAAAGCCACCCTGAAACAAAATAATATTGCTAATTAATTTACAGATGACCTCATTTAGTCACTCATCATCATCATCAGTCAGTCCAGAGACTGTCTCTGAAGTCGTCTGATATGTCATACCACTGTCATCTGGGGATCTCTTCAGTATGCACCCCAATGTTCTTGCATCCTGTGATGTGCTTGCTACTTGGAAGCTGTCCTGTTCTTATGCCTTCCAGTATTTTCCATAGTCAAGCATGTGTAGTTGATTTTGACAAGAAGCTTTTGTAATGAATTCTGTGAATTCTATGGTGGCTTGATCATCCGCAAATTTGTT
Source organism: Ariolimax columbianus (assembly GCA_036924085.1). Classification (NCBI taxonomy): domain Eukaryota; kingdom Metazoa; phylum Mollusca; class Gastropoda; order Stylommatophora; family Arionidae; genus Ariolimax; species Ariolimax columbianus. The sequence goes on from JAVGWX010000001.1 coordinate 38,940,825, forward strand.
AACGGCAGCACATATTCTTCCTTCATTGATATTAACACACACGTTGCATTTTTTCAGCTTCTTCCATTATCACTTGAGAATAAACATTAAATAAGCTTGGTGATAATAGACATCCATGTCTTACACCTTTTCTGATTGGGGCTGCACTTATTATTCCTGTCCTGAGTGCTATATTCACTGTTTGATTTTCACATGTTCTGTTTCTTAGTTCTTAGTCGATCTGTACTTCTACAGGGGCAGATGCCCCTGTGCAGGTCCAAGCTCTGGTATGAGCTGGATATAGCCGGGAGAACGATTTCCTGCTTAATGGGAGAGGCTTGAGCAGCTTATACTCTGCTGCTTTAGGTGATTGTGAGTCCATCTTAATAGACTCAAACACTAGACCAAAGTAGGCCCATAGTCTGCTAGGCACCATCTATGCTGCTTTAAACAAACCACCTAACCATGGTCGGTGTTAGGCCATGTCCCACAGTTAATCGCCTCTTACAACATGCTCTCTGTAAGACAGTGATGCTATTCTTGTCCTTGTTATACACAAAGACTCCAGCAGACCACTCGGGATAATATGTTCTGTATTAGTTTCTTAGCCACTCTAAGATGTTTCAAAAGGGAAAAGTCTGTTCAACATAGTCAATAAAGCAAATAATGAGCTCTACCCTGTTCAATCCTTCTCTCTGCAAAAAACCTTAGTGTTCCCAATATCTCTAGTGCTTCTTTCCTTTCAGAATAAAAAAAATGATTTTTGTTTAAAAATGATTATATCTTGCTATCAATTCTTCTGTTAACTATTATTAGCAGAATTTTCTAAACATGTGATTTTAAGCTTATTGTAGGATATTGGCTGCAATCTATTGCATTCTATTTGTTGGTAATGGGATGATCATTAATGTTGTAGGACCTGTAGGGAAAACCCCTTCTTGGTAGTGTTCACCTGATGGAAGAGTATATTGTGTATTTCCTGCTGCATTGATGGTTATATCATCTATACCTAGTGCTTTGATATGTGTGATTAAGTTAGTGCAGTGTCAAATTATTCTCTTGTTATTGGCAAATTATTCTTTTCCAAATCAGACTCATTCAAAAGTTGGTCAACTTGAATGTTGTAGTAGTATTCATCATCACACAAACCTGTTACATATTCTGTACAATTTTTTCTTTGTGTCTGTCAGAGAGTTTCCTGGATTGTTCTTGGTTGTATACCCTTATCATTTCTGCAGGTTTGTTTGATTGTTTCAGTCTTAAACCTTATTTTCCTCTTCTATTTAAATCTTCAATTTCTTTGCAGACTTTTCTCTATGAGTTTTGTTGTATTATTTTACATTGTCTGTCTATTTTGTTCTTTATTTTCCTATGCACGTTGTGTTCTTCCACTGTCATCTTTCTTCCATTCCACTCAGTATTTAATTTATCACAAAAGGTTTCCCGTATTCTACTTTCGTTCTTCATATTGTTACCTCTGCTGCACCCTTTACTGCCATTTGTATACATGTCCACTATATCACAGACTGCTTTTTTGCAACAAAAGATCGGCTTACGGTATCACGGAATCACCCAAGATCTGGTCAATGGCACCAGCTGGACTTTATTATCACCAGGAGAAACATCTGAATCATTCACAATTAACATGCAGCTACCCGAGTGCTGACTGTGATACTGACCACACGTTGGTCGTTGCCCGCGTAAAGCTGAGACCTAAGAGAATCTTCACAACAAAGCACAAACCCATTTTGAGGATAAATTTTACCAACACCAAGGATCCAGAAATGTTTTTCAAGTTCCAACAGCAGCTTACAGATGTTCTCACTGGTACATCAGGAGACTGTACAGCTTGTGAAAGGTGGGACGTAATCAAAGAAACTACGCTCAAAGCAGCGGTAACAGCTTATGGAATTAGACAATACAGGAATCAAGACTGGTTTGAAGCAAACAGTCAGATACTGCAGCCTTTGATTGACAGGCTAAAGGCAGCACTCATAAGAAACAAAGACAAAACAACACGAAACACTCAATATATTGAAAAAAGCTTTATCTTGGAAGATAATCACTGATAAGAGGAAGCAGTTCCTCTACTTAAGCGAGACAATGTTAATAGAGGATGTGACAATGCCATGCCAACTCTTGACCGTCTGGATTTGCTGCCAACCATGGTAGAAGTTAACTGTGCTATTGCTGACCTTGATTCTGGCAAGGCTCCAGGAAAGGATGGAATCCCAATAGAGGTCATCGGGAGTGGAAAGGACATACTTGCCCCACAGATCCACCAGTTGATAACATTATGCTGGCATGAAGGACAGGTCCTGCAGGATTTCAAAGATTTAAGCATTGCAACATTGTACAAGAAGGGGTGGCCGCGCCGTAATGAATCTAACAACTAGAGGAATTTTGCTTCTGTGTACCATTGGAAAGATACTTGCCAGAATTGTTCTGCGCAAACTCCACTTCCTAGGAGACTGGGTTTACCCTGAGTAACAGTGGGATTTTCATGGGAATAGGTCTACCACAAATATGATATATACTCATTATATGACAGTTGCAAGAGAAATGCAGAGAACAAAATCAACCATTCGACTTGGTCAGTCGTGAGGGTCTGTTCAAAGCGCTCAGGAGATTGGTTGCCAACCGATTCTTCTGAGCATTATCGAGTCGTTCCACACTGACATGAAAGGCACCGTCAGCTTTGAGAGTGCATCCTTAGAGGAGTTTGCAATCAAGTGTGGAGTAAAACAAGGCTGTGTATTCGCTCCAACCATCTTTGGAATATATTTATCCCTCCTCTTGAAGCATGCCTTCCGTGACCAGGATGGTGGTATATTCATTCATTCTCGCACAGATGGTGGTCTATTTATGCCTAAAGGCTGAAAGTCAAGCCCAAAATAAACAGGGTGCTGATCAGAGAACTACTCTTTGCGAATGATACCGCAATTATGACTCATTCAGAGGAGGAACTGCAAAGCTTGCTATCTGCCTTTTCTGATGCCTGCTGTGAGCTTGGGTTAACAATCAGTAAAAAGAAAACACAAGTTATGGTCCAAGGTGCAAACAAGCCACCAATAATCTCCATTGGTGATGAGGATCTCGGGGTCGGCCACTACTTCGGTACAAGGATGTATGCAGGCGGATATGAATGATGTGTGCATCAGTTTGGAATCATGAGAACAGAACGCCATGGATTGTGTTACATAGAGGGGCATGATTAAGCAAGGAATACAGACAAAGAAGAAACTCATTACTGATAGACTAGAGACTCATGGTGTTTGAGAAGACACGCCACACCATGCGATCCCGCAAACGGTCCTGATTTACCTTGCACACACTGTGGAAGACGCTTCTCTGCTCGGATTGATCTTACGAGTCACATTCGTTATTGTCATACATGTTTAATGTTTTCTTCCACCTTTAATTGGATGTTAACCATTTCTAACTCGTTTAATGCAGTGATGTTCCATTTGAGTATTTATTAGTTTTCATTTTTTTCTTCAATGGTTATTAAAATATCATCATGAGTAGGTTGTGGTTAGCATCAATGTTCGCTCCAGGGTATGTGATAGATTTTTGCACTTGATTCCAAAATCAAGTTTTCATCAGAATGTTGGTATTTTTTCAGATTTCCTGGGGTAGTCCATGTATACCATCTTCTTTTTGATGCTTGATTTAAAGTGTTGGTTATTGTATAGTTTTATTGTTTGCAAATTTTCCATTAATCTTTGCCCTCTTTCATTTCTTGTCCCTAGTCATTGTCTTCATCAGGATCCTTTCCAACTGTAGCATTCCAGTCTTCCATTTTAATAACATTTCCTGCTGTTTTAGTTGTTCTTTGGATTTCTTTCAAGTCGTAATCTCTTTCACCTTTTCATCATCATTGGTTGTAGAGGGCAAGTAAGTTTGTATAAAAACTACAAAATTCCTGCCTTTTGACCCAGACTAAAAATTCACAAATCAGCAAAATTAGCCTGGACTAAAAAGGGTTAATAACATTTGCCGCTTCATACCAATATATAATTCATGTTGTAGATAATTTAATTATGTGTATTTAGATTTACTGTACTTTACATTTACATTACTGTGCTCTTCACTAAACACATGACAAGGATTCTAATGTTTCATGTTTTGTTTGTTTAAAGTAGACAGAACATTACATTATTTTTTTTTCATAGATAAAATGGAAATAACAGACACTTTTAAAAAAAAATTAATTGATTCATTCCAGTCAACTGAGGGCGACTTAGGTACCTGCTACCAACATTAAATATTTTGTATTCCACTGTTAAATCTTTGCCCTCTACAAGATACTGATTGAGTATATTCTTGGAGACCAGTAGTCTGGCACCAGACTCCTCTTCTCCAAATGAAGATAGGATGCAGACATATGTCAAGATCAGAGACGTTATCCACATCTTCATCTGAGGGAAAATAAACAAAAATAAAACTATAATAAATGCTTCCAATGTAAGACAGATTTATGTACAAGATGTTACACAAAACATACAAACAAAATCCTCAGATGAGAAGAAGATTGGAGAAAGAAAAATAAAGCTACATCTCACAAGAAAAATTGGTTTTGCTTTTTCTGACTTTGTTTATACAAAATTGTTTCCGCCAAAAGAAATAAATGCGTATTTTATTATACAGTGTTATAGAAATTATTTTTTAAATCAAAATAATGTAACTTGGATTTGAAAGTTTACCGTACCTATGATGAGCGTAGGCCATTTCAACCACAGACAGTCTTTTTTATTAGAATCTAGATGCACAAGCCAGTTTGTGGATGTATGTGTTTCTGTCTGTCTGTGCTGTGGTTTGGTGAAGTGTTTCTCAGCCTTTTAACACTCGTAGAAAAGTGAAAATAGGAAAAATTGCCCAAGGACCAGTGAAAATAAGAAATCCATTTTTCTCGCACCAGTAAAAATAATAATAACAATTGTTCGTGGGCCGGTGAAAATTGGAAAAAATTGTTCACTGACTGGTGAAAATATGAAAAATTTTTTGCAAACGTCTATAAAAGGACATAAAAATTCAAATTATTTATATAGTATCGAGTGTATTTGTTATTAAATATAATATTATAAAACAAAAATTCTATAGACATCTAAAACAACCAGAAATCAAGCAGTAAATAGATATGGGGGTCAGCAGCAATTTCTGCAGACCAATTGAGAAACACTGATTAAGTTCATATGCTGATCCTGTCATGGTCTGACAAATTTCCCCATCGTGTGGGGCCCAGCTCGCAAATGCACTTTATGGGATATCCAAGCTAAATATTGGTTTCCCTCAGCCCAATAAGAATGCATTACAAGCTTAGTGGCCCCTTTTGTTACTACACATACATGTGTGCATACACTCATATCTGTATGCATATGCACAGACACATTGACTTCCATTTATATACATTACATCTATTTAGATGAGCCTACAGAAAGGAGAGATACTACCCTAAGCTTCATAACGAAAAGCTACCCAAGCATGGACTGGACCCATGCATACACCGACGGTTCTGTAACAAATACTACACAGAACAGAGGGGCAGGAGCATTCCTGAACCTACCAAATGGCAGAAAAATAACACTGTCATTCGCTACTGGTAAGTACACAAGCAATTTCAGAGCGGAGGCAGAGGCACTGAGGGCGGCAGTGGAAGAAATGGTGACACACAGTGAAAATGAAAGCCATATAGTCCTGCTTACAGATGCTATCGCCGTAGTCACAGCGCTAAAAAGCCAGAAAAATACTGAGCTTAATGACTTAAGAGCAGCACTCTGCAAACTGTGCCAGCAGTCCGCACCAAAAAGGGTAGTGGTACAGTGGGTCCCATCACACTGCAACATCCAAGGCAACGAGGAGGCAGACAGACTGGCAAAAGAAGGTGCAAGACTACCACAAACAGATACTAATATGACGTACGAAGAGTCAAAACGGCTTATCAAAGCCAGGTACATGACCAAATGGGAAACCGAACATACTGGTTACACCAAAAACGATGCCTATTACCAGTTGAACCGAAGAGAGCAGGTCGTTGTCTTCAGACTTCGCACTGGCCACAATAGACTGAGGTACCACCTATTCAACAAATTGAAGATAGGAGGTACCGACGAATGCCCGTGCGGTACTGGCAAAATGACCGCTGAACATCTGCTGCAGAACTGCCCGACATACGAGGATCAGAGAGAGCAGATGTGGCCATCACCAGTGGAACTGCAAGACAAGCTCTATGGCAGTGGCGACAGCCTCAGGATGACCGCCTCTTTTTTCGAAAAAATAATGGTTACTGTCTGACTGCGTACGCAGAAGAAGAAGAAGATGAGCCTACCCCTGTATATGAAGGGTGGAAAACCCAGTGGCCATTGATAAGTGGCCAAAGGCTGAAGAATTGTGGCCAAATATCCACAAACTTAAATGGTACTTTGAAAATAAAATAAAAAAATAAAATATTTAATTACATAAATAAATCATATAAAATTCAAGATGCTGAGCAGTGCATGAGCTGCAGCGGTCAGCAACCCATAGCTGACTGCTAGCATCAGGGCCAGCGAACCAGAGCTGCCAAGACCCTTTCTACACCTCCACGTGGTGATCCTGGATAACAGGCTGCAACAGAGCAGACTGGCTAAGCAGAAGGGATCGAAGAGGGAATGCTAACCCGGTACTCAAAAAATGCTTGCTGAAGTTGGATGTGTTGGACCGAAAGGTACAAATATCGCAGTCAAGCTGTAAACTACAACACAACACATTCCGTTCTCTGGACTACATTCTGCTACTTAAGCCCTTTCAGGGTTTGGTAGTGGGAGATTGAGAACGAACGAAGCCAAGCCAAGCCATATAAAATTCTAAATGATACTTCACTTGTTTTCAGTTCTAAACAATGTCCTCATTGAAGCTTTGCTTCAAAGTATAAAATGATGACATATCAATGCATTTCAAAATGACACAGCTTAAAATGCTTAACATTAAATAAACTAGGTAACTTTATTTTGTATTAAAAGTTCTCTCGAAAACCCCAATTTTAATATATGTATTCCTCAGACATGGATTTGTAACGTGAACTCCAAAATGTAAGGAGCCTGATCAGAGTGATGATACGAATGAAAATGAATCAGGTATTTCAACTCGTATTGTTGATAAGACCTTTGAAATGTAAGATCGCTAACACCTCACACCCCTATGGCAGTAATGCTATGGGTTACTTTACTTTTATTGAAAGTCAGATGTTTGAGGAATTGAAAATGAGCCTATGTTTCTGTGGCATCGGATGGGTTGATTGATAGTAGTGACACATGTTAACTCCTATTCCGGGTCTGCTTTATTTCAACTAACTTGAAAATTCATGAAAAATAGCTTGCAGTTTATAGTCTGAGAGGTCAGGCACATTGTTGATTTGCTTCATAACTTTATGAAATTTGTGTATAGGTTTGATCTGGATTTAATCAAACTAGTTTCTGTAACAATAGACAGTGCACCAGCAATAACTGGAAAAAAAACTCCAGCCTAGTTAGTCATCTAAAAATAAAGTGAAGAACTTCACTATGTCGTGTCTGTTACCCGTTCACTGCATTTTATACAAAGCAAACTTTTATTTGGTATTGTCCAGAAGAGACTCGCTGAATGAACACAATCATTGAAATCGTGAAGTGTGTTCAAGTAGCAGTTATTTCATTCATTGGCAGTTTGTGCAATCTTTTGAAGGAACTTAGATAATTATTATATATATTAAAACAAGGATGTGTACTCGCCCCGACTTTGTTCAGCATGATGTTCGTGGCCACGATGACAGACGCCTTCAGATCACTGGAGCTTGGAATACCCATAAAGTATCGCACAAATGGCAAATTACTCAATCCCAGAAGAATGAAGGCCAAAACCAAAGTGGCTGGCGACATAATCAAGGAACTTGTATTTGCTGACGACTGCGCTCTAATGAGCAACTCAGAACTGAACATGCAGGTTGGAATGGACCAGTTCTCTGCCGCATGCGAAAATTTTGGCCTGACCATAAATGCCAAAAAAACAGAGGTCATGTGCCAACCAGCACCAGGCATGCCGTACACAAAACCAGAGACTACAGTCAGCGGGCAGACGCTGAATGCCGTAGACAAATTCACATATCTGGGCAGCATGCTGTCGAGATCTGTCAGCCTAGACGATGAGGTGGCAAGCAGAATAGCAAAGGGCAGCACCGCCTTTGGTAGAATGCGCTCGATGGTCTGGGCACGTCGTGGCATCAGCGTCAAGACCAAAGTCAAAGTCTACCGTGCAACCATCATTCCAACCCTACTATACGCTTGCGAAAGCTGGACTGTATACTCTGGACATGCAAGGAGGCTAAACCACTTCCACACAGGTTGCCTGAGGCGAATATTCCACATCCGATGGCAAGATCGTGTCACTGACATCGGGGTACTCTCGAGGGCTAACATGCCCAGCATACATGCACTGCTAGAGAAAGCACGACTAGGATGGGCCGGACACCTCGTCCGTATGCCAGACGAGCGGCTCCCAAAGAAGCTTCTCTACGGCAAGCTGAGAGAGTGATGGCGAGAGAGAGGGCGCCCAAAGAAACGTTTTAAAGGCGGTCTGAAGGACTCACTGAAAAGTTGCCAGATAGACATCGACACCTGGGAATGTCTTGCGCAAAACAGATCTGACTGGAGAAGCGCAGTCAAATCGGGTGTAGCTGCCAGTGAAGACGACCATGTTGTGAAAGCCCAGAGCAGACTATTATTATTTTGTGTACTATACAAATGTCCATTAGTTAAGTGAAGGCAAGGTCCTTGATCGGTTCATAACTTTGCTCGCTCAAATTCTAGGCTTTCTTCATGACAAAAAAATGTACTGATGTCAAATTAGAAAATTGGCAGTATGATCTTCGGTTTCTGGCTGATAGCATGACACATATTGAATGAACTGAACAAAGATTTGTGCCAGTCCATCCAGTTTTCTTTCTGCATATACCTGTATGGTAATCTAGTGTGTAGACAAAAGGTTGATTTGACCTGTACTGTCTACATGGTGGAGTAGCTGCCTCATTTTTACCTCCGTAAATTTCACTTTTCTGTTTCATTGCTGTTTATTTGATATATTGACAGCTAACCTCAAAATATACAGGCAATTCAGCTGACATGTCTGATAGGAAGCCTCCTTCCCCAGGGTATAGTAGCAGAAGTACAGTAATGCTATTGTTGAGGGGATATTCAATCAGATATTTTTTTAAAAAAAAGATAAAACAGCACCAAGAAACATAATAGTTAATGCAGCAACATGTAGCAGTTGGAGAAGAGCTGTTGCTTTAGAAAAACAATTGTAGGAACCTGATATACATTGCCACAAATGTTTAAAGACTTGGACATCTGACAAAGTGACCGAGTTGGGCAGGTTTTAATCGAGATATTAGCAGTGCTGGTCTAAACACAAAGTTTATTTTAAATATTTTCAAAAATAGGAAAGTAATGCATTTTTAAAAAAATTGTTCAGGCTTCCATGAGCAGCGGTATACTTTATAATTATCCTTCTAATTGGACGGGGGATGTGTCCTGTCGTAGGTTTTTTGTTGTTGGTGGTTTGGGGGGGGGGGGGGGGTGGCGCGCTTTTGCTTTATTTTTTGTGACCTGGTAACCTTTCTTCTGCAAGCATGTCGTAGTAATGGTCAACAATGGAATAAATGTCTTAATTATGGTGAATAAAGACAAAGAGGGTTGCACTTGTGACTGACATCATCATCAGCATGGCCAATGGTGATGTTTATGTAAAATTGCTAGTCTACATGAGCCATGATTATCAATATGATAACAGATAAGCCAACATTGCGGCGTACGTAAGTACTAGTACTATGATACAAGACACACTCACTTGTTACTCGTACACTGTGGTGTGGTCTAGTGTCATACTGAAATGGCTTAGCCAATTAGTTAATCTAACTTAGATCGCATGATATTCAAACACTCACTGCAGTCGGCCTTTGCCTTTCCCCTTTGCAGCCAGTACTATAAAATTAAAATACTGTGTAAAGTTCAAGTGTTTTTAATCGTCAGCAGCTATGAAATTTAGAGTAACAACAAGCGTTGTTAACTTCCTCCACACCTATTTATTGAAGAATGTCGTTACTAATTCTAGTTGCTTAGTATAGTTAGTTAAGTTAGTATAAAGTATAGTAGTACTTTCACACTTAATACTTCACGTGCGGCCACATTTTGCTGCTGGGTTGTTCGTTCTAATTCATTTCAGGTAACCTCAAAGGAGAACATAAGCACTGCACAAGACAATCTTTTCGGAGTTAAATAATTTGTAATTTGTTGATGTAGAGTTATAGTTTAGACAATTATGCTGGTATTTCTCGAAATATTTACCTTGATCATCGTAAATCGTCGCCGTGCCTCTTTTATTTGTCTAATTAGCAACGCCGGAAGTAGAAAAGACACGAGCAATCAAAAACATGACCTAATTCACTTAATAATGATTGTAGCTAACAAAAACCTTAACTACTACTATAACTTTAATATTTAATTTCATTGAGAACCATCCCATATTCATATTTTTGAACACTATATTTATGGAGGATGATTATATACTGTGATTATGAAAAATTATACAATTTAAATAAATGTGACATTCTTATGCAAATTAACAACACTTCAGTATGTAAAACGTCAAGTACACATCATGATCATCGTCAGTGTTTCATTTGGAGTTATGTAAATTTATTGTATTTTGTCATTGGTGTATTGGGTGCGACAGAGGCAGGTCTCGCATATGCAGTGTACATGAGGAAAGAACAGTATGCATGTATACATTCAGAAGAAGTAATTCGTGAACAAGGGGTATGAATATTGTTACGAAAGCACCTCGATAAAAATATTGGACGCACAATGATCGAGTGATGCTGGCGAAGTTGAGGGTTAAACCACTTGATATTGTCACTCTAAAATAGAATAATGTTATGGGGACTTACAAGAAAAAACCTCAAACTGTTCAAAAAAGTATACTCATCTGGTAGTAATGGGAGATCTGAGCTTCAAAATCGGAAAAGAAAATGAGTATAGAAAAGGGATTTGGAAAAAAAGGAATGACAGAGGAGATACGCTTCTACATTTGTGTATATATTTTACATATCTGTAACAAACACATCGTTCCAATTGCCTCCAATAAGATTACCATCATCAAGTGCCTTGTCTGATGAGGTTAGCGAACATGGATCTCATTTTTATCTTTCTCGTGTGTCGGTGATGAGTTCCACCGTTTATCGCCTCCATGACATGCCTTCAAGCTGTTCAATATTTTCTCTCTTTGCCAACGCTCCCCCCCCCCCCCTTTCCAAGCTCTGCCAATCTTACCATCGATTATGCCTGTTGTCACCGTGTGTTCCAACCCGCCTCTTCTCACATGGTATGTCCGAAAAAAGATGACTGTTCCTTCGTGAATTTTGTCATAAGCTGTCCTTGTCTCTGTCCTTCCTCAAGAACCAGGCTATTCGATTCAGTCCTTTGAACTTTCAAAATTTTTCTGTAAAACCACATTTCCATTGTCTCCAACGATCCCTGTAACTGGCTGTTGATTGTCCATGACTCACTGTGGTATGTCAGTACTAGTTCCACATGGCACCCAAGAACTCTATTACTTAAGATCTCTGGAGATATTGTAATCTTCTTCGTTCTCGATCTCCCGCTGTCAAGCCCTGAAAAGGGCTTTCCAATTAACAGGATTTTGTCCGGAGAACGGAATGTGTTGTGTCGTAGTTTACAGCTTGACTGCGGTATTTGCACCTTTCGGTCCGACACATCCGATTTCAGTAGGCATTTGTGAGTACCGGGTTAGCCTTCCCTCTTCGATCCCTTCTCCTTAGCCGGTCTGCTCTGTTGCAATCTGTTATCCATTCAAAAAGGGCAAAAAGACAGATCTAGCAAACTATAGACCTGTGAGCTTAACGAGCATAGTCTGTAAATTGTTAGAGTCAATAATCAAAGAAAACATTGTAATGCATTTAGACAAATTTAATCTAATTAGAAATAGTCAGCATGGGCTTACCAGAGGGAGATGATGCTTAACAAATCTATTAGAATTCATGGAGGAGGTTACCAAAATGTTAGATAAAGGGGAGCCAGTGGATGTTATTTATCTGGATTTTGCAAAGGCTTTTGATAGAGTACCTCATCAAAGATTATTTCGAAAATTAAAATCACATGGAATAGGTGGGGAAGTTGCCAAATGGATTGAAAATTGGTTAACGGGAAGAAGGCAAAGGGTGGGTATGAATAAGGAGTACTCTGAGTGGTGTGAAGTGAAAAGTGGAGTGCCACAGGGCTCGGTTTTGGGACCAATTTTATTCTTGATATATATAAATGATTTGGACATAGGTATGGGATCCATTATTGCAAAATTTGCTGATGACACGAAACTATGCAGTAGTGTCTCATCTAAAGCAGAAGTAGATATATTGAGGTCGGATTTAGATAAAATTCGAGAATGGTCTGTAATCTGGCAAATGGAGTTTAATGTAGATAAATGTACAGTCATCCACATGGGTAGATCCAATATGGAACATAATTACAGAATGGGAGAGAACAATATTAGAAAGATAGATAAAGAAAGGGACTTAGGGGTTATAATAGATCATACATGTAAGGTGAGGGAGCAAGTTCAGGTAGCAGTAAAAAAGGCAAATGCAATGTTAGGGATGATAAAAAGAAATATTAAACATAGGAGCAAGGAAGTGATAGTCAAACTGTATAAAGCATTAGTTAGACCTAGATTCGAGTACTGTGTACAAGTGTGGAGTCCTTATCAGAGAGGGGATATAGACATGCTGGAGAGAATACAAAAAAGAGCGACAAAGCTGATAGTGGGATTCCAGAATTACAGTTATGAAGAAAGATTAAAAAGAACTGGCCTTCAGTGTCTAGAAGAGAGAAAAATTCGTGGTGACTTAATATAGGTGTATAAGATGATCAGAGGAATGGATAAAGTGGACTATAACAAGTTTTTTAAAGTGCAACCACCAACAAGGACAAGAGGGCACAGCTACAAGTTGACTAAGGAGAGGTCCAGATTAGATATTAGGAAGTATTTCTTTAGCCAGAGAGTGGTGTCTGCTTGGAATGCATTGCCAAGTGAGGTGGTGGAGGCTGGGACGGTCAATGCATTTAAGAACAGATTGGATGCGTACAGCTTCTAGAGGAAGGTGTTGTAAATGGAACTGGTTGTATACAGACTCTGCAGAGTCTTCTAAACCAGTATAAAGACGTTAAGTTAAGTTAAGTTAAGATCACCGTGTGAAGGTGTAGAAGGGTCTTGTCAGCTCTGGTTTGCTGCCCTCGCGCTAGCTCAAACTCCCGTTACCATTATAATGAAATAGACTTTACTTTGATAAACCATATATTTTTTTTAAATGGTGACACTATGGCTAAAACCTATCCAGGTTCAGATATAAATTCCAATGACAATCCTGTTGTGATTAAAATAGTCATCAGTCTGAAAAATATTGAAAAGAGATATGGAAATGACCCCAAAATAAATATGGCCGCCAGTTATTAACAGAAATATTTTGTGGGAATCGATTAAAAATGTGACAGCCTGCTGTCAGAAAGCATTGAACAATACAAAATAGAAAGCTCGGAAAAGACTGCACTAATTGGGGTCATCTAAAAATAAAGTAAAGTAAAGGTGGAAATTCAGCAGAATTAACCACTAGTTGGAAATGAAGTTAACAGAAATAGCGAATTGCTCATTATGAACTGTGCTAACGAGCCCCAAATCTAAAAATAGGCAGCAAATAAAACTCTATCAATAAAATAGTTTAAGGAAAATCAAGTAAGGATGACGGACGTGACATCTTTCACAACATTAAATAATGAACAAGAGTTTTTTTTAAACACTTGAGTATACATAGTACTGGGAATGGTACAAACTATGTGCCGACACGCAAAAGAACAGTGGGTAGAATCAAGATGCAAAATAAAAGACGACATGGGAAAGCATACAAGCTAGGCATACAGAAATTAAGCAACTTTCAAACATGACAAGGATGGTTCAGGAAAAAAAAGATGCATTAAAAACAAGAAAGGAGACATCTTACTTAATGAGCAAGGTATAATGAACTGATGGGTAGAATATATACCCGTAAGTGAACTGTTTGATGACAACAAGGAACCCTCAATATTCAATAATGACTACACAGCATTCTCACTTAGAAGTAGAGAAAGCGATAAAAGATATTAGCAAGGGGAAAGCAACATACATAGGCACAATAAATATAGCAATGCTAGAGGCTCTAGAGAATTTCGGTATAGGTGGAATCACTGGACTGTTTAATGATATATACGATATATGATTTACACAGTGTGACCTGATTGTATCATTTTTTATAACTCTACCTAAACAATCTTTTGCAACCGAATGTTCAGATTTGAGAACAACCAACCTGATGAGCCATACAATTAAGATACTGCTCTATTAATTTTACAGGATAGAATTAAGCATATAGTCATGAAGATAGACATTCATACCAATTTTACACACCCACACTCTCTTACACAAATCTAACATGCGCCCTCAGAGTGAGGACCGAACATTGCACTTTGGTCGAGGTTGACCACTGAGATCGCCCTAGCTGTTATAAGTACACACAGACGCATGGATCCAAGCACTGGTTAATACGTCCTGATATCGTCTAAAGAACTATGGTCGTTGTGAAAAGGGCGTGCCTCTGCCAGTAGAATCCAGAGAGGCCAACATTTTACTAAAATACAAACATAGTATACAACAAAGTACTGAGTGAGCAATTTGGATTTCGTCAAAACAGTGAAATAGAGAGGCAATATGGGTATTATTTATATTGTGCATACCTTCTCATTACGACATACTTGGCAATCAGGAGGCTGTCATACTGGCTAGAGAAGGTAAAACACCGTATCAACCTAATATATGTACAACTTATGAATAAGCCAGGAGGCTTATCAGGTCCAGATACAAGAACAAATTATAAGTGGAGCATTCAGGACTCAACAAAATGACGATTACTTAAGTTTCAACATGCTAAATAGATGCTGCTGAAGTGTTCAACATACGAATTGCAAATCCAAGACACGCTAAATGGAGCTACGAATGACCTCATGCAGATCATGGCTTTCTTTAGAGATATTCAAGTTGACGCATGAAAGCGTACGAAGAAGAAAAATAATATATGGACATAGGTAGAAAAATATAACATCACATAATCATCGGCATCAGTCAGGCAGATGTGCCGTATGCGAGGAATGAAGCGATATTATGTATGCGTACTGATCTGGTGCAGCTCTGTACCAATGTGAGTCTTGGTCTTTGGTCAGTCCATCTCGCCATCGCATAGGTGGGCGACTACGGAGCCGTGTCCATCTGTTGTCAGACATGTGTACCACATGTCCAACATAACAATGTTTGCGTGATCTCGATACTCACAACGTCTTGAAACATTGTCGAATTTATTTGTTTCATATCTTATCCAGCATCGAAATTCTTAGTACTCGTCGTTCCATTGCTCTCTGAGTAACTCTGAATTGTGAATTTCTCATTTGTTTTGCGCAAGTTCCACCATGGCCATCTGTAGTTTAGTTTCTAAACTACAGATGGCCATGGTTCCACACTTTATATCCGTAAATTATTGCTGGAATGACCATGACATTGAAAGTGTGTACTCTTGACGGGGTATCTTTCATTTATTGTAAAGATATATAGAGATGCAAACAGGCATGTATAGACTACAAGAAGGCATTTTACAGAAATGAGAAACTAATTACATGTCAGGAAAACAGGTATGGATGGAAAGACACAAGAATACGCAGTAACGTGTATTAGGAGCAAACTGCCACGTAATATCTGGCAGATATACTCACCATATATCGATGTAAACAGAGAGAGGGACACAAGGAAGTGCACTTTTCCCATTTACATGCATTTTTCAACAGATAGAAAAAAATGCCAGGAATTATCGGTGGAATGTTAATAAATAATCTCAGTTGTCCAAGAGAACAATTCACCCACCCAGTGTCACTGCCAGAATTCAAGGCACACTTTAAAAAAATATATAAACAACAATGGATAGAGAGAACAAACAGCAAATCCTCACAGGACCCAATCAACAAACTGAATAGGAAACAGTATACCACAATTTCCCGTCTCAGGACACAATTTCCGGACAGGATAAAATGAAAGCAGCACAGACTGCACAATGCACATGTCAGAGAGGACCCCAGACTCTAGAACACATCCTGCAAACATGTCCACTGCACCAAGGCTTCCGTGAGAAGACCTGGCCCGAGAAAAGAAATATACAAGACAAACTGAGGGGAACCATTGAGGACCTGCGACTGACGTGTCACTTCATGGAGGCAGCCCATCTGGTGGCATAAAACGAGCATACGAAACCGTGGGGAACCATTGAGGACCTGCGACTGACGTGTCACTTCATGGAGGCAGCCCATCTGGTGGCATACAACGAGCATACGAAACCGTGGGGAACCATTGAGGACCTGCGACTGACGTGTCACTTCATGGAGGCAGCCCATCTGGTGGCATAAAATGAGCATACGAAACCGTGGGGAACCATTGAGGGCCTGCGACTGACGTGTCACTTCATGGAGGCAGCCCATCTGGTGGCATAAAACGAGCATACGAAACCGTGGGGAACCATTGAGGACCTGCGACTGACGTGTCACTTCATGGAGGCAGCCCATCTGGTGGCATACAACGAGCATACGAAACCGTGGGAAACCATTGAGGACCTGCGACTGACGTGTCACTTCATGGAGGCAGCCCATCTGGTGGCATAAAACGAGCAGACGAAACCGAACGCAAGGAAGAAGAGGAAGAATCTCAGATGTCTGGCTGACAAAATTCGGCGAGCTGAAAGCAAACATGAATTGCAGGAATTAGTGATTCAAGTAAAGTTCAAAAGTCTGGTATATGGATTTAACACTAACACTGAGGTAATGGCTTGGCTTCGTTCGTTCTTAATCTCCCGCTACCAAATCCTGAAAGGGCTTAAGTAGCAGAATGTAGTCCAGAGAACGGAATGCGTTGTGTCGTCGTTTACAGCTTGACTGCGATATTTGCACCTTTCGGTCCAACACATCCGACTTCATCAAGCATTTTTTGTAGTACCGGGTTAGCATTCCCTCTTCGACCCCTTCTCCTTAGCCAGTCTGCTCTGTTGCAGCCTGTTATCCAGGATCACCGCGTAGAGGTGTAGAAGGGTCTTGGCAGCTCTGGTTCGCTAGCCCTGATGCTAGCAGTCAGCCATGGGTCATTGACCACTGCAGCTCATGCGCTGCTCAGTATCTTGATCCCACTGGGGAAATGAAACAAAAATATTTTTAACAAAGTAAAAAACACATCTGTTCTACTTATAAAAATAGATCAGACACACAGGGCTTGGTATCGGGAGATTGAGAATGAACGAAGAAGAAGAAGATCAGACACTAGAACAGGTCAAAAGCTTTTCCTATCTTGGATATATAATTATGCAAAATGGAAATCATAAAGAGAATATGGATGGACAAATAAGTCTTCACCAACAGTCATATGTTGACATTCAGACACGTAACTTATATATTACAAATTAAAGTGATCAGGTGTTCACAAACAAATCTTATAAAGTGAATTGAGCAGAACAGATTGACTTAAAAAAAAAACTTGCTAAAAAAGATCAAGACATAGCAAGAGCGTTTTTTTCTTATGTTCGACATAAACAGAGAACAAAAGACACAGTTGGCCACTTAAAGATAGTACAGGCAGATTAATAAGTGAGAACATGAATGCTGCTAATCAAACTCAAGCAGTACTTTGGCAGTCTAGCCAAGATTTTTTTTTTTTTGCTTAGATGTTTGCCTCACTAGTTTCTACTGTCGGAGACGCGCCATTTTCCACCCCAGACCGTAGTCCATTGGGCGATATCAGGACGAATAAACCAGTGCTTGGATGAATGTATGCTAGGTTTGTGCGCCCTCAGAAGCTAGCCCAACCAAAGTGCAATGGAAGGGATTTACCACGAGGGGGCGTGTGAAAGTTGTGCAGGAGTGTGACTGTAGGACAGAGTCAAATGAAACAGAGTGAGGTGAGAGGAGAGAGAAGAGGAAGAGTGGCCCCCAGGGCTCTAGGCATCGTCTATCCATTTTTTTTTTTTTTTGCTTAGATGTTTGCCTCACTAGTTTCTACTGGCGGAGGCGAGCCATTTTCCACCCCAGACCGTAGTCAATTGGGCGATATCAGGACGCATAAACCAGTGCTTGGATGCATCTGTAGGTACCTATGCTAGGTTTGAGCGCCCTCAGAAGCTAGCCCAACCAAAGTGCAATGGAAGGGCTTTACCACGAGGGCGCGTGTGAAAGTTGTGCAAGGGTGTGACTGTAGGACAGAGTCAAATGAAACAGAGTGAGGTGAGAAGAGAGAGTAGGGGAAGAGTGGCCCCCAGGGTGAGATCATATCATCGTCTATCCATTTTTTTTTTTTTTTTTGCTTAAATGTTTGCCTCACTAGTTTCTACTGGCGGAGGCGCGCCATTTTCCACCCCAGACCGTAGTCAATTGGGCGATATCAGGACGCATAAACCAGTGCTTGGATGCATGTGTGCATCTGTATGTACCTATGCTAGGTTTGTGCACCCTCAGAAGCTAGCCCAACCAAAGTGCAATGGAAGGGCTTTACCACGAGGGCGCGTGTGAAAGTTGTGCAAGGGTGTGACTGTAGGACAGAGTCAAATGAAACAGAGTGAGGTGAGAAGAGAGAGAAAGGGAAGAGTGGCCCCCAGGGTGAGATCATATCATCGTCTATCCAAGATTCCAGAGCCATCAAATATTTTCCAACAGGACATGCACACAGAAGGATTACTTCATTCTGCATTACCGAGGAAATGGTTTTACAAAAATTGGATAGGTTGAAGGTGGATGAATGAAGACGGTATTCATCCAAAATTACTGTTTGAATTTCGTGGCCAGTTAGCAACACCATTAACGATATTTTATTCTCACACTCTTGAAAAGGGGGTTGTTCCAAGAGATTGAAAAGATGCAGATGTGATCCCCCTTGTTCAAAAAGGGCGACAAATCAGATCCAGCAAATTATACACCAGTGAGTTTGACGAGCAGTCCATTATCAATGACAACACAGTACTGCACTTGGACAAGTTTAATTTAATAAAGAATAGTCAGCATGGGTTTACTAAAGGAAGATCGTATTTAACCAATCTATTATAATTCATGGAAGAAGTTTCTAAAATGCTAGCTGGTGGAGAGCCGGTGAACGTTATCTATCTGGATTATTTCTAAAGTTGAAATCACACGAAATGGGCGGTGAAGTTGCTAATTGGATAACAATTTATTGTTCTTGTTTTTTTGTGTTTGCCTCAATTTTTGTAATCCCCAAGGCGGTGTGCGTTGCACTGTGGTTTTTATTTTGCGCCTGTCGGCCCAGTGCATCCGACTTCAGCATGCATTTGATGTAAGGGTTTGCTTCCTTCTGTTTTTTTCAAAGGATTTGCTTCCCCGGTGTAACGGCATGTGCTGTGATGGTGATCGAGCCCAGCACCGTTCGGTTGTGAGCTGTGTCCCTTAATCACTAGCCCACGCCGTCCCCAGAAAATTGGTTACGGACAGAAGGCAGAGAGTGGTCATAAATAGGGAGTACTCTGACTTGTGGAATGTAATAAGTGGTGTGCCCCAAGGATCGATGTTTTGACTATTTTTGTTCTTAATATGTATCAATGATTTGGACATTGATATCAAATTCATGATTGCAAAGTTCGTGTATGATTAAAAAATTAAATGGGAGGGTCTTTTCTGCGGAAGAGGTGGATTTATTGAGATTGGATTTAGATACGATAAAAAAATGGTATGAGAGCTGGCAGATGGAGTTTAATGTAAAAACATGTACAGTCATCCACATTGGAAGATCCAATAATGAATATAATTACAGGACGGGAGAGAACAATATTAGGACAATAAAAAAAGGGAAGAGACCTCGAAGTTATAATAGATCGTACAGGAAAGGTGCGGCAGCAAGTCCAGGTGGCAGTGAAAAAAGTTAATGCCATGTTGGGCATGATAAAAAGACCAATTTCACATAAGAGTAAAGAAGTAACTGTAAAGTTATATAAATCATTAGTGAGACCTAAATTGGAGTACTGTGTTCAGGGATGGAGTCCATATAATAGAGTGAATATAAACATGCCAGAACGGGTACAAAGAAAAGTTACACAAATGATCGCGGGATTTCAGAATTAGAGTTATGAGGAAAAACTAAAAAAAAATTTGGTCTTCAGTGTCTCGAACAAAGAAGAATTCGAGGTGACTTAATACACGTGTATACATTAATAAATGGACAGGATAGATTAGACTACACCAAATTTGTCAAAATACGACTGCCTACAACAACAAGAGGGCACTGCTGCAAATTGTTTAAAGACAGGTCTAGGAAATATCTTTTTTAAATTTAGAGAGTGGTGAATTCTTGAAATGCATTGCTGCAGGATGTAGTGGAAGCAGAGTCAGTTAATGCATTCAAAAATAGATTGGATGCTCACAGTATTTTCGGTATCCGTGGAGTGAAATAAACGTAGAGCCTTCTAAACTAGTATAATGAAGTTAAGTTAAGTTATGTATGCATTACTGTATGACGGAGAAATGTGGACAATGAATAAGAGTAAGAGAAGCTCTGACCAAGGGAAGCTCAGGACCAGAGAGTGAGGTTGACAAAAGACGCAGTTTCTTCCTCACTTTAATACAAATCACAGCGCAGGTCACTCATCATCATCTTACAAACAGAAATACAATTAATCTGCAGCTTATATAGTATTATTTATTATAGTATTTTATATGCATTATAATCATGTATTCTGGTCTCTCTTCTCTTCCGTGCTCTTTCCTTGATTGTCAGGTCAGTTGATCCCGTAACCGGTGAGGTCGTTGTGGCAGACATGAAGACGGCCCCACAAAGTCACGCCATCCCTCTCTATCAGCGGCCGCTGCCTGTGCCTTCTCTGATCGGATATTGGTCCACTCTTTTATGTTGAACTCCTACCTCTTTTTGGGACGACCTCTTCGTCGTCTGCCTTGCGCCTTTCGGGGCAGGATCGTATTGCAAGACCATTTGATCTCGAGTTTCCTTCTTTTGACAGTTGCCAAGAGGTCTTTAATTAATAGACCCTATTGCTGCTGTCATTCTTTCTCGTATTTCTACCTTTGCAACTCGATCTTTGTACTTGACGTTTAGAAGTCTTTGGAAACATCTCATCTCCAAGGCCTGTATCCTCCGCTGTAGGTCAGTTGTAATTGTCCATGTCTCACAAGCATAGATGAATATTTACAGAGCCAATGTACGCATTAGTCTGATCTTCGTGCATATGGCTAGCCGTTTATCTAGCCACATTTTTACTAAGCCGTGCCAACACCTCATATTTTGATTCTTCACCACTGACAATCGAACCCAGATACTAAAAACGGTCGACCACTTCGAGTTCCTGGCCATTAGCTTGTATCCGTCTGTTGAAGCCATCGGCGTTGTTGGTAATTAATTTTGTGTTTCCAGCGCGTGTGTATATATATATATATATATATATATATATATATATATATATATATATATATATATATATATATATATATATATAATATTTTATGTTAGTCTTGTATTATGTTTATACTATCATACACGTCGGATATCCATAGTTCTTATAACTTCTCTGTTTTTATATTACTTATTTCAATAACGTTTTATCTTTGAATAGTGTACTTCGTTATTATAGCAATTCACTAAAAACTCCGTTCCGTGTTTTGAACAAACCATTAAAATGTCTCCGACTGTCACAGACTGCGCATGACAACCACTGAGGCGAATCCGAGACCGGGAGCAGCAGACGGAGAGGAACTGTTACTGACAAGGGTAAGGCCAGCCTCTTGTGGTGGTGGCACGTTTATGGCTGATTGAGCTTGTGTGCTTAGACCTGCAGTGTTGAAAAGCTTGCACCCGCGCTTATGGCCTAATCAGACCTGTATGTTTAGTGATGAATATGATGATCAAAAACTGACGTAGACACTAAAATGATCTAGATGCTATTTTGCTTTCGTTTACTTGCAGGCACACAAAGACACAGGTTTTCTATATTTTTATAAATAGACCCATATTACTTATTTACTACTATCCTACATATCTTATGAAAAGTGAACAGGTGTGCTGTTAGTGATTCATACATACTAATAATAATAAACAGTTACAATGGTACATGCTAAATCTCTAAACTGTAATATTTAAAATAATAATAGTATTAATAGCATCGTTGTGTTAAATCAAGTTAAATGATCATACAAAAGGTAAAGGAAACTCATGAAACTGCAATGTGAATGTCTAGAGTACTAGACGCATGAGAAGGACATGTGGATCGTAGATGGATAATTTATAAATTTTTCTCCATGTATGCCTTACCGCTGACTGTACTATCACTTAGACTATTGGCATAGTCATACTATATACTAGTAGCAGAATTGTAGGATTTCAATATGACGGCCAGAAGACCAAATGACATACGATTTTCAGCAATTGAAACGCAACACACAACCCCTACAGCTCCTAGCCTTTCTGGATTATCATTGACAGGTATGTTGATTTGTCATGTGACAGTATTGCGAGAGCTGGGCTGCACATCTAACTAATGTAATCTAATCTTTATTGTTGACATAAAAAGGTGCAAAATATTTTATGTGCACTTTAGCATAACAACAGGAACGGTTAGGATGTTGGTTTTTTAAAACTATGAGAACATGCTGTTAAATCCTCAGTGAGACATATTTTGTTCTATCCGAGGTAAAATAGAAACCTAGCCTGTACAGTGCATGGTGACAGCAGGGGCAAGCAGCCTTTATTCCTCAACCCTAAAATCCTTCCATTATTTAGTGTACTTTAGCCAAAGGATGTTGTCAACACTAACTTAATAAATTAAGCGTTAATGCTAGATTTATATATATTTAATTTGAATTATTGTTTCCTAATCTGAGATATAACATTAACAAACTGTAACTTTAAATAATAAAGTTATAACAAACTAAAATCATTTATAGCTCCATAGAAAATAGCCAGTCAATCAAAAACCTTCACTTCCTGATGTGTAAAGTCAGTATAGTTTGTCAACAAAGTCACACCAAGTCCTGTCTTCTAATTTTCCAGATATATTAGTACACCACATATGCAAACAGATTGGGACTAGAGCATATTCATCAAGTTGATATTTTCTAAAGCACAATTCAGTCTTATAAATTACTTACTAAGAAATGCATATTGGCTGTTAAAAATATTTTTTTTATAGCGGACTATATATCATTTGAAAATGTGTGCAAAAGCCAAATAAACAAGATTAAACATAAATGAACAAAATCTTACCTTTGAATATTATTATTCTTGCTGAAGTTAGCGATTTGGATAGATCATGCACATGGTTAGAGGAATATTTGGACTAATTTGATCATCAATCTTCACATTTGATGCTTTTTCTAAATCAGCAATTAGGTTGTGCTGCTTTTAAAATAATTTTAGTGTGCATTGGTGTTGCATTTTAAAATTTCCCTTAAATATTAAGAATTGTACCAACTGTTGATTTTTAAATGCTTAGCTTGCAGCCTATTTAACTTGTCCCTATGATTTGGTCACTTTGATTAGTTCATGCCTTTCTTTCAAACCAG
The DNA here is from genome assembly GCA_036924085.1 of Ariolimax columbianus. NCBI lineage: Eukaryota > Metazoa > Mollusca > Gastropoda > Stylommatophora > Arionidae > Ariolimax > Ariolimax columbianus. The sequence continues at coordinate 38,964,509 of JAVGWX010000001.1, forward strand.
GAGGCTTATGGTTTATTTTATCTAAATCGTCACAATTAGGATACATTATGAATATTATAAGCACAAATATAACATATGCACATGAACAACTTCAAAGAACCATGTTATGCATGACTTTTGAAATTAGAGTGAAAGTAAACATGGTGCATGGCATGGACATCACCAGATCACAGAAGAGTTAACCAGATTGATCACATCTGTATTAACCAGATCTTCAGAACTATACCACAGGAGTAGAGGGGTGCGGATGCAGCACCAGAACACACTGCAAATCAAGCTCAAGAAGAACACAATTAAAAGATATATAAAAAGAATGAGGTATAATGTACATCTTTTACAAGATAAAGAAATGAAGACAAGAATATGGCCTGAAACTCAATAACATCTACCAAGTACTACAAGAGCTATATGACAACGATGGGCTTGACATTAACAGTATGTGCCAGAAAAATGTGAAATAAAGCTTGCTAAGAAACTATAGGATTCAAATAAAAAGAATACAACATAAGGTATATATTACAACAGAGACATTGCAAAAGATTGAGAAAAGAAGGAGGAAGAACAAGCGGTTTTCATGTACATATCAAATATCCTCTCTGCACATCATAGTGGAACAAATGATTGAGTAGAATTCATCCATATATGCAAATTTTATGGAATATAAGATGTTTGACAGTAAAGACCTAAGATATTTATGGCTGCAATGGAGACATAGGATACCTGGGGAAGTTAATATAGAATATTTGTAGAGTGGAACATGGAGGAGTATTGACCTATAGTTTTGAAGTACAAATGTGAGTGAGGCAGGTATGTCTATTGTCACCCATCTTGTTCCTGATGGCGATAGACTGGATTATGAAGATGACAATGTCGGAAGAGAACCAATATACAATGGCCATTGTGGTCACAGTTAGAGGATCTGGACTGCAGATGACTTGGTACTGCTGTCACACAGCCATAGTCAGATGCCAGAAAAACTAATTACGGTGAGGGAGCATTCAGCCAAAATGAGACTAAATATTAACATAAAGAAAATCAAGCTGTTTAAAATTAGCACCTTCAGCAAAGAGTCTGGAATCCACACTGGAAGAGGACGAGAGGTAGACCAAGAAACACCAGGAGAAAAGACTGAAAATGAACTTCAGTAAAAATTGCGGCTCAAGACCAAACTTGACAGAGAAGGGTTGTCAAATAACTTATGCCCTGAAAGGAGCAGTGGAAATTTATGATGAAACATGGTGCACCGTCAATTTTGAAATGAACTAGCTGGTTGGTTTAAAATTTGTGCTTGGAAAGTGTTTGTAAGAGTGAAGTCTTGGAACATGTTCGTAAGAGTAAAATCATATTTGTATGCAAGGGTTCTGGTTATAATTGAAGACATTCGTATGAGCAGATGTTTGTTTAATGAGGCATTACTTACTGTATGTCTCGAGCTCTCTTATTCATGTGTAATTTAATCTTTAATTAGGGATTCTAGAACAGAGTGCCTTGTAATGGGCTCAGTTTTCTTCAAGCATGACTTATCCAGTGCCAGTATTATCATCTAACCTCTATTCCACTGTTCTGATTATTTCCTGCAGTCACCATATGTGAATGTTCTATACCATTTCAATCCTTCTGTTCTGTGTAAACGCCAATTTATGAAAAAGTCTGTTTCTTTTTGGTTGTTGTTTTTGTTGTATTCCATATTTCATAACCATACAATAAAACTGACTTAGTATTAGAGTTTAAGGTTGCATTTTTGTTTTACGTGGAATGGATTTAACTCTCTGAATAACCAACAATAGTCACCTATATTGACTTGTTTAGGAAAGGCTAGCAAATTCCAATTGTTGTTCTCTAATATCAACCTTCCTCAAAGTGGAACTCAGGGAGAAAAGAATAGAACCACTGTTATCTTCCAAGCATGTTATAAAAGGCTAGTATATACATGGCATGGAATTAGTAAGTGGGTTAATACACATTCTACAGGCGTCCTGTAAGGAGGCCAGCTGCAGTGATCATCTGTGCTTTTTATTGAGCAGAAAAAGTCAGATGAAAAGGACAAGATATTCGTTGCATTAAGAAATATATGTCAATTTATCGTGCATCTCTGTTCTTAAAATTTAGAGATGAGTTTCAGTATACTACAATGCCTCATAAACATAGTTTACTCTTTATTTCCATTGTAGTGCACTAGGGATTGGCTTAAATTTGATAGTAAACTGATTTATACATATCTTCTTCTTCGTACGCTGTCAGTCGTCAACTTGAATTTGTTCGAAGAAAGCAGCTGTCATCCTGAGGCTGTCAACACTGCCATAGAGTTTGTCTAGTGTTGCCACTGGTGATGGCAACATGTGCTTTCTCTGGTCCTCGTATGTCGGGCAATTTTGCAGCAGATGTTCAGCTGTCATTTTCCCTGTACCACAGGTGCATTCGTCAGTGCCACCTATCTTCAGTTTATTGAATAGATGGTACCTCAGTCTGTTGGTCCTGTGCGGAGTCTGAAGACCACGACCTGCTCTCTTCTGTTCAGCTGGTAGTAGGCATCATTTTTTGTGTAGCCGGTATGTTCTGTTTCCCATTTGGCCATGTATCTGGCCCTAATAAACTTTTTAGACTCTTCGTAGGTCACACTAGAATCTGGTTGTGGTAGTCTTGCATCTTCTTTTGCCAGTCTGTCTGCCTCCTCGTTGCCTTGGATGTTACAGTGGGATGGAACCCACTGTACCACTACTCTTTTTGGTGCGGACTGCTGGCATAGTTGACAGAGTACTGCTCTTAGATCATTAAGTTCAGTATTTTTCTGGCACTTATACATATCAACTTCAAGTGATAGGGTCTCTCGGGTTTAAATACTTAAATAAGCAGTCATTTTTCAAAACATATCTTTTATTGCATCTGACCTTTGGAAAAACATTCAGGGCTGAAGATGTGGCACATTGAAGGTGCTATCAGCACCCAGCTGTGAGTAGCTGGCTGCTTGCATTAGAGTCAATGAACCAGAATTGACTAAGACTGTATCCAGTCTTCAAGCGGTAACCTTGGAGACAGCCTGCACTAGCGTGGTCCGGCTCAGAGAATAGGGATCACAATGGCAAGGCAAACTCAGTACCCAAAAAAGTCAGCACTGAAATCAGATGTGTCTGGACTGAAATACGCTCATATTTCAGCCTAACTGTAAACTATAACACCACATCCATTTCAAGATGAACATTGAAGAAAGCAGAAAAAAAACCCATTCTCCAGTCTACTGAGTTGTGAATAGGTGGTACCTGACATCATTTTAGGAAACCCATGGCAACAAGGAAGGAAATTGACCATACCACTTCATAATAGATGAGACCTATAATAATGAAGTCTCTAACCTAACACTTCATCCTCTATGACAGTGTCTGCTAAAGGACTACCAATAATTTTTTTTTGCAAGCAGAGGCCATAACAGAGAAAAACATAACTAGAAAACCATAGGTGTCATATTAATACCAAACAGTAGATGTTGAAATTAAATAAAGGAGAGACATCTATAAAAACATTTCAACTCACATTTTTTACCCCAACTCATACTTCTAGCTCAAATTATGAGTCTTGTAATATTGAAATAATCAGTGCAGCTTTAGATGCTTAACAATTGACTAACAGTGATGTGCAGGGTTTGACAAATGTTAAGGTGGCTTACCAGTCAAAAATGTCACCAGTCAGTGTGGTCAGACTACAGTCATGCAATTTATGTTAACAAATTTAAACTAGGCACTCATTCACCTGTATTTCTACAAACAAATACCTACAAAAACCCAAATATATTGTATTACTTACACAGTATGTCTATTTCTATTTCTTCTGACGAAAAAATTGTCAGATGCATGGCATAGTTGTCCTTGAGCATTATTGGTAGTTTTAACACTATAGTACTATTTATCGATGGCTTTAGTAAGTTTAAATTGTGGCAGTGAAGGTCCATTTAGATTTACCATCATGAACTAGCTTATGTACAATCTATTTGAACCGTAATATCATTAATAATTGCGTGAGAGTCGTTTATGTAGTAACGATTAAAAACATATTTTTTTTAACATGAAGCAAACATTTTTACTCGTCACAGACAAGCTCTTTTGTCAAGCCCTGGTGATGTGTTTATTTTTAGTTTTAGCAGTTAAGTATTGATGTGCTCATGTGAAGGAAAAACAAATGTCCGAGTAACATTGTAATTTGAAAAGCCACAGCATTTTACATACAACTGTATACTTTCTGTTCTGTTTCCATGTTGTCATCATTTGATTACACGATGGACCATGTCTTTGAATTCCTTTATGTAAGCAAAATATCACTGATATAAATGCTTGATTTAACTACCTGATCTCTGTAGTAGATGTACTGTTCTGCATTTTGTCTTTCAAATGTTACTTTAGTAATTATATGCTCTTTCAGTTAAAATTGGAGCACCATTAAAAGTGACAGTCTAGAAAGTACTTAATGTGTTGTGTGAAATTCTAAGCTCTCCTTTAATGTTACCCTAACCTTAGGGGAATAGTCCCATAGCAGACACTGCCATTGGAGATGAAGTGTTAGAAGTTTCATTGTACTACATCACAGCTTTTTTTGTTTTGTTTGTGGTACGGCTAGTTTTTTTCCCCACTGCCATACTTCCCCTAACAGTAAGTCGGGTGCCCATTTGTAACTGTGTAGACTGGAGCCTGTTGCAATGGGTGAGTAAATCTGGTCCCTTTGCCATAAGAAATCACTATGAAACTTTGTAGGCAGGCCTGGTCACATTTAGGGTGACCTTAATATTCATTTGCGGTAACTCATGTTCTTATTTCAGATGTCAGACACAGCTCCTAGTCTGTACATGACGTGTTCTTGTAATAAAGTTTTCTTGATCTTAACCAATGTTTGCTTCTGATTCGCTCTATCGTGTAAATTGAAATTTATTTTGCATCATTTTTGCAGGTGTTTAAGCCCAGTGTGAAATACAACTTAAATGTTCACTATTATTTGAAGTAAAGCCATTTAAATGAATTTCCTTGGAAAAGATGGACGTTCCAGTTCAACAATAAATATTTACAAGTGTTTAGAGAAAAAAGTAACATATTATATGACATAAATAATATGGAAATTTATGGAGAGAGCCATAAACATACACAAAGACTTCTTTCTATGCTTCATATATTATACAATGGATTTGAAAAGGTGGCACCAGAAGATCTTCATAACTGGAAGTAATAAATATATGTTGCAGTGATGTGGTAATAAAACAAAATTGTTATAGAAGTAAGTGATCATAACAGTTTTAAAATAAAAGTTAAAAATCGGGCGAAATGGTGCTTATTTTTGTAACTATTTTCCTGTTAAAATGAATGGTGAGATCTCTCATAGGCGCAGTGAAATGTATGTCACGCGTTAGCTTAGTGTGTGATTGTGGCACAGTTCTAATTGCTTTATATGAGAAAAGTATACAGAAGATGCTTTGTAGACATTAGCAAAAGCAAGCATGCACATCTGAACAATAAACAGAAAAATCAAGCTGTAGGTATGTCCCGATAGAGGTCTAAACCGTGTAACTATTAACAAATATATCTTGAAACACTTACATAACTTCAGATACATACACACAGTGAGTGTACTATATGTACTAGGAGTGCTTAGGCAACAAAGACAATATATTGGATAAAGTGGAAATATTTTTTAAGTGAATTCCTTTACAGTTCTCTTTTCTGTACTGCATGTGTGTTTGGTTTGTGCTGATCTGTTGGTATTGTCCCAATTCAATGATTTTATTACACAGTAATGCCCATCCTTCAAACTTGCTTTACTTTAGGAGTTTAGGCATCAGAACCTGCCAATACACTTATTTGATTTAGAGGGAGTGTTCCTTGTCAGTTAATGTTAAAAAATAGTATTACATTTTTTGGTTTTTCTAAATCATTTACAGTGACAAAATCATTGTGGTACAAAAGGATAAACCTGGGGTTTTAAGAATATTTTGAATGACTATGCAAAAGTGCAAGCAATAGTCTGCCTATTCATATAAATAATGTCATTACAATTATTTACAAATAGGTGTGCTGTAGTTTTACTTTATAATACTTGGAGGATAGTAATTTGTAAAAAGCAGGACAATTGGAGTACAAAAGAGACAAAAAACTAAAGGGAGACGATAATGGTAAACTCAAAATATAGGGCACATTAGTTGGAAAAATCTTATGGATTATTATGGAAGAAAGGCATAATTATATACTTCCGTTGGCATGGTGCATGATGAAATGGATTGGGTTTACATTACAGGAACAAATACAAGCTGGGGTAAAAGGGGGAAAGGAGATATTTCTGGAAAATAGACTAATGAATGTAAACGCTACTGTTTTTGCTCTACATGTATGCTGTAATTCATATTGCAATTTGGTATTGTAAAGAAGTGTTATTAAATGGTTATTTCTTGTTGCTTTACTAGCGCCAACAGCATCCATAGTGGGAACATTTTGATAACATCTTTTTCTAGGGTAGAAGATTCTCCAACTCTAGAGATTTGGCGCTTCATCATTCACACAGGTCATAAACTCACTGATTCTGGATTCTGGTTCTTTGTTTGAAAGGAAAATCTAGAAACAATACCCCAACAATTGGTATATAAATAACAAACAGAAATAACCTGTTTTCTTTGGGATCATTAGAAGAAGATATGGATACGGAGACATGATAATATCACACAATGACTGCCTTTTAGATTGGGACATTCTAATCATGAAATCAAACATACATTCTGATTCAGACATAAGTTAAGTGAGGAGAGGTGTATGTGTGGACAGATCAGGGAATAAATAGTATGTACAGCAAGTGCAGTGAATGAGCTGACAACAGCCAATGACTCATAGCTGGCTGCTTGCATCAGGGTTAATGAACCAGCGAGGACCAAGACTCTATTCTGCCTCCAAGCGGCGTCTGTGAAAACAAGCTGCACTAGTATACTCTGGCTAAGAGAATAGGGGTTGCAATGGATTAGTAAATTCAGTACCAAAAAAAAAAAAAGCCAGCTGAAATCAATTGTGTTGGGTTGAAAGGCATATATGCAGTAACAAATGCTAGGAACATGGCAGAACGAGAAAAATCCATGGAGGCAAACATCGCCCTCAAAGCCGCCGCGGCGAAGTACAAACACACTCTCAAGCAAACAGCAAGAGAAAGTTGGAAAAATAAAACGGAAAGTTTAAACCTGGACAAAGAAGGGAACAAGCTATGGAAGCTAGTCAGAGCCATGAATGACGAAACCCCGTCAAATAAACAAATTACTATCAAGCAGGGCGAGAACTTGATCACAGGTAAGAAAGCCGCAAACGCCTTTGTCGATCACTATGCCAGAGCAAACCACATCGAGGTCCCTGCAGATAAGCATACAGACATTAGCGAAGAGCTAAAGGGACACGAAAACATAAATACGGCTCCTGAAGAGCACATGATGGCCAAACTAACAATGCGCGAAATGGAAGAGGCTATGAGAACACTAAAGAAAAGGAAATCTCCCGGAAAAGACGGGATAACAAACGAAATGCTGATGGGGCTGGGCCAAACAGCGAAGAAAAAACTACTATCAGTCCTGAACCAAAGCTGGAAAAGGGGTATTGTACCCCAGGCATGGAAAGATGCAATACTGGTACCAGTACCAAAAACAGGAAAGGACAAAACAGATCCGAATGGATACAGGCCCATAAGCCTACTGAGCTGTGTCGGCAAGCTGATGGAACGGATGATAAACACCAGACTGGTGTGGCATCTGGAAGAAAAACAAATACTAATTCCACAGCAAGCCGGCTTTAGACAGCACAGATCCACTGAGGACCAGGTCATCCTCATAGCCCAGGAGATAGAAGATGCCTACCAGGCACAGAAACACACAGTAGCTGTTTGGGTGGATCTGGAAAAGGCATTTGACAAAGTCTGGAAGGATGGACTTAGAGTCAAGCTAAGAAGAAGTGATGTCTGTGGGAAGATGTACAAGTGGATCAACCACTACCTCAAACAAAGAACGGCCAGAGTCCAAGTACAAGGGCAGATGAGCAAAAAGGTGACACTCGAGCAGGGAGTACCCCAAGGGGGAGTATTGTCACCCACACTCTTCCTGGTATATATAAACGATATTACAGAGAATATACCAAGAAGAGTCCATAGCTCAATGTTTGCAGACGATCTGGCTATGTGGACCTCTGAAAAGAATCTCACCATAGCAAGAAATCGGATGCAAACGGCCCTAACATCGCTGGAAGAGTGGGCGAACTCATGGCTGGTCAAAATAAACGAGGAGAAAACCACGTGCACAATATTCTCGCTCTCATTAAAACCCCAAAGTACCAAATTAAGCCTAAATGGCAAAATCCTGCAGCCAAACGACAACCCAACCTATCTGGGAGTCACATTTGATCGGCGCATGACATGGAAAAGTCAGATTGAGAGAAACCGAATGAAAGCCAGAGAAAGAATGGCGATCATGAGGAAACTTGCTGGCACAAGCTGGGGAGCAGACGAAGGCATACTAAAGAAACTGTACACTGGAAGAGTGAGACCAGTTCTCGAGTATGGCATTGCGGCATGGACAACAGCAGCGAAGGCGAACTTCGATAAAGTTAACAAACTTCAAAACCAAGCCATGAGAATTATAACAGGTGGCATGAAGTCAACGCCAATTGTAGAACTTGAAAAGATTACAAAACTGCAATCCATGACCGATAGAAGAGACTGCAGAGCCCAGCTGCAGTCAGAGAAACTCCGAATACTGACGGACCATCCAATGTACCAGAGACTAAACAATTTGGGAAATGGGAAACTAAAGCGGAGAAACTTTGCAGAAATAGCCAAAGCAAAGATGCACGAAGATCCCATAAACGCACTAACAACACCAAAACCCATCACTACTGTACGAAAACCTACTTGGAGGCAGGATATATTTCCAGAGGTGGTAGAAAATATACCAGGTATTGCAAACAAAAACTGCCAGAGTGAAAAAGAAAGGAGAGACACTACCCTAAGCTTCATAACGAAAAGCTACCCAAGCATGGACTGGACCCATGCATACACCGACGGTTCTGTAACAAACACTACACAGAACGGAGGGGCAGGAGCATTCCTGAACCTACCAAATGGCAGAAAAATAACACTGTCATTCGCTACTGGTAAGTACACAAGCAATTTCAGAGCAGAGGCACTGAGGGCGGCAGTGGAAGAAATGGTAACACACAGTGAAAATGAGAGCCATATAGTCCTGCTGACAGATGCTCTCGAAGTAGTCACAGCGCTAAAAAGCCAGAAAAACACTGAGCTTAATGACTTAAGAGCAGCACTCTGCAAACTGTGCCAGCAGTCCGCACCAAAAAGGGTAGTGGTACAGTGGGTTCCGTCACACTGCAACATCCAAGGCAACGAGGAGGCAGACAGACTGGCAAAAGAAGGTGCAAGGCTACCACAAACAGATACCAGTATGACGTACGAAGAGTCAAAACGGCTTATCAAAGCCAGGTACATGACCAAATGGGAAACCGAACATACTGGTTACACCAAAAACGATGCCTATTACCAGTTGAACCGAAGAGAGCAGGTCGTTGTCTTCAGACTTCGCACTGGCCACAACAGACTGAGGTACCACCTATTCAACAAATTGAAGATAGGGTGTACCGACGAATGCCCGTGCGATACTGGTAAAATGACCACTGAACATCTGCTGCAGAACTGCCCGACATACGAGGATCAGAGAGAGCAGATGTGGCCATTGCCAGTGGAACTGCAAGACAAGCTCTATGGTAGTGGCGAGAGTCTCAGGATGACCGCCGCTTTTTTCGAGAAAATAATGGTTACTGTCTGACTGTGTACGCAGAAGAAGAAGAAGAAGAAAGGCATATATATCACAGCATCGCTGTAAATTTCTACACAGCGTTCTTTTCAGGATAAACACAGTAGAAGATAAAATATTGAAATTTTGTGTACCATATGATCTGCTCATAGCAGGTGATAGTTGGTTAATTACTATGACAGTCTTCTCTATTGTACTGCTATGTCTTCTTCTTCTTCATTTATTCTCAAATAATCATATCTATTTCCTCTATAAACTGGGCGGTCTGACTCATCTGTCTCTCATTGCCACACAAGAGGCTCCTGAATTGGGTTAGCCAGAGTCATACTGTCACTATGCCCTTCAATAAGACTTGAAGAACATATTACACTCTGTTTACTATCACATGGACACACATTTGTGAGTACGAATATTTATTTGTTGAGGATATTCTAGCCTGCCTTGGACTGTTCAGTCAGAATATGATCCCTTGATCTCTTCTTGACAAGGAATATTTTTCTTATTATATGAAGACTGTGGGTGTTCTCTTTGTTTTCAGTTTCCAAATCTTTCTTTGCCATTTTTTACAGTTCAAAATCTTGTTTATATCCAAATTCTCCTTTAAGAAAAATCAAGTTTTCATTAACTCCTAGTTATTTTTTATGTCTTGCTTGCCAGGCTGTGTCTGAGTGATACTGGGGCTTGAAAGGGGAGCAAAGAATAGTAGCACTGTAACCTGCTAGGCATGTCATAAGAGGTGACTAAGGAGGGTTGGGTGTGCAGCTGTCAACTCCATCCTGTAGGAACGTAAGCTACAATGATTTCAACAGATATAGACAGGACAATGGTTTGATGACTTGACATGTCTTTGTTGAAGACCTATGTTCCACAGGGAGCTGAAAAGGTTTTAATTAATTGTTTTTCAGACTGACATGAATCTTTTCTTTGTATTTGCTACAGCCATAATCCTATCATCTGCGTGAGTTGACTTCTTGTCATATTAAAAACATATGCATAACAAGATCTAATATAAGATCATTTCCATCTCTAAGCGACTTTGCACACGATGATAGTAATTTATTTAACAATGATGGCTTTCAGTTCGAATGTTAATTAATTAGTACTTATAGATTTAATAAATTTTATCTTTAGTTATATTTTGCTATATATGGAATCATGCAATGAAGTGTATTTGAAAAATAAACATATCACTAATATCATCACCGTGATAAGATTAATTTATTGGTTTTCAAAACAAAAAAGTTTTACCAACAATTTGGATAATCTTCTCTTAATTTTTTTTAACTATACACACTCTCTCAGTGAAACAGGCATTAAAGGTTGTTTGATCATCTGTCTGCTAGGAAACTAAGTTCAATGTACGTTTTTCATGCATGTCCAGTTACAGACTGCATTGATTTCCAATAAGGTATTGCCAATTGTATCCAAGTAGGCTTAGTAAAATGTTTTAATACACGGATCATTCAATAGCATCAACATAAATGCTTATATGAAATTGATATTTTCAGTTATTTCACAACTCCTAGACTACCTGAGCATCTTCAGGTGGCGTATTTTATACTCATTTTTACACAAGCCACTTAGAGTGGCTAGTCATGTTAGATCTCTATTAGGAAAGTTTAGAAAACAACTTTCGAAGATTAGACTAATCCAACATTTTTAATGTCACTTTCTTTTGATGAACTTTACAATTTAAGGGCCATTTGACAAAGAGATTCAAATTTAAGAAATTATCTGTTCAATCAATTTGCTCCAGCAAAATTGGTGTTTGATAAAAATGGCTTCCATTGATAGGAAGCAAATATTATCATCAGAACAAGCACTACACCTAATCTATTTATTGAAAATGATAAAACTGACAAATGTTGTATATAAATTGATATTGTTATTTTGGATTAGTGTTAGGAGCTTCAGACCTGTAATGATATATTATGGTCAGTTCAAACATTAAAACAAATATTTTCAAAGATACAAATGTACACTAAATCTTTATTTACTGATAGAAAATGATACAACTTGTATATGTTGTGTATGAATGGATATTCTATCAGTGATGGCTAATATTGAGAGCTTCAGACCATGCACCAAAAGCTTGATATATTATGGGAAGTTAAAACTTTATGAAACATTTAAAAAAAATAAAAAATGTATTTACACTAAACGTAAATTACTATTTATCAATTTTCTAAAATATAAAGACACAAAGTAGTTCTGTTTAATAGTCCAATAAATTCTGCCACATTTGTATATGAGAAAAATTAATGTAATGTTTAAAATAGGAAAATATGATAAAATATGTTCTGTAACTCTAACCTAAAAAAATAATTATGAAGCAGACGGTGTAAAAACGTGGCTTTAGTGTCGGTATACTAAGAGTTAACTTGATAATATATGGAAATAACCAATCAGTCACAATAGATTGTGCAGGCACGAGCATATTTATGGGGAGAAAAAAGTTCCCATAACTTATAGGGTGGAGTTCTGGAAAGTAATATAGAACATGATAAATGAAGTGACAAAGTCATGGCATGATGAGAAGCTACATTTAGTCACCAGTTTGTAGAATGGAAATAAAGGAGTGCTAGTGCAATTATGTCAATCAATTTTTATTCCCAGGATTATTATTTATTGATTGATTGATTCACCTTCTCGCTCCAAGTGAAGCATAGGGCCGTCACTACCACTTGTCCTTTTTCAAGACTCCTGTATCAGATAAGTTTCATAGCAATGGCTTGGCTTCATCCGTTCCCAATCTTTAGCTACAAAACCCGGAAAGGGCTTAGGTAGCAGAATCTAGTCCAGAGAACGGAATGCGTTGTGTCGTAGTTTACAGCTTGACTGCTTTCGGTCCAACACATCCGACTTCAGCAAGCGTTTTTGAGTAGCGGGTTAGCATTCCTTCTTCGATCCCGTCTCCTTAGCCAGTCTGCCCTGCTGCAGCCTGTTATCCAGGATCACCGCGTGGAGGTGTAGAAGGGTCTTGGCAGCTATGGGTCGCTGACAACAGCAGCTCATGTGCTGCCGTTTTATAGCATGGATTTTACATGATTGACTTGTTAGCAACTTCATAACAACCATCCTTTTAGAACATGCTTGGAAGTTGACAGTGTCATGTTCTTGGGCACATGTCTCTTACAGCGAAAGCAAAAATTGGCATAATGCATCCTACTGTACTTGTTAAAAAAAATTAATTGGGAGGGTATGTACATGGGGCTGACCTCATATAAACTAAAGCTCCATGTGTACTTCTGATACTTCTTCTTTATTGTTGGCTACATGTTTCCCTCATTAGCTTGTTGAGCTGTCTCATACTTTCCTCCCGTAACCTAACAGTTTATCATTTATCTTAAGTTGAAGAAAGTCATTTTGTCACGCTGTTAGTCTCATGGAGTGGACAGACTTGGAGAAGATGTTTCACTGTTTGTTTGTCTGTACGCCACCACACGAGCACATGTTTATATCTCAGATTTGTTATAGACTGGAGTGAGCAGTTCAATGCTTGCACTACTTCATTCGTTCTCAATCTCCTGCTGCCAAACCATAAAAATGGTTTTGCAAGTAGCAGGATATTGTCTGGAGAACGGAATGCAATGTTTCATAGATTACAACTTGACTGCGATATTGTACCTTTCGGTCCAAAACATCCGACTTCAACAGGCATTTTTGAGTACTGAGTTGCCTTCCCTCTTCGATCCCTTCTCCTCAGCCAGTCTGCTCTGTTGCAGCCTGTTATCCATGATCACCCTGGCCATGATGTTCGCTGACGCTAGCAGTCAGTTATGGGTCGCTTCAGCTCATCATATTGCCACTTCATCTTATTCTTCGTAAATAGTAGTATGTCTCTTTTATATCAGGCTATATTCTTCATGTCATTTATCTCTGTAGTTAATTTTTTTATAATAATTTTTATTTTGAATTTGTTCGTCTCCCTTTTTGTTAATCTGTCTTCCTCCAAATCTCAACATATCTTTCATTGGGTGAGAATCCACTGTATTTTAATTCTGTTGTATTTATAGCTGGTCTCTGTCAATGCTTCAGACTTACTGTCAAGTCTCTGTGTAGACATAGTAGTTACTGCGGCAATGGTTATCGTGGTAGTTACTGTAGTAGTTATTAATATGACAGTAAGTCTGAAGCCCTCATACGAAAATATTCGACCAAGTTTTTGTAGCTGATTTTCCTCAAGTACATCACAAAGTTTCTTATCACTTATACGTTGAACCGCAACCGCGTTTGTAATATTCATACGTCCTCCTTGACTATCCAAGTAGAGCTTAACCCATTATGTTATATAAACACATATCCTCCTTTCTATCTGAATGTTTCTTTTGCCCTTTACACAGAAGAAAGTTAATAGCAATGACACATTGGTGGTCACACACTATGAGATGTATAATGTGCATGTCATCCTCCACTTATGTAAAACATATGGAAAGCTCTCCTAAAATAGCTCATTTCTGCGTGCCCTTTCAAATTTGCTTGGTAATTTCAAACCTGCTATTATTTTTGTTCGTACAACTGAAGCATGATGTTGTATAATTTAATTTTTTATATGACGGTTTGTTTTTACCCCGTTAAGCTTCAAATTTCCTGTTTTGATGCCCTTGTCCCTCGCAGCAAAAAGACCGGAATCGATTTCATGGCTCAACACGTTCAAGTCTACCCACCTTAAAATGGATATATGACTTAGGTACGGCGAAATCCGAGCTCTATTAGAGTGAATCATCTAACACGTTATCCCTGAGCGCAGTATCTGCCGTGGGACTACATGTGCATGTTTTACATTAATGTAATCTTAAGAGAATTTTTCCACCGAGCAGTAAAATCTCCCCACTTGGTAGATGCTCAGCTTGCTAAGAATGCATAGTATATGATATCATGGACGTAGTACAGACATTATTTCCTAGGTTACGACATGGATATCACACCACGCGTGAGATAAAGCAGTAGGTTTTAATACACGTTTTTGTTGTCGATTGCCCACAATGAGTAAGTTTACTCTTTTGTGCGCCTTGGCTTTAAAGAGCATTAAGTGGCGGGTTGCAGTAGCTTTCCTCAGAACCCGAGCGTGCTAATGAAGGTAGCTAGGGGTTCTCCAGACTGTTGTGCTATGCTTGGCTTCATCTGCATGTCGCTTAGTACTACGGGGATTACGTTGATCCCTCACCTCGTTAGTCAGGCTGGTATAAAAACAGCCCGTTTCCAAGAAGGCCTGCCGGGAAGTCGATGTGGGGGTCTTGACCAGTATACTTTTCCTGACTCCGACTAACAAGTCTGATCAGTATGTTTTGCCTGACCAGACGTTAGTCTTCCTACGTGTTAAAAGTGACCTCTTGGCAGACTTTCGTCAATTTTGAAGTGTTAGAAACTGCATTGTACTAGGTCTCCTCATTATTCGTCAGCGATGGTAATCATTTTCTTATCTCTCTTACTTACTGACCATAACTGTAAATCGGGTACTCAATTTACATCTATGTAGCGCACGAACAATGTCCCGTTGCGTTAAGAGACAAGCGCTCTAACCACTCAGACTCAGAATTTACATAGCTTAAATAAGGAAGCTGTAATGGCGGGACGAGATGGTTTCAAGCTTCAGCCGCATCTTACTTAATCTGATAAGTAACTTGTCAGCACATCTTTGATAAGGTAACGATAGACCAGAGCTGACTTCATCTTTGTGTAATTCCCCTACCACCTTTCTCCCCGATCTTCTGGCATCTGTAAATCCACATTTAGAAATATATTTGCCCTTGTTTCATGTCTTGGCTGGGTTGTCTGGGGCCCTCACCCTCCTCTCCCCTTCCCTGCACTGTCTGTCTCTTGCTAACGTTCCTGTCTACCTACCTTTTTCTTTCATTTCATGTTTTTTTTTTTATCTCTGTCGCCCTCTTATGCATTCCCCGAAAGTAATAAATAGCCAGACCATATTAAATAATAGCCAGAGAATTCCAACATTACTGTCCCTGGCGAGCGTACCTCCCTTTTTGATCAGGTCCATCTCATTCCAAAGTCAGTCGATCATCGATCGTTATCTGCTCGGTCGTCTCAACGATCTGCCTGCCTGGATCTAACGCTGTGGGTTGTAGTAAGGTAATACCACGTCGGTCAATGTCACTGTGACGCTGGCCAATTAAATTAGTGGAGCCGGAGATAGAAGATTGTCTGCTCGGAATGCTTATATTTGTTCCTGTGGCAGTTCCTACTTTAAGGTCAAGGTTAAATCGAGCGCGAGCTTGGTCTGAAATCCCAACATGCCCGGTTCAGTTTTACTAGATATGTTGGAATTTTTCTCGGTATGACCGAGTGGTTCGCCGGGGTCTTTGTGTATGGCAAGGACAAGGTTAGCACCACTGTCTCCCAGAGAGCATGTCGTAAGCGGCGACTAATTGTGTAACATGGCATAACACCGACCATGATTAGGTGGTTTGTTTAGAACAGTATAGATGGCGCCTAAAAGGCTGCGGGTCTACTTTGCTCTAGTTTTGGGTCTATTAAGATGGTCTCGGACATCAGTTAACCACCCTCTGTAAGCGCTTGTCCCAAACGCAGCGGAGTATCAAGCTGCTCGAGCCTGGCCCGCTAAGCAGGAAACCCTTTTCCCGACTACTTCCAGATCATACCATAGCCGGGACCTGCACATGTGATTCTGCCACTGTAGAAGTACAGGTCGACTAAGAATGACTACTTCTTCACGTACAGAAATCATTTACATCAATATACAGTTGTTGTTTGCGAATGCCCACAATGAGTACGTTACTCTTTTGTGCGCCCTGAAAAGGACGTTAAGTGGCGGGTTGCAGTATATTTTTCTCACATTCCGAGCGTGCTGATGAAGGTGGACCGGGGTCCTCCAGGTGGTTGTGCTATGCTTTTCTTCATCTGCGTGTCGCTCACTACTACGGGGATCACATGGGACCTCACCTTGTTATCCGGGCACCCCGAGAACAGCCTGTTTCCAGGACGACCAACGAGGAGGTCAGGTGAGGGACTTGGCCAGTATATTTCTCCTGATCCTGGCTAACATTGACTGATGAGTGTGTTTTACCTGACCAGACCAGACGTTAGCCTCATGGTCCCAACAACATACAGTAAAACTGACATAGCGGAACACATTACAAACAGATACATACACGCATCCTACACTGGTAAATACATCCTGATATTGTCCAAAAAGACTACGGTCTGGGGATTGAAGGGAGCGTGTCTTCGCCTGTAGAATCTAGAAAGACAAACCTTTCAACAACAAAATAAATAGTGCTAAAGTAGCTACACTGCTGTCGGGGAATGAAGTTATTTGAGACACAGTATACTAGGCCACAGCTTGTATGAGGTAGGGTGGACAATTCCCTTTCTCACTGCCTTTTACTTCCCAAGTTGCATGCCAGGTGCCCATTTACAGCTGGGTCAACTGGAACGTGCCGATAGCAGGGTTCGTACCTCGTACCTTTGCAATGAAAAAACGAGTGCTCTACCAATAAACTAATCGTATTCTCCCTATTTTACAAGTGTTCAATTCCAGGACGCTCCACTACCCAGTCTTATTAGTGTCCTTTTTTTCACTTCATCCAGAGTATTACGTCAACACTACAGATGACCTCCTTTAAGGAAGCCAGAGTCAACGCGTTTTGCATGCTTTTACAATGGTGGGTTCTATAGCAATTTGGTCTACATGATGAGGCCGCTAACCCTATTCACAACTCTCTTTAATTGCATTTCACGATATTCATGGAAGTGCAGTAGACTTATTCTGTCCTTCCCAGTAAGATGCCCCCGGACCTACTGGGGGAGGGAGTCAGTCTAACCCGCTGTAAATGGTCACGTCCCTTCTACCACTATGTGTATATATTTTCTTATCTTGTTCTTGTGGCTTGGAGTTTCTATAGGATGTGATAGCAATAGCCTCTTTAGTTGCCACTGCGACATGACAAATTACATTCTTAGTGTGATTGGCTCCCATTTCGTGCCTCTGTAAGACGGGCCTGTGCTGTAAATGGTATTTTACTATGTTGGGGACGGCGAGGAGCCGAACTGGTCAGGCCACATCAGAAAATAATCAGACAATCCATTGAAGTCTCCCAAAGACTTGATCCCCGACGGTAGTATCCGTTATGAGACTACATTTTGACAAAATTAGATTATTCAGTTATGGTTCTGGTTCATATATCAACCAGTGTGAAAGTAATGGAGACAAATTTATGTCATGGACGTTGTTAGAAAACTTCGCCAGGCATATTCCAAACCAATATAAGAAATGAGGAGGACTAGGCCACGGCCACCTTTAAAAGTATAAAGGAAGCCATGGTTAGGCGCGGAGAAGCTCCCCCGCCCCATGCATACTGTCTTGCCATAAAAATGTCTTATCAATTTATCTAACGAGTCGTTCTTGAATTAGAAAGGCACTTCAACCGAGTGTGTGACGCGAACCAGCCAAACCCCTAAGGAAACTGATTTGCCGATCTCTTTATTACAGCATGGCAGACCTCCAGGGACGGCACTTGGAATGTTGCAGCCGTGTGGGAGGCGGAGAAAACAACGCTGTTAGAAACATGTATTTATCAGCGAGAGAATCCCAGTTTAGGATAGTGCCTCTAATATACTCGCATAGAAAGCCGCGACTTTGGAGTTTAATATTCTTTTTAAACGCATACAGAGCCAGAAATGTACTAACTTTGGTCATTATTGTATAGACACAATAGAATGTCCTTGACACGGGTATGAGATCGAGACTAACTTTGCGATATATAAAGCTATGAGTGAAAACATAGCTATTTTTAAACTTCAAGCATGCCGTGAAATGCGACTAAAAGAAAGTTGTACATAACCCTAGCAAACTCATGTAGTAAAACAATTGTTACTAATTGTGACTGAAAAAACTCTAGTAAGCGCGTTAACCAATTCCCTTCGTAGAGCCGATATATTGGCTCGCAAATATTCATACCCTGCCGTAAAGTTGATATATGGCCTCGAAGAGCTGTACATAAACGTATCTCCATATCACGAATTATTAAATTTGCCTGAACTTCTTAGTGACAGTTTTCGTACATTGCATGAATTATTTAGTACTTGACACTAAACGAGGCTGGTTATGTCATGGTGCTGGCCAGAACCGTAGCCAACACTAGATACTAAAGTAGGCCACGCCAGAACACTAGGTCTGACACTAAACGAGGCTGGTTATGTCATGGTGCTGGCCAGAACCGTAGCCAACACTAGATACTAAAGTAGGCCACGCCAGAACACTAGGTCGATTCAACATTGCAATCGCCGGTGTCTCTGAAGTAAGACTAAAGGACGGCCTAGATTTCGAGAACGCTTGTCTGCTGCGCTCTGGTGGCCATCAGCACATACATAGAGTGGCCTTATTAATAAGGCACGCACTGAAAGACATCATAATACCACGCCTTCACAGACAGGCTCCTCCTGGCACGAATAAAGCACAAACATGGACATCTCACAATAATAGTCGCTTACATCCCCACAGACGAGGCCCAAACCCAGGTAAAAGACGACTTCAGCCAGGATCTGGCAAATGCCTCAGCCACGGTTCCTCCACATGATGAATTCATCATTCTGGGGGATTTCAGCGTAGTTTGTGTCCCACTGCAGTAGTTACGAATCGGTTCTGGGCTCATTCGGCAGTGGGAAACGGTTCCCTGTGCTCATTATACGTTAAGGTAACGAACGCGTGAAAAAAGTACGACACCAGCTCTAAACCACCCACAGGCAATGGCATGCTCTAATCTGACCGCTAGATCTCTGGATCTACCCCCGGACACAGGAACCATCAGGTGACCAATTCCCCACCCCACTATAGCTGCTGAAGTCATTGCTGCTATCCCGAAACTCAAATATGGACGAGCGGAATGCCCGGACAACATCCCGCAATCGAACCAATCAGCTTTATCCTCCATCACCAATGCATGCAAGTATCGAGGCTGGGACACGTTCCGACCGACTGGCGCGATGGAGTCGTTGTCTCCTTCTACAAAGGCAAGGGGAGTCACACAGATTGCAATAATCACAGGCCCATAACTCTCTGTCCCGGTAAAGGGTGTTTGCCCACGTGCTACTGACCAGACTCAAACTTCTCCTGAGCACAAAACGCTGCCCACAACAGTGTAGTTTCACCGCTGGCCGTTCTTTCATCTTCTTTGCTCTGCCTCTCCTTGTCAAACTGCACCTAGCCTTCAATCGCCCTTGTGCGCTGCATACGTGTACTTGAAGTCTGCCTTCGACTCGGTTGATCGCTCGACTTTAAGGAAAACCCTCAAGGGAATAACATCGCCTCTCCCCCCGCCCTCCAAATACCAGATCAATGGGCTACACAAGGACATCGGCGCCAGAATCCGACTGGATGGCTTTCTCGAACACTTCCCAACGACTTCAGGTGTTAGACATGGATGCGTTCTTGACCCCCCCCCCCCCCCCCCCCACCTATTTTACAGGGCAATCAATTGGCGTCCTGACTGCCTCAGCGCGCACCAAGAGGGTTCTGCTATCGACCAGTCAATCTTCGCAATTCACGCTTACTGGAACGACATTGTCCAGTTCGGCACATACAATTCTGCGCTGCAGCGTTCTCTAGAAATCTTAACCAGCGATATGCCCTTTCTGATTTCTGATCCTGTCTATATCGTAGGCCAAGACTAAAAGTTAAGAACCTAATTTCCGACACGGCATACCAGGGTATTGAAATTCAAGGTCATTCGGTGAAGGGAACAAACACATTGATCTATCTCGGTAGCATGATATCATCCGATGGGTGCAGCTGTGCCGATATGTCAAAGCGGATCGGACTAACTGCGTCAGCTATACACGACCTCCGATGTGTGTGGAGTAATGGCGAGATCTCCATTGAGACAAAAATAATCAGGATCTACCAGTCCCGCGTGGTCGCAGTCCTGCTTTACGGCTCCGAAACCTGGACATTGCTGAAACATAACATGTCGAGACTGGAGGCCTTCGACATGCGCAACCAGCGGCGTACCATAAGCATCCGATGGCATGATTGCATCCGCAACGTGGAGGTCTGCTAAAACATGCCTCCACCCAATCTCAGAAACACTTGACCGATGCCGAGTTTCTTTGTTTAGTCATGTCGTACGGCTGGACCAGGAAACCCCGGCACACAAGATACTACCCAGTCGTTCCTCAAGTCGTTCCTCAATTCCAAAAGTTTTTCCCCGACTTGCTGAAGGCACATAAGAGACCGTCCCTGCACAGTATGGCTTCAGCAGATAGCAGCCTTCCTCTGAGCTCTGGGCGAGGCCTGGAACCACGCCGCAGATGTAACCGACCGACGCAACGGGCCTTAGATGCCTAAGCGAACTTATTATTTATAAATGTGTTCAAATGCTAACAGTATTCCGAAGTAAATTAGTTATGCATGCTTCATATGATGCAAACAGAAAGGAAAATGTGAATTGCAGTGGGGAGAAACACTTTTTCCCCCTCACGAGATTAAATATTAAAGAACGCTGGTATAGGGCCACTCAGTCGTACTTGGGGAGGAAAGAATAGGACAACTGTAACCTCACAAACACGTGAAAAGCAACTAAAGAGATTTGTGCACATTATCGTGTCAAACGAGTTGTCACAGAAGCCGGCACTACTAGATCGCACGCAAGGGAATTGATACATGCTTCGTGTTAGTGGTTAACAGCTGGTGTCGCGCATACTTCGCTTTCTGTTCCTGTGTGAACATTCGTAGGATCCTCCTGGCTCAAACTTTTGTGATGCTTCAAACGTTGTCACCATCTTTTCCAACGCATTGAAGTCGATTTACAGCACCGTGGACAGTTCACTGGTCGTAATCCTCCAATTTGCGCGAATGAGCTGATTGAGACGTTCTTCATTGAGTATTGTGACAGCTGTGCATGGCCATCCGGAACGTGGCTTGACCTTCATGTCCTGTTGGTGTCCGTAAACGCTCAGCAAGCGTTGATGAATGTCAATTGGTGCAACTTTCTCCTCATGGAGGAATTAAATAGCGCACCTCTGTTTCTAACGCACTTCCATGACACATGCCATTTAGTCAGCTTGCTCCTCCACTGCCACCTGTCAGACGGAAACAAAATGTTACGGATATTGACTGGAAGGTTCAAACTTTACTGTCATACTGCCGAAATCCACTTCTGACGTCGTGGGACATCATAATAAAATAGGATGCATTTCTTTCAGAGCGCACCTCGTATATTATCAACTATCTGTCTAGTAAGACACGATAACACATTGGACCAGGAAAATCAATATGACAGAACAGTATACGACTCCAAGTAGGATTTTTCAATCATGACTGGCTGTAGAATGATACACCCTTCAAATAGTAAATTTCGACTGAGTTTTTTGTTTTTTCCTTTCTCTTTGCGGAATTGCCTATGCGACTCCACTAATCTGGAAACTGAGGGATAGACACGCCGGAAGACAGGCTCTACAATAGGATTAAAGAATCAATTTGATATTTTTCACTGCTTGCCAATATCACACACACAAAATATCAAAATGAGGACTGTGAGAACATTGCTTATTGATTTTCATCAGGAGAAATCAGAGGATCAAAGGGGAGGAAAGGGAGATTGGTTCCTATTCCTAAAATAACTAAACAAAGGAACTGAATTAAACATGAATTATTAGAAGGAAGCTATATAGCACACTGTAAATATAACTAGAGGCGTAACGAGATACAAATGTATTACTGTACCCACACGCATTGAACCCACAGTACATGAACATCTCGGCCGAGTTTTGTCAGTCAGAAAGATGATCAACGAATAGTAATACTGTGAACCTTCCAAGCATGCTAATAGAGACGATTAAGGTGGACTACCTTATACTGTGGACATTTTAAGCCATACTAACTTCAGCAGATATGAACAAGACAACTAAAACACAATATGCGACTCGGCCATATACGACAGAAGAATGTCCTTTGTCAGAGGGCTAATGACGAGATGCAGAGAATGATGCAATGACTTATCCGTTTTTGCTTAGGAAAACCGCACTATTTGGTAGATGTGATAGGGGAATATTGCAAATCTAGCCATAGGAAGGCTAAAACAGTTTGTCTAGGAAAATCGCAAGATTTGGTAGCTGTAATTCGAGAAAGCTGCGCAGAACTGGGGGGAGGGCTACAGATTAAAGGTTGCAAGGGAATGAGAGGATGCAATTAAGCACAGGGGAAATGCTGCTGGCCTCATTGCGCACACCATAGTGAAGGTGTGGTTCTAATGCTATCAATATAGATTAAAACTGTGGGATAGGGGGGCATTAGTGCCAAGAAGGACAGTAGCTCCATTGAAAACTGACTAGAAAAACAGATAAACGTTATATAATGCTATGCACCAACCATTCGTACAAAGTGAAAGAAAAATTATGCACATGATTTCATATTACGGTATGGGAAATGTACTTCATGCCGACCCCCGCCGTGATCTTGTCCACCCGGCGAGGTCTTTTCAAAATGTTACTGTATCTGGCCTGCCATTCATCTGCGACCTTTACTGTAATCGAAGAGGGAAATAAAACTGCGCAAGTTTACTCATAAAACTCGGATATTCAATTTGTAACAAAATAAACAATAAGTTCATTTGAATAATTTAACGAGTCACAGATGTTGCCAGAAATTCTGAGTCTTGTGGAGTGGTAACTTTGCAACGTATTGAAGGTTGATTAAGATGAAGCAGACGCGACAAGAAACGGAAAATTAGAACCCTTAAATGTTATTTAAAAAAATTTTTTTTTTTTTTTTTTTTAGTACACAAGCAGCACCGTCGCCAACAACTGTCAGAATTGAATTGGGCGTCTTATTCAGTTGTTTATATTTAACTGTATTGATAGAGTATAGCATATTGTGATTTATTATATTAGTTTTGTTTTGTTAAAATAACTGTCGGCGTTTTAAAATATTAAGATGACATTGAAGAAGTAGACAGTGACTGTCGTATATTTCAAGAGAAGTGATTACTTTTTTGCCATGCAAAAGAAAAATCCTGTTTGATTTGTTTTGTAACTATTTCTGTTGTGAACTATTACAACCACATATCAGTGGTTACAAATTTCAGCTGAGAAAAGATAAGATACACAATTTTGAAAGAGTGTATTTGCTCATCAGATGCTTTTCCACAAATGTAGAAATATGCTGTCAGCATTGTGCTGACAAGCTTTGTTGTCAGGGAAAAATAGCGACGCACTCGGAAGTCAGATCCCGTAAGAGACTTTGTCGAAGAATGTCTCAGTCTTGTAATGAAAGTACCCTGACCATATACAAGCGAAACAATGTAGCAAATAAGCCTTTCTCGTTGGTCTGTGACAAGTCGTATGGGCGGAATGATTGATGCTATAACATTATTTCAAAGATCTTGCATCAGAATTTGATGCGTTTTCAATTGTTCTCGACGAAAGAATAGCCGCTACAGATACCGCTTAGCTGTCTATATTTCTCTATGGTTGGTTGGTTGGTTGGTTGCTAATGCCCACAATGGGTCGGTAACCCTTTTGTTCGCCCTAAAAAGGACGGAACTTGCGGCAGAATGTAGTAGCTTTCCTGACATCCCTAGCGTGCTGATGAAGTGGACTGGGGTTCTCCAGGCGGTTGTGCAATACGTGGCTTCATCTGCGTGTCACTCACTACTACGGGGATCACGTCGAACCTCACCTTGTTAGCCAGACTGTTGTCCTCGCAACATCCCGTTTCCAGGGCGACCAACGAGTAGGTCAGGTGAGGGTCTTGGCCAGTATATTTCTCCTGACCCTGGCTAACATTGTTTGATCAGTGTGTTTTGCCTGACCAGACGTTAGTCTCATCGTCCCGTCAGGTGAGGGTCTTGGCCAGTATATTTCTCCTGACCCTGGCTAACATTGTTTGATCAGTGTGTTTTGCCTGCCCAGACGTTAGTCTCATCGTCCCGTCAGGTGAGGGTCTTGGCCAGTATATTTCTCCTGACCCTGGCTAACATTATTTGATCAGTGTGTTTTGCCTGACCAGACGTTAGTCTCATCGTCCCGTCAGGTGAGGGTCTTGGCCAGTATATTTCTCCTGACCCTGGCTAACATTGTTTGATCAGTGTGTTTTGCCTGACCAGACGTTAGTCTCATCGTCCCGTCAGGTGAGGGTCTTGGCCAGTATATTTCTCCTGACCCTGGCTAACATTGTTTGATCAGTGTGTTTTGCCTGACCAGATGTTAGCCTCATCGTCCCGTCACGTGAGGGTCTTGGCCAGTATATTTCTCCTGACCCTGGCTAACATTGTTTGATCAGTGTGTTTTGCCTGACCAGACGTTAGTCTCATCGTCCCATTTGTATATGGAGTCGATGCTTCACTGTATTCTGCACCAACAAAACGTGTGCAAAATCACTCAAATTCCCGGTAGTTTTCATAATAAATTTCCTTAAGCCGAGAGCACTAAAATATCGGTGGAGGCTCGAGATCTGCACATGCGCAGCCAATAACATGCCCTTGGAGTCCACTGGTAAGACCTAGTCACTAGCACCGAGGTCTGCCGACGGATACAAATCGGTGCCGCCTCTTTTTTCATCAGGTGGTCCGTCTCTCGGGACGTTGCGGCTCGACTGCTTCTATACATGCCCCTGGAAATTAGGGATGGGAAAAGACCACACCCTTCATGGATTCGATCTCGGGGACGCCCGCGAGGCACCTGGCTGAGAAACATCGCCCATACTTCATCTGCCGTGCATGCTGTCTGGGACTGTGCCATCGACCGTAGTCATGGACGGTCACCACGACGATCCCTGATTACCCAGAGAGGTTACTTGACTTAGCTAAACCACCATCAGTTTCCAGAGATTCTAAACGACGTTGAATCGAAGCATGAAGACTCCCACCTTTCACTGTCAAGTGCGTTGGCTAAATAAAGGGGGAGATGATGAAGCGCTTTTATGATTTGAAATATGAGTTATCTGCTTCCTTGAACATGAAAGAAAAACTAGCATTATTTAGGAAAGAAAAGCTGGCAGGTATCTTTTGTTTACTCATCTTAATGTACACAGTACTAAGTTACAAACTCGACTCAAGTACGGTTGGTTTGTGGGCTGTATAGGAGCGTAAAGTCATTTCAGAATAAACTTCGATTAAGAATGGGAAGTCAACTAAGGATAGGAAATACTTATCATTTTCCCACTCTTGCTGATCCACATTAATTATTGTGATTGAGATGTATTTACAAACTAGTTTGTCTTTGAATTACGAATTCATGACCAGTTTCCGTGATCTTTGAGCACAAAAAGCAAAATGTTAAAACCTTCTCTTCTCTATTTGATATTGACAAACCCCGTCGCCTTTGCAAATGGAGCAATTTAACTACAAGATATCTCAGATCTTAACACAAAATCCAAGTGTGTTTTGCTAACATATTTATAAGAAATATTTCCCAGAGGACGACTGTCGGAAACTGCGGCTCTTGCTCTAAAAATAATAACGCTATTTGAAAGCACTATAATTTTTTTTAGAGTGAAGTTGTTAAATATAAAAATGTGGTCGAGAATAACGGATCCACATCTAGAAAATACCGCAGTTATTTCCTATAACAATGGTCGTCTTGTGAGGCGAAAAACATCCCATTTATTTTGTCTTACGCTTAACTTTATGTCATTTGTAGTGAACTTAAACAATTATATTTATTCAAATAAGCGTAAACTAATAAATAACTGAAGAAAGGTCTCATGAAATGTACAGTTTTAATATTAAACTACCCGTACATTTTTGTAAATACTAGTATAAAAAAAGTAAGTAGCATGTCCTTTGCAGAACGTCGCGTCTTACAACCGCCACCTATTTGGATGTTAAAAGTTTCTTGGCAAGTGTGCAGTACGATAGGTTGCCATTACTTTCAGTACGTGGAGGAACAATCGTCCGAGAAAAACAAAAATTCAGTGTCTGCCAAACTGGGCACGGTGGGGATCGAATACGGTACGTTGGGATTGTGAAAACCGATCGAGTTTCACTCCTAGACCACGTTAAATACAATTTTTGTTAAAAGTAACTTAACCCATTTACACCCTAACATCCACAATACAATATTCTTCGGAAACCGTAACTATTATTTTGTGCAAAGCAATAGTTCACTTCATTTTATACTAGATCTTCATTTAAATCTTGCCTGTAAGCAAAGGATCTATACAGATAAGTATTTTCCTGCTCTTATGAATATGTATTTCCTGAATTATGACTTGGGGTCTAAAGGTTTAAACTAACAAATTGAAGAAGTGTGTGGCCTAGGGGTTGTGAGATTTAATTACCCCCCCCCCCCCGATTCCATTATCTTATTGGGGGGGGGGGGAGCTTGCGTGCCTCAGTGATCCAGCGAGCTATACCGGCGGGAACGTATGTTCCTGGTAGGGCCACCCATGCCGGACAGGCCACTGGAGAGGGGCCAGAGTAAGAATGGTAGCAGCCGTGTGGTGTTCAAGAGTCCAGGAAGACAGACCACCTAGGAGAAACTCGAGCAGATGGATCCCGTAGCCCAGGAAGGCAGGACAGCCAAGGACTATCATCTAGCGAGCCCAAACAAGGAAAAGGCATTCCTAGACCTTAATATCTGACCAAAAATGGCCACAGTCAATGGTAACAATGACCTCAAGTCTACTGTGTATCAACGTGCTAAAGAACTGCGTAGCTGCTGAGAGAGCAATTATGAACGTGGTTGTCTGGTGGTCGAGAGGGGCGGTACCAGACTCATGGACCCCAAATAGGACATCTCCTGCCTCTTCCCTGACAAGGGGCAACTGACAAATCAAACCATATATAAACATGGTATCAAAAAATAACCTGCTGCCTTGCAGGTTTGGCCGCCAGGTCGGTTTGGGAACAACCAAAGGCTAGGGATGTGAGCCCGAAGAAAATGCTTGCTGAAAACGGAAGTGTTGGACCGAAAGATGCCAACAAAATAGCTCACTGCCGCAAACCACGACACAACGTATCTCATCCAAAGATTATCAAGGACCTGGACTATACAGAGAGACACTATAAGGTACCCACACAGGCCGAGACATGTTTCTCCCACCATGGACACACTAATACATCTGCCACTCAAACCCTGCAGGTGTTGCAGTGGAACGCTGAAGGTATGTATACCAAAAAGGAAGCGTTGTCCAGAAGACTATTTGAGGAAAAAATAAACGTTAATCCAAACCACAGATTTTGCATAATAGGATATGAAACTATAATAGGATAGGGATGGACATAAGGGGCAGGGGGGTGTGTGTGCTTATCCTCTCCAAAATATCAATCCCATCAAAGATGATCTCAGTGGAAACAAACGGAGAAGCCGAAACAATAGGGGTGGACATAACCTTACCCAATCAGACAGTTAGATACAGTAGCCAACAACAAATCTGGCCATGGAAGCCATGAATATTATGGACCAGGCAAGCATAGTGGTAGGAGACTCAGCCAGTCTGAGAGGTGAGGTTACGCACAGACCAACGCAAGGGGATACGAACTAGAGAAATGGTAGATTGACAACAACCTCTGACCAACCACCCAGACAACACTCCCACGCTCTATTCAAGGCGATGAACATCAACGTAATTCCCTCATCTTGTATTTACCACCGGCGACCTAAGTCAAAAATCCAAATGAACAATACTCGCACCTCTTGCACAAGCTACCACAGACCCACCAAACTTACAATAAACCTGGGAAACATTCCATAAGACCACAAGCCATTGCCCAGGTGGAACTATAAGAGAGCAGACTGGCAGAAGTTTGCCACAAGTACAAATCTTCACTGCTAGTTCATCAACACTCACCACAAGAAAGTAGGCAAGATGGTGGAAACATTCTACTAATGTCTTCTAAAGACAGCAATGCAGAACATCCCAAGAGGCGCCAGACAAAATTACAAACCGTATTGGTCACCTCAAGTGCAACAGATGGAACCAATTAAAAGAGGCAAGAGAAAGAGCTGAAATTGGCCAAAATCAAGAAAGCAAAATCGCACTCAATGCAGCTGCACGAGCATACATAAACCATCAACTTTGATAGAGAGAGCAAGAAGCTCTGGAAGCTAGCAAGGGCCGTGAGTGACGAAAACAGCTACAAGCCAACAATTGCGATTGAAAATGAAGGGAATATACTGACTGGGAAAAAAGCTAAGGATATTCTAATAGAAAATCATGCAGAAATTAGTCGAAATAAAATCCCAGCAGACAGGAAAAGGTATATTATGAAAGAAATAAACCACATGGTGCACTCAATGCAAGTACCTGAGGAACAGCTGATAGTAAATATCACCAAGACAGAATTGGAGTCAGCCATTAGTAAACCCAAGAAGAGAAAAGCCCCAGGAAAGGATGACATCACTAATGAAATGTTCTCTAACATGGGAGAAGTAGGAAAGAACAAACTGCTACACATCTTTAACACAAGCTGGAAACAAGGAACTGTCCCCACAGTGTGGAAGGAGGCAAGGACTATCCCCGTCCTTAAACATGGGAAGGACAACATGAAGCCAGGCAGTTACAGACCTATTAGTCTACTCAGCCATGGAAGGATGCAATACTGGTACCAGTACCAAAAACAGGAAAAGATAAAACAGATCCGAATGGATACAGGCCCATAAGCCTACTGAGCTGTGTCGGCAAGCTGATGGAACGGATGATAAACACCAGACTGATGTGGCATCTGGAAGAAAAACGAATTCTAATCCCACAGCAAGCCGGCTTTAGACAGCACAGATCCACTGAGGACCAGGTCATCCTCATAGCCCAGGAGATAGAAGATGCCTACCAGGCACAGAAGCACACAGTAGCTGTCTGGGTGGATCTGGAAAAGGCATTTGACAAAGTCTGGAAGGACGGACTTAGAGTCAAGCTGAGAAGAAGTGATGTCTGTGGGAAGATGTACAAGTGGATCAACCACTACCTCAAACAAAGAACGGCCAGAGTCCAAGTACAAGGGCAGATGAGCAAAAAGGTGACACTCGAGCAGGGAGTACCCCAAGGGGGAGTACTGTCACCCACACTCTTTCTGGTATATATAAACGATATTACAGAGAATATACCAAGAAGAGTCCATAGCTCAATGTTTGCAGACGATCTGGCTATGTGGACCTCTGAAAAGAATCTCACCATAGCAAGAAACCGGATGCAAACGGCCCTAACATCGCTGGAAGAGTGGGCGAACTCATGGCTGGTAAAAATAAACGAGGAGAAAACCACGTGCACAATATTCTCGCTCTCATTAAAACCCCAAAGTACCAAATTAAGCCTAAACGGCAAAATCCTGCAGCCAAACGACAACCCAACCTATCTGGGAGTCACATTTGATCGGCGCATGACATGGAAAAGTCAGATTGAGAGAAACCGAATGAAAGCCAGAGAAAGAATGGCGATCATGAGGAAACTTGCTGGCACAAGCTGGGGAGCAGACGAAAGCATACTAAAGAAACTGTACACTGGAAGAGTGAGACCAGTTCTCGAGTATGGCATTGCGGCATGGACAACAGCAGCGAAGGCGAACTTCGATAAAGTTAACAAACTTCAAAACCAAGCCATGAGAATCATAACAGGTGGCATGAAGTCAACGCCAATTGTAGAACTTGAAAAGATTACAAGACTGCAATCCATGACCGATAGAAGAGACTGCAGAGCCCAGCTGCAGTCAGAGAAACTCCGAAGACTGACGGACCATCCAATGTACCAGAGACTAAACAATCTGGGAAATGGGAAACTGAAGCGGAGAAACTTTGCAGAAATAGCCAAAGCAAAGATGCACGAAGATCCCACAAACGCACTAACAACACCAAAACCCATCACTACTGTACGAAAACCTACTTGGAGGCAGGATATATTTCCAGAGGTGGTAGAAAATATACCAGGTATTGCAAACAAAAACTGCCAGAGTGAGAAAGAAAGGAGAGACACTACCCTAAGCTTCATAACGAAAAGCTACCCAAGCATGGACTGGACCCATGCATACACCGACGGTTCTGTAACAAACACTACACAGAACGGAGGGGCAGGAGCATTCCTGAACCTACCAAATGGCACAAATATAACACTGTCATTCGCTACTGGTAAGTACACAAGCACTTTCAGAGCAGAGGCAGAGGCACTGAGGGCGGCAGTGGAAGAAATGGCAACACACAGTGAAAATGAGAGCCATATAGTCTTGCTGACAGATGCTCTCGAAGTAGTCACAGCGCTAAAAAGCCAGAAGAACACTGAGCTTAATGACTTAAGAGCAGCACTCTGCAAACTGTGCCAGCAGTCCGCACCAAAAAGGGTGGTGATACAGTGGGTTCCGTCACACTGCAACATCCAAGGAAACGAGGAGGCCGATAGACTGGCAAAAGAAGGTGCAAGACTACCACAAACAGATACCAGTATGACGTACGAAGAGTCAAAACGGCTTATCAAAGCCAGGTACATGTCCAAATGGGAAACCGAACATACTGGTTACACCAAAAACGATGCCTATTACCAGTTGAACCGAAGAGAGCAGGTCGTTGTCTTCAGACTTCGCACTGGCCACAACAGACTGAGGTACCACCTATTCAACAAACTGAAGATAGGGTGTACCGACGAATGCCCGTGCGGTACTGGTAAAATGACCACTGAACATCTGCTGCAGAACTGCCCGACATACGAGGATCAGAGAGAGCAGATGTGGCCATTGCCAGTGGAACTGCAAGACAAGCTGTATGGTAGTGGCGAGAGTCTCAGGATGACCGCTGCTTTTTTCGAAAAAATAATGGTTACTGTCTGACTGTGTACGCAGAAGAAGAAAAGAAGAAGTCTACTCAGCTGTGTGGGGAAACTAATGGAACGAATAGTTAACACTAAAATAACCTGACATATGGAATACAAAAAATGTATTATATCCCAACAAGCAGGTTTTCGTAGAAACAGATCGACTGAAGATCAGGTGACATATATCTCGCAGGAGATAGAAGATGTATTTCAAGAAAAAAAAAGAACACTAGCAGTCTGGATAGACCTAGAAAAAGTCTTTGATAAAATATGGAAGAGTGGGTTAAAACTCAAACTATTGCAAAAGGGTGTAACCATCAACATGTACAAGTGGATCAGTGATTTCCTAGATAACAGGACAGCAAGGGTGCAACTCCAAGGACACCTCCGCAAAAGGATGAAAATTGAACAAGGAGTTCCACAAGGTGGAATACTCTCACCCTCATATACATCAATGATATAATCACAGAAATCCATAAAAGAGTACACAGTGCGCTATATCCAGATGACTTGGCTCTGTGGGCACCCGAAGAGTCTACACATGTAGCTAGAAACCAAATGCAGGAGGCCCTAAATAAAATAGAGACATGGACAAAATGATGGCAAGTCGTTATAAATGAAACCAAAATCATGCTCGAATACGACATAGTAGCATGGTCCACAGCAACAAAGAATAACTTTAAAAAAATAATTACAACCGAAAACCAAGGTATACGTATCACCACTGGAGCTATGGGAACACCATCAACAAATACAATGGAGACCATCACACGAATCGAAAGTATTGAGACGCGCAGAGACCAAAAAACACTCAGGATACATCGCATGGGAAGAGGGAGATTAAAGAGAAACCACTTCATATAAAAAACAAAAGAACTTGCAAGAGCAGACCAAATCACAAGCCATGCAGTGGTTAGAGATCTAAAACAAATATCCAAAAGCTGAACTTGTAATCTAAGATAAAGACATCCACCAAGAAAACATAGTATTCCTGACTGATGCCGCGTCAGTATTAGCAGCACTAAAACAATACAAAGATCAAGATCTCGAGCAATTTATGTTCTCCCTGACACAGCTCTCAGCAGAACACTCAAGGTTGGTCATACAGTGGATCCCATCCCACTGTAATATTGAAGGTAATGAAGCTGCAGACAAACTAGCAAAGTGCGGTGGAGCATCCCCACAAACAGACCTGAACATCACATATAATGAGGCCAAGACCATAATTAAAGCCAACTTCAGGGTAAAATGGGCTGATCAACACCCCGACTTCCGAAAAGAAGACAGCTACTTTAGAACAGCAAGTCATCATCTTCAAACTGAGAACTGGGCATAACAGATTTAATGGTCATCTTTACAACACAATGAGGATTGGGACAGATGACAAGTGTCCACAGGGGAAGCAAACCATCATCGTGAACACATCCTGCAAAGCTGTACCCTCACACAAGAAAATAGAGAACAATACTGGCCACGCGAGACAAATATGAGACAAGAGCTGTTTGAAGATACAACAGCCTTACAAACAACGATGTGCTTTGTAAGAGAAGCCGGGACCTTGATCTGAGGATGAACGAAGAAAAAGAAGAATCACGTCGTGCTCAGATTGGGCATATCGCGGGTTTTTTTAAATAAGTATTACCGATTCTTCCAGTCGCCCGACTGTAAATGGATACCTGACGAGGTCAGGGAAAAATTGTCCAAACCTTCGCGGGAGGTACGGAGTTCATGCTGTCGTGGACACTTTCAGCTATGAGAAGGACTGAGCTAGTTCTGTGAACCATTTTCCATTTTAACTACTAAAATAACTACTTAACTCTAAGATAACTACTAATATAATTACTCAACTCTAAAATAACTACTAATATAACTACTCAAGTCTAAGATAACTACTAATATAACTGCTCAAGTTTCAGATAACTACTAATATAACTACTCAAGTCTAAGATAACTACTAATATAACTACTCCTCTAAGATAGCTACTAATATAACTACTCAACTCTAAGATAACTACTAATATAACTGCTCAAGTTTCAGATAACTACTAATATAACTACTCAACTCTAAAATAACTACTAATATAACTAAAGTCTAAGATAACTACTCATATAACTACTCAACTCTAAGATAACTACTAATATAACTACTCAAGTCTAAGAGAACTAACTAGTACGATAACTATTATAATAATAACTCAACTGTAAGATAACTATTACGATACCTATTATGATAACTACTGAACTCTAAGAAAACTACCAAGATAACTGTTTTACACTCAGAAGACTTTGGTTTGTGTCAGTGGCGGGGTGTATGTTGTAAGGATTGAAAGTCAATGCAGCCACTTCTGTCGGGAGTTGGAGGTACTAGGTCACAGCTTGTTTATGAGGTGAGGGTGACCAGTTCCATTCCTTGCTGCCTTTCGTTCTGTAACAGTTATCAAAGTGCTCATTTACATCTGGGTCTACTGGAGCGTGCCGATAACGGGAGTAGAATCTGGTACATTTGCCGCGTAAAGGGATCGCTCTATCACTACGCTAATTTGTGGGACTAGACTCCATTATTAGTTGTCTTTCTGCGACATGCTATCAGTGTGATAGTGATACAATTCTCATTTGTGTCACACACACGTCCCTATCAGAAAACACTCGGGAATACGATCTAATAGGAAAGACATAATCGCAAAGATTTTAACCTATGGGTTAGAGTACATTGACCTCTAGGTACTTTACAGACAAATCAACAAAGGGGCAGACATCCGGGTCACAAGCAAAGAGCCAAGTGATTTACAGAAATATGGAGAAATGGTGGTCACGAGGTCAATGCGATAAATCAATTAGGCAGGACATCACAGCAGCGGTGAAAATTGGATATAACGTCTGTGGAATCTAGAAGAACGCCTTATGTATTCACCTACCTCTTCTTAGTTCATCCTAAAACAGATGTTTTGTTACGTTGTGTTGTAGCTAACTACGAGGTTGCTGCATCTGCCTCTTTCGGCCCGAAATATCTGGTTTCAGCACAGCACATTTTTTTTGTCCAGACGTGTCTTCCAGCTTGATCCCTACTCGAGGCCGAAGATGCAGCAGTGAATGAGCTGACATCAGTCAGCGACTCATAGCTGGCTGGTTGCATCAGGGTTAGTGACCTATAATTGACCAA
This sequence comes from Ariolimax columbianus, assembly GCA_036924085.1. Classification (NCBI taxonomy): domain Eukaryota; kingdom Metazoa; phylum Mollusca; class Gastropoda; order Stylommatophora; family Arionidae; genus Ariolimax; species Ariolimax columbianus. The sequence continues at coordinate 38,999,195 of JAVGWX010000001.1, forward strand.
GACTTTGTTCCACCTCTAAGTGGCGGCCCTGTAAACAGACTGCAGCCAGACTAAGAGATTAAGGGTCGATTAGGGAAGGCGAACCCGGACCCAAAAACTCCGCGCTAAAGTCTTTTCGACAGGACACATCCGGTGGTTTCAGCTGGCTTTGTTAGTTATCCTATTCACTTAACCAGAGTACAACTGCTTCCAGCGCCGCAACTTGCAGGCTGAATAGTCTTGGCCATCTCTGGTTTGCTCACCCTAATCCAGACAGCCACTGTGTTGTACGCTCATCCCCCTCATAATTGATTCTTCTTTTCACTTCAACCGAAGAATATGACTACCAGTACACGAATCCCCCTTTATAGCAGGGGATGACATATTTATTTAATTCTTGAAAATCGGAATTTTAAATGCTTACTCTATTGTCATGTATCAACCTTACAAATACAATAAACTCTTCAATACCTTTTTTTTTTTGTCAGTAGATTCATTTAGCATTGAATTGACACGTTTAACCTTCTTTAGTTCACAAATTTATTCATTTCTAGACACCTTGGCTAACTGTAAGACGAAGTACTTACAACTTGTATCATTATTATATTCTCATAATTCAACCCCTAATAACCAACTAAAATCTTAAAATGTGTGATAAATCTTTGCTATATAGTACGATACATTAGAAAGTGCTTTCAAGGTATCAAATATTTTTGTTTCTTCCATCTTCATGTATGTGAATACACACTGGTCAAGAAATGTTTGGCGCTTCTGTTTGCCTGTGCCCGGGATTTGTCGTGCTCACCTTTAAATGAAGCCTTATGGTGAGGCTGCTAGCCCCATGACCAATCCTCTTAATTTGCCTTTTACGACATATTTTAAAGATTAAAGTGAACCTATTCTTGCCCTTCTGGTCATCACTCTGGTGCCCTTGCTGTATATATAAAGCAAATGCTGCGATTTGGTGGTCTAGGGTTTGTGAACTATCTTTGCAGTGTGACAACGGTCTCCCACCGGTCGGTTGTAGTCGCGGGAGGGGTCGCCCTTGTTCTACATGGCTCCGACAGATATCAGTCTTTCCTTCGGCATTGAACGAGGTTTGGCTACAAACCTCAGCACTTAACTTAACGTCTTTATACTGGTTTAGAAGACTGCAGAGTCTGTATACAACCATTTTAATTTACATTACCTTGCTCTAAAAGCTATGCGCATCCAATTTATTCTTAAATGCATTAATTGTCCCTGCCTCTATTACGTTCTGTGGCAATGCATTCCAAGCATTCACCACTCTCTGACTAAAACAATATTTCCTAATATCTAATTTAGATCCATCTACGTTGGTCATGGTAGTGGTCGATCGACGCAACGGGCCCTAGATGCATAGGCGAACATTATTATTATTATTTACAATCCAAACGTTACAGGTTCAAATTTTGTCGTGCTCAGTTTGAGGGACCTAGCATGTCCTGTAAAAAAAAAAAATGGTATAATCGGTTCTTCCAGTCGGCCTAGCTGTAAACGGGTACCTGACGCAGTCAGGGGAATATTTTGGAGCCGCTGCCGAAGCTACGGAGTTCGTGATCTCAGCACTGCAATAAACTGAGTACATATAGGGCATCTCAGGCGCAATGCAATCCAAAATTGCTGTTTGAAATTAGAGACCTGCTAGCAAAACCGTTTGCTATATTATGTTCTCAATCGCTTGCGAAAGGGATTGTTCCAAGGGGTTGTAAAGATGCAGGAGTGATCCCCTTCAAGAAATCAGATCCAGTAAATTATAGACCTCTGAGTAAACGAGCATAGTCTGTAAACTGTTAAAAAGTCAATAACCAAATAAAACTTTGTAATGTATTTAATCAAGTTTAATCTACTCAGACAAACAGTATATTTATGCCGATTTTGTGCTACCAGTGCCAAACATGGCCTCTGTCAAGGGCGCGCGAGAGCAGAATTTGGACTTGTGAAATGAAGTGTTTGAGGACAGTCATCGGTGTTATCAGAAGAGACAGAATGCGGAATGACGACATTCGAAGTATGGTCGGCACTACGTCTTGTGCCGAATACATTTCCAGACAGAAAATAAGTTGGTTTGGTCATCTCATGAGAATGCACCATCATCAACTTCCACTGATGACTTACAATGCTGGTAGATCTGGCTACAGGGCAAGGGGGGGGGGGGGCTGCCGCGAGGTAGGGGGATAGATTACATTAGAGTGATTGTGCAACTACAATGGCTCACATTGACTAACGCAACGCACTTGCTGCAGGATAGACGACTCAAGCTCCCCACGACGCTAAACGGCACAAGTGGAAAGACAACTAACTAACTAATCTACTCAGAAACAGTCACATTGGGTTTACTAGAGGGAGATCTTGCTTAACAAATCTATTAGAATTCATGAAGGAGGTTACTACAATGATAGGAGGAGGGGAGCCATTAGATGTGATTTGTCTAGATTTTACAAAGGCCTTTGATAGAGTACCTCATCAAAGATTATTTCGAAAGTTAAAATCACTTGGAATAGGCGGGGAAGTTGCCAAATGGATTAAAAATTGGTTAACGGAAAAAAGAGAGAGTGGGCATAAATAATGAGTTCTCTGAGTGGTGTGAAGTAAAGGGTGGAGTGCCATAGGGCTCGGTACTGGGGCCAATATTGTTCTTGATATATGTATTAACGATTTGGACAGCGATATCGTATCCATGATTGCAAAATTCGGGGTATGACACAAAACTATGCAATAGTGTCTCATCTTAAGGAGATGTAGATATATTGAGGTCGGATTTAGATAAAATTCGAGAATGGTCTGAGAGCTGGCAATTGGAGTTTAATGTAGATAAATGTACAGTCATCCACATGGGTAGATCCAATATGAAACATAATTACAAAATGGAAGTGAAGAATATTAGAATGATAGAAAAGGAAAGGGACCTATGGGTTATAATAGATCATACAGGAAAGGTGAGTGAGCAAGTCCAGGTAGCAGTGAAAAAGACAAATGCAATGTTAGGTTATGATAATAAGAAATATTAAACATAGCAACATGGAAGTGAAAATCAAACTGATGAAAGCATTGTTTAGACCTAGATTAGAGTACTGTGTACAGGTGGGAAGTCCTTATCGTAGAAGGGATATAAACATGCTGGAAAGGATACAAAAAAGAGCGACAAAGCTGATAGTGGGATTCCAGAATTACAGTTATGAGGAAAGACAGAAAAATCGACCTACAGTGTCTAGAAGAGAGAAGAATTCGAGGCGACTTATTACAGGTTTACAAGATAATCAACGGAGTGGAGAAATTAGACTATAACAAGTTTTTTTTCTTCAAAATACAACCACCTACAAGAACAAAAGGGTACAGTTACAAATTAATTAAAGAAAGGTCCAGATTATATATTATAATTTTTTTTTAAATATTCATAGAGTGGTTAATGCTTGGAATGCATTGCCACATAAAATAGTGGAGGCAGAGTCAATGTATTAAAGAATAGATTGGATGCGTATAGTTTTAGAACAAGGACATGTAAATGAAACTGGTTGTATACAGACTCTGCAGAGTCTTCTAAACCAGTATAAGGACGTTAAGTCTGCTCTATGAACCTATATATACTTGTGTCGCTCGAAATAAACTGATTTAATGTGAATGAAAGTCTCGACTGTAGCAGCCATCCTTATGATCAATCACGCTCGGGTAGTGTTGTTGTTTGCGAATGCCCACAATAAGTAGGTTACTCTTTTGTGCACCACGAAAAGGGCGTTACGTGGCGGGTTGCAGTAGCTTTTCTCACACCCTGAGCGTGCTGTTGAAGGTTGACCGCGGTCTAGCATGCGCTTGTGCTATACTTGGCTTCATCTGCGTGTCGCTCACTACTACGTCGATCCCCACCTCGTTAGCCAGGTTGCCATAAAAACAGCCCATTTCCAGGGACGGCTACTAGGAAACCGAGGTGAGGGGTCTTGGCCAGAATGTTTTGCCTGACCCTCGCTAACATGTCTGAACAGTATATGTTGCCTGACCAGACGTTGGTCTTCCTTCCCTTAGGGTAGTGTAAGCTATAGGTTACAGTATTGCTGTTCTTTACTTTCATTTCGGTCCCTGAAAAAAATGAACACTCAAGTAACTCACCGTCCTTTGCCCACACCAATGTCCGTGCGACACCAGTCTCGTTTGACCTTCACCTCACATTCAAAGGTCTTTTTGATTTACTGATTGAGTAATTACCGACCCTTTCTCTGCATATTTTACGAAATGTGACTCCTGTGAACACTAAGTCCTGGTTCCATTAGCCGGCAGGTAATGCTATCCATGTGTTAATAATGCTTGCTCATCAAAACCGGCTGCTTTGAGCCCGGTATCTATCGATCGGTGATCGATTCTTTCTCTCTCGACACGAGTGAGTCAGGTGTTGTGACCTAGTCGTCCTTTTATGCTGTGTGTTTAAACACTGTTTTGCTCTTGTTGTATTATGTTATGTGAACGATTGCATATGGGGAACCCATACATTGTAGCGCTATATATCCTTATAAGCGTGCAGTTAAAGACATGTATAGCGTAGACTAGCAGCCTCATCATGTACAAGGCACTTCACCAAAACCATCACTGAAGTGACATTTGAACTGGTCACAGGGGCCAACTACAGTAGTGGCCTTATATTCCAAGTATATCAACGTTATGGGACGCATAGCTGAAAAACTCGTTCAGTGAAGTACCTAATTCTTCATACCTTGTTGCAGTGTGTCTGTCGTGGAACTATATTACCATTAACTGTCTGTGAAAGTGCGTTATATATTCTAATTTGTCTTCTATTGTGTAACGAGGCCACTTAGATATTCTCGAGTTTTAGAAGTAAAGGCAGGCATAATGTAGATTAAAGAATAGACTTATGCAGAAATGCAGGGCACAGAAGTAGATAATGTATGGTCCTTGGAGATTGATTTCCCTTTGCACATATACGTCACACCTTCGACCCGCTGCACCCAAGACTGACTCCCTCGCGACCAGGAAATTAAAAATGGTCTTTTGTCTATATCGGCATGCAATCTCCAGTTAGGGACCTTTTCCATTACATGTATTACTGTTTTTAGAACTCTTTCTTTTTAATCCCTTTGATTTACATTTACATTCAATGATCTTTTAATTTTCTGGTTGTATATTGTTTTTCTCGAATTTATATGTAACATTTTCCTTACTATATGTATATCTAATTTATGTAATTAACATGCATGTGTACTATATAACTAAAAATAACCAAATGACTTTATGAAAGCGCGGGGAGAGAAGGTGGGAAAGGGGAGGGGAAATGGAAAGAGGGAAAGCGGGTATCCTCATGGTCGAGTGTTAAGTTATGGAAATCAAGACACTTAAATGAGAGACTTCACTACGATAAAAAACCTGTTATGTTTCTCATTATTAAAATTATCATTTGCCTTATTATTTTGGCGATATTCTTCCATCATTTTCTTCACAACGCAATACAGCGGGCGCGAGGCTTGGACGGATTGCTTGTATATGAGAATATAAAGACGGAGAACACAAATTAGCAATGAAAATAGAACACGTATTTTTTGTTTAGGTCAGCTCAGGTGTACACAAAGAAAGGCTGATGCAATGGATCTCCAGCATAGTCTGTCTCTTGCTCTTATATTGCCCAGTCCATCTTATCATGTTATCAGACCACTTAAAATATTTTCTGGCTATTGGGCGACTGTCTTCCACCTTACCCATCTAGTATCACCTCCAACAACGTGGTATGTCATGTTATATGGCAGAAATATATGAACTGTCTAACTCTGATTTTTGACAATTTTTCTCCACATCCCCAACGTATTCATTACTTCCGCATTTGTTCTATTTTCTTTACCAATCTTCAATAAACCCGCATCTCGAATGCCTCAATTCTTGTTTCCACCTGTTTATTAAATGTCCATGTCTACGCCGCCGTCGTCGTCTTCCATTATTATACGTGGGCGATTTGAAAAGTTATGAATATGAGGAGATAATTTCACGAATGTGCAAGATTTCCACACGAGCTGTGCATTTACTTGAAGCTTGGAATGTCGTTTAGGTGACCTCATACTTTTTTCAATATAGTCACCATCCCGGTCCACACAAACGCCAACGTCGGACAATTTGTTGCATCTGGTCGAGCACAAAATCAGACGTCTTCTCATGGAACCAGGTACGCACAACTGTTTTCACGGTGTCCCGTGAGGGGTTCATTTAGCTTCGGGAAGAGGAAAAAGTCACAAGGTGCCAGGTCGGGGCTGTGCGATGTGTGCGGTAAAATGTCAAACTTGAGACGCTCCAATGCAGCCACTGTTTGTCAACTCGTGTGTGGGCGATCATTGTCGGGCTGAAGAATTGCGTGCTTGCCGACAAAAACGCGCATCAATCGTGCTGGAAGTTTCTGCAAAGCGTTCACATACAGATTGGAGTTGACGGTATTGACGTACTCCAAACATACAGTTTGGACTAATACCTCGCAGTCCCAAAATATGGTCATCATCACTTTTCCCTTCGAGGCAGCGACTTGTCATGCAGGCTCGTCGTGGCTGGATTGTCGCTTTTTACAGTATGTGCCTACCCTCCTGACAGTACTGACATCCACACATGCGTCACCTATACCGCAGCCATTCTTCGATGAATGCCGATGGGCACACTACTATCGGCCGTCAGGAATTCAATCTTTTTTTTCTATTTTTCAAGCGTTCGCCTTATTTCTCTAATCCACAAGGCGGGTTTGCACCGTTGTTTTTATTTTGGGACTGCGAGGGACAGTGCATCCGACTTCAGTATGCATTTTATGTAAGGGTCTGCTTTCTTCTGCATTTTCTAAGGGTTTACTTCCCCGGGGTAACGGCCGGTGCTGTGATGGGGATCGAACCCAGCCCTTCGGATTGTGAGTCGTGTCACTTAACCACTAGCCCACGCCGTCACCAGGAATTCAATCACAGCACGTTTCTTCAATCGTATTTCCACGTAGGCCACAATTTTACTGTCTACTGTGCGCATGCGTCACGTTCTGATGCCACTACATGCCTCTATATTCACTTCATTAGAGATTATTTTCTCATAGGTGTCACGTGGCTCTGAGCACTGTTGTCATAACTATGGCGCCGGAGGTAAAACTTCAGATATCCATAGCATTTATAAAGCATAAACGCTATACCTATTGACGGCCATCTTGATAATATTATCAAGATGGCCGTGACCTATTCCAGTACGAAATGTCCTGTTTGTTTTACTAAGAATAATAGTTATTGTTTTCTCAATTTTGATGTTCAGTACATACTTTTGACTTGCGTCGTTTATTCTGGACACTAGCACCTGTAGATTTTGTTCATTTTCTGTAAACAAAACTGTATGATCCCCGTATATACTGGTGTTTACTGTCACTGCTAGTCCGGCCAGGCACAACATATTGACTAGGATATCGCGTCAAGGTCATGCAGAATATCGTACCTAATCAAGACCACGATCTCTCTTCCATGTAGCGTTCCGTGGAAACAGACTGTTTTCAAGGCAGTCTAGTTGACGAGATGTGGATCTACATGATCTCCGTAGTAGTTAGCGTCACGCAGACGAAGCCAAGCATAGCACAACCGCCCGGAGGACCTCTGTCCACCTTCGTCAGCATTCTCGGGATGTACGGCAAGCTTTTACAACCCGCCACTTAACGTCCTTTTCAGGGCGCATAAAAGAGAAAACTTAAGGTGCAAATATCGCAGTCAAACTGTAAACTAGCTACACAACGCATTCCGTTCTCCGGATTACATCTTGCTGCTTGCAAATCCCTGTTCAGGACTGGCATCAGGAGATTGAGAACGAACGCAGAAGAAGAAGAAGAAGAAGAGAAAACTTACTCATTGTGGACATTAACAACAACAACAACTGTTCCTACGACGAGCCCCTACATTTAATACATAAGCAAAAAAATCACGGATGCCTTTTTTTCTTATACAAGCTCTAGGACCTGTCACAGCACAGGCGACATTTAAAACTGCTACGGAATTTGAACTTGTACACACGCGTCTGGGTCTATACGGTTAGTTACGTTCGTTCTAGAAGTTTTCATCTTTGTTGCAGGGCCAGTTTTATAGTATTGTGTTTAGTGACATACCTGGGCTGACTGTATCTATAGCTGGCTGGCTGACTGACAAGTTGTAAACCTAAATTGCTAGTAAAGAATAGCGGATGGAAATAGGCTGTGCTTGGCAAGTCAACCAGCTATTACTTCTTCTTCTTCTTCTGCGTACGCAGTCAGACAGTAAACCAGCTATTACGAAGTTGCTTGTCTTATATCACATGGATGGGGAACGGCGTGGCCTAGTGGTTAAGTGACACGGCTTACAACTAGAAGGTGCTGGGTTCGATCCCCACCACAGCACCGGCCGTTACCCCGGGGAAGCAAACCCATAGAAAATGCAGGAGGAAGCAGACCCTTACATAAAATGCATGCTGAAGTCGGATGCACTGGGCCGACAGGCGCAAAATAAAAACGCAGTGCAACGCACACCGCCTTGGGGATTAAAGAAATAAGGCGAACGCCAAAAAAACAAAAACAAAACAAAACAAATATCACATGGATGGCCCAAAATAAACAAACCGCTGGAAGGGATATGCGAGACTGGCAGACATAACGCACACGCTCGCTGATAGGGAGACAGGAGCTACAAATAAGTCTGATGGAGGACGAACATGTCAATGTACAATACAATTTGGTAAGCATCAATGCCTTCATATCATTTTCAAGGGATTTTGACCCTCGGTCGTTTTCAAGTTCATGTCACGAATGTTCCTTTTAACTACACACTCATTCGCAGTTCTCATTAGGTCTCCTTCGCTTCCTCCACGGGAGATGAAGCTAAACGAGATTAGATTCCTTCCTATAACCCTCTTCTCTCTCTCTCTCTACTTTTCTCCCCCTCCCCTCCCACCCCTTTTTGCGATTAGTTGTGTCATAAAATGAATTTCACATTTTGTTTTCGATGTCCCCGACAAACACAATCCTGGAATACCGTGAGGCCAGAAACATAGGAACAAGGAAGTGATTGTTAAACTATAAAGCATTAGTTAGACCTGGACTGAAGTACTGTGTACAGATGTGGAGTCCTTATCGTAGAGGGGATATACACATGCTGGAAAGAATACAAAGAAGAGCGACAACACTTATAGTGGGATTTCAGAATTACAGCTATCAGGAAAGACTGAAAAACCGGCCTTCAGTGTCTAGAAAACAGACGAATTCGAGGTAACTTAATACAGGTTTATACGATAATCAAAAGAAAGGATAAATTAGACTATACAATTTTTCAAAAATACAACCACCCACAAGAACAAAAGGACACAGCTACAAGTTATTAACTAAAGAAAGGTCCAAATTAGATATTAGGAAATATTTTTTTAGTCAGAGAGTACCGAAAGGAGGCTCACCTTTGGGGCCACTCTTCCCCTTCTCTCTTCTCTTACCTCACTCTGTTTCATTTGACTCTATCCCACAGTCACACCCTTGCACAACTTTCACACGCGCCCTCATGGTGAGGCCCTTCCATTGCACTTTGGTTGGGCTAGCTTCTGAGGGCGCACAAACCTAGCATAGGTACATACAGACCCACACATGCATCCAAGCACTGGTTTATGCGTCCTGATATCGCCAAATGGACTACGGTCTGGAGTGGAAAATGGCGCGCCTCCGCCAGTAGAAACTAGTGAGGCAAACATCTAAGCAAAAAAAAAAAAAAATAGTCAGAGAGTACCGAATGCTTGGAATGCATTTCAACATGAGGCAGTGGAGGCCAGGGGCAATTAATGTATTCAAGAATTGATTGGATGCACATAGTATTTAAAGCAAGGAAAACTAAATGAAACTGATTGTATACAGACTCTGCAGAGTCTTCTAAACCGTGTACGAATTCTTGAAATAATCTCTTCTTTCATACATGTCCTGTATAAACCTAATGATTGGTTTCTCTGTTCCTAATGATTGGTTTCTCTGTTCCTATTTGTTGCAACATATAAAAAGTTTGCTCCAGGGGACTCTATCAACGGCTATCTCGTAGTCAATGAAGCTGATAAATAGTGGTCATCCTTGATCGATCAATCTTTCAACGAGAAGCCACAATGATCCGATGGCACCCCGTCCCTCTGACCTGAAATTAAAACTGGTTATCTTACGCACATCCTCTATCTTCCTAACGATTCTCTTCTTATTTATTATAAATATATATTTAGATCCATGTGGGGGATCAAGACGCTGAGCAGCGCATGAGCTGCAGTGGTCAGCGACCCATAGCTGACTGCTAGCGTCAGGGCCAGCAAACTAGAGCTGCCAAGACCTTTCTACACCTCCACGTGGTGATCCTGGATAACAGGCTGCAGCAGGGCAGACTGGCTAAGGAGAAGGGATCGAAAAGGGAATGCTAACCCAGTACTCAAAAAATTCTTGCTGAAGTCGGATGTGTTGGACCGAAAGGTGCAAATATCGCAGTCAATCTGTAAACTACGACACAACGCATTCCGTTCTCTGGACTACATTCTGCTACTTATACCCTTTCGGGCTTTGGAAGCGGGAGATGGAGAACGAACGCAGAAGAAGAAGAAGACGATCCATGTGGTATTACGCTTATCATGCATGAGCTGTAGCTGTCAGCGACCCAAAGCTGACTGCTAGCGTCAAGGCCAGCGAACCAGAGCTGTCAAAACTCTTCTAAACGTCAACGTGGCGAACCTGGATAACATACTACAACAGAGCAGACTGGCTAAAGAGAAGGAATTGAAGAGGCAAGGCTAACCCGTTACCCAAAAAATGTCATGCTGAAATGGAATATGTCTGATTGAAAGGTGCAATTGTTGCAGTAGCTGTAAACTACAACACAATGCATTCCGTTCGATGGACTACATCCTGCTACCTGCAAAGCCCTTTTTAGGGCTTAGTAGCGGGAGTTTGAATGAAGAAAAAGAAGAATCCATGACACCGGAAGGTTGTGTGTCTATCATCAACATGCATCTCTGAATTACTGTGGTATATGGTAACGTCTTTGTGGAGGGCAGTACTATCAGGAGGCGGGCACGTACAGCAAAAATAGACAATTTAGCCCCGACGAACCTGCATGACCAGACTCGCAGCGTTTGACCACCACAACTGTGGGCACACCGCAGTAAGCTCTCCTTGGGTGAACTAATTCGTGCGTACCAATCGCCGCGTCAAACAGATAACAATTGCCTCAGTGCTTATGATTTCTATTGAGTGAGTTCAACACATTATCAATGGGCATGCTTTGGGATAAAAAAAAGTGAGTGCGAGATGGATCCCTCGCATGCTAACATCTGATTTAAAATAGCGCCGACAGCAGGTGTCTCCGGAACTTCTGACCCGAAATGAGCAGGAAGGCGACGTCTTTATCCGTCGAATTGTCACTGGCTACGAGTCATGTGCACATCATTTTGACCCAGAACGCAATGGAGTACATGCATAAGAGTTCACTTACCACCCAAATAAATTCAAGGTCGTCGTTTCAGCGAAAAAAGTGATGATGACCATCTTTTTGGACTGACGAGGACATAGTCCACACTGAATTTTGAAGCACCGTCAACTCCGATCGATATGGGAAAACTTTACAGAAACTTTGAGCAAGATTGCTGCGCGTTTCGTGATAGGCAAGTACCCAATTTTTCAGCACGACAATGCTGGCCCACACACGAGTCGATAAATAGTGACTGCATTGGAGCGCCTCAAGTTTGACAACATTTTACCACACCCATCGTTCAGCCCTTATCTGACACCTTGTGACTTCTTCCTCTTCCCGAAGCTGAAGTAACAACTCAGGGCACATCGTTACTCTTCTGGCGAGGAGGTGCAAGCACTGTGCGTATTTGGTTTCAAGAGAAATTTGTTTTTTTTTCTCAACGGGTTGCAACTACTTGTCCGACGTTGGAGTTTGTGTGTAGACCAGGATTGTGACTACTTTAAAAAACTAATGACACGTCACCTACATGATATTCAAAGCTTTAAGAAAATGTATGGCTCTTGTGTAAATCTTGCACATTAGTGAAATTATCTCTTCAGACGCAAAACTTTTTAATTCAACAGGCGCGCGCGCGTGTATGAATGTGCGTGTGTGTGTGTGTGCGTGCGTGCGTGTTGGGGGAATTCCAAGTTAGAATTTGAATAAATTATGAGAAGCGCACTATTATATTCTATTGCTGAGCGCACATAACCAAGGTATGTCTCTCAAAGTATCCTTGTCTGATCCTTATGATGTACCAGCAAGCCTTTTTAATAGCTGTAGACGTCTCATGGCTTTATTCTTCACATTCTGGATTTGATGCTTGAGACTGAGATGTTTGTCAAGTGTTACTCGAAGATATGTGAGATGTTCCTTTCTTATTAATTGGTGCACCTCTAATCTCAAAATTATATTTTGTTTGATAACTTTGTGGCTTTTGGTGAAGATGGTATACACTGTCTTTTAATAATTTCCATGTTTGGCAGTACTCATGCAGTCTCCTCGGGTCTCCATTTAGCTACCGTGCCCACCTTCAATGTTGGTCTGCGAAAACTTTTATATAGATCAGGAAAAAAGTACAGCTTAAAGATGAACCTTGTAGTAATCCTTTTTCTAAAACTTCTTTAGAAGAGATCACATCCTTCACCTTTGTTTCGATCGTTAACTCAGTCAGGAAGTACTTTATCCAATTGTAGAGCTTGTCATGAATTCCCGTGTTAAACATCTTTATCAGAAGACCTTTCCTGCAAACAAGAACCTAAGCCTGTTGTAGGTCAAAACAGATGACCACTGATGCATGTTGCTCTGGAAGCCATAATTTGTCCTTTGCGTTAGCCTAAAAAGCTGGTCTTCTGAGAAGCTACCAATTCTAAACCCGGCTTGTTCCTGGCATAAGGTGTTATATTTCTCCAGGGACCAATAGAGACGTGTGTTTATAATTCTCTCTGCTAATTTGCCCAGGCACGATGTTAGGGAGATGGGACGATAGCTGGCTGGTTCATCCAGAGTTTTTTTGTTTTTTAAATATTGCCACTATATGTGAATTGCTGTATGCTTTGGGAAGCTTGCCATTTCTCCATGCCATGTTGATCAATCTGTGGACAGCTTCTTTACAACGAGTTCCCAGATGAAGTAGCATTTCGTTATGAATCTTGTTTGGCCCCGGAGCCCTTCTGGGCGCGAATTTCGCCAGGGCCTGTTGGAGCTCTTGCATGTTGAAATCTACTTCAAATGTAGAGGCATTGGCTTATAGATCTTTCTCTTGGCACTTCAAGTTGCGCAAATACTTTCTATCCTGTTATGTGGGCTTTCCTGTCCTATTCACTGATGCGAAGTAACGATTAAAGTACTGTGCTTTGTGTGTGTGCCTACAGTGATTTTTGTCTCTCCATCTATCACTGGCTTGGGGTTCACCCTCCAGTTTTCTCCAGACAAACTGTCGGCCAATTAGCAGGCTTAATTTCCATTACGCCTAAGATCTAATCTGGAGCATGTCTCTGCCCATTTTTCCCTTTTGGCCTTCTTGACTGTGTTTTACTTTAGCGCACGCGTTGTTTTGCTGCATCTTTGCTTCTCGTGATGACATTGTTTCTAACATTGTTCTTGCATTCTTTATATCATGTATAGCTCTCTGTATTTTTCTACCAAAGAATTGTCCAAATGACTTTTGACAGCATCTTCGGATGCACTGTTATACTGCTTCAAGGGGACGACGTGGGCTAGTGGTTAAGTGACACGGCACACAACCGAAGGTGCTGGGTTCGATCCCCATCGCAGCACCGGCCGTTACCCCGGGGAAGCACTCTTAGAAAATGCAGGAGGAATAAGACATTTACATAAAATGAATGCTAAAGTCGGATGCACTGGGCCGATAGGCGCAAAATAAAAACCACTGTACAATGCACACCGCCTTGGGGGAATAGATAAATAAGGCGAACGAAAAAAAACAAATAAAAGAAAAATACTGCTTCCAAGATTGCCTTTGTAATCTCTTCGTTGAGTATTTCAACACTGCTGGTTGTGTTTATAAGGATACGGTCTGATGTTTCTTGCCAATTCGCTTTTCGGAATGTCCAGTTCGTTTTCTGTTTGAAATATGCTGAAAAGGGCGGTCTTATGGTTTTTAAGGAGTGGTTTATGATCATTTTCAATGTCATAAACAACGTGCATGGAGTAAGAGTATCAAATCAGATGAACCAATCGTCAAGTCAGGTCGACTGAGAGAGAGATGAACTCTGTGCAGCAGTGTTGTGTTCTGCAATACAGACAAATAGGTTGCATTGCAGACCTCCTGAATGAATTTTATGTACTGTTGTGGTCAGTGTAACCCAATGGCGCAAGTGTGTCCATTGAAGTCACCTGCAAGGAGTGTTTTATGATATTGTATTTCGTGCAGATCAGGTGTGGGATATATCCCTGAATGTCATTTCGGATGTAGGTAACAATGCCACGGCAACTAGTGCACTCACAGGCATAGTTAGTATAGCCGGTCAAGTTCAGGTTAATGTCCTTGTGTAGAATTTTTTTTCTCAGGAAATCCACATGAACCTTGTGGCCGTTCAAAACTTTGCCAAGCTCAAGCTTCTTATTTCTTAAGTCACAAATATTTAACTGTAGAACATTAAATGAAAGCTTGTTATCTTGTTTCTGTGCGTGCTTTCTCCTCCCAGGTTTTCTCGTGTTATTATGTTTATATTTGTGTTTGTTTCCAATAGTCCATTTTTCACCCCTTGTAGCCTAGCCACCCACTGCCAGGCCCAAACCTCGATGACCGATGTGTTGCCCGAGCTCGTTTGTAAAACTTAAAAATTTTGTGCTTTCCATATTTTGGAATTGTCGGACTGGTGATTCAGTGTACATACTTCCCACCCCAGGCAGAAGTCAGAAATGTACTGGCATTAAGTAATTGAGAAGGGTGGGTGCATTAGCAACGCTCCAAGTTACCGAAGCCACGGTAGGGCTCACTGCGCTCATTCCCCGCCACCAATTGTCTACTGGTTAGGCTGAGTTCTCCTAGGCTCAAAATATGTGACAAAAGTTCTAGACAATTGGTCCGTCACGTCCTGGGCCGCTGTGCCTTTACGATTGACCTCGATTGTCATGATACGGCAAATGCATGTTCTCTTTTCCCGAGTCTGTTCATCACGGTTCTGGTTCCTTCATAACCACAGAGCGTGCATGAATATTGTCCAATAGGAGACACATTTCTATAGATGAGTTAATGGTAATGTTTTAAGAATAAAATCCTTATTATAAAGCATCTCATTTACTAAGTTATACTGTAGAATATATAGATATATATATATATATATATATATATATATATATATAAATATATATATATATATATATATATATTTGTGTTTTGAAAGAGGGGGGTTACTGAGGATGGATACATCGTATAAAACAGGTTATGTTTTAAGCTGTACATTTATTGTGCCAGCCGTTTATTGTGGACTGCAACCGTTATCAGGGCGGGTCAAGTGTTTTTAGACACAAAAGTTTAGCCCCTGAATCCCGAATTTTTGTTGGTAATGCCTAACTTACTCTGGTGTAACCAATAACTGTATCGGTGGTCAAAGGATAGTATCTTTGTCAAAGTACGGTTTTAAACTCAACGAAGAACACCACCACTGCAAGAATACATAAACAGCGGCGGTTTTCTGCAAGGAAACCAACCTAAACGATGACAATACTAGAACGACAATGGAAGAAGAGACGAGATATTTTAAATAGTGTGTTATATTTCTATAAGATGTATGTTGTATGTGTTTGCATTGGGAGTATTGCGAATCAATGTAGATGTCTTAGTCGACCAGCACTTCTGCAGGGACGGATGCCCCTATGCAGGTCCCAGCTCTTCCGTGAGCTGGGTGTAGACAGGATGAAGATTTCCTGTTTAGCGGGCTAGGCTTGAGCAGCTTATTATTCGTTATGACAAATGGCGCTGATTTGCGAGTCCATCCTAATAGAGCAAAAGCGCTAGAGCAAAGTAGACCCGCAGCCTGTTAGGCGCCATCTACGCTGCTCTTAGCAAACCACCTAATCATGGTCAGTGGTATACCACGTCACACAGGTAATCACCTTTTTGCGACATGCTGTCTGTGGGGCAACTGCTTTTCTTGTCCTCGTCATACACAAAAAGCTCGCTCGATAGACAACACCGGAACAATTCAGATATGACACAAATAAATGTCAGTTTTCTGTGGGTTCTCTGTACATACATTTATGTAAACAGTTATTGCTCATCGCGAAGCGATGATGGCCACAACAGACGGTTTTGTCTTAATAATGTGATGTGCCCAGTATGAGGATTATATTGAGGAAGGCTATGCGCTGGTCATCAATCTCACTCCTATCCTGAGTTACCTTGGATCAGTGGCAAGACTATTGGTCGAGACGACTGGGGGTAAATAAGGATGCAGACACTCTGGTTTCACCTTCAGTGAGACCAGGGGTCGCTTGAAACTTTCGGTATTCGATCGCCAACCGTTTCCGTTCATCACTGTGAGAGGCGAGTGCCTAAACCTCTTGAATAAAGCGACCCCCTTATATTTATGCTATAAACTGGCAATACCCATGCTGAAGATCTGCCTGGCAATCGAAATGTACTATATTTAAGAAACAACAGCTTAGCATGAGCAATTAAAGGATCTCCCTTTCCCACACCATCGCCTGCCTCACACCGCTTCCTCTAACCTACCATATCTTCTCTCGCTATCTCTTCCCCTCCCTTGATTTTTTCTTCTTCCTTCAACCGGCTTATCACCCTGTCCATCTCTTTCCCTCCCTCCAACCTACCGTCTCTTCCTTCTTCCTGACCCATCACTCTGTAAATCTCTTCCCCCCCCCCCCCCTTTCCAGAAGGTGCTAGCTTTAAATGGGACCCACCATTTTTCTGGTCGCTAATTCATTTAAACTGCTTTATATTTTTCGTTGTTACTCGGCACCTTCATCTACTTGTGTCCTTCGTCAACAGCAACATATATATTGTTGTAAACAATTCATAATTCTCTATATGCTATGTAATTATAAATAAAGATACAAAATAATCAATATAATTACACAAAGCGTCTTCTAATGTATTCCAGAAACCAAATTCTCGCCTCGTTCTCAAGATGTCATTGGGGATGCTCAATTTGGTGCTGCTCAAAATTTAAAATTTCGACAAACAAGCAGACAAACCTAGGAAATTATGTAAATCAATCAATTAATCAATCAAAACCCGTCGCTCCTCTCGGTGCATAGGCTACTGACAACATCCCGCCAGCATAGACGGTCCTGGGCTCCTCCTTCTATCTCTCTCCAGATGTAATCATTTAATCTAATTTGCACTTGATAAATCAATCCATACCAGCAGGAGAGACCTGTACCAGTTTCAGAGCTGAAGCAACAACTGTTCATGCAGCAGCGATGATTCTTATCAGCCAAAACACAACTTCAAGGAGATCGTTTATTCTAAAATATCCCAGGAGCGTACTCCAAGCCATCTCAAGCCCCAAACAAGATACTCTCACAAGAACACAAGAAATAAAATGAATAATAGAAATGCACCCGCCCCCACCCCTGTGCGACAAAAGTACCAGATCATCTGTGTAGTCCAGGTCCTCCAATTTTAACAAAAGTGCCCATTGAATACCAATTATTTTTCCCTTAATAAATGTCTTCATTATCCAATCTATAGCCATCAAGAACAGGAAGAACGCGAGCAGGCATCCTTGTCTCACTCGTGCACTCCGAAGCTGTCAGTCATTGCTCCTTCATGTACCACTTTACTAACTATGTCTTTGTACATATTATGCATGAGGGTTATGAATTTCTTGGTATTCCATAGTGGCTCAACAGTTGCCATAGAGTTCTTCGATCCACATTGTCAAACGTCTTTTCATATAGTCTTATTAAATTTGCGTATATGGATGATTCGCATACAATACTTTGTTCTACTATGAGTAACTATATGATCTTTCCTGGCGAAATCCGGCCTGTTACTCTCTGAGCGTTTTGCCTAATTCCACTTTTAATTTATCCAAGATGATTCTGTTGCATAGCTTGCCTGGCACTAACAGCAATGTAATACCCCAATAATTGCTGCAATCTGCCAGGTCTCCCTTTTTAGGCAGTTCAATCGGATGCCATTCTTTCCATTCTGTTGGCACTCTCTCCTCTTCCCATATCGTCTTGAATAATCCGTACAATGTATATCTGGTCTTATCTATATCTGCCATTATAGCTTCTGCTGCTATTCCATCTGGTCCTGCAGCTTTCCCTTTCTTGAGTTTAGATAAAAACCCTTTGAATTGATATCTTACTTTGTGGGTTGCAGTCCAAGTTCAAAGTCTCTTCTGCTATATTTGGTGTTTCTTGTGGTGGAGGTATGTTTATACTTTCTTTGAAATACTCAACCATTCTTTATTGTTGTTACCCCGAAAATGCCAATATCTCGCCTTCTCTATCTTTGATTGGTTTGTCTGTCGGTATATAACTATTTGCCATTTTCTTTGTTAATGAGTAGATATCTCTTATACGTTCTCTATCTACTGCCTTTAAGCTTCCTGTGCCAACTTGCCAATATATTCCCATTTATTGTTTTCTTATACATGTCT
Organism: Ariolimax columbianus; assembly: GCA_036924085.1. Classification (NCBI taxonomy): domain Eukaryota; kingdom Metazoa; phylum Mollusca; class Gastropoda; order Stylommatophora; family Arionidae; genus Ariolimax; species Ariolimax columbianus. The sequence continues at coordinate 39,017,781 of JAVGWX010000001.1, forward strand.
TGACCTCTTTGTCTGCAGCAGTGTAATCTATGTGTGCTTCTGCTTTGAGGATTCGTATTCGGCAAATGTTGAATATAGCTTTGCTTTTTTTCCTCTCTTCTATTTTATGCAACATCTCTATTCTAATCTATTCCTTGTATTGAATCCGAAGTTTCTTCACATGTCTTATTCCACATCTCTTTAGTCTGTTCCCACATACTATTAATGTCCGTCTTCTCGTTCTCATACAGCTCTTGTAGCACTTGATATGTCTCATTAAGTTTTATGCTTTATTCTGTCTTCCTTTCCTGGTCTTTTAAGATGTGTACGTCATATCTCGTTCTCATTGCGCCCTGTACTGGGTACTTTTTTAGTTTGTGCTGCAAGATCCCCAGCAATATGAGGTAGTCTGATACAGCGTCTGTACCTCGCTTTACTCTTGCACCTAGTAGTGTACTACTGAACGCTTGACTAACACAGATGTGATCAATCTGGTTTTCCGTCACGTGGTCTGGTGATCTCATTTGTGATATTATGTGGTTACTTGTGTGGAAACATACTTCCCCCATTTATCATTTTGTGAAGCGCACATAGCCCTGCAAACATTTCCCCATTCTCGTTCATCTGTTCCATTCCTTGTCTTCCCATAATCTGTTCGTAACCCAGGTTGTCTCCTCCCACTTTAGCATTGAAGTTTCCCATTTAAATATTAGTATCTTTTGTTACTGAGTGTCAAGAAGCTCTTCTAGCTCGTTGTAAAACACTTGCTTCTTATCTTCGACTTCGCTAGTTGGGGCAAGGCACTGAATGATGTTGATGTTTTTGTTCATAGTTCTGAAGCTTGATTCTATTGGTAAAAGCCTCCCACTTTATGAATGCCATCTTTGCCTCTCATGAAAGCATCAGTGCCACTCCTTCTGTGTGTTGGGGGGATGGGGGGGGGGGGGGGTTCTGTTCCCTTCTTTCCAGAATAAATTATCATTTCCCCAGTTGCTAGTCCAACTTGTTTCGCGCAGTTCTAGCACTTCCAGGTTGTCATTTATCATCTCTTTAACCATCTCTGCTGTTTTTCCTGCCTGGTACACTGTTCGAAAATTCCATGTTGCAATATTGGTCTTTTTATTGGTATTCAAATTGACAGACAGCCGTGGAACTTCCTTGCGGCTTTCACTTCACTGTCATTTTTCTCATTTCCGGAAATCATCCCTTTTCCAAAGCCGTTTGCATTTGCTTTCTTTTTCCGTAACCAACTTTGTTTTAATATATTTGGATGGTCGGTCCTAAGCTAGCCTATAAACTCTAGGTGCGTTGTCGGTGTTTAGTATATTCCTTACCCCATGACCTATTCCGCCCTGGTAGCCCTTTCGCTTCCACTGACTTACCTTTTGGTATCATTGAGACAAGAAGAGCGCGTGGCCGAATGGTTTCGAGGCTTGCCTTTCCATGTTGTTTTTCTGTTGGAGGTGAAATAAACAAACAAAGCCATCACACGACAGTGGCAAATCGGCCTGCAGTTCTCAGCTTAAAAAAACCCCTCGACTACCCCAGCAATAGGAAAAACGTATTGACATTTTTTTTCTTTCTTTTTTGAGACTTGCAAACTACCTCACCATTTAAAGACAACGGATTCGAGGGAGAGGAGATTATGTAATGGAATGGTATTGTTGTATGTGCCTCCTTAGTAAGAGTTGTAACTTAACTTAACTCAACTTAACGTTTTTATACTGGTTTAGAAGACTCTTCAGAGTCTGTAAACAACCAGTTTCTTTTCTCTAAAAGCTATGTGAATTCAATCTATTCTTAAATGCATTAACTGTCCCTGCCTCAACTACTTCCCGTGGCAATGCATTCCAATCATTCACCACTCTCTGACCTAAAAAAATGTTTCATAATATCAAATCTGGACCTGTCTTTAGTTAATTTGTTCTTGTAGGTGGTTGTATTTAAAAAAAAAAAACTTGTTATAGTCTAATTTATCCGTTCCTTTGATTATCTTATAAACACGTATTAAGTCACCGCGAATTCTTCTTTTTTCTAGACACTGTAGGCCGGTTTTTCTGAGTCTTTCCTCAGAACTGTAATTCTAGAATCCCACTATCAGCTTTGTCACTCTTTTTTGTATCCTTTCGAGCATGTTTATATCCCCTCTACGATAAGGACTCCACACCTGTACACAGTACTCCTATCTACGTCTAACTAATGCTTTATACAGTTTGACTATCACTTCCTTGCTCCTAAGTCTAATATTTCTTTGTATTATACCTAACATTACATTTGCCTTTTTCACTGCTACCTGGACTTGCTCACTCACTTTACATGTATGATCTATTATAAACCTAGGTCTCTTTCTTTTTCTCTAATTCTAATATTGTTTTCACCCATTCTGTAATTATGTTCCATATTTGATCTACCCATGTGGATGACTGTACATTTATCTACATCAAACTCCATTTGGCAGCTTACAGACCATTGCGAATTTTATCTAAATCTGACCTCAATATATCCACTTCTGCTTTAGATGAGACACTACTGCATAGTTTTGTGTCATCCACGAATTTTGCAATCAGGGATCCGATATCAATGTCCAAATAGTTTATATATATCAAGAACAAAATTGGTCCCAAAACTAACCCTCGTGGCACTTCACTCTTTACTTCACACCAGTTAGAGTACTCCTTATTTATGCCCACTTTCTGCCTTCTTCCGGTTAACCAATTTTCAACCCATTTGGCAACTTCCCCAGCTATTCCATGGGATTTTAACTTTGTAAGTAATCTTTGATAGGGTACTCTATCAAAGGCCTTAGCAAAATCAAGATAAATAACATCCACTGACTCCCCTTTATCTATCATTTTAGTAACCTACTCCATGAACTCTAATAGATTTGTTAAGCACGATCTCCCTCTAGTAAACCCATGCTAACTATTTCTGAGTAGATTAAACCTGTCTAAATGCATTACAATGTTTTCTTTGATTATTGACTTTAACAGTTTACATACTATGCTCGTTAAACTCCCCGGTCTAAAATTTGCTGGGTCAGATTTTTTGTCATTTTTGAATAAGGAGATCACTCCTGCATCTTTTCAATCCCGTAGAACAATCTCTTTTGAGAACATAATATAGCCAATGGTTTTGCTAGTTGATCTGTAATTTCAAACAACAATTTTGGATGAATAGCATCTTGCCCTGGACATTTATCCACTTTCATCTCCTCCAATTAAAAAAAAACCCATTTCTTTTGTAATACAGATTGATCTTAATCTCTCTGAATCCATGTCGCTTTGGAAAATATCAATAGACTCTGGGATCTTGGATTAGTCTTCTATTGTGTAGACAGCGCTGAAGTACTGATTGAGTAGATTAGCTGCCTCCCTATTCTCACATATTATTTTCCCGGTGCTATCTATGATAGGGCCTACTTTGTCTTTCGTTTTTTGTTTATTTCTAACATAAGAAAAGAATCTTTTCTAATCAGTTTTGATCCTATGGGGAAGTTTTTTTTCAATTTATTTTTGCTGCTTTATTCACTTTCTGAGCTATGTTTGATTATCCAAATATTTTTAATATGTTTCTTTTGATTTACCTGCCTCTATATATTTTTTTCATGCTCTATTTTTAGTTCTTCTACATTTAACTACAAATCTAGTTATCCACTTTTTACGCTTAGGGTTTACTTCTCTACACGGAGCACATTCCTCTTTTAGCTTTTCTAGAACTGTTTTGAAACTCTCCCACTCCTGTTCAACATCTGTTCCTCCGATAATATATTTTTAGATTATGTGACTCACTATCTATTTAATTTTCTTAACATATTCCTTAGAGTAGTCGTATGTTCGCGTGTTTATGTTTACTTTTTTCCATGCTATAAGATCCCAAAGGATGGTTTGATGGTCACTTGAGCCAAATAGTTCCCCAATGGTAACGTTTTCAATAATATTTTCTTCTGTAGTAAAAACTCGGTCGAACATCGTGTTTTTACCTCTTGTAGCTGCTTCTACATGTTGAATAAAAGAATTGTCAGTTATGCACTTAACAAAAGATGTTGACTCTGCAAGTGCTTCTGCCATATTCCAATTTATTTCTGGAAAGTTGAAATCCCCCATTAATAATAATTTCCCTGTACTTGCTTTTTCTATGTTACTAATCAGCTCCTCGTCTTCCTTTTTTTTTTTTACTTGATGGACATCTATTGAACACTCCAATCACTGTTTTTTCACCCCCCACTTTCAATTTCTCCCCATACACTTTCATTTTTGTTGCCAGGTGATAAATCATCTTTGATAGTTTTATTTACTGAATTTGTACAGTATAATAAAACGCTACCGCCATTAGCCTTGTCTCCAACTACCCTAATTTTCCTCAACATTGTATATACCTCTATTTCAAGTTCACTATCTGCAATGTCCTCAAATGTCCACGATTCTATTAATCCCATGTGTACATATATTTTAAGAATAGCATATACTGTGCATGCTAAGTAGTGTGCTGATACTAATTTTTAATGAGCTGGAATACATGGAATTGGTGTATACAAATAGCCAGGTAAAATGTCTGCTGCCATGTAGTAGAAGGCTATCCAAAGTGGGTTCGTTTTTTGTTGTTGCGATTTCGGTAGAAATTTCATTATTTTTCTTAATGTTTTTTGCCAAGACAGAGGCTATTTTCGTTTTTCAACTGCCATTGATGTTTAGCGTCTGTCTCCGATAGGACTAGACGTCCGATCTCGCGTTCCTTGAGGTCAAAGGACATTTGAAACTTGCAGGATTCGAACACCCTACCGGTTAACGCATTCGCTTCTTGAGTTACCTCTCAGCTATAGCGACACACACACACAAACGCGCGCACACACACACACACACACACGAATGCGTACACACACCCCCATCCCCCTCCATGATGTTTGAAGTAAATGTTTTATTTATTTTATTTGATATTATATTCGATAACTATATTGTCGGGTGTCCGGTTAGGATGTTGCTAATATTTCCTTTTTAATGTATATGTCACTCGAGTGGTTCCCGGAGCAAAAATAATAGAACTGCCGTTTCCTTCCTTGCATATCTTAAGAAACAACCAAAGAATATCGTGCATGGGATTGGCAACCTAGCCATGTAAAAGTCATCTCTATAAAGCCGCACTACGAATGACTGGATTCAGGCTTCCCCAAAAGCTGGTTATGGGAAGCTAAATGCAGTCCTGAACTTATTCTTCAACGAATGGGCTGACGGGCGAAGTTAATATATGCGTATATATTGCATGCATGGTTAATCCCTCGGTGTGCGGACACGGGTTGTTGGATAACAATATACGAACTCCCATGTCTGGATGTTTAACAGTTACAGATGTATAATATTTCGCAAAAAGAACAAAATATATAATCCTCATATATGTTTACGACTGTTATGTGTTTGGTCCACCGCTGTTATCCTGGTTTGCGCAACAGCTTCTAGTAGAAACCGCTGACCAGGTGGGTAGAATGGTCTTCTGGGCGCGCCAGGTTTAAAGAAATGACCCATTTAAACAATGATGACATTAACAAATTGCGACACAGGGAACATCTTAATCTTCCAACATAGGACAGAAACACATTATTGAGCAAATACTTCAACGTGTTACACTTTAGGTCCTGCACTTGGGGGTCAAGACTTACGCCAATGCCATATGAAATCAACTGAACAGCACCCTAACTGACGATCTGGTCGTGTTCCTGGAAACTAGCTGTGTCCAAGCAGATTGATCAATGAGGTGGGATTCAATAATGTGATCCTCATATTGGTGATCCTCAGGTCCACCTTCTCCAGTGCACATCGGGAGATAAGAAGCAACACGCTAACGACGGAACACCATCAAGATTGAGGTGACTTCAATACCAGTAGATGAACAGACCCTTCACACGACCCTATAAGCCACAACTGCACACATCCATACCAGACAGTGCAAAATGTATAGCTAGCTTGCACGGGAAGGAAAAACGGCACGACCAGGCTCTTATAAATCACTATCATCTTATATATATATATATATATATATGACTCCGCTCATCAACTATAAAACACTACATTCTCAACCTTGGCATTGACCCCGAAAGAGCTTGACAGAACGAAGCAATCTCTGCAACATCACATATCTGTGTGTGTGTGTTTGTGTGTGCACGCGCGTTTTAAAAAAAAAAAGGTGGGGGGGGGGGGAAGTGGACAAGATGTCTCAGAATCATCTTGACCTCGAATCCCCAATCATGGTTTGCGAAATCGAGAGTTCATTCTTCTCGATATTCCCGAACGGCACTACAACAGGCACATAGTAAACACAGATTCTCGTTCATGGATGACCGATCATATAAGTATATGGACCGTTTTATAGCAGTAACATGCACACCATAGCCATCGGATTTGCAGTAGCGCCACAGTAATAAATAATGCCTTCAAGTTTAAAGTCGAGTTAAGGAATTTGACAGCTATTGGCGAGTTCCTTCCATATAAACGACGAGAGATTGCTTTATTGCTTAACATGTAGTCTTGTTTAGCGTGTGCTTATTTAAGACGAGAAAGTTATGAATTTTATTCACCCACGCTAATCCACACAGGAAGGGGCGGAAAAACCGAGAGTGATATCATTAGATACTGGGATATTTAGCACTCTCTCCCTCTCTCTCTCTCTCTGTATGTGTGAGTGTGTGTGTGTGTGTGTTGGGTAGGTGGGTAGGTGAACAGACAGAGAGAGAGAGAGAGAGAGAGAGTGTGTGTGTGTGTGTGTGTGTGTGTAAGTCCTTTGCAGAACGTCACTTCTTACAACCGTCAGCATATTTGGCTGTTAAAGGTGGAACGTCGGGTTCTTTGTTAATGACAAGGACAAGACTAGCATCACTACCCCGCAGAGAGCATGTGGTAAGAGGCGGCTAACTGTGGGTCATGGTATAACACCCGCCATGGTTTCGTGGTTTATTAAGAGCAGCATATATAGCGTCTAACAGGATGCGTTTCTACTTTGCTCTAGTGTTTGAGTCTATTAAGATAGTCTCGCACACTTGGTTAACTACCCTCCGTTGCATTTGTTCCATCGCAGCGGATTAATAAGCTGCCCAAGCCTAGCCCGCTAAGCAGGAACTCCTTCTCCCGGCTGCATCCATCTCACGGAAGAGCTGGGACGGGACATGCACAGGAGCATCCGTCACTGTAGAAGTACAGGTCGACTGAGACTAAGGCTTCTTGGCAGGTATGCAGCACGTCAGGTTGTCATTACTTTCCGTACGCGGAGGACCGATTCGAGAAAGTATCCCCGCATGTATATATCATGTAGCATGTTCTTTGCAGAACATCTCTCCTATCACAGCCCCTCTAAAAGAAACTCGATCTCTTGTCAAATCTCCAGCCTGCTCCAGAGTCATGCCCAAGCATTCCTTGCCATCTTGGTGCCATCGCCTTCTTGACCTACGTCTGCCTCTCTTGCGCGGTCAAACACACACCCCCTCCCTCCCCCATTACCGTTCTCTCAAGACCGTTGTCTTTTAATGTGGCCAAAAGTATTTACATTTTATGATCATGCTGGAATTTATGAACCAGTTCTATAATCCCAACTTTTGTCGAATGACTGTATCCTTCCTCTTTTCGGTCGTGGTAATCTGATGACCTTTCTATAACATTTTTACTTGAAAGACTTCATTCCTATCGTTGAGTTTTGGGTAACTGTTCATGTTTCGCAGCCGTGTGCTGCAACGGGAAAAACACATGTTCTCAAATTTTAACTTCTGTTGTTTTGCTGGTATTCTGTCATAGTTCCTTCGGGTTGTGTAGCCTCTGCATCGCCATTGCCAACCTCCTGATTTTAAATGTGTGTTTGGGATCAAGATGCTGAGCAGCGCATGAGCTGCAGCGGTCAGCGACCCAAAGGTGACTGCTAGCATCAGGGCCAGCGAACCAGAGCTGACAAGACCCTTCTACACCTCCACGCGGTGATCCTGGATAACAGACTGCAGCAGAGCAGACTGGCTAAGAAGAAGGGATCGAAGATGGAATGCTAACCCGGTACTCAAAAAATGCTTGCTGAAGTCGGATATGTTGGACCAAAAGGTGCAGATATCGCAGTCAAGCTGTAAACTACGACACAACGCATTCCGTTCTTTGGACTAAATTCTGCTACTTAAGCCCTTTCAGGGTTTGTTAGCCGGAGATTGAGAACGAAGGAAGCCAAGCCACGAAGCCAAATGTATGTTTGTCGCACAGACACAAGACGGGCTATGTAAACTTTGCATTCCGGACATATTCTTTCATGATAAATAAATACACCTCTCTCTCCCTCTCCCTACCCCTGTGTGTGTGTGTGTGTGTGTGTGTGTGTGTGTGTGTATGTGTGTGTGTGTGTATGTTTGCGTGTGCATGTTTGTATGTATGTAATTATATCACTGCTTGTTCTTATCCTCATATTTCATGCAGACTGGCCTAGGCGACCTTTGACCTCCACAGCTTGCCGTCTCTAGTGTAGGCTATCAATTCTCTTCTTGACTGACCACCCTTACCATAATGTAACACTGTCTAGCACAGGGTATCTCAACCTCCAGGGATTCCGCGAGAGATTGAGATTGAACAAAATAGTAGTAGTTTAAAAAATGAAAACAACTTAGCTCGCAGTTGTGGACAGCCGAGGAGCCCTATATGCCAGTGCGCAATCTACATTTTCTATTCCTACTATTTTGGTATACGATTTGTTAGAGTTTATCATTTTCCACATGTTGTATATAGATATAAAACAATTACATTAAAGGATCAGAAATGCGTATTATTAGATTAATTACATTAACAACTTCCTTGTCCCGTTTGGATTAGACATAAACATAACGAAAACAAAGACTACGATACTTATGAAAAGTGACAAGAAATCATGTATGCAGATAAGGATAAAAGATCAACTACTGGAACAGGTACAAAGTTTCTCCTATCTAGGTCATATAATAACGGAAGAAGGCAGCCATAAAAAAGAAAGAAAGAAAGATAATTAAGTATGGCCAAAATGGTATTCGAAAAGACAAAAATAATTAGGGCTAATGGATCAAACACAGAACCAACCAGGCCGAGAGGAACGCCACTGGAAGAGGTAGATGTATTTATATATCTAGGAAGTATCCTCAACAAGGAAGGAGGGTCAGGCGATGATATAAAAACAAGGAAACAAAAAGCAAGAGTTGCATTCGGAATGTTGAAACCAATGTGGAACTCCAAGGAAATAAGAAGGAAGACAAAGTGGAGATGGATGGATCATACATTAAGAACGCCACATGCCAGTATTTATTTCTCTGATGTATGTGTTGTCTTTGTATATGGTCCTCACTCATCATGTATTATCAACTGACAGTGGAATTTCAAACATTCCTCCGTAAAATACACCTTTGTGGCTTCCAGTAATCTTCTTGCATGTTTGCCCATTTGTCATGGCTAATTTCCCATATGGTAGGACTAGCTATATATAACAGTTCTCTTCTTCTTAGTTCTTAGTCGATCTGTACTTCTACAGGGACAGATGCCCCTGTGCAGGTCCCAGTTCTGATATGAGCTGGATGTAGCCAGGAGAAGAGTTTCCTGCTTAGCGGGCTAGGCTCGAGCAGCTTAATACTCTTCTGCGTTGAAGCAAGCGCTTATGAAGGGGGGGGGGGGGGGTAAACCAATGCGCGTGTTAATCGTAATAGACTCAAACAGTAGAGCAAAGTAGACCCGCAGCCTGTTATGCGCCATCTATGCTGCTTTTAACAAACCACCTAACCATAGCCTTTGTTATGCCATGTCCCACAGTTAGTCGCCTCTTGCGACATGCTCTCTGTGAGAGTTGTACTATTCTTGTCCTTGTCATACACAAAGACCCCGGCAGACCACTCGGGCAATATATAACACTTAAGAACCCCATTTCTCACTTCTATTGGCAAAGGTGTGCTTTTGAATCATAGAATACCGTTTACTTTCAGAAAACCTGTTTTGTCTAGGTTCTTCTCTACCTATTTATGAGTTGCATCTCACATCGGATGTTTCTAGAGTGGCCATGTTTTTAACTAGATGCACCCAGTTTAATATTGTCTCGCTAACTTCAAATAAGTATAAACACACAAAGAACGTAATGTTGGTATCGCAACTGTGCACGAGGTACACCAGCCGAGTCTGCAATGTGTGCGTGTGTGTCTCCTTCTCAGCTGAACAGTAACAATTGCTTATAAATGAAAGTATACGACCCCTTGTTGATAGTCAACACTTTTAGTACCACTTCAAAAGGAACACCGGGATGCCATGAAGCAAGTGCCAAATTATATGTGCGCTGTCGCAGTGGTACTTTGTTTTACATTATGAGGTTGCCAGCGCGTACATAATCCTACTTAGTCACATTTTAGGACAAGCGCAGCTATGTGCAATGTTATTATTCTTACCCCCACAATAAGGGGCCGCTATTGTGTTTGGGGTTGGATGAGGGGGAAAGTGTAGAGTATAGGCAGACTACGTGTGTACGTGCTTGGTAGAAACAATTGCATGTTTATATGTTGGCAGTTTAATTAAAATACGTTTGAAGAAAGAATGAACTCATAGTATTAGCACAAAACGGCCAGGTATGTGTGGGGGAAGTATTTAACAAAATAAAGTACAGGATAGTGTTCATGAATATAACAGACACATTACAAGTATAAATGAGTACTGGATACATACATTATAGTCATTGAAATCATGTGTGAGAAGGGTAGTGCAAAACTGGAGCCCGAATCAAGTACCCCAAGAAGCATGTCAATGTTTATTATGACAGAGGGGAAATACAAAACGACTAGCTCTCCTGTCGCTATCTTCTATACAAACAATTCATTATCATTTTGTCAAACAGTTTCCAGGGAACGGTGCAGACATCCTGGCCTCTTCGGGCTATCTGGAATCTAAGCACAAAATAAACAGTACCCCGTGAATAGCCTAGTTTCAGGCAGTCCGCCAGACGTGAACCACAACAGCTCAATGTTTATTCTTGTTTGTTGTGTGTAGTATACAAGTTTCCAGAATAAGGACAAAAATACAAAATGCCAGGCTCATTTTCCCGCACATTTTATTGATGTTCGGTATGAAGTCCGTGCCAAGAACGTTAGTTTATAATAGTGCAGTGAAATTGGTTAGTCACGTCATGGAACACCCTAGACCCTACGTTTTCCTCACCCAATATTCAGGGCCGTGTTAATGTAGACACAGGAACCTGTTCCTGTTTGCTGTAACTTGAAAGGAGACTTAAGGCTGTGGAGGCGGAGTATGTGCCTATATATGGGCTGCACCTACTGCGTATCGCGCCATTTTCAAGGTTTAAAATTTGAATGTTCCCCCCCCCAACCCATTTAGCCTTTTCATGTGGAAGTGGCAAGGTGTAACCTTCCCCGAATGACAGGATTGTATCGTGGGCGCGTGATACAAGCATATAATACGTTATATAAATAGTACTGACCTGTTTATGTGTATCTTCAAGGAAGGGAATGATATCTGACGTAGCTACAGGTTATATAACTACCTGTGCTGGATATGTACAGTATATATGTTTTCAAACAAACTAGACTTTGAACATGGTTGCAGCGGTGTTTTAAAATTAATAACCTCTGTTGTGTTTGGATATCACTGTAGTTAGTGTTAGGATTTATAAACAAACAACTATGAGTGACATTTATTCCATATTCTACTCCAAGCATTCACGTAAGTTTGAACACCTGTATACGTCCTCTAACTATCTTTCAGCATGTGATTATGTGAGCTTCTACAGTATAACATACGCATGCCAATGAACGTGTACATAACTTGCTGTTTTGAAACGCCGTGTAGCGAGTAAGAGAACGTTCACTCACCTCAAACAAAAATGTTATTGCTAGTTCCACGAAGACTCTAAAGTATATTTGTTAAGGACAACGATCACAAAGATAAGTGTTGATTTTTGAGTTTTGTACTCGAACAACATATAATGGACAACAGAGCAGTAAATGAAGCAGACAGTGGTGTGAGTCTCCTACAGCAGTGTCTGCCCTACGGACCAACTGTACCATACCTGTATGTATTTACCCATCAACCCCAGCTTAACAATAAAGAGAGTTAACATGCTTTTCACTGCATTTATTTACCTACCAACCCTACCTGGACAACAAAGAAAATTAATATTTTTCACCTGTATTTACTTACTAACCTTACCTGAACAACAGAGAGAGTTAACATGATTTTCACCTGCATTTATTTACCTACCAACCCTACCTGGACAACAAAGAAAATTAATATTTTTCACCTGTATTTACTTACTAACCTTACCTGAACAACAGAGAGAGTTAACATGATTTTCACCTGCATTTATTTACCTACCAACCCTACCTGGACAACAAAGAAAATTAATATTTTTCCTGTATTTACTTACTAACCTTACCTGAACAACAGAGAGAGTTAACATGATTTTCACCTGCATTTATTTACCTACCAACCCTTCCTGGACAACAAAGAAAATTAATATTTTTCACATGTATTTACTTACTAACCTTACCTGAACAACAAAGACAGTTAACATGATTTTCACCTGTATTTATTTACCTACCAACCCTATCTGAACAACAAGAAAACATTTGTTTCACCTGCATTTATTTATCTACAAAGCCTACGAGAACAGCAAATAAAAGCCAATATGTTTTCATGTAAAAGACTACATTTTAACCATTTTGTTGTTCTACTATCACCTTCCTTCGTCGCCTCACTATTCTATCCAAAATTGTTATATCATTCTGGGGCCCCCATATAATAGCTGATCCTTCCGGCCATCCTACCACTCGCCTCTAATGGTGTGGTTAATTGATATGCCCTGTGCTGGCCGACGTATCGAACTTTGTATATGTTCTTTGTGTGTGTATACTGATTGTAATGTATTTTCAGGTTATTCTAATTTTATAGCCTCCCGCTTTCCTCAAGTGAGTCCTTAAATGTGAATGCTATGGTTATTTGATATCGACATCCTGTAAGTGCCATTCATGCTCGCTTACAATTTATAAGGGAGTACACACCGACCGAGTGGTTTACTGGGGCCTTTGTGTATGACAAGGACAAGAATAGCACCACTGCCTCACAGAGAGCATGTCGTAAGAGGCGACTAATTGTGTGACATGGCATAACACCGGCCATGGTTGGGTGGTTTGTTTAGAGCAGCATAGATGGCGCCTAACAGGCTGCGGGTCTACTTTTCCATGGTGTTTGAGTCTATTACGATGAACTCGCACATCGGTTAACCACCTAAAGCAGCGGAGTATTAAGCTGCTCAAGTCTAGCCCGCTAAGCAGGAAATCCTTTTCCCGGCAATATCCAGCTCATACCGGAGCTGGGAAAGCACAGTGGTGTCTGCCGCTATAGAAGTACAGGTCGACTAAGAACACACTGACCGGTTCTTGTTATATAAAGGTGACATCACTGATAACAAGGATCGCCATTTTATTTGTTTGGGCAGAAATGGGACACCACTAAAGAAAGAAGACATTGAGTTATTTTTGGAAGTAGAGTCTCATAACTAACATTGTTGTCAGGGAGGAAGTGTCAGATACTTCATTGTACTACGCCTAAGCTGACCACTACCATTCCTCGCTAGCTACCTTAACATTTCTCACTTCTGTGTAGATAGAAGACATCGCTGTCGACGAGCGAACCCGGTACATTTGCCGCGATAAGCAAGCGCTGTCACCACCCTGCCACTCAGACGCTCAGTTTTAAAGATATATTTTGAAAACAGCCTTAAATCCTCAGTGCAGAGCTGTATTACCATCATTACTATAAGGCTAGAATACCTAATACTGTTGTCGCACGACCTGTGAAATTAAGACTAATGCTAAACATACATCCAGTTTAACAATTACATCTAGAACTTCACAAGAAAATATGTATTGATTTTCAACAATAATTGAAAGATCACAGACACGTTAACTTTCCCCTCCGGCCTGCGTGAGTCGTTGAAAAGATTTAAACAGACTAGACCAAAACAAAACTAGTTTATTACCACTGAGAGACGGAGTAATGTACATGAATCCACACAAACTGACCCAAGAAGGAGAAACAGTTTTGACTAATAGCAGATCCCGAGGGTGAGAGCGTCACGCACATACGGACGGGCACGTGCTGTGGCTCCAAGAAAATATGGATGGGACACAACCCTGACAGAATTAAGAGAACTAATAATTAGGCAAGTATTGAACACATTCCTTCCCCAATAAAAGCCGAACTGAAACACACGAATAACGACAACGTAATCCTTCTGGTTATCCTCGAAACAAGGGCTGGCAACATGTCTCCACTTAATTCTAGTTTGAGCCGTCTTCTTGGGACCTACCCTTTCATACTACTATAAGTCTATCCGTCCGTCTGTCTGTCCGTCCATCTTTCTCAATGATACGTTTTAAAGGAAAATTCTACAAGTTTTCTTCTTTTTCGTTATCTTCTATTTTTTCGTTTTCTTCTTCGTCTTCTTCTCCTTCGCTCTTGTTTTATTACGTCTACGTGGAGGAAAACTAACGTTTGGTCAGACACAACATACTGATCAGGCATCTTAGTCAGGGTCAGACAAAACATACTGGCCAAGGCCCTCACTTCTGCTTTCTAGAAGCCCTCCCTGGAAACGGGCTGTTTTGATGGCAGTCTGGCTGACGGAGTGAGGGATCGATGTGATCCCCGTAGTAGTGAGTAACACGCATATGTATCCAAGCATAGCACAACCGCCTGGAGGACCCCGGTCCGCCTTCATCAGCACGCTCGGGGTGTGAGGAAAGCTACTGAGGATGCTTGACTTAGTAACGTTCCTCTACCAAATTGTTATATGCATACTTATAAAGCTGTGTGTACAATTCACTACCCGTGGTTCACAGAAAGCACTCTGCAACCTTCTAATGCTAAAGAATAGTGAACATGAGGCTAGCAACGTTATCATATAAAACAAAATTGCCACAGAAACCCACTTGTTGCAGGAGCACGGAATGCTTTGACTCGGACTGCCGCGCAATGTCAGATGTAGCTGTGACCTTACGCTCAATCATTAGAGAAAATGGAAACAAGAGCAAGTATACAATTGATGATACAATAAACGAAGAGGAGGAGGGAGAACGGAGAAGTCATTAACATAATTCATTAGTTGTACAAATATTTCTTTCTTTTTTGTTTTGGGGAGGGGTTGTTCTTGTGTCAGAAAATCATTGTACAGGTAAGGTAAAGCTGGTCCTAAAGCACACACTGCCATCACATCAGAGATTACGTTTTTTCATGGAGTCACCAGTTCTCTTTGTCACTGCTTGGTCTTCTCTAACCAAGTCAGGTACTTACTTACAGCTAGATGGACTGGCATTTTGTTTTATATGCACAACCCTCATCAGTCATCTTTTTACATGCTTAGAAAGCTACAGTAGTCTTATACTCTTTCCTTCCTTGGTAATTGCAATCTCTGTTTTATTCATATTCCTGAGCCTTTGAACTTCTATCATCAGGCTATTTGCTGATGATCCAAACAGTAATATACACTGTACATCATTTATGATCTTGTCAGGCTTTATCTCATAAATCATACTGATCTAGCCCTGATCATGATTTATGAATTAATAATGAGATTACTAAAATAAGCTTTTCATCATGCTATGTTGTGTTTTTTATTATTATTCTTCATGCAAATGTTTTCTGGTATAAGTGTTAATGGTTTGCCAGCACCTCCTGTTCCTGGTGGAATTCTGTTGTTGGCTTCCTCCTGTTCTATGATGTTAAGCTGTCTAATTTCTTCTGTCTTGGTCATCCTCTATAACTTTTTACAGAAAATAGACTGCTATTTTAAAAAAAAACTAACATTCCGTCGCAGACTGCTGTTGGACAGGAATTTCGTTATCTTTAGAATTTTTCCCTGAACAAGGGCCAATAGTCTGCTCTTGTAATTCTATTTTAAGCCGCGACGGGTTCTTTTATGTGTACAGTGTGTACATGGGACCTCTGAGTTCATCATTCATCTCTAATAGGAGTAAGCACATGAGAATAGAAAAAGTGAAATTTGCGAGAATCGAACACCCACCTTTTCTTTCACTCATTTCTTGAGAGACCTTATCTCTGAACTGTAGCATCCCCTTCAACCATATACTAGGATTATTCTTTTGCACTTGACTGCGGAGATGGGCATGTTATCATTAGCATGCTGCAAGTTGTTTGTTAGTCCACAAATAGAGGCTGCGGAGATTTATTATTGTTCTATCACTCCTGGAGTCAGTGTAGATTTAATTGTTATATTGTTTACAGGCACTTTATAAAAGTTGCTAGTATTTCCATGTAGTATGTATTGGCCGTTACCAGATTTAGTTTATTCCATGTATCATGTATTGGTCCTTACCAGATTTAGTTTATTCTCTGTAGCATGTATTGGTTGTTACCAGATTTAATTGATTCCCTGTAGTATGTATTGGTCCTTACCAGATTTAGTTTATTCCCTGTAGTATGTATTGGTCGTTATCAGATTTAGTTTATTCCCTGCATGTATTGGTTTAGTTGCAATTGTGTGTAGCACGTATTAGTCCCTAGAGGATGATGATGTATTTTTTAATCCTTCATTAAGTTGTCCATGTTTTTATGTTATGTTGACCATAACTGAAATTATCCACGTGGATTACATGGAACACATAGGACCACTGTAACCATCCTAGCATATTGTCATAGACGACTAAATGTACATGGGGCTAATTACCTTGTCATATAAAACCAATTGCTACAGAAACCGTCATTGAAAGGGCACATGATGTTTTTTGGTGCAGACTTTCTGACAATGGCTTTACATGGAGTGATGTTCCTATCCTTTTTATGGGAGAATGAAGAAAATAACTGCAAAAGTGATAATGTGACAGTGTTTCAGCAGTCTTTCTCTTTATTTAAGTGGACTCTGTTAACCATTAATAGTTTATGTTTAGAGTTATATTCACAATATATCAGGGATGGGAGAAGGTAAACCACATTTTCTCACCAGGTGTACTGTTATTGAGTTGTCTTTTACAGGTAGTTTAAATATGGATTAGTAAATAATATGTATAGACGTTTCTAGAAGAGAACGTAGTAGAATGGGAAAACGTTTAGAACAATATTTGAACATCAGCACACCACTATTTGTTCTTGCCCAGGCAATGGAGGGTAAGAGTATTTACACAATACAGGAGGTAACGCAGGGCCTGAAAGAAGTAAAGCCAACTATCCACATTTGGTAAACACAGCGATTTCCTCTGTGGCATACCAAATGAAACATTTGTAATGTCACTGTGTCTACCAAAAGGTAGTGCTTAAGTTACATTGTATTATTTTTGTTTCTATAAATTTCGTGGCATCATTGATACAGTTTTAAAACTGCCAGCAATGATTTTGTGTAGTTTATTTCATTTGAGATAATATTTGTTGTATCCAATGGTATATCTTGTATCTGGATTGTATTTCATAAAGCAAGGGTTTGTGCTACATTCAATATCCAAAACATATACATAAGTGCTGACTTAAGGAGCTTAGAAGTAGATAGATATGGTAACAACAAGAATGTGTATTAAAAATGTTGTCTTAAAGAAGTAAAAAAAAGTAAACTGAAGTTACGCCAGATGAATTGAAGGAGGAATTAAGACAGGTGAATACCATGTGGCATAAAACAGTGATAGATTCTTAAGGAAGGTCCTAATGTAGGTAGCAAGAAGAATGAACTGTCAAACAATTGGTTCAGTCACAGGAAAGTATGAATTGGTAGAAAGATTTCAAAACAGAAGATAAAGCATCATTGATGAACTTCGGCGTGGGAGACCAGCCAGCTTGTCAACTGACACAGTGAAACAGCAGATCGATCAGCTAGTCTGTGGCAACAGGCAAGTCACTATTAATGAAACAGCCATAGATTTCAATATGAGTTACAGCGCTGTGCCCAAAATTGTCCATGATGACCTTACTTATAGGAAAGTGTGTAGCAGATGGGCCCCCAAGTCAGCTGTTCGATGATCACAAGTGTGCACAGCAGATGATTTGTCAGGAGCATTTGGACCATCAAATTGTGACAGGAGACAAGTCCTGGTTGCACCATTACGATGGCCATGATGGCCACCTTTTGGGATGTTAATGGTCTTATATTGGTTCATTTCCATGAAAGGGGGGAAACAGTGACTAGTGCTAGATACAGTGACATGCTAGGGAACAGGTTGAAGCCTGCGATTCAATTGAAATGCCAGGGCCTTTGCTCAAAAGGAGTATTGCTGCTGCATACAGTGGATACAATTCATACTCTGAAATTTGAGATCTTGAAGCATCCAGCATACCTTGAAAGAACATATGCAGGGTCAGAGGTTTGCAGATGACAACGAGGTAATGGAGACGGTGCAAAATTGGTTAAAGGTCAAACCAAAATCCTTTTTTCTAGAAGGCATACACATGTAAACAAAGGGAGTTACCAGGCACAGGGACTGTAGAAAAATAAATAACAACATTGTATGATTTGCACTTATGTAAAAATGTTATTAATAAAATTGCTGTTACTTAATGACTGTCCCTCATATATTACTGTAGGGTAGAAGTAGTCCATAACAGACACTGCCATCAGGGATGAAGTGTTAGCAATTTCATTGTGCAAGATTTCAGTTTTTGTGAGGTGTGCTGACCAGTTCCCTTGCTGATGTCTAGCTTTATTCTTTGTTTCATGTTGTTCATTTGTTTGTACTTGATGTTTTTAATAACTAGATTTCTGTAACTGTTGATATATATTAATCAAAGTATTGTGTTACTGTAAACATGTCTCATGTTTTATACCTTTCAGGTGTCTGTAATGGATATGACAAGCTGGATGAGTACAGAGGTGTGTCACAGTGTGGCCAAGAAAAAGAGTATGAAGATGGGTCGTGGATAGAGGACTACACTGATTCCAACAAGATGGAATCTAATGTAAGGGACAGGCTTGATTTTATCTTATCTCCTGAAGAATAATATTTGCTACTGCCACAACAAAAAGAACAATTACACAAAGTTGTTAGGTGCTGAAATAAATTTGTATAAACTAACCTTCTAATTTCCAAATTTTTTTTTTATTGGGTCACAAACATTTGGATTTACACCCATTTTTGGATACACCAGTGGTCTTGGAAATTCATGAAATTGCCACAAAGCACTGATAGTGTTCCTAACTAGGATGGCATTTCTGTCAGTTTCCACTACAAACCTATTTATAACATCTACATAAACAAAGTAGACAGACCTAACTCAGAAAAATCCATTGCAACAACTTAGCTTCATCACAACCAATAATGGGATAACCTTCCAAATCCATGTGAAACAGAAAAAAATATAAGGTCAAAATCACCATTGCATTGTTATCTGGACGGGTCAAAATGGTCTTGTTTTATATTCAGCCGTTTCTATGGAAAAACTGCCAACACAACGAATCCACCGGTGAGTATATAGAGACAATGCCCCGGGCGAATTATTTTGCCAATGGTTCAGTAAAAGCTAATTGGAATGACACCGGCAGGATTACAGCATGAGAAAGAGGACTTAACATGTGGCAACGAATAAACCCCAAGCACCATCACCAACTGAGAGCTACTTGCTTGGGGCAATCAAGAAACATGAACACCATCCTAATCAGTTGATTCTGGAATTGAAAAGACCATGCCCTAATAAAGAAACCATCACCAGAACTGCCTTGGAATGAATTACAGATGGAAGGCGAAAGAGGGGACGACAAAGGACAAGAACCCAAGAGGCCGAAATGAAATCCATGAATCAGTGTTGGGGCATTGTATGAGAGATGGTTGCAGATCGGATGAAATGGGGGAAGCTTGTTACTGTCCTTCAAGATGCCATGCATGATGGTCACTGATCGCTCTGTTAGTCATTGACCAAGGAACTTAGATGAAAAATGAACAAACCCTCACTGTAGCTTAGCAGCTCTCATCCCAGAACCTCATGGAGAGGAGAAATAGAGTAAGACACCAACGAATGTTGTTTCTAAATAGCCAGAATGATACTGTGCTACACATCCTGACTGGAAATGTTTTAGACTGGCACATTGACTCAGAATGTTGAAATCTGTTTGCCGTAAACATATATTGATAGATTGGATGCACATAGTTTTTAGATCAAGGAAATGTAAAAAAAAAATGGTTGTGTACAGACTCTGCAGAGTCTTCTAAACCAGTATAAAGACGTTAAATTATGTGGTCAAATATGTTCAGCCAGTTAGAACACAGCATAACTAGCAGGTAGTAAATGGAGGAGACTTATTACTGTGAACCTTTCTTTGGCTACAGTATCTTCTCATCACCCAAGTGATAGGATAGTCTCTTTTGACTTATACTATGAGTAGGTTGGAGATATGTAGAGACACCATTTTTAATACCATGACCACTACATGGCATTAGGCCAAAGTGAAAACACCGAAGTACTGATGGTTCACTATCAAGATGAGAGATATTGAGAGGAGAGTGACAATTTGAAACAAAAGTGTTGAATAGATCAAAAGATCTGGAGCAGACATTCCAGGATAAGAGATCTTGTTATACATGTATGCCCAATGGTGATGCCGTTTTCTTTCTCGGTGTGGTGTAATGTTGCTTCCTAAATTTTCTATTACTGAAACAGAATGAATGCATCAGTATATTAGTGCTAATTTCTTAATCTTACACTTAACATTGATTCAGATCATATTCTGTTGTACTCTCTCTCTCTCTCTCTCTCTCTCTCTTCTCCCCCCCCCCCCCCCTTCTCTTTTTATATGTCTGCAGGGTCAACTGCTGCCTTGCAGATAGGCTGGCGACAGCCAAAGGCTAAGGAGGGCATCCCTACAGAAACGCCTGTTGAAATCGGATGTACTGGGCCACAGGCTTAACAAAGTAATACAGTGCAACGTATATTGCTGTAACCAGTGTACGAAGAAGAAGAAGAAGATATGTCTGCAGGAGAGAGAAAGATAAAAGCTGATTCTTTTGCAGCTTCATTATATGTCTCAGGTGGGGACTAGGCTAGTGATTGTGGCACGGCTCACAATCCGAAGGGACTGGGTTCGATCCCCATCACAGCACCGGCAGTTACCCCGGGGAAGCAAACTCTTAGAAAATGCAGGAGGAAGCAGACCCTTACATAAAATGCATACTGAAGTCGGATGCACTGGGCCGACAGGCGCAAAATAAAAACCACAGTGCAACGCACACTTCCTTAGAAATTAAAGAAATAAGACGAACACAAAAACAAATTTAAAAAAAAAATGTAGATAATTCTAAGACCAAATGATCTGATCAAATCTAGGCTTTGGTCTTTATATATGTTTTCTGATAACACCATTCTTATTTGTCAGTATAATCTTTGAGAGTATCTGTGTCATTAATGCTGCCTCTCAAGAAATGAAAGAGTGAAATGATGTGTGTTTATATTCTTGAAGCATTCCTTGATCTTAAGGGAGATGAGATTGGTGCCTAGTCCTATTGAAGATGGATGATACACTCAGAGGTCCTATGAATGCATGTAAAAGAACCCTTGGCAGTTGACAATTGAATAGAGCAGACTGTTAGCTGCTGTCCAGGCAAAAATGTTAAAGTGGTAAAATTCTTACCCAATTGTTCCTGCACGCTTCTTGTTAGATGGCCATAAGGTAATGGCAAATACAGATCTTTGGGAAAGAACATGATAATAACCAGTAGAGCAGTAAATTGGGGAGAGAAAGTGAGGATGGATAGGATACACTCTCAGAAAGATCCAGCATAACCAGACATGCTCTGGATTGGATCCCACAAGAAAAGATAGGAATGTGGAGGCCAAGAAACATATGGTGGCAAACTGTCAAAAGAGGAAGTCAGTTCAGCTGGTTTCTCATTGGTGAAACTCAAGACGACCACACAAAATAGGAACAGATGGAGAGCATCTATTGCGACCCTTTGTTCCAAGAGAATCAGACGGATAAATGATGATGGTGATGATGTGGCCTGCATGAAGGATAAAAGAAAGTGACCCCTCCATCATGCATAGACACAACAAATCAATCCGCTGTTTGCCTGGACACTCAATTGCAAGTAATATGTAAAAAAAAAAAAAAAGTCCTCTACATATCCAAAAGGGTAGAAAAGGAGCTACTAAGATAATTTTTTTAGGGTGTATAAAAAGAGCTTGATATAATATATACATTTATATTAATTTATATTTGCTTCTGTACTTAAAAAAATATGTTGATTTTGTATTGTTAAAAGGTCATGCAATAGTTATAAAAGTTCAATAATATCTAACATGGAGAACATTTACAAACAGGTATACCATATCATATTTTGTTTCTCCAAATTTTGTTTGAGGAAATTCTTTGACAATTTCACAGCTTTCGAGGAATTTTGGTTTTCATCACTTTGAAGAAATGATACTGTTATTTCCTCCTTTAATTAAGTACAAATTAATTTTATTGCAGAGCACAGATGATGAGACTGAAACAGAAGAACTGGATGCAGAAACTCTGTTGGAGAAAGCAAAGCAAAGTCTTGAGGAGCTCAAATTGAACGAAGCTGAGCAGCAGTTCTTGAAAACAATATTCTTGTTGCAGGAAAAAGCTGAGGATAACACCAGGGCTCAAGTTGAGGCCTACATTGGTCTAGCGGAGGTCTGTACTCGTCAGAGCAGGGCTTTCAGACAGAGTCCACTGGAATGGTTTTGGCTATGTGTTCATGCATCCACTCTTCTTGGAGAAGTCACAGATATGTGTGCAGCAGAACTTCATATGGAGACAGACAATCAGAGCATAGAGTGGTTTACTACCCAGAGTAAATCTGCAGAGTCTAGATCACATTCTTTGGTAGATGTCTTGGGAAGAACCCTGTTGAACTGGTTAAAAGAGGACTGGAGACTTGTGGATCCCCACCACTTAACAAATCTGTTTCATTCCAAGACACCTCTGACCCCACGCTCACGTTACCCACTTTCCAATTCACCACTCATGACCAGTGGACTGCGACCATATCAGTCAGGATTTATGAATCATGCATTCAGCATTGAAAGTCTCCATGAGCCACCAATGAAGGGAAGCCACGTACCATTAGGCAATGTCAACTGGTTCAAAAGAATCCAGAAATATTGCCATCTGAGACTTCAAAATAAAAATGTGAAAGAAATCATGACTGAAATCTGCACAATTAAAGAAGCGGATACTAACTCACCTTCAGATCAAAAGTTAGAGATTGAAACAATATCAGAAGAGACTGATATGGATCTTGCTAAAGAAAGTATCAATACGGAAAAAGAAAGGATGGAATGTATAGATGAAGATGAGGATGAAATTTTCACTACACAGACATATACTATGGCAGATATAAATGAGAAGTCTAGAATAGACTCAATTGTGAAAGACTATTCTCTCATGTATGAGTTAGCTTCTAGTGATGTGGACACCAGTGGGTGGGAATTCTTTCTTGAGAAGCGCAAGAACTGCATTGTTGATAGTGTGGTGGAGATTATCCAAGCAGTGTGCAGTGATGACGCCAGGGCAATAGGCCTGGAGAGGAATGCTGCAGGGGGAAGCAATGAAGTAGTGTCAGCAATAGTTGAAACAGTCGACCTTTTGAATGTTTCAAGAGAGATGATTATTGACAGTCAAAGAGCAGGCAGTCCGCATTTAAACCAGGAAGAGGAGATACAGAAAGAAAAAGAGAAAGAGAAATTCAGTCCTTTGAAAGAGAATTCGTTGAGACTAACAGTTGCTAGAGCCTTCCAGCAGGTGGCTCAGAAGCTTCTACAAGCAGAAGAGTTTAACACTGCAGAAAATCTCTGTGAAGAGGTTCTTCAGATCATTGATGAAATCCAAGATGGAACTGTCAAGCTGCTTCGTTTTAGTGCTCTCCTGCTACAGAACACTGGAACCCTATGTTTTCGTCAAGGCAACAGATACAATGGCATGAAAAATTTGAAGAAGGCACTGACAATTTACAAAGATCTTCAGGACTATGAGGCTCATAAAAATGTAGCGGAGGTTCTGATAGATCTTGGTAATGCATATGCAAATGACCTCAATGATGAAGTATTGTATGACAGAGTAATTGCAGCGATGTGTGAATTTTTCGAGAGGGAAGCATCAGATGAAGAAAACACTGGCAATTCAACACCAGAAAGATCCACTGGACAGGAGTCACTAGAGGATATTGAGCAACAGAAACGAATTACTGAAGCTGTGACATGCTATTCAGAAGCTCTCACAGTTTTAGAGAACAATGAAGAATCTCAGAAGCAGGTCATTGCCATGGCAATGAGAAAACTAGGGGATTGCCACTTTGTTCAGAAAGAGTACACAGAGGCTCTTGACTGGTATGAGAAAGCTCTCAAACTCCATCGCAATTCTGGGTTCCATGGGAAAGAGTCAGTGCTGGAGAATGCCCATATTTTGAGCATGCTTGGTGTTTCGACTTTCATGCTCCATGTTTATCCTAGAGCTTCACATGTTTTTGAACTTGCTCTTCACATGGTCAAGCATGCTCATGGATTAACTTTGTACACATTTCTCCATAGTTTAGTTCTCTCACTGCTCGGTATCACTTACTACAAAATGAAGGCTTATCACAAATGTGTGTCCATGTGCTCCCGAGCATTTGAAACATTCTGGAATCTGTACGATGAGAAGATAGCAGAACTTCCGCAGCAAAGGTTCTGGTTGGTTTGCCAGAACCTCTACATACTAGGCAATACTTACAATGTTCTCAACATGCACCAGAAAGCTATCAAGTTCCTTGAGATTGGCCGAGCGTTCATGAAAGAGTCAATAGTTGGAGAAAAACGGCAGCACATGCGCATTCTACAGATCCTTGGTGACTGCTACTTTGCACAGTACGACTACAAGACAGCCCTTACCTACTACAATGAGGCCTTAGATATTGGTGACAAGGTAAGAGTGATTTTAGTTACTGTGGAGTGATTATTTTTTGTTCTTGTTGTGACTTGATTGTAGTTTTTGCTTTCTGACATCTGTGCTGTACCTCCTTCCATTAAAATATATAGTTTATACACTTTCCTAGAGTACACTTCCAGCTTCTTGTCATAGCATAAGCTGTGCATATATGTACTATATTTCCCTGCTATGATATGTTACATTATTCCAGATTACTCTATTCTGGATTGTATTTTTCAATATTTACACTTTTATCTCTCATTCTAAAAATTGTTTTTATATTCATTCATTGGATGTTCCACTGATATCTTTCCTTATTATATCTACTTCACTTTTCTGTGCTGCTGTAGTTTTAGAAGTCATTCTCTACTACAACCATCTGTCCATATTTGAGAAATTGTTGTATCATTCTGATCTTCAAATCTGTTTAATATCCAGCAAGTTGATTTTAGAAATGTGTCTAAGACACTAGAAAGTTTTTCTTCTTCTCTTTTGTTCTCTATAATATGGGAGTCGCATAGCACAGTGGTTAGTGAGCTGGCTTCGCATCTGAGTGGTCCTGGGTTCATTTCCAGTTGAGGCGGAAATGTTTTTTCAAACTGCAACAGCTCCCGGGTCGACTCAGCCTTAAATGGGAACCGGTTCAGTCCGAGAAGTAAAAGTGGCGAGGGAGAAGAGATGGCTTCCGCCCTCATATAGCCAAGCCTTTGAAATGTGAGATCGCTAACATCTCACACCCGTACGGTAGAAATGCTATGGGTTACTTTACTTTTTACTGGTGTTGTCTGTCGATTTTGTTTTTCACATTTCTTGTCAGGACACAAAAATGTTGTGCATGTGGCCTCAGATATCTTGGTTTTAATTCCTCACACAGATTGTTGCAACAGTCAATAAGGTTTTGGGTAGGCTGTGGCACACACAACTTCACCAAAATCTTTGTTTTCAGTGTCTCTTTCTGTTTCACAGTTTTCACATACATTGCTTTGTTCTGCCTTTTTTGCTGTGTAAGGAGCATGGATTCACTGTGTCAACTAACAACATTGCAGGAAGCATATAAGTCATTGCTCATTGTTTTTGCATTGTTGGTTTCTGTAAAGCTGACACAGCTGTCAGAGATAAAGTGTTAGAGACTTCATTGTACATGATCTCAGCTTTTTGTGTGGTGGGGTGACAATTCTCTTTCTGAATGCCTTGCTTCCTTAACTGTAATTAAGGCATACATTTACAGCTGTGTAGACTAGAAGTTGACCTTACTGGGATGCAAACTGTCTTTTCACTAGGGGAGACAAACGCTTTAGCCGTTCTGATCTTTGGACTCTTGCTGGTTTCCACAGTAATTTATTTTACATGATGGGTTTGCTAGCTCCCCTCACAACCCAGTTAGCTGTAATGACATGCTTGATAATGTATAGTATTCTTCTCTTCCTAATATGGACAACCCCTTTATATGTGAAGTATTTCTACAACTCACTCATGACATTTCCATCTTTGTGCTTGCTTCAGTCTGGACATTATTTGTGGGTTCAGTGTTTTACTGCATTTATTTTTCTGTCATTGACTCATTAATATACACGCTACAATAAGGGTAATAAATTATCCACCTCTGCATGTTTCCTTTTCTCTTTTTATAGTTTCTTATTAGCTGGCGCACATTAATTACTCTTTTCAATCCATTGTAGTTTTAAAACAAAAATCTGTCCAATATATATTCTGTATAAAATTTGTAGTCTTTCATTATTTCTGTTTTCATTCTTAGTTTTTCCAGCTTCTGTTACTTTGTTCTTCTTTGATTGATTATTTTCCATATTTGAAGTGATTTGCCCATCCAACAGTTTGTATATTGTGTGTGTTTTTGTGCCATGAAATAATGAAGAGTATACACCACATGACTATGTCCAAGTGTTACTAGGACCAAAAGGAGGTGCAATGAATAGTATAGTGTAACCTGCCAGGCATGTCAGAGACAACAAAGGGGAGTTAGTCAAATGGCTGGCTACCCTATCCCGTAGAAACTTTAAGCCACTAAAACTTCAGACGATTTGGGCAGATCAATATTTTATGACTTGGCATGTATTTGTTGAAAACCTGTGCTCCACAGGGATAAAAAAAAGTTGATGGCTAATGACACAAACCACTTTATGAGTTGCCCATTTGTCATGAATTTGGACACAAACATATGCCTGAGTAGCATAGTATTTATAATGTTTAGTGCCCACCGGCAAATTATAGTGTTCAGTTCCAGGTCATGAGTTGACCCAGCTGTAAATGGCTGCCTAGCTTACATTTAGGATACTCATCACCAAGATAAAAAATAGCTGAAACCTAGTAAAATTGTCTCATACACTTCATCTCCATTGACAGTATCTGCTATGGAACCACCTTTACCTTCATATGCCTCTTTAGTTTCAATATAAACCCTTTGATATTAAGTTCTGACATAGAGTTGTCGTCTTCCACTTCTATTTGGCGTCTTCCACTCCCATATGTCATCTTCCACTATGTCATCCTTAACTTCCATATATTCTGTATTTACAATATTAAGCCCATGTTATCTTCTGACTTCTGCTGTCATCTTCCACTCCCATAAGCTGTCATTTTCCACTCTCATCCTCCAATATGCAACCATCTTCCACTCCCATATACTGCCATCTTCCAGTACCTTATGCTGCCAAGACATCATTGGGTCACATGATTTTCCTTGTACTCTACAAGGGGAAACCAAACATTATTTACTACTTAAACTATTGTTGTGTTACTGAATTAGTATGTAAATGTCCCAAATGTGTTGATTTCTGTCATAGAATACTATAATTTTCAACTACTTAATAAAATCTACCCCTTTCATGTACAAGCTGGGGTATGGAGAAAAAAATAGTTTTGTCTTAGTTTATCCTGGCTTTTCTTGAGCATCTGCATATATTTTACCCATTTGGGACACATTGCAAACCATCACAGTTCATTCTTGATTTTTTTCAATTTTATTATATCTTTATATTAATGAATTTCAACTCAGAACCATTTGAAGATATCTTCATTGTACATTTTTTTTTTTTTTTAAGCTATCTGATTTTTATATATTTACAATGCTGCTTTCATCTTCAAAGTGTTTGCTGACTGGAGTAAGAGATATTGACCATGCACAACTTTTAGTCTCAGGTGTTGCCTTAACCTTTTTGCTGTTGGCTCTTTCCAGGTCCATGTTTTAGCACTACATTATCTTCTCTGTTAGTTGTCTTGATTAGGATTTATCAATACTACCTGTTATCACACTGTGATCTAATTCTCATTTCCCCCAAAATGTCCAATATGTGTTCTAACCATGTCCAATTTCAGATTTTTAAAGATTTTGTAAGTAGTTGCATCCATAGGTGGTATTTATTTCCCATGTAACAAAGGACTAATGGCTGCATTCATAGGAAGTTTTCATTTCTCATGTAACAAAGAACTAATGGCTGCATTCATAGGAAGTTTTCATTTCTCATGTAACAAAGGGCTAATGGCTGCATTCATAGGAAGTTTTCATTTCTCATGTAACAAAGGACTAATGGCTGCATTCATAGGAAGTTTTCATTTCTCATGTAACAAAGGGCTAATGGCTGCATTCATAGGAAGTTTTCATTTCTAATGTGCCAGGGCTAATGGCTGCATTCATAGGAAGTTTTCATTTCTCATGTAACAAAGGGCCAATGTAACAAAGGGCCAATGGCTGCATTCATAGGAAGTTTTCATTTCCTATGTGCCAGGGCCAATGGCTGCATTCATAGGAAGTTTTCATTTCTCATGTAACAAAGGGCTAATGGCTGCATTCATAGGAAGTTTTCATTTCTCATGTGCCAGGGCTAATGGCTGCATTCATAGGAAGTTTTCATTTCTCATGTGCCAGGGCTAATGGCTGCATTCATAGGAAGTTTTCATTTCTCATGTAACAAAGGGCTAATGGCTGCATTCATAGGAAGTTTTCATTTCTCATGTGCCAGGGCTAATGGCTGCATTCATAAAAAGTTTTCATTTCTCATGTAACAAAGAGCTAATGGCTGCATTCATAGGGAGTTTTAATTTCTCATGTGCCAGGGCTAATGGCTGCATTCATAAGAAGTTTTCACTTCTCATGTAACAAAGGGCTAATGACTACATTCATAGGAAGTTTTAATTTCCCATGTAACAAAAGGCTTATGACTGCATTCATAGGAAGTTTTCATTTCCCATGTAACAAAGGGCAAATGGCTGCATTCATATTAAGTTTTAATTTCTCATGTAACAAAGGGCTAATGGCTGCATTTATATGTGGTTTTTATTTCCCATGTAATAAAGGGCTAATCATTGCATTCATTTGTGGTTATAATTTTCTATGTAGCAAAGGGCTAATGCCTGCATCCATGGGTGGTTTCCATTTGCCATGTAACAAAGGGCTTATGCTTGCAGTCACAGATAACTGGACGTGTTTGTTAGTTGTTGTTTAGTACAATACAAAATCTTTGATTTATCCTATCTTGTAAAACAACACATTTTTCTAACATTGTTTAGTGTCTGCCACTTAAAGAGATTATGATCAAAGGTTTTCTTTGGGTGTGTACACAACTGGCACTTTGCGGTGTGTTGTGGTTGGATTCTGTTCAGGTGCTTAAGTGGGATGTCTTAGGTTCTTAGCTGGAGAATGGTACTGTGATTGCTCCTTGTGAGTTGATTGATGGTATCATTTAGATTGTGGCTTGCCATGTCTTTAGGTATCTATCTTTGTGTTTCCTATAACCCATCTGTTCAGCCTGGTTTGCTTGTTTACTGTTCTTATGAGTTGCCTGGCTGTTTGTAGAATTGTTGTTGTGTTCTTGATATATATAAATGATTTGGACAATGATAACAGATTCATGATTGCAAAATTTGTGAATGACACAAAACTATGCATAAGTGTCTCATCTAAACTAGAAGTGGACATATTGAGGTCAGATTTGAATACATTTTGGGAATGATCTGAGAGCTGTCAAATGGAGTTTAATGTAGATAAATGTACAGTCATCCACATGGATAGATCCAATATGGCACATACTTACAGAATGAGAAAGAACAATATTAGAATGATAAAAAATGAAAAGGACCTAGGGGTTATAACAGATCAAACAGGTAAGGTGAGTGGGCAAGTCCAGAAAAAAACAAACTGTATTAGTGAATTATTTAAAAATAGTGAAAATCTACAAACAAAATGGTTGGATAAAATGTAAAATACAAGTGTGTATAAATAAACTACAAGATAAGTTAATTTGTTAGAATATGTAGATATGCTTCTCATCTGTTCCTCAGGTATCATCGTCAACAGAAAGTGAAGCCTTTGAGAGGATGGAGGAAAGTGCAAGCAGTAACATGACAACCTCAACAGAAAACCTCGACATGGCTCTCCATAACCAACTCTTGAGCCGCTCTGCTGATGCTCACATAAGCATGAAACAGTATCAAAATGCTGTCCACTATTTGGAGCAAGCAAGGGACATTCAGGATGTGCTGGAAGACGACATCAAAGGTGGGTTTATCTGACTTTCATCCCTTTTGTGTCCACTAAATTTGTAAGTTGATAAACTTTGAAGTAATGCTTTTCTGTAACTTTTCTTTTTTAGTTTGTAATATCCATCTTATATTTTTGGTTTGTTTCTGTCATCCTCATTTATATATCTATTTTTTGTTTCCTTATATTTCCTTATTTCCAAACTAGTAAGTAAACCTTCATTAATCTTTTTGTCCCTTGAAGTAAATGCTTCTGTTTTACTATCATGCTATTAATTATATTAACCGTTTAGTTTCCACATTTGTAAAATTATGTCACAAATATTTAGACATACCAATTTTTGGGTACACCAGTTGTGTTGTAAATCCATGAAATTACCACAAAGCATTGATAGTGTTCCTAACCAGATCGACATATGTTAGTTTCCACTGAAAACTTATTTATAACATCTACATAAACAAACTGAACAGACCTTTGTCAGAAAAATCTATTGCAACAACTGAACTTCCTCAAAATCAATAATGGGATAACCTTCCAAATCCATGTAAAAGAAAATAAATCTTTAAAAAATTATCTAAAGTCAAAATCGCCATTTTATTGTGATCAGGGCAAATGAAATACCTCTATAGTTCTGTAGCAAAACCAGTATTAACACTACGGATACACCAGTGAGTATATAGACAATGCATTGGGCGAATGGTTCAGTACAAGTTAATTGGTATCTTTTTTCTTAGTACTTTTAAAACTATTAATTCATTGAGATAACTCCTGAACAATTACAACAGTCTAAGACAAAGCAATTGGGTTCGCTAACAGGTCACAATATGCTCCAGTCTACCGAACTGTGGTAGCTACCTGACTCACAGTTTGGGAAGATAAAACAGCATAGAAGGGAACTAGTCACCCCATCTCACAAAAAGTTGAGATCTTGTATAATGACGACTCTAACACTATCTATTTTGGGACCACCTTTACCTTATTTGTATCCCCATTAAAATAATTATAAATTGCTGACAGAGTGATTTTTATGTTATGTGAGTTATATTTGTTGTATCTTGAACATGAAGTAAAAACTCTGGTGTAGTTTTTATATTCACAATAAATGAAAAAGTCATCTGTTGGTCAATTTGTCTGCAGGGGACCTTGTGAGCACCCTCCATCAACTGGGACAGATGCATTCCATGGCAGGAGATGTAGACAAGGCCATTGAGTCCTACAAAGAGAGCTTAGAAGTGTTCAGGTGTGGTTAAAGAAAGTTTCCAGTATCATGATGATATTTGTTACATAAAAGAAAGTTAAAAAACTGTAGAAAGTACGAGGCATGTTCAAATCAAAACAGGACTCTTTTTGTTCTAGTTCTCCCTGAATGGTTTATAGCGTGAGCGTGCTTGAACTACTATTGTTAGTTAGGGACACTTGTGTCTTATTACTACTAGGTGGCCCACTTGTCATGGGCCAGTCACGTGACAGATATATAAAATTGGCAGACAA
The DNA here is from genome assembly GCA_036924085.1 of Ariolimax columbianus. NCBI lineage: Eukaryota > Metazoa > Mollusca > Gastropoda > Stylommatophora > Arionidae > Ariolimax > Ariolimax columbianus. The sequence continues at coordinate 39,049,627 of JAVGWX010000001.1, forward strand.
CACTGTTTGTGCTTATATGAAACAGCGTGTTGGGATGAAGTTTCTTGTGAAAGAAGGCGTGAAACCTGTGGATATTAACAGAAGACTGCAATCACAATACGGTGATGAGACACTCAGCTGCAGTAAGACATTTGAATGGTGTAAATGTTTTAGAGAAGGCCGTACATCAGTGAATGATGATCCCGGCCATGGTGGCTCTCAACCTACCACAGTCATTCCTGTGAATATCCAGATTGGGGAATGCCTTATCATGGATGTTGATTTTCGACCCCGTGGTGCCACTATCAACAGTGAACAGTACATACGCATTTTGAGTGATGTGCATAACCGTATGCGGAAAAAATGGCCTGGTTTGATCACAAAGGGTGTCCTGCTCCTACAAGATAATGCTGGACTTCATACAGCTCACCGCACTATATGCCATCTGCAGCAATTTGGCTGAGAGGTATTGGCACATCCACTTTACAGCCCAGACCTAACTCCTAGCGATTTCCACCTGTTTGGACCCCTAAAAGAATTCCTGGGAGGTCAGAGTTTCAGCAGTGATGACGAAGTGAAACAGGCTGTCCTTGATTGGTTCATACTGACAAATCTTTCTACACTGCTTTTAAAGCATTACTTAAATGCTTGGATAAGTGCATAAACGTTGCAGGAGATTGTATTGAAAAATAAATGGCATTTTTACACTTGAAAATTTTTTTTTTCAATTACAAAAAAAGTCCCACTTTGACTTAAACACACATCCGTATGTATCTTTGTGTTTGATTGATTAAAACCATTTTTATATATGAGAACATTTGATAATTTAAATAAGGCATTAATATATACATACTCATTTTGCATAATGAAGCTTTGTCATTCCTTTTAATAAATTTTGACATACTTAGTGTTTCAACCTGATAGGTGTTCAATGAAGCTAGTACACAGATAGAAATCCTATCGCATTTCTGTAAGTGTGGTTACAAAAGATAGAGATTTGTGGAAAGATATTATTGCCATCATACATGATGATGATGATAATATCATTGTTGCTAGTATTCAGGTAAAATACAGTGAAATCCCATAATAACATGCCGCTTGATAACATAAAGTGGGATATCATGTAATCATCAGCTATCTGGAAATGACCCACATAAATCGCCATTGTTTCTTTAATAATTTGCCAAACCACTGCAAATAAGCAACTTTGGTAGATTGTTTTTGTCAAGATGCCTACAAATTTAAAATCATTAATTGTTCAAACAAATGTGACAATTGAATTTGTATTCTCAACCTACTCAGCCTAATTTGTTGATTGTAATATTAACAAATCCATATGTTTATTGTGGTTTTAATATCTTCACAATAATAATAATTAGTCATTAGAGTGAGTTTTTTTTACTCACAACTTTGTCTTCTTCATATAATGCATGTTTATTGTTGTACAAGTTTTTTTAAATAGTAAAGTTAGTAAAATTACAGTACCAGGGAATCTATGTTTAGAATCATGTGTGAATGTGGTAAGGACATACGAACCACTGTTTTCTTCACAAATATACCGAATTACCTTCTGACAATAGTACCTTTTCTTTAACCCTATAGTAATATGATTTCATTTATCACCATACAAGAATATCACCTCATCTCTCTTTCGAAATATCTCTCCATTGCTATGTCTGATAAAATGTGTCAATAGAAGGTATAGTCATTTGTATATTGTATTTATAGGGAACTCCATAATGGTCAACTGGCACCAGAAATGTGCATCACTTTGGGTAACTTGGCCACCATGTGTTATGTCAAGGCCTGCATTTGTGAAGACATCGACAGTGAGCTTGACATGATCCTATCTGCTGAGCAATATTTTCAGGTAAGTCATGTCATATCCAAAAGCATTTTTCCTACTGTGGGTATTTATAGAAACAGGATCTTCACTGATTATTGAATGTATAAAAATAGAAGACTACATTTATTGCAATAGTGTTTCATTCTCTTACCCAGAGCAGTTAAGAAAGATGCATTTAATCTTTTCATGAAAGTCTTATATCTTATTTATTGTTCTTCTTTTTGTGATCCCAAAGAAAATTATTGATTCACTTTTATTTGGGGCTGAAGATGCAACAGTGAATGAGCTGACGGCAGCCAGCAACTCATACCTGGCTGCTTGCATCAATGTTGGTAATCCATAGCTGACCAAGACCCTATTTCACCTTCAAGTGGTGAACTTGGAAATAGATTGACTGTAACCATGCAGCCGGGTGATGTAGTGTCTGGGCACAATGTCCCGCCTACATCAAATGGATGCTGGTGCCAATCTACAGCCTCTCACATCCAGGGTGCTGCAGTGATCGCCATGGAAGCTGCTGTCTGGCAAGCTTCTGGTATAGGGCCTCTCCTGCACAAACATGTCCAAAGCAACACCTTCTTGTGGGTGAAACTGTTGTTTACTGAGTTTGCTATGGGGACGACCTAATACCTGCCGGTATAACTAGGCGTGGAGCAGTTTGGGGCCCCTTAAGGTGACAGCACAGTACGCACTGATGAGTGAAATATGCTCTGGCTGTTACCAACCCCACCCATAGGTTAAATGTTCTTCTCATCTGTCATCTGCCTTTATACACAACCTTTCTTTGTCCCATTTAAGAAAAAGCAACATCCCAGCTGCAGCAAAAGCACTTAGTTATCTGACATAGCACTACAGTCAGACTACGCTTTTACTCTAATGGTGGATAGATGGGGCAGAGCCATTGGAAAGTAGGAGCTGCTATGGCGTGGGAGGGGCTGCGATAGATTGTGAAGGCATAGTGGGCAGGACATGACACAGACACGGAGAAAGGCCTGAATACAGAATAACAAAGAGTGATCTGCAGTGAGAGCACCATGGCTAGCGGGGAATGCACTCTGTGATCCCCACCTCACCCCCATCGACGCAGCAAACCTCCAAATGACCAAGGAAGGAAATGGCAAAGCCAAATGCATCTATCACCCCAGTGTGCTCTTTAGGAGGCAGAAATCTGCAGCAAAACAATCCAATACTCCAATGCCAGGAAATAATAAACATTCTTCAAGCGAGCTCGGACGTCGCCTCGGTTACCAAGGCCAGCGCAACAGAGATAATTCCCCTGCTCTGTGCGAGAAGTTAGCAAAGGGGAACCTTAACATCCTACAGCTTAACATTGCCGGATTACAAAACAAGGTAACTCAACAAAGACATAAATAAACTACATAAAAGAGATCAAAGTCTCATCTTTCAGTTCCGAACAGAACATACCAGAGTCAATAGCCACTTGAACTGCATCAATCCCCAGCACCTGCCTTTGTGCAGACATTGCTCTCATACTGATGAAACAGTTCGACACCTACTCATTGAGTGCAAGGCGCTTGAGGATATGAGAAAAAGATTCTTACAAGCACTGCCGAAGTAGTCTAATTCTTTAATGCCTTTTAATGTTCCATTTCTTTGTTTCAGTTTCTTAATAATGATGTTTTGTTTGTTGTATTTTTAAGAGCACATGGTATTCAGAACATAGCTACTTTTTTGTAGATCACATTTTCACAGTTTTATTAATTTGTTTACAGGCAGCCCTGAAGGAGGAGCTAAATGCCAGTGTTTGTGTTAAATATGCCAACTTCCTGTACAGCCAAGCCAATTATGAAGATGCTGCCATGTATCTGGAAGACTCTCTCAAATCAAGGAAAATGGATGAAGAGGAAAACATAGATAACACCTTGTTCTTCCCTCGCCCATGGTCTTGCCACATTGTATATGGGGGTCTGGAACGTGTCACTTTACCTGAACCACTTCAAGAAGAAGTTGATGCTCAGGAGGAAGCAATCATGCCAACATCTGTCTTGGGTTATTACATATTGGTGCTTTCATACAAAATGCTGGGCAAGCTGCGGCGTGCAGAGGAAGCCATGATATCACTCATGGGAGAAGTTTACGCCAGGGACATTCCATTTCTATATTCCGTCCTTGGTTACGCTCTCATGGAGTTAGGCTTGTTCCATGAAGCAGCGGCTGAGTTTTTGATGGCATGGTTTCTGGACAATGATTATAACCTTGCCCTGGATAATTATTGCCTGTGTTTGGCTGTACATGCATACAACGTCCTTGAAAGAGCATTTGCCACAATTTTTGTGCATTGTAGGATTTGGAACGAAGACCAAAAAATCAATCAGAAAGTTGCAAGAATTCAGGGTTTTTACAATTAAAATATCATTTAGCCCTCGTTAAATGACTTGAAAAGTGTTGTATAGCTGCAGAATTTATGACTGCCACCATTTCGTAATGTTGTTACGTTCATAAAAGCAGCATGTTCAAATTCCTAAGGAAAACAGTGATACATAACTACGAAAACTAGTTACAAGGGCAATAATTTGGATTAACGTAAATATTGCTGCCACATTTTAAAATTGACTAAACTTGTATGGCATTAACAAAATGTTAGCATAAATTATTATTATTATAATGTGCATTCCTTGTGCCCTTTACATTTACATTTGCTTTGCTTCCTGATATGAGTTGCAGTAAGTACTTCCTAATAAAGGTTTCTTCTTACATAATACAATGAGATCATTTATACGAGGCTACAAATACGTCTGAATATCCCCTTCAAATGACTACGGTCCGTGGGGTAAAGAGGTATGCCTCGCCAGTAGAACCCAGAAAAGCAACCTTTAATCAAGTAAAAAAAAAAAAAGCGGGAGTGTGTTGTGTATAAATAATAAATTGAACGCAAGCTTATCTGCAATCCCAACTTACCGATTTCGAAATAAATTTATGTCCAGTTTGACTGGGAGTGTCTGTGATTTCTTCTTGGTACAACCAATTCTCCACATACAGATAGGATTGACAAAACTACTGTACTGCAAAACTGTTATAGTGGAAGACATTACAAATACATACACACACACATCCATACACTGACCAATATTTTTATTTTACAAACAGACACACGCACACACACACACACACACCCATAAACCGGCCAACATGTCCAGATATCCAAAGGACTATTGTCTGGGGTGGAAAGACACAGGCGATCATGAGCAGAATCCAGAAAGGCAAACCTTTAATCAAGCGAAAAATATTCACTAATAGCTCTGCTCTTATCAGGAATAAAGGCTTGTCAGCACCACTGTAGAGCTGAGGCATATGTCAGTTACTTCATCTGCTGGTACACTCTATTATAACTATAAACTAACTGGTTGTGCTAATCTGTACGAAAGATAAACATCGTAGGAACAAAATAAATTGCAGTTAAGGGAACTTCTCTAAAATAAAACAGGTACAGAGTTGTTCATTCTACCTTTATCATATATAATAATAAATCTTATATAAATATGGATATATCAGAACCAGCATTTTGCAAAAGAATTTTTTTTCATCTACTTCACTATTTGCAATATAGCTAATAGTGTGTTTTTCTAATGGTGTTACATATATCTTCTTCATCGTTCGTTCTCCAACTCCCGCTACCTAGTCTTGAAAAGGGCCTTGCAAGTAGCAAGATGTAGTTCGGAGAACGGAATGTGTTGTGGCGTAGATTACAGCTTGACTGCGATATTTGCACTTTTCGGTCCTACACATCCGACTCCAGCATGGCATTTTTGGGTACAGGGTTAGCCTTCCCTCTTTGATCCCTTCTCATTAGCCAGTCTGCTGTGATGCAACCTATTATCCAGGATCACCACTTGAAGGTGGAGAAGGGTCTTGGTAGCTCCGGGTCGCTGGTGTTACATATATGATCTATTGTGTTTCATAAAGATATTAGGAAATTATAGCTTTCAAATAGTTTGTAAATCCGTTTTTATCAAGTACTTTCAATTTCTGTATTTACCAACATTTTTCATGGACAAGACTATCACCTTGTCTTCCTCGTAACCCCTCGCAAAAACGGGCTGTTTTCCTGGCAGCGTGGCTAGCAAGGTGAGGGATCAACGTGATCCCATAGTAGTGAGCGACACACAGATGAAGCCTAGCATAGCACAACCGCCTGGAGGACTCCGGTCCACCTTCATCACGCTCGGGATGTGAGGAAAGCTGCAACCCATCACTTGACGTGCTTTTCTCGTAACCTACTCATTGTGGGCATTCACAAACAACAACATATTTCATTGATAAAAATACATACTATAGTATCCATAAGCTGCAAATCAAACAATTCAATTTTTCGTGTTTTAACATAAAACATATTTCTTAAAACTATAGTGTCAAAATTAAATAAGTGAATTTTTTATGAATTGCTATTTTAAAAGGTATACTATTCATTGGGAACAATTAGTTTCTTAAAAATTTATTTAATTAAAACAGTAATTTAGCAATAAATGCAAGTAAGTTTAAAAAGAAAGAAAGTAAAATTACATGTCAATTGTAGTGCATGGTGATAATGACAATCAGATTGTGTTGGATGACAGACTCATACAAGATATGGAATCATTCATATATCTTGGTAGCAATTTAGACAGAAAAGAAAATCAAAGTAAGAATACAAAAGGCCAAATGGATTATTCATTGCACTGGGAAACTTATGGAAACCAAAAGAAGTAAGCCCAACACAAAAATAAAATCTTCAGCTCCAATGTAAAATTTGTTCTATTGTATGGCTCTGAAACATGAAAAAACAGCAATGGCTCAGACTTTAATACATGATTGCCAGCACAGAATAGAGAGATTGTGAATTGGTATAATCAAATCACTAATGAAGAAATATTGGAAAGTACCAGACATACATCAGTGGAGAAAGTACTCGTCGTTAGATAGGACACACATTAAGGAAACCAGCTGGTAGAATTACAAGACAGTCTCTGTTCTGGAATCCTCAAGGCAAGAGAAGTAGAGGTATATCAAAACACACATGGAAAAGAGAACTTCAGACAAACCTAAAATAAATACGAAAGGCGGATTAATTAAACCCAATCTCAACATGCTAGAGTCTATCCAGATATTAAATGACAAATGGTGAGGTACAGAATGTAAGATGACTAAGAAGGGAACTGGTCAGCCAACCTCACTAAAAATCTGAAACCTCATATGTTTAAGTCTCATAGACCTCAGACCTTAAGCGATTGCGTGCATTTACTGTCCTGATCATCCTGGAGAGAAAGAGCTGACGTTCTTGCAAAGGTATGCACAGTGAGGACTATATACAGATAAGGGTGACATTCTGAGGTTGATCAATGGCCTGCTCTTGGATGTTTACGCTAATCAATGAATCAGCAATCCACAGACTGCATCACTTTAAAATTAATCATGGGTTGAACAGAGTAATCCCCAACATTTTATTGAATACTGGTCATAGACCAGTCTTAATCATGCAAACAACATAGCAAAAGAAAAGTAAGAGAAGAGGACAGTTAATAATGGTTACAAATCTCCAAAATATCTGAGAACAAGTGATCAGGAATGACATATGCCATGAAATGACAAAGGTTTTTGAGACACTTAATGTAAGAAGATAGTGGTGAGAAAAAGTACTTGCAAGAACTTCTTAACCCAACAAGCACCCAGTAGGAGATCAACATTTATACTAAGAAATGAGGATCATCTGGAACCTGATATTATGTTTCAAGAAAAAGAAAGAGCTATAAATATTCCTTGGGACTCAGTGGGCTTGAGCTAAGGTGTCTGCCTTGGGTGCTGGAGGTCGCGGGTTCGAATCACTGTGAAGACCAGGATTTTTTTTTACGTGGATATTCTGGTAAAATTTCCCTCGACCTCTGGGTAGTGAGATGGACTCCTGTGTTCAGTGTCAGTTGGAAATAGAAAAGAGTTGGCTAAACTGCCACTGTTCGGGCAAAATTCAAGTTAAAAATCCATCCATTTGTACCTTTCCCTACTCCAGATGGCCTGTTAAGAGCAGCTATAGATGTCGCCTGGCTGGGGGTCCACTTAGCTCTAGTGTTTGAGTCTATTAAGATGGACTCGCTCATCAGTTAAACCACCCTCCAAGAAACTGGTTGTATACAGACTCTGTAGAGTCTTCTAAACCAGTATAAATACGTTAAGTTAAGTCATACCGCTATAGATAGCATAACAACTGGGATAATCCAAGCTAATGAGAAAATAAAGCTACTGTCCTGCCAAAGACGGATGTGTCGGACCGAAAGGTGCAAATATCGCAGTCAAGCTGTAAACTAGTGACACAACGCATTGCATTCTCCAGACTACATCCTGCTACTTGCAAATCCATATTCAGGTAGTGGGAGATTGAGAACGATCGCAGAAGAAGAAGAGCTACTCTGGCTAGAGAGACTCTTTACAAGAGCATGGAAAGACAGACAAGTTCCAGGCTACTGATAAGTTACAATGGTAGTAATTTGGCAGAAAAAAAGATGATAAAGGGTACTGTGATGCATACATCAGTTTGATATCTACGATAATTAATAAACAGTACATCTATGCTAACTCTGTGCTACCAGTGCCATATTTGGTCCTTGTTCAATGCATGAGAAGAAAATTTCAATCTGAAATTTAATGCTTGACAAAGGTTATCAATGTCACCAGGAGAGATAGATTAGGAAATGAGGACATTTGAAATATTATAGGAATTACCCTTTGTGTTGAATACATGTCCAGACAGAAAATAGAATTGTTCGGTCATCTTAACTTCTGCTACAGGGCATTAGGGAGGCCAGGTAGCTGGTGGATAGATGAAGTAAGAGTAAACATGCAACTACACAGAATTACAAGAACCGACACACCATGCTTGGTCTAAGACAGACAACTTGAGCTCCCCACAATGCTCAATGGCACTAGTGGATGAAGAACTATCTGTATTTTCAGTTAATTGAGACTAGAAATTCTTTCCTTATCTTTCTGTTCATTGATTTTAATATTTTCTGTGATCGTGTAAATTCTCTTACTTTCAGTATACTTTATGTTACAGTTCAGATTATCCTTAATTCTATTATTTGCTTTATTTGTGTGCTATAAACATTGCCTAGCCAGTTGGATAACAACATGTTTGTATTTTCCTTGTAATAAAGTGTTGCTTCTTTTCCACGTTTACGTATAAATTCCAGTACTTTATTGTTTGAGATCATTGCTTGGAATACTTTGATTCCTGGTATTCAAACAGGCCTGTTAATGTCTGTTGTCAGGTAGCCGAATACTTTGGCTATATATAGTAGATATTTTACAACTTCCTGCTGCTTACTAGGCCTAGGGCAAGATACAAATACTTTGGGTAGATTTTTAACTAGAATGTTTTCCAGTCAGCCTATTATTTTCAATTTCTGCCAGGAAATTTTTACAGTGTTCAACACTGAACACAGGAGTCCGATCTCACTATCCATAGATTAGGAGAATTTTTACCAGAAGATCCACATGAAAAAAATTCCGGTCTCCACCATGATTCGAACATGCGGCGTCCTGTACCCAAGGTGGACACCTTACCTCGAGCCCACTGAACCCCTGATCATTGCTTATCTACATGATTGCCCTTTTCAATATTGAACCGTTGAAAGCTTTGAAGAAAAAAATAAATAATGTAAAGTTTTTAGTATTTTACATTTTCACAAACATTTTTTCCTATATTTCTTTCACCGCATATTCTACAAACATTTTTGTCACCATTATAGTTCCAGCATTTCAATAAACATTCGTTTGTATATCTATTCTAGCTACAAACTTTTTGTTTTTAACAATCGTGTTTCAAATTTAATAAATGAAGAAGACCCAAATCTTTCAACATTTTTTGGTTGTGAATATCTTGTTGGTATGGGTAAGTTCATGGCTATCATATATCATTCAATCATGATTGTCCCTAGGCTCTATATCTTTAGATGTGTGTGTACACAATTAGATTTGTCAAAAGGAAGAGAACGGAGATCATTGTGTGGTCAATTGTTTTTGTGTTGCCTAGCAATATATCTGTTGAAATTGAAGGAAGAAATTATTTTAGAAACTGTGCTTTTTATGGAAGGTTATAAATGTAGTGTGTGAACTTCCACAGAACAGAACTACACACCACACATGATCAGACAGAAAAAATGTTGCATATTTTTGTGATGAACAATATTTCAATTTTCAACAGAACCACAGTGCTTTTGCATAATACTTGCAACACCGACAAAAACCCACAACATAGTGAGGTTAACACACAATAAAAGTATGCATTTTCATATATTGTAAAAAGATTTAGATGAAAATGAGATATGGTTAGGTGGCCAGCAGCACTGAAAATACAACAACAAAATATAACATGAATTACTTGCCATATATATATTGATGTTACAACAATAGAGATATGCAAATATGTGCCATGCCATCACCTGTTCGACAACCATACCAAAACTTATACATGTCAACGGAACATTAGAACACTACGATTTTTAAATGTGTGGATACAAATTATTTAAAATGCTGAAAGTGCTCAAAATGTGAGAAGCTTTCATAAACAACAAAAGTCATTACATATAAGTATTGCGAAAACAGAAATTATGATAACTAAAAAGTTAAAAGAAGGCAACAATAAACACGTACTTAAAGGGAGAGATACTAGATTTTTAAAAATAAGTTTCTGTGAAGCTGCAGAGTAATATGAAGGCATAAAAAAGTAGATAAAAGAGTTCTTTCAGGATCAATCCGGGCAATCACACTTACATTACATACATTTGTAATTTTCTCTTCTTTGGCGTTTGTTTTGAAAAGGACGTTTGTGATGTTGTGTCGCAATTTGGGACTGGATTTGCCTTCCCTCTTCGATCTCTAATCTGTTAGCCAGGCTGCATAGTTGCAGTCTGTTTCTAGGGCCACCACTTGGAGGCATATGAGGGTCTTGGTCAGTTATGGGTCACTGTCCTTGATGCAAGCACCAGCTATGAGTTGCTGGCTTATGCCAACTCTTTCACTGCTGCATCTTTGGCCCCATTTAAAATCTGAACCAGCAAGCTGTTCATTGTTTCATGATGTGAAGAAATGTACACTGAATGAACAGTTTGCTGATAGAACCATGGCCATTGAAAATGTGCAAGTATATGCCAAAGAAAACGAGCATAATTAAAGAAAACAAAATTAGAATAAAACATTAATTAAATTGTATAATATTGGACGAAGTTCAAGGTATATATGCACGGAAATTACAGTAATATTTAACAAAAAAATGAAAATATGAAGTATGTAGCAGATTAAGAAGCAGACAATGTTCTGGTCATTATCTTCTGGTAGTTCTATATCGGCAGATGTCCCTTTGCAGGTCCCAGCTCTGTTATGAGCTAGATATAATCGGGAGAAGGGTTTCCTGCCTAGCGGACTAGGCTCGAGCAGCACAATATTCTACTGTATTGAGACAAGAGCTTACGGAGGATCGTTAACCGAGGTGTGAACTCATCTTAATAGACTCAAACACTAAAGCAAAGTAGACCTGCAGCCTGTTAGGTGCCATCTATGCTGCTTTAAACAAATGACAACCATGGCCGGTATTATATCATATCACAGTTAGTTGCCTCTTACAACATGCTCTCTGTGAGGCAGTGGTGCTATTCTTGTCCTTGTCATGCACAAAGAACCCGGCAGGCCACTCAGGTTGGTCACGATCATCAGATTTATTTGCTCAGACAACATTTGGTCTGATCTGATGGTCAGGAAGTGTTTTCAATGTTGATATATTCAATACTATTTCTTCCATATGTAACTTGAATACTGAGACTAGAAAAAATAAGAGTGCCTACCCTTCATCTGAACTTATAACTTCAGAGAAAGAAAGAAAGAAAGGGATGGATCAGAAACACAATAGAGGCGTGGATGGTAAATAAAAACTACACAGATGATACATGAAATGACATTTCATCTGCCTACAAGGTCGAGCAACATAAGTGGATAGGTGGGATAAGGCAATAGGAGTTTTTCAGACACTGTTACATGTAGTTGGACTGGTTATACATTGTGTAAAATATATGTCTTATTTCTTGAATTTAACATTGTTTTAATGGAAACATTTTTGGGCACTTTGAATGAAAGCATAGATTGCACAGTTTTGATATGACTGTCTTCTTGCATAATAACTTATAGCCTGCATTCTGTAACCATCTTCTGTCAGGCGCTAGTCAGGTCGACTGTAACAGTAATGTATTAAAATCTCATTTCAAAATTTCTTAATATGTTTATTGGGCTCATCTCATATCAACAATCTATATACGTTTATAGAGCCAGCCAACATATGCAATTCTTGTCTACATTAGTGTGTTTGTTGATGAACTTAAAAACCTGTTGCTGCATTTCATACAAATGTATGTTGTTGTTATTTAATGCTCATGAGTAAGTTTACTCTTTGTGCACTTTAAAAACGACATTAAGTGGTGGGTTGCAGTAGATTTCCTCAAATCTTGAGCGTGCTAACGAAGGTGAACTGGGGTCCTCCGGGCTGTTGTGCTATGCTTGGTTTCATCTGTGTGACACTTAATACTACAGGGATCACGTCGATTCACATCCTGTCAGCCAGACCGCCTTGAAAACAGCCTGTTTTCAGGGAATGCAACTTGAAAGAAAGGTGTGGTCTTTGTTGTGCCTGATCCTGACTCAATGTCCTGGTCAGTATGTTGTGCCTGACTGGAATAGCATCTCAGTTCCCCAGACAAATATATTGCTGGGGGTCCCATGTGAGTACTTATAGGACTGATGAATAAAGGTCACTTGAACTGCAGTCACCACACAATGTACAGAATAGGTTTTTATTGTATATCTGATAGAAAAAAAAAACCCTGTTTTGTGCTTAAGTTTAAACATCCGTCCACTTGAGACTAGCATGCTAACAGCTCAACAACCTGCTTCTCACAATTTTGAAGACTAATAGGAAATGTTTATTTCAGTTTATGTCCCAAGTTTGGGGTAATCAATACATTTAGTTTCCCCATGTACGTTCCAGGTCTTCTTACTGGAGACAAAAAAAACTCTTCTAGGTGAAACCAGCAACTTCATCATGTTAAACAAATTGCTACACTACAAGAGCACACAGTCTAATGGAGCAGGCTTCATGTAAGGAGCGATCAACTGCAGTGACCTTGTGCTTCATAAGAATCAAAATAGAGAAAAATAGAATAGAGTAATTTTGATTTCTTCTCTGAAGTTCATCCTGAAAAGGACGTTGTGTCATAGTTTACATCGAGACTGTGATATCTGCGCAATTTAGTCCGACACACCTGATATCAGCTGGCTTTTTTTGTTTGGGTTTGCCTTCCTACTGCAATTCCTATTCTCTTGCCAGACTGCACTAGTGCAGCTTGGAGATGTAATAGCCTTGGCCAACTCTGGTTCACTGACGCTGATGCAAGCATCTGGCTAGCTATGAGTCGCTGGCTCCTGTCAGGTCATTCACTTTGTTGCGTTTTCGGCCACGGTTTATTTGAATTCATTTGACTTTATATAAGCAATTGCATTTTTGTTTGTATAAAATGATTGCATACTGATGTTTATAGCAGACTTCCTATGTGTACTGACTTCCATCACGGTATCTTCATAGCCTTCTTTAGATGCCACTAGGGCTTATATTACTATACTTATTTAAACCCCATCTCTGGGACTCCAGCAGCTATCTTGTTTGCTTATTAGTCAACTTGCTTTTTGCATCCATTTGTAAAGATACATGTTGAGAACGTGTTCATTCGTTGAAGCTATTCTGTTCTTTATTTGTGAGTTGTACGTCACCACTCATTTTTGTTTGTTTTAGGAGATTGCTATAGCTTTCCCTTTGTGCTATTTGTTTTGTCATCACCCACCACCACATTAGCTCTTTCCTGTAGATCTTCACTTTTCAAAGATAAGACGTACCTGAGCATACTTTATATTGTTTATATTATCTCCATTGACTGTTATTCTTGAATTTCATTATGTTTTCAACGAGGGGAAAGATCATAAATCTTATAATAGTACACATTCCTTTATAAATCTCAGCTTTATTGAAAGAAATGTCTATTTTTTGTTGTTGTCAATTCATGTTGTTAATTATTCTCTTGTCCTTTTTGTTGATGCTTAAGTTTAAACATGTTTATGATTTGACCTTGTTAAATGAAGTATTTAGTGTTCCATTTAAATATATCATATTCCTATGATGTGGAAGGCAGATGTGCCAGAGATACACAATGTTATAAGTGGGAGGTTGTTGTGGCTGCTAATGCCACTTGTACTTGAGAGATAGATACTCTTGACAACTTTCATTGGTGGTGGGTTATAGTGGTTCTCACATCCTGAGGCGTACATGAGAAGTTCGACCTGGTTATCCTGGCTGTAGTGCAATGCGAGGCTCCTGAGTAAGCTCACATTATTAGCCAGACTGCAATGAAACAGCCTTATTAGCCAGACTGCAATGAAACAGCCTATTTCCAGGGAGAACTTGAAAGTGAGGTGGAGTCTTGAGCAGTATGTTTCACATGACCCTGGCTAACATAGGCTGATCAGTATGCTTTGCCTGACCAGATGTTAGACTTCTCATCTCATAAGTGGAAAGACATTAAAAAAATGAACAACGAAAAGTCTGGTAAATTATACCATCAAGACAAGAGACAGAGGATGTTAGAGATCCACTGCAGCCAACATTTGATGTCAAGATGGCACCTGAACTGAAAATATATGGCATTGTTTATGTCTTTGATTTAAACAAACCTGCACTGCTCATCCGTCACTCTCTTAGAAATCATAAAAAATTCAAATGACATAACTTAACGTCTTTATACTGGTTTAGAAGACTCTACAGAGTCTGTATACAACCAGTTTCTTGGAGGGTGGTTTTTACCAATGTGTGAATCCATCTTAATAGACTCAAACACTAGAGTTAAGTAGATCTCCAGCCAGTTAGACGCCATCTATAGCTGCTTTTAACAAACCACCTGGGGAGAGGTACAAATAACTTGGATATATTTTTTTATTTGACTTTTGTCCGTGGTCGTTAAGCCTACTCCAACTGCCAAGGAATTTTTAACATGCTCGACACTGAATACGAGAGTCCGATCTCACTACCCAGAGATCAGGGGAGTTTTTACTAGAAGATCCACGTGAAAAAATCCTGGTCTCCACTGTGAATCGAACACGTGACCTCTTGCACCCGAGGCGGACAACTTACATCGAGACCACTGAGTTCCCCCCCATGCTTGTTTATAAGACAAATTATGTGATATTTCTCACATTCATCTACTATTGGTTTCTGTAATCAATATACGAAGAACAAAGCTTGGTAGACCACGGTGATACTATTATATTCTCCCCATTATAGAGAATCTGATTGTGTTTTTCAGAGGTTAGACTATTCAGTCATAGATTTCAGTTCTTCTGGTTATATTGGCCATTAACATCAGTAATTATTCGTCACGTCAACTTGGACCTTACATCACACTTATCACAAATTGATTGTAACAGATAATAATAATTAGAATTTTGATACTCAGTATGATTTGCCTTATGCACAAATATTGCTTTGGATTAAAATGAAAACTGTAAATTTCTGGACCAGTTTAGCTGGTCTAACTAAACTTTCTCAAATATGAGTTGTCTTTCTTGTCAATATATTGAATTATCTCATACGCCTATGATTTTGTCAGATCAAGGATTCTTTCCTCTTTTTTGCTTGCTACGAATGATATTTACTGACCGTCATGTGTAATTTTGATCAAATATGTTAAAACACTGCATCAAAGGTTCTCACTGCAAAGGTACATGGTTAGATCCTGGTTAACTACACAATCAAGTTGATCCAACTGTAATTTGGTACTTCACTGTTAGAGAAGGAAAGGCATCAAAGGAAGAGAAATGGCCACACTACTTCATTTTCTTCATTGTTCGTCCTGAGGTTTTGTTACGTTGGGTTGTAGTTTACAGCGAGGCTGCGATGTCTGTACCCCCATCTCATATAAAGCGGAGGCCTAATACAATGAACTCTATCCACAACAGCAGTATCTGCTAAGGTACTACTATTACCTGTAAATTGAAACATCTGATATAGAATTTATAATCTTTACCTGTACATTTAGATCTGTTGCATTGTGATTGTATTCAATTGTACTGAATACAGTGTTTTTTCATTCTTATTCTCGTGGCTCAGTTTTTGTCCTCACAAATCATAGAGGAACCACTGCAGCTGGCACTTTAACAGAATATCTGCATCAAAGCACTTACATGCACTTTTGTAGGGGTAGTTTCTGTAGCAATTCTTTTCACTTGAAGAGTTTGGAAGCCCCTTGCACACCTCTTTTTATTCTTCTTTTATGACATGCTTTTAACATTAAGTCCAGTGCTGGATTTAGACTTAGTGTCGTTTATAGAAGGGCCACGTTTTTTCAGTTTAAACAAAATTAGATTAAAAAAATTGTCTTCACACTGAAAATTTTATATATATAAAAATAATAGAGAGAACCTAAACCCACATTCTACATTGGACGAAGTACGGTTGACAATCAGAAGCCTAAAAATCAGAAAGTCATTGGGGTGCGATAACATCCCAGTGAAACTAATGCATGCAGAAGATGAGGTCAGTGCTCACACTTATCATGTACTGTGCAAGAGAATCTGACACAGCGCAGAGTGGCCAAAAGCATGGAAGATACCAATCTATATTCCCCTCCCAAAGAAAGGCAGCCTAAAACTGTGCACAAATTACCGCACTATTGAGCTAATAAACCATGCTTACAAGATCCTCTTGCGAATTATATTGAAGAGGATAGAAAGAAAATTTGAATAAGAAAAGACAGAGGGACCAGATATCCCATATTTAATATGAGGAATATTTATGAAAAATGTAAAGAGCATAATGTAGACCTATATACATGTTTTATCAATTACACTAGGACCTTCGATTGCGTAAAACATAAGAAATTGTGGAAAATCTTGATAGATATTAAGTTTCCAGTACATCTAATCCATCTGATCGAATGATTATATCAGGAACAATAAGCTGCTGTCAGAGTATCTGGTGAAACATCAGATTGGTTCGAAGTACAAATGGGAATAACGCATGGATGTATCCTTTCTCCACACCTATTTAACATTTATGCAGAGTATAATGAGGAACGTTAGAGGGATGAAAATACAGAAAGTTACACTTCTATTACAATCGGTGAATGCAAGATCCCAGAGCTAAGATATGCAGATGATACTGGGGTACCATCAAACATTGCTGAGGGGCTAGAGCAGCTAATTACAACCATAAGCAGATGCAGCGAAGATAGAAACCTCTCTGTAAACATAAACAAAACCAAAGAACATGACAACCAACAAAACAAGAAGTCAACATAAATTCAAAGTTTGAGGGTGTGGAAATAGAACAGGTCACAGACTTTCAGTATCTGGGCTTCAGAATTGGCAACAATGGCGACTGTTCAAAAGAAGTCAGAGGGAGATTGATAGTGGCAATACAGAGGCTACACAACCTGAGGTAACTATGGCAGAATACCAGCAAACCAACAAAAGTGACAATTTTGTTAGCTTGTGTTTTTCCTGTGGCAGTATATGGCTGTGAAACATGACAGTTATCCAAGCCTCAAGGAAGAGAATCGAGTCCTTCAAATCTAAATATTATACAAAGGTACTCAAAATGCAAACATTCAACACTAGTTGGGCATAGAGGAGAACTGGTTCATAAATTCCATCACGAACAGAAAATGTAAGTACTTTGTCCACATCAAAAGACACAATGGTCTTGAGAGAATGGTAATGGAAGATATGGTGTTGGCACAAGAAGCCTAGGCAGACAAATACGAACTAAATTCATTGATCTTTATGTAAGCATAATAGTTTTAAAAAATGTATCCAAATCAAATATTGTTACCTCTTGTATTCCTCTCTTGAACTTATTTACATCCAATATCCATCGCTCTCACTTTTTTTTTTCCTTCATTGGATTTTTTAAGCATGGATTTGTATTTGAATAGTGCCATTATCTATAAATGATGTCAGACTACCATTTTCTGACTTTCTGTATGTTTGCTGCTCGCAAAGAATGTTTCTAAGCTTTCTAGTCTCTGCATACATTGACAATATTAATCTGTCTTTTTCTTGAGAAATATTATTGCTGAACCAATCTTGCTTAATATTTATTTGTTGGTTTTGCATGCTATGTAATTAATTTTGTAATATGTTGTATATTCATACATTGATAGCATGCATTTGTACAACTATCCATTTTTCTGCTTGTAATACCTAGAGCAGACCTGATGTAGCATCTTAATTTGAACAATCAGATCTGGCAACCACGATGTTCATTTTGTTTAAAAACTGATTTTGCTATTTCCAATATAATGCATTTGTGGGTATTCATTTGTACTCATTTTTACAGGTTGTGGGTTTTGATATATGTATTGTATTTATTATTGTGCTCCTGGTTTCTGCGACTGCTGGGGAGTTATGTGTCAAAGATTATGTTCATAATTTTATATTGGTCCTTAGTAATAAGTTTGCATATCTATTATAAAAAAAATATGAAATTGTCAATAAGTTTGTTCAGATTCAAGTATATTAGTTAACTGTACGTTACGAAAGAAAAAGAATGTTCTGATACAATATTCAATCAAATACGACTCTTTGAAGAGGCTTTACAAATTAGGATTAAAAAGTGTTTGGGTTTATAAAGAGGAGACATTTGGTCCCAACTGGAATAAATAATTATTGATGATTGAGAAAAATACAAATTAAATGACAAATTTTAAGACACAGATGGGGAAACAGTTATTGTTGTGGAATGCCCACAATGAGTAGATTCATTTTTTTGTGCGCCCTGAAAAGGACGCTAAGTGGCAGTTTGTTGTAGCTTTCCTCACATCCCGAGCCTGCTGATAAAGGTGGACCGAAGTCCTCCAGGAGGTTGAACTATGCTTGGCTTCATCTACGTGTCGCTCACTACTATGTGATCACGTTGATCTCTCAGCTCGTTAGCCTGGCTGCCATGAAAACAGCCCATATCGAGGGAGGACTACGGGGAAGTCGAAGTGAGGGTCTTGGACAGTATATTTTGCCTGACCCTGACTAACATGTCTGATCAGTATGTTTTGCCTGACCAGACGTTAGTCTTCCTCCTCGGGGATACAGTTTAAATATTGTAATACAACTGCTGAAATGACAAGTGGTATCAGAATCCCATCATGAGTAAGGCAGGGTGAATTTTGTCATCTTTATTATTGATTACCTTTTTGAATGAGGTCATCCATAGAGCTAGCTACCTCACACTCATAGAATGTGAATGTTATAAAAGTCTCATACAGCATGAATGACAAGTCATTTCAACACTATGCAATGTCATGTCAGTCACACAACCAGTTGTTTTATGACTATGGGTGACACAAAGATTTATTGGATTGAAGAACATTCTGTTCCAAGTGAATTAGTTCATGACTCGCAGCCCTCATTCAAGACATTCAGTTGCGTTTCAAGGAGGATAACAAACATACAGATCTATTCAATACATTATTCTTTGTTATTTTGCAACATGGAACAGTCACTTCTCTATTATCTTACATGTTAACAATCAAGTGTAACAAAACACATAATAAGCCCTACGAAATAGCTGTACTTTCAATGTTAACATAATATTACAACGAAGAAATGTGGCCAAACACCATGAGCCTTATATGTACAAAATAATGATAACAAAACTAAACAAACCGACGAATTCAAGTAGCGGGTCAGATATTTTGTTTTGGTTGAGAAGATCAATAGAGAAATCAAGACATTAGTAGAGCAGACTGTTGTAGATGGTTGCTGGCTAACACCTTATCTCACTTGCACATATATATTTTTGATAAATTCTAGAATAGCAAAAACTTTGTCTTATTGAATCAAAAGTGAGCAGTTGGTGAAAATCAAGTATCTACCGGTTTCAACCTGAAAAACAAGGCACCCAAAATATAACAAATAACTCAAGAAGGGATAAAATAATTCTCATGATTTGGGAAGCAAGAATTGAACCACATTTAGATTACACACACAGAAGCAACAAAAGCTGATATACTATATTTCTCATAAAAAATGTCAAGCAATAGGTCCAGCCAATAAACTAACATAGAAGTTTAGGAATTGGGAGAAAATTCTCAATCAGATTCAGGGCAGAGATATTGAAAGCTGCAGTAGAAGCAATGCTGACGGGTGAAAGCCATGAAAGTCAGATAGTCTTTTTTTTTTTTTATAGATGCCCTGTCCGTGGCTACACTACTAAAGAGCCAGAAAAATACAGAACTAAATGATTTAAGATCAGTACTCTGTCAACTATGCCAGCAGATTAAAACCCAAAAGAGCTGTATATCAATGGGTCCCATCCCACTGTAACATTCAAAGCAACGAGGAGACAGACATCTTGGCAAAAGAAGATGGTTACCACAACCAGATTCTAGTGTGACCTATGAAGAGTCCAAAAGATTTATTAGGGCCAGCTAATGGACAAATGGGAAACAGAGCATACTGGCTACACACAAAATTATGCTTATTACCAGTTAAGTAGAAGAGAGCAGGTCGTGGTCTTCAGACTCAACACAGGCCACAATAGACTGAGGTACCATCTTTTCAATAAACTGTAGATAGGTGCTACTGACAAATGCACGTGTGGTACAGGGAAAACGACCCCTGAACATCTGCTGCAAAATTGCCCAACATACCAGAAAAAGCGTATGTGGCCGTCACCAGGGCCAACAAGACAAGCAGGATGACTGACGCTTTCTTTGAACAAATTCAAGTTGATATCTGACAGCATACGAAGAAGAAAAAGAAGATAATAGTTGACATATGAGTATCCCCAATCAGGTTTGTCAATGAAAATACTGCATTGTACAACTGGATAATTCATCTTGAGCATTGGGTATTTAACTATAATCGTACATCTTATTTTGCCCTTTATGCCCCATCAAAAGCTTTACATCACTATTGCAGTTGGCTTCCTGGTCTATCTGTATCTCTCTTTTCTTGGGGATTACATAACAGAGGCTGTCATGTCATACTATCAGCTGGCTTCCTTAATGTGTGTTAGAAACTATCCAATGTCTGTACCTTCTCATGTCATGTTCCACTGATATCTATCTGGCTCTTTCAAACAGTTCCACATTAGTGATCTTATCATACCATTTATTAACATCATACCTATACAAATTAGCAAAAAATAATGGCAAATGCACTCCTGAAGGGGTTACTTGAAAACCTAGATATCTTATGCCATGAACAGGCAGACTTGAAAAAGGCAGATGCACAAAGACCAGCTTTTTAAGCTGACACAGAGAATTTACGATTGGTTAAAAAAAATAGAATAAACATACAGTAGCCATCTTCTTGGACTTAAATGAGCCTATGGTTGAGTATGGAGAAGGCATCTTGATGAAAATGATTGATGTGGGATTAGTGGATAGTTATACAACTGGCTAAAGTATTTCTTTATTGACCAAATGCTCCTGACAAAGATGAGTGATGCAGTCTTTTCTACAGAAGTCTTGAAGGAAGGCATACAACAGGGCTTTGTTAAGCTGCACTATTTTTCTCATCTACATCAATGACCTGGTCAAGCACAGCAAAGCTGAAAGTCATGAAAGCTGATGATCTGGCAATACGTCAGGGCCATAAAGATGTTGAAAGTGCAACACAAAGACTAAATATAAACTCAAGAAGACTACATGAATACTGCCAAATGTGAAAGCTGAAGATAAACGGTGAAAAGACTGTTTACACTATCTTTAACAAGAGCCACAAAGTAGCCAAAATGAATATCATTTTGACATTTGAAAAAAATTTGATTGCACAAAGAGAAACAACCTTTGTATCTTGATGTCACTCTTGACCGACAGCTCAGCCTCAAGAAACACGTAGAAAATGTTAAAAACAAAGCGCTCAAGCAGCTACAGTTACTGAAAAGGCTTGCTGGCACAGCATGAGGATCGGACAATGACACCCTGAGAGGCTTGTATCTTGGATATGTTTGCTCTGCTTCAGAATACAGCCATGCCCTCCTGACTTTATGCTCACGAACTAAAGCAGAATCCATGAGCATAGTTTAGAACATTGTCTTACAATGAGGTCAGTACCCACTGCTGCATTTGATATACACACAAAAATGGAACTCCTTGAAAAGCAGAGAGACATGGCTGCAATGGAAGCTTATGAAAGGAGTTAAAGAATGAACGAAGACCACACCAATAAACATTTTGTAGAAAAGAGTAAAACAAAAGTCAGTCTTTCACCAAACACCTCTCAGACAAAAAGACAAGAAGTACAGAGAGTCTGAAGAATGTTACTAACACACATGTCTACAAATACCAGAAATTGAAACAAAAGTAACATTATATAACTAGAAGTTCTGATCCAGTAAGCATCACAGAGAACTATTGATGTATATTCAGAAGAATGGATACATGTCTATACTGATGAATCTGCTTTTAAGACCACCATTAAAGTGGGATATGGAATTTACATAAAGTATCCAGACAGAATATCTAATTAGCTGTTTGATGCCTATGGGGAGATATGTTCCAACTATGAAGCTGCTGAAATAACAGCACTAAAAGTAGCGTTGTACCATTTGGAAAATTTGATACTTTCCAATCAAAGGCCCAACAAATTTTATGTTTATGGACTCATTGTCTGTCCTTCAAGATCTAGGAGACCGTGGTTATTGTAGACCTGAACTTGCCCACATGTCTCTAGATACTGACCAACTTATTAATTCCATTGACGTCAGAATAGTTAAGTAAAGGATCGCTGGTTACTCAAATACACCTGGCAATGACAAGACAGACAGACTGGCTAAGAAGGGATCAAGTCAAGAGCAACAATGCACACAAACAACTCTAAAAACAGTTAAACAACTACTGAAAACTGAGAACAAAGAGGCTTGACTGAACAGATAGGCAATGTGTAATACTGGGAGAGAGATCTTCAAACATGGCCATCCCAAATCCCCAAGACAACATCAACCTCCTGAAAAGGCGAGAACAAAGCACCAATTTCTGGATTCATACTTAACACATACAACTTAACCGTCCCCAGAACAGAATCCAACCAGAACATACTCCAGAGTGCTGGCTGTGCTGACATCCCTACAAAACTGTTGAACACCATCGTTTTGAGTGTCCAGTGCTTAATGGTGTTAGGAAACAGCTTCTTCTTCTGAGGTCAGATAAATTGAAAACTGTATGGAACTAAACAACAGCTCACAAACATTTGCAGATACCACTATATGGCATTGGGCCAAAGGTCGGGGCCCACAGGCTGCTGGATCAATAACCAACCAACCAATCATACCATTTCAATCTCACTACATCGTGCAGGCACCCATTAATGAAAGTACCATTTTCATTGTTCTTTTTGTTGCTCTCTATGTTTTAGAGCCGTACAATAGAACGAACTTTACATTGGAACAGAAGATTCTGCTTTTTATGTTGGACTCAATTTCTTTTGATTTCCGTAAGTTCCTCAATTCAATGAAATCATATCTCACCTTTATGTATGCTTATTTTGATATCCTTATCTGTACCTCTGCAGGAGTTATACCAAATCATTTTAGCGCTACTACAGTGCCCATTTATTTTACATGATGAGTTTACCAGTTCCATGCTGAACTCTCCTATTTGTTTGTCACAACATACATAGTAAAGTGCAGGATCTCATTCTATCAATTGTTACTGTACTCTAACAACTCAGAATCTGCACTTCAAGGCTTAGAAAACAAAACATCTCCTGATGTTAATAACATCTACAGATTAATTGACCAACTGTCAACTTCTTATAGAGCAGAATTGATGTTCTAGTGGATATCTAGCCATGTTAGAGTCCCAGGAAATGAGAAAGCGGATATTCTGGCCAGAAGCAGAGCAACACCGCCTTAGTCACTACCTAGTATCATTCTACAGACCTGCGGGAAGATTCTGAGAAACAACTACTGACAGGAAGGCTAAATCAGCAGGCTACATCCCAAATAGGCTGAACATATTTTAAACACCAAGCAAAACCAGACCCCAGGACCCAGTCAGGAAATTAAAAATAAGAGACCAGAGTTTTTATCTTCAAGCTGAGAACAGGCTCTCAACAAGCATCTGAATAGAATAGTTCCACTATGTGAACCAAATTGCAGATTCTGTCACCACCATGATAAATCAATCAGTCGAGCATCTCCTGACCCTGTGCCCAGGGTTAACCGACCTGCAAAACAAGCTGCTCAAACTGCACCCCACCTTATTCTACAAATCACCACAACAACTGAGGAAAACATGCTTTTATATCATTTATTACAACATACATTGTAAGGTGCAGTGCCTGATTTTATTATTTATTACAAAATGCATAGTAAGGTGCAGTACCATATTCTATCATTTATTATAACATATGTGTTAAAGTACAGTGCCCTAAACTATCCTCCGCAATAGGTGGTCCAAGGATCCAGACAGGGAATGTTTACTAAAACCTGGTACTAATTGCTTGTCTTAATGTTATACATGGTAGATATTTTGTAATCTTTTAAATCATTATTCTTCAATACAATCTGTTCAGTTTATGCAGTAATGAAGGATCTTTCAAATGTATGGAGGAAAGAGGTAAAATAAAGTGAGAAAGGTATAGGCAAAAATAATTAAACAGATCAGTTAAGAGATACATAACAAAAAATTGGTTATAGAACCGATTTCATTGCACCTGGATGTCCCCATATGTGTCCAGTCCCTTTCATTACTCTGAAAGGGCTGATGGTATAGCATGAACTGCGTAGCTCTCTCAGTTGCTGCTGAATCTTCCTCTGACTTTGTCAGGTACTCATTTACAGCATTACTGGGAAAAGTGGTCAACTCAAGACATAAACTACGACATGTTGGTCTGTCAAACTGAGTCCTACATGTTTGTCATTTTTTACATTGTGATTGTAAACAAAACTCACAACACCTAGACCACACACTCCTCCCCACTTAGGAGATAATGAAAGGATAGTGTACATAGGTCACCTGCTGTCTTTTGACTAAATCTACAAGGGGCACAGTTTATGAGATGTAATGATGGTTTTGTTATTTGAATCACTTATTGTTGTATGGACTCAAACAAGGTTCTTGCCTGGCTAATTTGATTGTTGATTATTGTTGTGTGGACAAGGTTCTAATTTGATTAATTTGATTGCTGATTATTATTGTGTGGACTAAAACTAGACTAATTTGATGTCTGAGCATGACATCTTCTAGTTACAACTTTGAATTACTATGTGACAATGTATCTTTTTATTTCATAAGTTATTGTTAAATGTACATGCCACTCATTGGCTTGCATGACTGAATTCCCTAAGTTCATGTTGTTACTTTGCTATAATATAGTCACTTTACTTAACAAACTTTGTATAGACTTATCATAATATTAGTGCACATTTGCCATAATTTCTATACATTTTATAATAACATAAGTATATGTTTGCCCTTTAGTGTCATGGTGAAGTGTGCGGACATCCTGATGAGAAGTATGAATCAGAATGTGTGTTATCTTCATAGGACCTTGAGTCAGATGTAGTATTTTGAAGAGTTTTGCCAATAAAGATAACCATAGGGAAGATAATAAAAGGCGATAATGATGTTAAAGTATTCATAAGCCCAAGAGTTCAGTTCAATCAATTAATATAAGCATTCACACAAACGAACATTCATTTAAGGCAATCACAAACAATATAATTCATATTAAGAATTCATGATGGCAGCCTATTTGAAGCATTTGTTTATTAAGAAGTGTTCAAAATAAAATACAAATATGTGCAGAAGTATTTCAACACTTGTAAATTGTTATTTCACTGGTTACTAGGAAGTTAGAGAATGAACCAAAAAGAAAAAGAATATAATTACAATTGAGAAATTAAGTAAACAAAATGAAATTCTTGAGCAAGAGATGCAGGTAAATATAGAAAGTAAGAAGATTTCAGCCTGACTAGACCAGGCGAGAAATGAAATGTTTTATTCATTATGTCCAAGTTAAACTTTAGCGTGAATTCACTCCAAATATTCTGTAAAATTGCAGCATTTGACAGGGGTCTAAAGATTGAGCAAAGAATAGTAACACTGTAACCTGCCAGACATGTCATAAGAGGTGACTGGAGGAAGTTGGAGCATGGGGCTAGCTATCCTGATCCTATAGAAGCAATAAGTCACAAGAAAAAGAAAAGAAGACCGCACCGTTAAGGTTAACTAATTCATATTCTTGAGTCACACTATTCAATCAATCAATCCTCTCTTAGCTCCCAATGGAGCACAGGTCTTCAATAAATACATGTCTAGACTCTGACCCTTATAAAAGAATGAGCAGGCTTCGTCACATTGGAGTAAACGATTTTTAGTTTCATACTGGACCAAATATCCTTAGACTTCTATAAGTTTTCAAATGCAGTAAAAGCATCTCTGGCCTTTAGTATTCACAATCTTTCTCAACATCCCCTACCATGTCAATGCTACTACCAAGATATGAGTATGTATAAGAATACACACTATGTAAGAATGTAGGATCCAGGAGAATCAACCTGACCGAAAATGCATTTATTCTTATAATCATAGGTTTCTCTCCATGTATACACACTTCCAGCTGTCTCGATGTCTCACATACAATACCCATTTTATGTTGAAGGTGACAGTAGTTACTGGACAACAGAGCCAAATCATCATCAACATCCAGATGAATAAGTTGCCCATCAAGAGCGGGTCATACCATTAATTAATTATTATTTAGCTTTGCATGTATCATTGAAATAGGCACTCATGATTAATGGAAGTACCTGGCACTGTACTTCTCTCTATCAGACTACTAATGACATTCCACTCATCAACACTATGTGTCACTTGTATTTCACTCCTTTAAGAGAATGGGGTCACCACTACAGGACAATAGGCCTGCATCAAATCATTTATGTGCTCTTGTAGACCTGGTTTCTGTGCCATTTTATTTGACATGATGATACCAACCCCATGCACAACACTGCTTACTTGCAATTTGCTACTTTTTAAGTAGAACAGAGGACCTATTCCTACCTCAGGATCCTCATGGGTAAAGAACACATAACTAACATACTATAATATGAACAAGATGCAATACAAGTGTAACAAATATGCTGTGTGACTAGATTGTCATTGACAAATGTGTTAGCATAGTCATTTATAAAATTTGCACATAAAAAGACAGCACATTTAAGCTACATTAACACATATGCTTATGCTCTGTGTGACTAGATTGTCATTGACAAACATCGGTAGCATAGTCATTCATAAAATCTGCACAAGATGCAATATAAGTGTAACAAATATGCTGTGTGACTAGATTGTCATTGACAAACATCGGTTTCATAGTCATTTATAAAATCTGCACATAAAGGGACAAAGCACATTTAAGCTACATTGCACTTATAATTATTGGAAATGTAATTTAAAAAAAACATGCATGTTCAGCAACCATAATTATATTCTAAGTTGGTCAAATTCTGGGTTCCTTGTTTTATTATCCATTACTGTGTTAGTTCAGAGTGCATGATAACTATGGTGTGATCATTTTGTGATATTGTTTCAATGTCTGTAGTAATCAAACACTTTTATCTTTAACAATACGGCTAGTTATCTGTCCATTACTATCATTAATACTGCTGCTAGATCTACTACTACTACTACTACTACTACTACTACTACTATTGTTAGTAATGTTATTATTATTGTCATTTCTGTTACTACAGCTATCACTATTATGAAGGTAATTCAGTAAGTAGGTCACAAACTGATATTGAATAGCTGAAAAATGTAGTTGGTAGTTTCTAAAGGTGTCATTAGGTGGCAGCAACATCCAGCTTTGTGATTACTTTAGGTAGCAGGAGTTAGAGGTTCCATGCCCAAGCGCAGCTCAATAGGAAAAGGACGTCCGTGCTTGCAGTGTAACATAAAAGAATAACATGCTATCGTGCGTTTTGTTTAGGACAAAATGACTTCCTGCAAAAGATATTCATAAGAAAAGGCTTCCTGTTTACAGTGAGTAGTGTTTGTTGCGTAAATATGTGCAAAACTGGGTGGAGAAATGTTCTCAAGGGGAGTTGAAACCTGGTCGTCCTGGTGTGATTGCAACGTAGGAATATGTGCGGTGGGTGAGGGAGATGATTCAGCCCTGACAGGTGAGCAATGCTAGGCAGTGTAGCAACTGCAATAGGGTGTTTGCATGGTTTAGCCTACAGCAGCATGATCCCACCTTGGCGGGAGACATTTTGCAAATGACAAAGAAGTTGAACATTCAGTGCAAATGTGGCTGATACAGCAGACCAAAGACTTCTATACTGCAGGTTTTAGTGCCCAGATAAAGCGATGGGATAAGTGTATCATTGTTGGCGGAGAATATGATGAGAAATGAGGGACAATTTAAGTGCAATAATAAAGGGTTTCCAAGTTCGTATCTCATTTAGGTTTTTTTTTTTAAAATAGCCGTTTGTGATTTAATTACTTATTTGCTCTCGTGCTACCGTTTTCACAGCTACTACTGTTACTGTAACATTACTACTACTACTACTACTACTACTACTACTACTACTACTATTTCCACCACTACTACTATATATTACTACCATCATCGTAGTTACTTATCTGTTACTATTACATCCCAACTACAATTATTGCTACTACAACGAACATAACTGCAACCACATCTCCTACAGTATAATCTACAACAATAATAACTGCCATCATTAATCCTGCAGCACTTAGCAACTACCACTATCATCACCACTTACCAAGGCGACCACTACAACTACTATATACTACCTCCTCCCGCACAACAGCTACTGCTACAAGTATCACCACAACCATTACTGTTTTTACAACTCCCACTGTATAGTACGTAGTCCACTACATCTTATAAAAAAACGTACTGTGTTGCATAGATCTTTCCAAATCTGTTATATTCCATAGTTATAAATAACTTGTAATTATTCCTTTATTTCATTCCTTTATTTAACTCGATATTGTATACAATTTTTGTACTCTTTATAAAGTATACCATTTTTGTACCCTTTATAAAGTGTGCCATCTTTGTACCGATGGATCGGTATGCCACCGTTAAATAAAACCCATGCTTCATGCTGTGTTTTCCATAAATTAATAATTGACTTGTTTTGTTTTACATAAGAGTTGAATTTGCATTTGTGTGCTACTATCAACCCTGATGAGAACATGTGTACAGTGTATGACGCCATCAATCTTTACCCACTTTATAGGACGATGAAATCAAACCAATGTGAACGCACGATTTGGTCCGTTGGGTAGAATGCAATTTATTGTTCGAAATAACACCGCGGAATGAGCAAGTTGGTAAGTTCTGATGCACTAATCCAATTGTAATATGGCCATTGAGTAATGATATGAAAACAGACTGCTAATCTGCTCGAGAGGTGAAAACCAGATGAAAGAATGGTTATACGATGGTGACTGATATGTCTACATGCACACCCATTTTAGATAATAAGTGACAAAATATTTGATTCGATGTAATTGAGAGAGAAAAAAACACAGCACTATGATACACGCAGTGCGCATAACTTATCCTAATATGGTTCTTTATTGTTCTTGCTATTCTTGAAATCATGGTATTCAAACAGGCATGTTGTTAATGCCTGTTGCCAGGTAGCCGAAGTATGTATTTTACACTTTGTGGGGCTTTTTTTTTCCCTGGGGGAAGGTACAAATAATTTGGGTCGATTTTTAACTAGAGTTTAGAATTTTGTCAGGGCTTCGGTCGTTAAGCCCACTCTTTTCCATTTATAACTGCAAAGTGATTTTTAACGTGCTCGACACTGAACAAGGGAGTTCGATCTCACTAGCCAGAGATCAGGACAATTTTTACCAGTAGATCCACGTGCAAGAATCCCAGTCACTACCATGGTTCGAATCCGAGCCTCCGGCACCCGAGGAGATATATTTATATCAATTCACAGCAGTCGATGCAAGCAAACAGATTAGTTGTAGACAGACTCTGCAGAGTTTTCTAAACCAGTATAAAGACGTTAAGTTAAGTACCAGCATCATGTAAGGCGCAAGACAAGAAACCAATCCTAACATAGACTTAGTTGTTCCTCTTCTACGGTAGAATGTCTTCTTCTGAGATTCTTGGTCTGTGACTAGCAAAGTGGCATCTTTAAGGGCAGCAATAAACTCCCTCCACTTCATCTGGTCTGAGGCCATTCTTCCTATAGGGCCCAAGGTTCTAATGATGAAATTCATGATTTCTGTTTGGACTTCCACGATTCTCCTGCCAGTTATTTTATGTTGGCTTCTTTTTCGCCTTCCCAATGGGATCCATACCATGGCTGTTCTGGTAATTGTGTTAGGATCTTTTCTGGCTAGTCCAATCCTAGCTTTGACCGGCTATGATGGTATTCATGTCTTCTGTATTTTTCCAGTCAAGCAGTTCGTTTTTGGTTATGATGGCGTTCGGTCAGAAAGTTATATGAATCTTTCTTAAGTAGGTTGTGTGAACCGACGTAGCACAATGATAAGTGCACTGGCTTCCCAGCTGGACGATTGGGGTTTGATCTTTAGTTGGTGCAGGGTTTTTTCCGATCGCAAAACGGCTCCTCAAAAAGGGGGTACCAGAATAATCTGGAAAAGTAAAGGCATGGTGTGTATTGACGAGATCCCCTAGTGGCTGTTGGTGAAGACAAAATGTAGACCTAACACCATATTCTAAATATGCCACATTGGCACGCGCGCCATATTATATGTGCACAGATAGTACGCAACTGCAGAATCACAATTTCGTTGAGAGCAGAGTCCGCCACTACGTGTACAAGAAAGATATCATTTACGGAGAGGTGACCACGGGCAAGCGTAAAAAAAGGTAGACCTTTCCTCCGCTACAAAGATGTTTGCAAGCGTGACCTGAAGACGTTGGATATGAACACCTGCAATTGGGAGGAACTGGCCAAAGACAGACCCGGCTGTAGGCGGGCTTTGTGTGTTGGTCTGCAGGCAGGGGAAGACAGGATGCGTCAAGATGCAGACTCCAAACGTTTGCGGCGAAAGCAAGGGCAACAAATGACTGTCCCCTCTCTAGTGTGAAGTCTATTGTCTCTCGAGACGGACAGCACGTAACTCCTGTATATTCCTAGTGTGGTGTTTGGCTTGGCTTCGTTCGTTCTCAATCTCCCGCTACCAAACCCTGAAAGGGCTTAAGTAGCAGAATGTAGTCCAGAGAATGGAATGCGCTGTGTCGTAGTTTACAGCTTGACCGCGATATTTGCACCTTTCGGTCCAACATATCCGACTTCAGCAAGCATTTTTTTAGTACCGGGCTAGCATTCCTTCTTCGATCCCTTCTCCGTAGTCAGTCTGCCCTGCTGCAGACTGTTATCCAGGATCGCCGCGTGGAGGTGTAGAAGGGTCTTGGCAGCTCTGGTTCGCTGGCCCTGACGCTAGCAGTCAGCTATGGGTCGCTGACCGCTGCAGCTCATGCGCTGCTCAGCATCTTGATCCATAGTGTGGTGTTTGTGCTGTTCTGCGAAGACTTCCAAACATTGTTTAGACTAGCAAAGACTATTCTGACTTTCTTCATTGTTTTTGATGTCTTTGTCTGCTACACCATATGGTGTACGCGTGTCTTCCAGGTATGTACACGTGTCTGTCTTTGCTAGTTCTTCATTTCCTGTTTTAATTGATGTGAAATGTGCTAAATTTAGTGCCATCACTTCTGTGTAATTGATATTAATGTTCAGCTGCACTTGTTGGCCCCTAAGTGCTCAATCTTTCAGATTTCTCTTGAAAGTGTTGGTGAGAGTGTGCAGACAGTGCAATGTCATCTGCGTATTACATATCTGCCAGTGTACAAAATAATGTCCATCTTATCTTTATGGAATGCCTTCTGTGGCCTGTACCAGGAAGTGTAGATGCTTATTTATCGTGTGCTGCCCTCTGTGGTTTGTACAAGGGCGTGTATAGGTCTTAATTCTCTTGTGGTGCCCTCTGTGGTTTATTACTCAGGACGTGTAGAGGTCTTAATTCTCTTGTGGTGCCCTCTGTGGTTTGTACAAGGGCGTGTAGAGGTCTTAATTCTCTTGTGGGGCCCTCTGTGGTTTATTACTCAGGACGTGTAGAGGTCTTAATTCACTTGTTAGATCCTCTGAGGTATGTACCAGGACATGTAGAGGTCTTAATTCTCTTGTGGGGCTCTCTGTGGTCTGTACCATGACGTATAGCGATCTTAATTTTCTTGTCGTGCCCTCTGTGGTCTGTACCAGGACGTGTAGCAATCTTAATTTTCTTGTGGTGCCCTCTGTGGTCTGTACCAGGACGTGTAGCGATCTTAATTTTCTTGTGGTGCCCTCGGTGGTCTGTACCAGGACGTGTAGCGATCTTAATTTTCTTGTGGTGCCCTCTGTAGTCTGTACCAGAACGTGTAGAGGTTTTAATTCTCTTGTAGTGCCCTCTGTGGGCTGTTCTAGGAAGTGTAGATATCTTTCTTCTTGACGTCCTTAGCAGTTTCTAACATGACTGGCAAGTTAGTGTCACTATTCCCAACAAGAATAAATGGTTATGTTAAACAGAATGGGCATCACGTCACTCTGAGGAGACTCACATGTGCTGAGTCTCTTTAAGCATATGAAGAAGGGTGTGGGTACTGATGGTTCCTGAAGCCCACACACACACACACACATATATATATATATATATATATATATATATATATATATATATATATATCATAGACATACAATAGTAAAGCATTTGACAAAGACCATGAAACGCTAATCGAGTGCCTTCAAGAAATTGATCTAGTTGGAAAAGACAAAACTGCTTAGTAATCGTATTGAGAAGAGTGAACAGGTAGCGACATAAATATCTGGAAATAGTAACTAACCATATTACTATAACAAGAGGTGTGAGACTGTAGTATGCGTTGTCATCTGTTTAACATCTAGACAGAGACAATTTTCAAATTGAGAGGATAAGTAAAATGGAAATTCAGCAGAATTAACCGCTGGTTGGAAATTGAGTTTTTGAAGATTCCATTGTACTAAGCCGCAGCCTGTGAGAGGTGGGGTGACCAGTGCTCTTCCTTGCTATTTTTACTTTCCCTAACTCATGCGTCATGTATCCATTTACAGTTGGGTTGACTGGGGAAGACCTCCCCGATTAAATTAAACGACCCGGTTTTTTTTAGTCTGCTGACGCGATTCGAACCGAGACACGCTGTTACCACATAAAATAAGCGAATTGCTTCATATGAACTGAACTAACCGCGCCCCTCATTGAAAGGATAGCATGATTAAATATTAATGGAAGAATACTCAATAGATATGCTGATGGCACAGTATTGATGGCTGAAAGTGTGCAGGAGACGATGGAGACAGTCAACAATAGTCAAGAACATATATTGGACATAGCATTAGGAAAAAAATATTATAATTAGCAAAACACGGGAATTCCACAGCAAATATCATAGTAATCTGTGAGATACTGGAACAAGTCAACAGTTACGCATGTCTAGGATAATAAACTAGTGACGATAGACGTCAAAATGAAGCGAAGAAGGGAATAGAAATAGTCAAAAACACATTTGACAATATGAGAATTATCCTGACATCAAGACAAACAGTGAATAAAATAAAAATATCAATCATCAGGTGTTCTTTTTATACATACACACAACACACACGCATGCACGCACGCACGCACGCACGCACACACACACACACACAGACACACACACCCAAAACCCACCCAACGACCCACACACACAGAAAATCCATCTAACCACCCACACACTCCCAAGACCCATTCAACCACTCCCACACACACACACTTACATACACACACCAACAATCTATTAAACCACTCACACACACAACCAAAGTCCATCCAACCACCCCCACATACGCCCAAAACCCAACCATCCACACACCCAAAACACATTCAACCACTCCCACACAAACCCAAAACCTATCAAACCTCCCACAAACACCTAAAACCCACCCACCCAACCACCACCACACACACCCAAAATACAACTACCCCAACATCCAAAACCCATTCAACCACTCCCACATACGCCCAAAACCCAACCACCCTCACACTCATAACACATCCAACCACCCACACACACACACCCAAAACCCATTAAACCACCCACATAGACACACACCCAAAACCCATCCAACCACCCCCACACCCAAAACACATCCAACCACCACACACCCAAACTCCATCCAACCACCCCCACACATACCCGAAACCAAACCACATATCCCCACAAATACCTAAAACCCATCCAACCACCACCACACACCCAAAATCCAACCACCCACACACCCAAAACCCAACCACCCCCACACCCAAAACTCATCCAACAACTACCACATACGCCCAAAAGCCAACCACCCACACACTCATAACACATCCAACCACCCACACCCACACACATAAAACCCACCCAACCATCCTTACACACACCCAAAACGCAACCACACACACACACCCAAAATCCATCCTCCCACCCCCACCCAAAACCCAACCACCCACCCCACACACACCAAAAAGACATCCACCCACCCACACACACACAAAACCCGACCACTTCGGTATATTAATCATTCGAAATGCAGCAAATGGACACAAAAAACGCTGCACTTCCAATTGCTAATCGATACTTTAATCCAGAAATTCAAACGGTCTTTGGCTGCTCCAACAAATAACACCAGTGGGGTTATAAAATGGACTACAAACATAAAATACCAGTAATAGAATAAGGCGAATGAGTACACCAGAGATGAATGTTGAAAGAATGAAAAACTGAATAACAAAGAAGAGATACATACGTTTCAGAACTAACAGCCTATATATTCATGTCACTTTTTCGATTTTTACAAAGCATAGGACCATCGGAAGTCGCAGTGACAGAACTACAGAACAATCAGTCTGATTAGCCACGCCAGTAAAGTTATGCTCAGGGTCATCCTTCACGAGCAGAAGAATTATTGCGGAAGAAGAAGCGGGTTTCACAGTTGGTCGAAGTACAATGGAACGCATTTTTAACCTGCTCTTGATCAGTGAAAAATACACTCAGCACAAACAGAAATTGTACCAGGTCTTCATTGACTTTAAAAAGACTTTTGATAGGGTGAGACATGAGGCCCTATGGGAAACTGCTTAAGTGCAAGTTAGGATGGCGTCTCATTCACGTCATTGATAAACTATACTCTGATGCCAGCAGTGCAGATTACCTCAACGGGCCCACAGGTGAGTGGTTCCACACAACAGTCAGCGTGCGCCAGGGGTGTCTCCTCTCTCCGACACTGTTCAAAGTTTTTCTAGAATGCATTATGTTAGAAGCATTGAATGAACACGTAGGCACGGCTAGTAGTGGTGGACGCATACTCACTAACTTTTGGTTTGCCGACGACATCACCGGTCTGGCTGGAACAGAGCCTGAACTTGCAAGGCTAGTCTCAAAAACCTGGATAATGCTGCCCAGAAATTTGGGATGGAAATCAGTGCAAAGACGAGTAAGATCATGGTCAACTTCCTAGAGGGTATTTAAAACCCGATTATGGTCAAATGTGCACCTCTGAAAAGTATTGTGCGGTTCAAATATCTGGGAGCAGAAATGAATGCGGAGAGGTCTGGAGCGGAGATCCAGTCAAGAACAGCGATGGCCATGGTCGCCCTGATCAGACTGCAAATAATCTGGAAAGACAAGAAAATTTGCCTTAAATCGAAGCTGACTTTAATGTACACAATGGTTACTTCTATATACATCTACGGGTGTGAGACTTGGACTCTGACGGCTGCCATTGAACGTACAATTTGCGCAATGGAAATGCGATATTTGCGAAGAATTTTTGGCATTTCATATTTGGATTGCGTTAGAAACGAAAGTGTTCTCGAAATTGTTAGGAAGGAGTTAGGTCTTTATACAAATTTATTGACTAGTAAAAACACGAAAATTGACATGGTATGGACATATATCACGATCAAGCCCGTAATGCAGGGAACTGTGTCTGGGAAGCGTGGGAGAGGCAGACCAAAAAAGAGATTGGAGGACAATATAAAAGAGTGGACGGGAAGATCTATAGCTGAAACTAATACTCTGACGAATAATCGAGACGTATGGCGGGAAATGGTTCGATAAACTGCAATAACGGTGCCTCAACGACCTTCTAAGTTACCCGACTGATGATGATGATGATAGGACCATCACAGCAGCTGATTCTTTACACAAACTTACACCGAAACTGTTTGTGTGCTCTTGCAGTCGTGGTTTCTGGAATAAATTATTTGACATTATAAGGTTGCTATTTCCCAATGCACATTCATACTAATGTTATGACAATTATACTATAACACAAATAACTCTGCTATCAGGACTAGTGCTAGATCGGCCCCTGCACGCGTCTTCAAGTGTTTGTCTCTAAAGAGTTTCTTTTTCTTTCTTAGGCACGCACTTTCAATCTAAGACATAGTCTTTCATAAATACGCCCTAATATAATCAAGTGGATTCACTCTGTGGTTGAAAAGTAACCGCGTCGCCAAAATTAACTCAACTAAGCAATTTTTTTAGGCCTTTTACGACAAGATCGAAGGCTGTATTAGGTCAATTAATTGCGCCCTGGGTTCCACATGTACAAGTCAAATTAAGAATAATCGCCACTCAAATATGGCCAATTGTATGAGGCTGAAACGAACTCAAGCAAAGAAAGATGAGAACAGCTTGGAAGCGTTTGAAATGTAGTGCTTCTGCAGAATGGAGAGTGAGTTGGTGCTTCTGTAGAATGGAGAGTGAGTTGGTGCTTCTGCAGAATGGAGAGTGAGTTGGTGCTTCTGCAGAATGGAGAGTGAGTTGGTGCTTCTGCAGAATGGAGAGTGAGTTGGTGCTTCTGCAGAAAGGAGAGTGAGTTGGTGCTTCTGCAGAATAGAGAGTGGGTGCTTCTGCAGAATGGAGAGTGAGTTGGTGCTTCTGCAGAATGGAGAGTGAGTTGGTGCTTCTGCAGAATGGAGAGTGAATTGGTGCTTCTGCAGAATGGAAAGTGAGTTTGTGCTTCTGCAGAATGGAGAGTGAGTTGGTGCTTCTGCAGAATGGAGAGTGAGTTGGTGCTTCTGCAGAATGGAGAGTGAGTTGGTGCTTCTGCAGAATGGAGAGTGAGTTGGTGCTTCTGCAGAATGGAGAGTGAGTTGGTGCTTCTGCAGAATGGAGAGTGAGTTGGTGCTTCTGCAGAATGGAGAGTGAGTTGGTGCTTCTGCAGAATGGAGAGTGAGTTGGTGCTTCTGCAGAATGGAGAGTGGGTGCTTCTGCAGAATGGAGAGTGAGTTGGTGCTTCTGCAGAATGGAGAGTGAGTTGGTGCTGTTGCAGAATGGAGAGTGAGTTGGTGCTTCTGCAGAATGGAGAGTGAGTTGGTGCTTCTGCAGAATGGAGAGTGAGTTGGTGCTTCTGCAGAATGGAGAGTGAGTTGGTGCTTCTGCAGAATGGAGAGTGAGTTGGTGCTTCTGCAGAATGGAGAGTGAGTTGGTGCTTCTGCAGAATGGAGAGTGAGTTGGTGCTTCTGCAGAATGGAGAGTGGGTGCTTCTGCAGAATGGAGAGTGAGTTGGTGCTTCTGCAGAATGGAGAGTGAGTTGGTGCTTCTGCAGAATGGAGAGTGGGTGCTTCTGCAGAATGGAGAGTGAGTTGGTGCTTCTGCAGAATGGAGAGTGGGTGCTTCTGCAGAATGGAGAGTGAGTTGGTGCTTCTGCAGAATGGAGAGTGAGTTGGTGCTTCTGCAGAATGGAGAGTGAGTTGGTGCTTCTGCAGAATGGAGAGTGAGTTGGTGCTTCTGCAGAATGGAGAGTGAGTTGGTGCTTCTGCAGAATGGAGAGTGAGTTGGTGCTTCTGCAGAATGGAGAGTGAGTTGGTGCTTCTGCAGAATGGAGAGTGAGTTGGTGCTTCTGCAGAATGGAGAGTGGGTGCTTCTGCAGAATGGAGAGTGAGTTGGTGCTTCTGCAGAATGGAGAGTGAGTTGGTGCTGTTGCAGAATGGAGAGTGAGTTGGTGCTTCTGCAGAATGGAGAGTGAGTTGGTGCTTCTGCAGAATGGAGAGTGAGTTGGTGCTTCTGCAGAATGGAGAGTGAGTTGGTGCTTCTGCAGAATGGAGAGTGAGTTGGTGCTTCTGCAGAATGGAGAGTGAGTTGGTGCTTCTGCAGAATGGAGAGTGAGTTGGTGCTTCTGCAGAATGGAGAGTGAGTTGGTGCTTCTGCAGAATGGAGAGTGAGTTGGTGCTTCTGCAGAATGGAGAGTGAGTTGGTGCTTCTGCAGAATGGAGAGTGAGTTGGTGCTTCTGCAGAAAGGAGAGTGAGTTGGTGCTTCTGCAGAATGGAGAGTGAGTTGGTGCTTCTGCAGAATGGAGAGTGAGTTGGTGCTTCTGCAGAATGGAGAGTGAGTTGGTGCTTCTGCAGAATGGAAAGTGAGTTGGGCAGATAGAAGATCAATGACAATGTCCTCATGGAGGTAGGCGCATAAAGACAAATATTGAAAATGATACGATGAAGATTGAGTTGCCTGGGACACAATATGCAACATGAAAGTCTTCTACAGAAAATACTAGATTGTACGATTCAGAGGAAAAGAGGAAGAGGTCAACCAAGACTCATCTTTACAGTTCAGGCTTGTAGAGATATTGGCTCGGGTTGGCTTGGCTTGGCTTGGCTTCGTTCGTTCTCAATCTCCCGCTACCAAACCCTGAAAGGGCTTAAGTAGCACGATGTAGTCCAGAGAACGGAATGCGTTGTGTAGTAGTTTACAGCTTGACTGATATATTTGTACCTTTCGGTCCAGCACATCCGACTTCAGCAAGCATTTTTTGAGTACCGGGTTAGCATTCCCTCTTCGATCCCTTCTCCTTAGCCAATCTGCCCTGCTGCAGCCTGTTATCCAGGATCACAGCATGGAGGCGTAGAAGGGTCTTGGCAGCTCTGGTTCGCTGGCCCTGACGCTAGCAGTCAGCTATGAGTCGCTGATCACTGCAGCTCATGCGCTGCTCAGCATCTTGATCCCTGTAGAGATATTAATGTACGAACCTATGCTGAAATGAAGAGAGCTGCAGAGGATTGGGTCCAATGGAGAGACATGCTTAGACAACCTTACAACCAGTCTAGGAACTGACAAGATGGTGATGATGATGATTAAATACATAAAAGCATGTTCAATTGTGGCAGTACAGTTGAGAAAATTGGTTCAGAACATAGAATAATACTTAAGAATTGTGAAAGAAAATTCAGAACAGTTTAAAAAAAACAAAACTAGAAGGAAGTTGAAAAAAGTCATGCCCAAAGCAAAGAACTTTAAATTCTCCAATCACTTTTAACGACGTGAAGAAAGCCTAACTAACGAGGGAATAAAATGGAAACAATAATTTCTGCTGACAATTAATTAGGAAGTCCTAATCCGTTTAATTGCAAATGTTCCTATTTTTGTTCTGGAATATTTCTGATTTGAGTTTTGAAAGAGATAATGAGAACCACATGAAGCCAACATCAGAAGTAGGCAAGTTGAAAGTTTCAAGTTGTCGCCGTACCAAGAACTGCTTCCAAAGATTCTACATAGAATTGTTGATTATCTGTACCTGGTGACTGTACAACTTTATATTGTGTGTTATTTGCTCCGATGTTATTCATTAACATTAATTAGGTACACTCATGTGGGCTAAAGTTAGTCCCTAAGGAAAGTTTTTTGGTTGTAGCGTTGGCTGCTGTGTTAATACTATAGTTGAGCAGTATATCGTCATTGCTACAGCGATTAATAGGGCTCATGAATAAAGGGCGTTTGCCCACGTTGTCGATACACAGTGTGCGCGTTATGTTTTAATTCACCAACAAAAACAGTAACGTCACACCGTTCCAACTGGAAATCATTTGCTTCTGCCTTATGTGCCGTATTTGGTGCGCAAAGAACAGATATATATATATATATGACTAAACATATAATCCTAAATGTTATCATCAACTAAGTATACTTCAAACTTAGTTTAGTTCTGTGCAGATATAATATGTAGATAGTAGATGTTGATGCCTCAAACCTCCAGGGGTTGGCATGGATCTTATGTCTGGTCAAGCTGGGGTTCAGGGCAACGAAAGAGCTGACATCTTGGCTTCACAAACTCCCGTCACGGGCACGACAGTGATCGATAGGACGGACATTTTGAAATCAATCAATGGCCGCCTGCTGTATGAGGACATCGAAACAGATTAACGAACAATCCACAGACTGCCACATCTAACCAGATTCGAGGGGAGGAGGGCATGAGAGGACGGACTAGGACAGTGTACAACCAGCGAGCTACAGGGACCATCATCATCTAGACCCTGCAGCATTTTCTGAGAGAGACTGAGCACCTTTGTGCTTGCCCGGAATGCAATGACGTCGATTCTTAAAAACATAAACAGATATAATACATAATTTGTAGACAGATGTGACTCTATTTAATTATGGGAAACACGAGTTACCAAATATTCTCTTCCTGTTTAAGATCTTGAGTCTAGAAAGATTAGAAGTCCTGGCAAGAGGGATGTTTATTTGGGTTTAGCGAGACAGTAATAAGCTTTCAAATAAAAAGGTTGTTACTCTTGATGGATTAGTATGCGAGTGAGAGTTGCCAAGTGGTGTGTGAATTGGATGTTCACTTTCAACTGAAATACCCCTTTCCCATCCACATGTCCACAATGTATATTTGTTACGTAACCCTCCCACCCTTCTCTCACGTGGGCGTCTTTTTGGATCACCTGTTATCGAAGTCAATCAGTTGTCTGGGGACAGCGTGGCCTAGTGGTTAAGTGGCACGGCTCACAACTCGAAGGTGCTGGGTTCGATTCCCATCACAGCACCGGCCGTTACCCCGGGGAAGCAAACCCTTAGAAAATGCAGGAGGAATCAGATCCTTACATAAAATGTATGCTGAAGTCGGATGCACTGGGCAGACAGGCGCAAAATAAAAACCACAGTGCAACGCACACCGCCTTGGGCATTATAGAAATAAGGCGAACGCACAAAACAAAAAACAAAAATCAGTTGTCTTTACGCGCTCCAGTCTAGCTAGATGGAAATAAGTACCTGACGTATTGTTAAAGAATACAAAGCGACGAGAAAGGGAACTGTTCACCCACATTTACAATAAGTAGAAACCATGTACAATGAAGTATTTAACACTTCATCCCTGACGGCAGTCCCTGCAATAGCAACACTTATATCGTAAATTTATTGTGATCAATAGTGAGGTCAAGGCCAGGTGAAATATACTAAGACCCCCCCCCCTCCCCCCCTCCCCCCCTCCCCCCCCCCCGTCCTCATGTCTTCGTACTAGTGGAAATTGGCCGTGTTACAGCAGCTTGGTCAGCCAGGAGGGGATCGACCCTATGTTCTCGTAGTGGTATGCCTATTTAAAAGTCTTACATTGCACTACAGCCTGGCAGACCAAGGTCCACCTCCATCCGTACCCCTCATGATACAAGAAGAGCCACTGTAACCTTCTAACAAAGAAACACCTCGAAGAGTACGTTAGATTCCCTTAGAAAAAAAAACAACAACACCAGCAACCTTAACTGGTAGCTTCTGCCACGCAGACGTCAAGCATTGTGAGCTAACAACCAGATATCCATAACATATCATGGGAACCTCGTACTGACGCTCGGCCACACCAACACATTTCCAAATTGGAAGATTTCACGAGCAGGTATATCGACTGGTCAGGTTCTATTATCAGTCAGAACAGCTGTTTCTTGAAATCCTATGTCTGAACTTCTGTTTTTAGTGTTCTCCGGAAGTATTTGGTGTTTTCGAGGTGCTAACCATTTGGTTGTAGTGGCGATCGTTTGTTGCAACACCAACCTACCTTCCCTGCATCCTCAACACATCTCACATACCGAGCTGACGTGTATAGCTCATGAGCGCACGAGCTGAATGTACTAATAAAAAAATTAATGCGGAACTTTGTATGTATACATTTACACACATATTTAATTTACAACATGACATATGACGAGTGGGTGGGTTGGATTGGGGGGGGGGGGGGGGGGGGGGGGGAGTTAATTGTGTCATCTCCAAAAAGGTCAGAGTGAACAGCTTGTAGAATGTTATACACATTTTTATTAAGTTCCAATGTCACGTGTCACGAAATAACTGGCTCCGTTACTGCTACAGATTTAACGTCTCTGTTTCATTCATTTGACATGCAAGGGAATTCATGTTGTAGCACGTATAGTTTTGTGTAGTGTAGGTTATTGGGTGTATTACCCTTGAAACTATACATTCAGTTTTGTACAAATGTGTCCTCCTTCTAAGATAACGCCTGCAAAATTTGTTCGCTCGAGTTCCGTTTAATTAGATATTCATGAGAACTTTGATAAGGTGAGTTCACCTTTTTTTTTAGAGGAAAGGGGGGGGGGAAGAGGGGTGTGTGTGTGTGTTTGGTGTTGTGAATTTGGGTACGGATCCGCTGTCAGTGTTTCCCACTTCAAGGATGAGTGATTTATGACGGACTTAAATGACATTCCTACCAGGTCTAGTTGCTTTTCTAAACGTCAGATTCGGTCAGCTACCTCAGCCGTACATAGGGTGTATATAGAGTGTCGACTTGCGCCATCGATGGATCGAAACAAACAGTTATTTGGCATAGCAGACAACGTCTTTAATGTACACATTTGACGAGCTTAACACTCACACGTACATATATAAACAAACACACACATATCGGACACACACGCACACACATATCGGACACACACGCACACACAGAGGGACTAACACAAACTACAATTACATTCACTAAGAAAACCGTTAAAAAGTTGTGGAATGTCCATTTTTGTGTCTCCTCTTTTATTAAAATGCCTTTGGGGGTTTGAAAGCATTTCAAATTTTATTATTGCGTGTCAGTCCACGCGTCCAAGTATTTTTTTCCTAAGAAAGTTCAATCTGTTCTTGTTCACATGTTATTGTTGGTATTGTTGTTGAATGTTCACAATGAATAGGATTACTCTTTTGTGCACCCTGAAAAGGACGTTTAGTGGCGGGTTGTTGTAGCTTTCCTCACATCCAATGTGTGCTGATGAAAATGTACCGTGGTCCTCTATGCGGTTGTGTTATGATTCACTTCATCTGCGTGTCGCTCACTACTACGGGATCACGTCGATGCCCCGCCTCGTTTGCCAGGATTCCATGAAAATAGCCCGTTTCCGGGAAGGAGTGCGGGGAAGTCGAGGTGAGTGTTTTGATCAGTATATTTTACCTGACCCTAACTAACATGTCTGATCAGTATGTTGTGACTGTCCCTAACTAACATGTCTGATAAGTATGTTGTGCCTGACACTAACTAACATGTCTGATCAATATGTTGTGCCTGACCCTAACTAACATGTCTGATCAGTATGTTGTGTCTGACCCTAACTAACATGTCTAATCAGTATGTTGTGTCTTACCCTAACTAACATGTCTGATCAGTATGTTGTGCCTGACCCTAACTAACATGTCTGATCAGTATGTTGTGTCTGACCCTAACTAAAATTGTCTGATCAGTATGTTGTGTCTGACCCTAACTAACATGTCTGATCAGTATGTTGTGCCTGACCCTAACTAACATGTCTGCTCAGTACGTTGTGCTTGACCAGACGTTAGTATTCCTCCCTCCCTTGTTCATATGTAAACATGTAATTAATTCCATTCCATTTGAAATTTTCTTCTAATGTTCAATGAAAATATTTATGTATATACTTCACCGGTAATCGTTTATTTCTGTATATCCTACATTCATCATCATCATGATGATGATCATCATGATGATGATCATCATCATCATTAGTCCCGTAACCTAGAAGGTCGTTGAGGCCCCGTTATTGCAGTTTGTCGAACCAGTTCCCGCCACACACCTCGATTTTTCGTCAGGGTATTAGTTTCAGCTATAGATCTTCCCGTCCACTCTTTTATATTGTCCTCCCATCTCATTTTTGGTCTCCCTCTCCCACGCTTCCCAGGAACAGTGCCTAGCAGGACGGTATTAGTCAGCCCCCACTGGTCGTGATATATGTCCATATCATGTCAATTTTCGTGTTTTTACTATAGTCAATAAGTTTTTATATTGACCTAACTCCTTCCTAACAATTTCAAGAGCACTTTCGTTTCAAACGCGATCCAGATATGAAATGCCAAGAATTCTTCGCAAGCATCGCATTTTCACTGTGCAAATTATTCGTTCTATGGCAGCCGTCAGAGTCCAAGTCTCACACGCGTAGAGATATACCGATGTGACCATTGTATACATTAAAGTCAGCTTCGATTTAAGGCCACTGTTCTCGTCTTTTGAGATTATTCGCAGTCTTATCAGGTCAACCATGGTCATCGCTGTTCTTGACTGGATATCCGCTCTAGACCCCTCCGCATTCATTTCTACTCCAAGATATTTGAACCGCATAACTTTCCAGAGGTTCACCTTTGACGCTAATCAAGTTTAAAATACCCTCTGCGGCGTTGACCATGATCTTACTCGTCTCTGCACTGATTTCCATCTCAAATCTCTGGGCAGCATTGTCTAGGTTTGCGACTAGCCTTGCAAGTTCAGGCTCCGTTCCAGCCAGACCGGTGATGTCATCGGCAAACCAAAGGTTGGTGAGTATGCGTCCACCATTACTGGCCGTCAGTACCTGTTCAGCCAATGTTTTTGACATAACGCGTTCTAGAAAAACATTGAAAAGTGTTGGAGAGAGGAGACACCCCTGGCGCACGCCGACTGTTCTGCGGAACCACTCACCTGTGGGTAATCTGCACTGCTGG
This sequence comes from Ariolimax columbianus, assembly GCA_036924085.1. Lineage (NCBI taxonomy): Eukaryota > Metazoa > Mollusca > Gastropoda > Stylommatophora > Arionidae > Ariolimax > Ariolimax columbianus. The sequence continues at coordinate 39,094,311 of JAVGWX010000001.1, forward strand.
CATCGGAGAATAGTTTCTCAATGACGTGGGTGAGCCGGATCCTATCTTGTACTTGCGCAGAGTTTCCCATAGGGCCTCATGTCCCATCCTATCAAAAGCCTGTTTAAAGTCAATGAAGACCTGGTACAATTTCTGTTTGTGCTGAGTGTATTTTCCACTGATCAAGAGGAGGTTAAAAATGTGTTCTATTGTGCTTCGACCAGCTGTGAAACCCGCTTGTTCTTCCGCAATAATTTCTTCTGCTCTTGGCTGCGGTCTGTTAAGGATGGCATTGAGCATAAATTTACTGACGGCCAATCAGACTGATGGTTCTATAGTTCTGACCCTGTTGGAGGTTACCCTACTTTAGTATCACTATGATCAATGATTTTGTCCAGCTTGTGGGCCATTCTCCTATCACTATGATCAATGATTGTGTCCAGCTTGTGGGCCATTCTCTTATCACTATGATCAATGATTGTGTCCAGCTTGTGGGCCATTCTCCCGTCTGCCATATCATGTTACAGATTTTTGTTAGAAAATCTATCACTACTGTCCTTCCAAAAATTAATAGTTCGCCTGGTATGTTATCCACTCCGGCCGCTTTTCCCTTTTAAGGGATCTAACCACCATCTCAACTTCTTCACGCATGATGCTAATGTTATCTTCCCCTTCGTTTTGGACTGCTGGGGTTACATCTCTAGGATCCCTAGGGGACTTCATATTGTATTCCCTACGTTACCGTTTATTAAAGAATACATTTAACGTTTTTATTAAGTGATAGAGATTATCATTAATTGGCAGGGATAACTAGTTTCTAACTCTCAGCCCTGTCTTACCTGACTCAAACTAGTGTGATGTAATAATTTTGCTACAGAAAAAAACAAAAAAACTAGAGCATACGATGACTTGGTTACAAACTCTTTCTTGGGAGAAACACGCTCATTAATCCGCATTGTTATTAGACACGAAATATGGTCATGTCTCTATCTCGCCATACCATCTTACTTCGGCTTTTATCTTCACATCAATGATCGGTTATGCGTAATCCTCCCAATCAACGTAAGCGTCTAACAGTTTCATCAGTCAGTTATCAAATGCCTGGATTACTTCTCTAAATGTGACTACAGTCAATCATTTGACGACATTGAAAGCCGTGTAAAAGGATCACGTAGTTATTTTTAGCTACATAAAGATTCACAATGAGATGAATCTGCCAGGCTATTTGGAAATATTATGTAAAAGTTTTATAAAAGGTGCACAGAAACCATCCGCCACCAGGCAGACAATCATCAAAAGAGCAGAATAAACGCTACAGAGATTCCTTCAAAGTGTCTCTGAAATGCTTCAATATTTATGTCACGTCCTAGGAGATGCTTGCACAAGATCGCACTATCTGGCGAGCTAGTATCACTGATGGGGCTCAGATCGCATAGACTGCAGCCATCACAGAGGCTCAGCAAAAGCGTGCTTCTGCCCCCACCCAAAAAATCAAAAAACAAACCAACCATTCCACAGCCGGCTCCCCGTATGTGTGTCCTAACTGTGTCAGGGTGTGTTGTTTTCGGATTGGCTTTTACAGCCATTAGAGAACACATGTTTCGAAGCAAATCTGATGATGTCGCCATTTTTGATTGCGATGGACAACTATTATTATTAAAATTTCATATTTATAAAATCAACAATCAACGAGCCACATTTCCTGTTCCAATAAACAGGGGTCCGTTGAGAAAAAGGGCAACATACACACATTGAAATAATATCTAACCGGTAAGTAACAGACAGACATTAATCGACGTGCTCTTAAATAAAATCCAAAGTACAATTCACCAACTTTGTGACTTCGTGCTGTTTTAATATCGTTCTGTTTCTCACTTGATCACAGTGTAAAGTTGTTTCCCACTTGATCACAGGGTAAAGTTGTTTCTCACTTGATCACAGGGTAAAGTTGTTTCTCATTTGATCACAGGGTAAAGTTGTTTCTCACTTTATCACAGGGTAAAGTTGTTTCTCCCTTGATCACAGGGTAAAGTTGTTTCCCTCTTGATCACAGGGTAAAGTTGTTTCTCACTTGATCACATGGTAAAGTTGTTTCTCACTTGATCTCAGGGTAAAGTTGTTTCTCACTTGATTACAGAGTAAAGAAGTTTGTGTCTCTTTTATTGCTATATGATATATGGAGGTATTGTTTATAGAGCTCTCGTACAAAGCCAGAGGGTTGTCCCACACTAAGCAGACTTTGGCCTGTGTGAATGACAAGGTGTGCAGCCTCATGAGTTGGAGGCTCTTCTACCGTAAAGAGATTAACCTAGTCGTGTGTAAAGAAAACCGTTTTCACTTTAAACTATAAATACCACTCGGTCTGTAACGTTCACCCGTTTCCAGTATGGCTGCCAACGGACATATCCACATGAAGTGTCATTCGAAGTAATTTTGCGTAAGGGAACGTGACTTCTCTAGCAGGTCGGTCTTGAAAATAGGCCACAACTTATTATTTTTATATGCACCGAAGTGCTCCTACAACAGCTGAGATTCCCCGAGGGCCGGCGAAACATGCTTCATAAACAGTTTGGGTAGATATCTAACCTTTGGGAATCCTAAATGTAAATTGATTAGTTGAGTAATGACGAGCATATTGCAAACTAGTTATTCTCGTAAGAAGAACTATTCCACATGTTCACAAACAACTGCTGTTTATTGGGACACACCTCGCAGCTTATAGCCGTACATTCTCAGTCTCCCAGGTCTAATTGACCGGTTATGTCAGTGTGACTTTGTTGGCAAATTGCCGCCCCTGACAGATTTGGACCGTGGGGGTTAGAAGAGTTCGTCCTGTGTTACATATTCTTGTGAGGTTCGTCGGTGTAGTTGGATTGCTTCCAATATTGGCTCAGGATGTCCCCCACTTGTTATTTGTGTTTGTTTTAGCACTGTACTACGTGCTGCATCTTCGCCCGTTGCGGATCACCATTTAGTTTGTGTTGTTGTTGTTGCAGTAAATATCACGATGCACTCGTGCTGATCGTGTAGCAGAATATGGATTTATGTTAAGCTTCTAGAAACTACATCCCAAATATGATACGGAAAATAGAGTCAGACACTCGTTACTATTGGTTCTGAAAAAACAAAACAACAGAAGTTCAAAGAGAATTTTCCTGTGTAGATGAACGTGGGGGCATGTTTCAAGCGTCCACTGGTCTCAAGCGAGAGGAATTCCGCGATTAGTCGTTTCGAAAAAGTGGGACGTCAGTATTGAGTCAACACCTGGACCACTCAACATAGGTGCAAATAGTATTGCTCTTCAGCAGACCCAGGAGCTCAGGTATTTGGGCGGCATTTTTCGACAGACGTAGGCTCGTCAGGGAAGGCGAGACAAGATGTCGAATAGCGTCTGCTGTGACTTGTCAGTTGTCGTCACTGCCTATGCAAACCGGCACTGGTCTGGTAACAAGGCAATAGTTGATAAACAGTATATGTATGTCCACTCTGTAATAAACAATATCCCTGCTTTAGGTGCTCGTGGACAGGATCTCTACATGTCAAATGAAACGTTTATCGAGGACAGGATTTCAACATGTCAAATGAAACGTTTATCTAGGACAGGATCTCAACATGTCAAATGAAACGTTTATCTAGGACAGGATTTCAACATGTCAAATGAAACGTTTATCTAGGACAGGATTTCAACATGTCAAATGAAACGTTTATCCAGGACAGGATTTCAACATGTCAAATGAAACGTTTATCCAGGACAGGATTTCAACATGTCAAATGAAACGTTTATCCATGACAGGATTTCAATATGTCAAATGAAACGTTTATCCAGGACAGGATTTCAACATGTCAAATGAAACGTTTATCCAGGACAGGATTTCAACATGTCAAATGAAACGTTTATCCAGAGCAGGATCTCAACATGTCAAATGAATCGTTTATCCAGGACAGGATTTCAACATGTCAAATGAAACGTTTATCCAGGACAGGATTTCAACATGTCAAATGAAACGTTTATCCAGGACAGGATTTCAACATGTCAAATGAAACGTTTATCCAGGACAGGATTTCAACATGTCAAATGAAACGTTTGATGGAGATCATCGGTATTACCAAAAAAAACTGCGAAACAAAAACATTCAAAGTATTGTCGGCACTACGTCTGGAGCAGAGAATATTTCCAGATAAAACATACGCTGGTTCAGTCATCTCATGAAAATGCACCCTCATCATGTACTACTGATGGTCTCCAGCACTAGTAGATCTGTTACAGGGCAAGACGACGGCTACGATGCAGGTGGATAGATGCCATTAGAGTGGTTGTGTGTAACGACACATGATTATAGCGAGAGACGCAACACACATCGGGGATGACAGACGACTCACCCTTCCCCATGGTGCAAAGGGGTATAAGTGGAAAGAAAACGAACTAACATATACATCATTTGGATTCACGACAACAAAGAATGACGCTACATATATGTCACAAAATATATAATGTGGATACAGAAGAATAAAGAATGACAATCCATATATGTGATAGTATACATAATATGGATACATGGAATCAAAGAATCACAATCCATATATATCATAATATACATAAAATGGATACAAGACAAGATAGAATCACGCTCCATATATGTCACAATATATATATATATATATATATATATATATATATATATATGGCAACAAAGAATCACACTATATATATGTTACAATATATATCGGCAGTAGTACCAATACAGAGAGGAGTACGTCAAGGGGACCCCATATCAGCAAGCCTTTTTTTTCCGCATGCCTGGAATCTGTCACCAGCCGGTGCGACTTGGATATCTTTAGCATCATTATAAATGGCAGGCTGCTAAATCATTTTCACTTTGCAGATGATCTAGTACTCATCGCGGAGGCAGCCGCAGACGCCAATGAAATGCTAGCAGCGCTCCACCGAGAGGGAAAGAAAGATGGACTCGAAGTGAACTCGTCCAACACGAAAGTCATGCGCAATCGATTCGCTTAACGCGTCCAGTCTTCCTAGAGAGAGTGAGAATCACGCTCCATATATGTCACAATATATATAAATATATATATATATATATATATATATATATATATATATATATATGGCAACAAAGAATCACACTATATATATGTTACAATATATATCGGCAGTAGTACCAATACAGAGAGGAGTACGTCAAGGGGACCCCATCTCAGCAAGCCTTTTTTTCCGCATGCCTGGAATCTGTCACCAGCCGGTGCGACTTGGATATCTTTAGCATCATTATAAATGGCAGGCTGCTAAATCATCTTCACTTTGCAGATGATCTAGTACTCATCGCGGAGGCAGCCGCAGACGCCAATGAAATGCTAGCAGCGCTCCACCGAGAGGGAAAGAAAGATGGACTCGAAGTGAACTCGTCCAACACGAAAGTCATGCGCAATCGATTCGCTTAACGCGACCAGTCTTCCTAGAGAGAGTGAGAAAGAGAGAGAGAGAGAGAGAGAGATAGAGAGAGAGAGAGACTCGACGACGTGAACGAGTACATCTACCTTGGACGCCTGCTCAACATGGAGAACGACTTGAACTCAGAGTTCACAAGACGGGGTCTAGTACATCTACCTTGGACGCCTGATCAATATGGAGAACGACTTGAACTCAGAGTTGACAAGACGGGGTCTAGTACATCTACCTTAGACGCCTGATCAATATGGAGAACGACTTGAACTCAGAGTTGACAAGACGGGGTCTAGTACATCTACCTTGGACGCCTGATCAATATGGAGAACGACTTGAACTCAGAGTTGACAAGACGGGGTCTAGTACATCTACCTTGGACGCCTGATCAATATGGAGAACGACTTGAACTCAGAGTTGACAAGACTGGGTCTAGTACATCTACATTGGACGTCTGATCAACATGCAGAACGACTTAAGCCCAGAGTTGACAAGATGGCGTCGCACGGGTTGCGGGGCTTTCTCTTCGATAAAGCCGGTACAGGACAACATCCACGACCAGAACCTGCGCACGTCTTTATTCAACTCCACAGTACTACCTGCAATATGCTCTGCGGCGGAAACATGGACACTGACAAAGGGGATGGAGTCCAACCTCAGAGTGACCCAAGCCTCCATCGAGAGACGAATTGTCGGCGTCACGCCTCATGACCAACCCACAAAAGGTCTTCTTAACCTTACGCACTCCACATTATTTTTGAAAAATATTTGACCTAATTAATTTTCTTAATTAGTCGCTGTGGTAGTCGTCTTTCAAAATTTGTAACTTTTATGTTTGTTTGTCAATAAATATTATTTTCTGGTGTGTAGATACACAATAGCATAACGAACATGTGGGTGTTATTGTTTTTGTTGTATGTTTGTTAGTTTTTGAGATTTAAAAAGATGAAGTTGAAAATTTATGAAAATCTCGGGAAAAATTTGGGCTCGACCACTAGGCCTAGTCGCTTCGATAGAAAACCATGGAAACCACAACAACGTATCGATACTGTGTTTACAATATCGCCACAACTGTTAGTTTCCAATTCAAACGTAGTTCTTTCATTTAAACAAACAAAATAAACAGATCTACGCGATAAAAATCTTTCTCAACAACCTACTTCCCCTTTCGCAAAAAGTCGGCTTGCTCCAAACAGCATATACAAAATTAAAACTGTTCAAAAGCCATTTGTAATCGAACACACGATACTTTAACCGGCAAAATATCGTGTATATATGGAGGGCGTAGTCAGCAGTAAAAAATGGCTGTCAGGAGTGACTCCGTTCAAAAAAAAAAAAAATTTTTCCGCACACCGTTTTTGTAGGCCTAGCTGATTCAAAGAGAACGGACAAGGGCGTGCTACTCGGACATACGTCAATTGCCCCGGGTGGATGATACGGTTGTTTATTCAGACACAATAAGACATCGATGAGAGAGCCCTTACCACGAAGAACGGACGATAGTTGGAGCACAGCGACAGCCAATATGGTACCATAGAGACAAGAAACGACCACAGGGACGACCACCAACACGTTGGTCCGATATCCTTGAAACCCGCAACAACATTCACCATGCCACAGATGGGCGACCCATTATCCACTGGTTCCCCGTGGTCTAAGACAGAGACCGTTGGCAGAGAAGTTGGGACCCGTAACGGTGTAATCTCCGCTGAAGAACGGGTTGTCCAGTAATCGAGTAATCCCGTAATATATATATATATGTTGTTGTTATCCCATAGCTGCTGAGCAAATCTGTTCTTGGCAGCCTATTGCCATTCTTTTATAAATTAAGGTCTTCTTCAGTTGTTTCACTGCTCCGTACAGTGTGGGGCAATTGTAAGAATCTTTTCCTCATGTCCACAAGCGCCTTGCACTCAATGAGTAGGTGTCGAACTGTTTCATCAGAAATGAGAACAATGTCTGCCCAATGGCAGGTGCTGGGGATTGATGAGGTTCAAATGGCTATTGACTCTGGTATGTCCTGTTCGGAACTGAATGATGAGACTTTGATCTCTTCTTTGTAGTTTATTTATGTCATCGTTACTTTTTGGCCGTGGCATTTTGCTAAATACACTGCGACCTGTTGTTCCCGTTGCTCATACTGCAAGCAGCCACCGAAACCATCCCAAGAGGGGCAAGGAAAAACTACAAGCCATATTGGAATGATGAACTGCAGAAAGCCAAATAACAAGAGACAGCTGGAAAAACAAAACAGAAAGCCTCAATTTAGATAAAGAAGGGAACAAACTATAGAATTTAGTCAGAGTCATGAATGACGAAACTCCATCAAATAAACAAATTACCATCAAGCAGGGCGACAACATGGTAACTGGAAAAAAAGCAGCAAACGCCTTTATAGAACATTATGCCAGAGCAAACCACACTGATGTCCCTACAGACAGGCATATAGACATTAGTAAAGAACAAAAGAGCCACGACAACATCAAGATGGCACCAGAGGAGCACATGATGGCAAAACTAACAATGAATTAAATGGATGAGGCCATGAGAACTCTAAAGAAAAAGTAATCGCCCGGAAAAGATGGGGTAACAAACGAAATGCTGATAGGGTTGGGCCAAACAGCAAAGAGGAAGTTACTATCAGTCCTGAACCAAAGCTGGAAAAGGGGAATTGTACCGCAGGCATGCAAAGATGCTGTAATAATACCAGTACCAAAGAAAGAAAACGATAGAATAGATCCAAATTGATACAGGCCCATCAGTCTACTGAGCTGTGTAGGCAAACTGATGGAGCGTATGATAAACACCAGACTGATGTGGCACCGAGAAGAAAAACACAAATTAATTCCACAGCAAGCAGGATTTAGATAACACAGATCCACTGAGGACCAGATCACTCTCATAGCGCAGGAAATAGAGGATGCTTACCAAGAGAAAAAGCATACAGTAGCGGTTTGGGTGGATCTAGAGAAGGCATTTGACAAGGTGTGGAAAGAGGGACTTAGTCAAGCTACGAAGAAGTGAAGTATCTGGAAAAATGTACAGATGGATCAGCCACTACCTCGAAAACAGAACAGCCAGAGTTCAAGTACAAGGGCAGATGAGCAAAAAGGTGACCCTGGAGCAATGAGTACCCCAAGGGAGGGGGGGGGGGGTACTGTCACCTACACTTTTCCTGGTGTATATAAACAACATCACAGAGAATATACCAAAAAGAGTCCACAGCTCCATGTTTGCAGACTATCTGGCTATGTGGACCTCTGAAAAAAAACTCACCGTCGCAAGCAATCGGATGCAGCAGGCCCTAACATCGTTGGAGGAGTGGGCGAACTCATAACTGGTCAAAATAAATGAAGAAAAAACAACATGTACGATATTCTGGCTTTCAAATAAACCACAGAACACCAAAATAAGTCTTAACGGCAAATACCTGCGGCCAAACGACAACCCAAACTACTTGGGAATCACATTTGATCGGCGCATGACATGGAAAAGTCAGATCGAGAGAAACCGAATGAGAGCTAGACAAGAATGGCAATCATGAGGAAACTTGCTGGCACAAGCTGGGGAGCAGACGAAGGCATACTAAAGAAACTGTACACTGGAAGAGGGAGACCAGTTCTCGAGTATGGCATTGCGGCATGGACAACAGCAGCAAAGGCGAACTTTGATAAAATTAGCAAACTTCAAAACCAAGCCATGAGAGTTATAACAGGAGGCATGAAGTCAACGCCAATTGTAGAACTTGAAAAGATTACAAATCTGCAATCCATGACCGACAGAAGAAACTGCAGAGCCCAACAGCAAGCAGAGAAACTCAGAAGACTGACAGACCATCAAATGCATCAGAGACTAAATAGATTTGGAAATGGGAAGCTAAAGCGGAGAAACTTTGTAGAAATAGCCAAAGGAAAGTTAAACGAAGACCCTAAGAACACCGTAACAATACCAAAGCCCATCCCTACTGTACGCAAACCCACATGGAAGCAGCATATCATTCCGGAGGTGGTAGAAAATATACCAGGTATTGGAAACAGGAACAGCCAGACTGAAAAAAGAAAGAAGAGACATAACCCTAAGGAATATAACGGAAAACTACCCAAGCATGGACTGGACCATTGCATACACCCACGGTTCTATAACAAACACGACACAGAACGGAGGGACAGGGGTATTCCTGAGCCTACCAAATGGTAGAAAAACAACACTGTCAGTGGCAACTGGAAAATTCTCAAGCAATTTCAGAGCGGAGGCAGAGGCACTGAGGGGTGCAGTAGAAGCAATGCTGACAGGCGAAAGCAATTAAAGCCAGATAGTCATGTTTACAGATGCCCTGGCCGTAGTTACATCACTAAAAAGTCAGAAAAATATTGAAGTTAATGATTTAAGAGCAGTACTCTGTCAACTATGCCAGCAGGCCGCACCGAAAAGAGTAGTGGTACAGTGGGTTCCATCCCACTGTAACATTCAAGGCAACGAAGAGGCAGACAGAGTGGCAAAAGAAGGTGCAAGACTACCACAACCAGATTCTAGTGTGACATACGAAGAGTCCAAAAGGCTCATTAGGGCAAAATACATGGCCAAATGGGAAACATAACATACTGGCTACTCAAAAAACGATGCCTACTACCAGTTTAACAGAAGAGAGCAGGTCGTGGTCTTCAGATTCCACACAGGCCACAACAGACTGAGGTACCACTGAAGATAGGTGGCACTGACGAATACACTTGTGGTACAGGAAAAATGTCCGCTGAACATCTGCTGCAAAATTGCCCGATAAACGAGGACCAGAGAAAGCACATGTGGCCATCACCAGTGGCAACACTAGACAAGCTCTATGGCAGTGTCGACAGCCTCAGGATGACCGCTGCTTTCTTCAAACAAATACAGGTTGACGTCTGACAGCGTACGAAGAAGAAGAAGAAGAAGAAGTTCCCGTTGCTCACCTGTTGATCCAGATTTCCTTCGTATTATTCTTAATAATTCGTTTTACTATGTGGTTTTACTATCCAATTGTTGTTTCGAGGCTCCTGTATTTGCCAATCTGTCGGCCATCTCGTTCCCTAGTGCCCCACTATGTTCAGGCATCCATTGCTAGGTGCCATTTGTCCCGTGGGCAGTAATGATGCTATTGATCGCCCTCTCCACCAAGAATATCTCCTTTTCTTTGAATGGGGTGTTCTTCAGCACCTCCAGGGCCGACTTGGAGTCACTAAAAATCACAAAATTCATCGGCAATAATTCGCTCAAGTCAAGCTATTGGTGCAAAATCTCAACTGCTGTTTTCACAGCCTCGGCCTCCGCTTCAATATTTGAACGGTTTTCGCCGTATGAATCACAAAACTCGTATATGGACCCATCCATGTATTTCATTATAGATACAGGAGAACAAAGAATCACACTCCATATATGTTACAATATACATAATATTTACTGGACAAGATAGAATCGCATTTCATATATGTCACAAAAGACTGCTATAGAGCTATATATTGGGCTAGAAATATCATGTTCCAAAAGAAATTGCTGCAGAAATGACTGCTGGAAACTACAAGGGCTTTGTTACATGCTTCAGAATTATGCCTGGTAGTGAGCAACAGCGAAAGAATAAGCCTCCAATACGTGTCACAATTTGAAAAGATCACAGTAAAAGGCAGGCACCACGCTATGCATATGTGGCACAAATGGAATTAGTTGTGGGCAATTGTACATGTATACTTAACTTAACTTAGCTTAACGTAACTTCATTATACTGGTTTAGAAAACTCTACAGAGTTTGTATACAAGCAGTTTATTTCACTCCACGGATACCGAGAATATTGTGAGCATCCAATATATTTTTGAATGCATTAACTGACTCTGCTTCCATTACATCCTGCGGCAATACGTTTCAAGAATTCGACACTCTCTGGCTGAACAAATATTTCCCTAATATCTAACTTAACTTAACATCTTTATACTGGTTTAGAAGACCCTGCAGAGTCTGTATACAACCAGTTACATTTACATCACCTTGCTCTAAAATCTATGCGCATCCAGTTTATTCTTAAATGCATTAACTGTCCCTGCCTCCACTACCTCCCCTGGCAATGCATTCCAAGCAGACACCACTCTCTGACTAAAAAAATATTTCCTAATATCTAACCTGGACCTCTCTTTAATCAGCTTGTAGCTATGCCCTCGTGTTATTGTAGGTGGCTGTATTTTAAAAAAACTTGTTATAGTCTAATTTATCGATTCCTCTGATCATCTTATAAACCTGTATTAAGTCACCACGAATTCTTCTCTCTTCGAGACACTGTAGGCCGGTTTTTCTGAGTCGTTCCTCATAACTGTAATTCTGGAATCCCACTATCATCTTTGTCGCTCTTTTTTGTATTCTTTCTAGCATGCTTATGTCCCCTCTATGATAAGGACTCCACACCTGTACACAGTACTCCAATCTAGGTCTAACTAAAGCTTTATACAGTTTGACGATCACTTCCTTGCTCCTATGTTTAATATATCTTTTTATCATACCTAACATTGCATTTGCCTTTTTCACTGCTACCTTAACTTGCTCACTCACCTTTCCTGTATGATCTATAACCCCTAGGTCCCTTTCCTTATCTATCTTTCTAATATTGTTTTCTCCCAATCTAATCTAGACCTGACTTTAAACAACTTGTAGCTGTGCTCCCTTGTTCTTTTAGCCGGTTGTACTTTAAAAAAACTTGGTTTAGTTTTATATGTATAAAGGATAGATTATCCTTTCCATTTATTAATTTATACACGTATTAAGTCACCTCGAGTTCTTCTTTGTTCGGGACATTAAAGACCAGGCTTTTTTAGTCTTTCCTCATAACTATAATTCTGAAACTCCGCGATCATTTTTGCAGCCCTTCTTTGTACCCTTTCCAGCATGTTTATATCCACTCTAGTATATGGAATCCACACCTGAACACATACTCCAATTTAGGTCTCACTAATGATTTATATAACTTGACTATTTCTTCCTTACTCTTATGTGAAATGTTTATTTTTATTGTGAACAACATGGCATTAACCTTTTTCGCTGCTATCTGGACTTGCTCCGGCACCTTTCCTATATGATCTATTATAACTCCTAGGTCTCTTTCCGTTGTTATTGTCCTAATATTGTTCTCTCTCATCCTGTAATTATATTCATTATTGGATCTTCCCATATGGATGACAAAGCTGCAATAAATGGAATAGGAATTCATCACACACAGACACATAGACATGGACAACTGCAGCACGATTTTCCGTTACTGCAAAGAAAACTGCTCCTAAAATCTGAAATTTTCCGTCAGTCAAGACAGACATCTGTCTGGACATAAAATACGAGATGCATAAACAATTACCAGGTGACATTCTTACGCTATTTGATTCCCTGTTCCCTTGTCGACCTTGTTGTTTGTCTTTCTCCCAACTGACATTCTACCTGTCCTAGGCAAATGTTTCTGGCGCAAAATTTGTTTAGTCGTTGCATAGTGCCCGTCACTTATGTCCGCATTTGAGTTGGAGGTGCGCACATACGCACCGAGTGGAACGGTTATGTCAATATACGTATTGTGTCAATATGTATTATCCCTTCGGAATGTAACAGTGTCGACATTATAACGGTATAACAAGCGTGTGCATTTTCAAATAAAATTAAATAATGTTAAGAGAAATATGTACAAACATCATTGAAAGTGTTACATATATCTCTTGCTATATAGAAGCAGTCCTGTCGTATGGTAGCTCATCATTGGCAATCTGCAAACAAAAAATCGGATTACTGGAATTTACAGGGAGGTGGTTTTTGCATTCGAATGTCAATAGCTCCTTGGCCATCAAAGAATGCTAATGCAGATATACCGACTGGGGCCCGTGCCCAAAAGTGTCTAGTTACACTTTGAACAAATAGATAATAATTTATGTATGGTAAGAACACGGAAAAAGCACACTGTTTAAACGGAAAAAATTACTTCAACAAGTGAAAGGAGGCAATAAAGATATACACTGTTAGTTGTCTCTTATGAAATACCTTCAGTGAGATCATTCTTGTATCTATCTTTCCAGAAACCACTTGAGCAAATCATGTTGTTCTTATTCACCTTCATCACAATAAACGCATTTTGTTACGTTATGTTGTAGTTTACAGCAAAACTGCTATATCTGCCCTTTTTGAGTGAACACATCCTGTTCAGCATGGCACATATTTAGGACCATATCTCCCTTCACTCTTCGATCCCTAGTGTCTAATATGGATTGGATGAACGCAGCCAGTTTCAAGTGCCGCCACTTGAAGATGGAATATTGTCTATGATACAGTTGGTTCGTTGATTCTGACATGAGCTATGTGTCGCTGACTACTATCATCTCGCTCAAGAAAGCTTAGAAAAGTATTTCTTCTTCCGCCAGGGTCGCTTTACTCAAACACATTCCAGGGTTTCAACAACCACACAACATAGATCTTCTAGAAAGTCTACCTCTGACTTATCCCCATTAAACGTCTGCACTACAAAATCTCTGCTGTGACTCATCACCATACATCCTCTGACGCATTACCACAACACCTTCTGATGTGACTTATTACCACAAAACATCTGACTTACCACCACACAACCTATGACGTTTCACCACAAAAACTTCTGATGTGACTTATTACCCCAAAACATCTGACTTACCACCCCAAAACATCTGACTTACCACCAAAAAAACATTTGACTTACCACCACAAAATATCTGACTTACCACCACACAACCTATGACGTATCACCACACAACCTCTCACGTATCACCACACAACCTCTCACGTATCACCACAAAACCTTCTGATGTAACTTATCGCCACAAACCCTCAGCTGTGACAGATCATCACATAACCTCTTGTTATGACTTACCAACTGCCACTACTTAAACACCGAACATTATCTTACCAACAAAACAATAGTAGAGCAATAGTATATTTATACCAACTGTGTGTAAGAAATGTCAAACTTGGGCTTTAACCAAGGTAAATGAGAGGACAATTAATACGTGTGACATGAACAGTTATAAGAAAAGTAACTAGTAGAGCTAAGAGAGATAACAATTGAAATGTAGACAGTATAAATATGGGAATATATCCCTTTTTGTTGAATATATTTCGAGACAGGCAGTGCGATGATTCTGTCAACGCATGAGAGCACGAGATATAATCGATACACGAAGCATGTACACGGATATTATCGATACACGAAGCATGTACACGGATATAATAACGAGACAATTAACCCGATGACGTAAGAATATAGACAGAAAGGTAGGAACGGAGATTCGATAGCAAGACATAGAGCGACTTCCAGGCAAGCAGACTAACATAAAGGTAAGTATGTAGTTAAGTTAACATAATTTCGTAAATGTTCAGTAGGTAGTAGTAGCCCCATGTCAGTCAAGACTGATATATAACTATAGGATGATATGACTTGGAGTGGCAAACAAACAAAATACATACTTAGCTTTTCTTGTTTTCTTTCTCCGTTGTCTTTTCACTTCTTTGTGTTGCAAGAGTTTCTCTTCACCAAGTGTAAGGTGACCCTTAAGGGTACATTTTTACTTGGATCGGTCTGCAGCTTTGTCTTACCAGGATGTCAGATTCATGTCCAGGGCCTTCATATCACGCTTACACACATCTTTAAACTTCAGATGTGGTCGGCTGACTGTTCTCTTGCTTTCCTACAAATGGCCATAGAGGATATCTTTGGGAATGCGCCATTTTCCATGCGACGAACATGACTAAGCCATTGCAGTCTTCACTGCCTAAGGAGAGTACATGCTTGGGAGACCAGTGCGAGCGTTCCCCTCTCCATTTGTTGCTCCATCCCTCCATGTATTCTCAAGAATGGATTGCCGGCACTGTAGATGGAAGGTGTTAAGCCAGTGCTATTGTTTGGCAAAGGGTGCTATCAAATTGAAGCGGGCTTTCAGCACATGCATTGTACACCATGGGCTTGATTTTAATTGTTTGTTTCTGGTTTTCCCAAACACGCGTTGTGAGGTGAGCCTTGGCTGTTGGTGAGTAAATGTAACCAATGAGACTGTTTATTTCTGGGTCTACAGAAAGCAGGTCGTTGATGAGTGATCTCAGATTTGTGAATTTGTGCACAGCTGCCAGATCATAATTATCTATGCTAAGAAATGGCGTAACATCTACTGCCTGTATCAGGACATTTATTTTGTTGAGACTTATTATGAGACCACAATTTTCGCAAGCCTGTGAGAAGCGATCTATTAAGTTATGAAACTCCAGCTGACTGTAGGTGACAATTACAGCGTCATCAGCGGAAAACAAGTCCCTGATGGTGATCTACTTGATCTTCGTTTTGACCTTGAACCTTGCAAAGTCAAACAACCGATCATCCGACTTAGTGTCCAAGTAGATCCCTTCATTTGCATTACTAAATACATGCGTCTGTAACAAAACAAAGACGATTCCAAACAGTGTTGAGGTCAGAACGAAGCCCTGCTTAATGCCACTTCAAATACCAAATGGTTGTGATATGCTGCCATCAAATTGGACTGTTTTTTTTCATGCGTTACAGGAACGATATTATTAGTCTTTCCAGTTGGCTCCCGCAACTTATTTTATAGAGAATTTTGAAGTACACCTCTCCTAACCAAATCAAATGTCTTATTTAGGTCAACGAAAAGGGGTATTTTGTTCACATGCTTTTTCCTGAAGTTACCGAAGAGAGAAAATCACGGCAATCGTCGATCTTCCAGAGCTGAATCCACAATGTGACTCAGACGTAAACACGCTCAGTTAATTGTAGTCACAGTAAAATTACTCTGACGAAGAATTTGCCTACAGTGCAGAGAGAGACACATCGATAGTTATTCCAGTCACTTCTATCACTTTTGTTTTTGTTAAATGTTACCATCCGTGCATTTCTCATATCTTAAGGTATTATGGTCTTTTTCCAGCACCGACAAAACATCAAATAAAGCTGTTGCAAAAGTGTACTATTGTAAAGCTTGATCAAATCAGTTGAGATTCCGTCCCTACCTTGTCTGAGGCCAAGCTGTTAATAGATTCTTTCATATCTTCTATATATGGTTCGATATCAGGCTCGTCCATACTGGGATAGCTTTTGACAGCGTCAATGACTCTGGGTGTGACCACATTGTCATACCAGTAGAGCTCTGAATAGTGCTTTCCTTTATCTGTTTATTCTCGCCACTGATGAATTTGAGTGGTGCAGTTTCTATACATACAGAACCAATAGCTTTCATTGTACCATCGTAAATTTTTCTGATGTTCCTTAATTGTACTGTAGTCTGGATGTTTTCCCTTAGCTGTAGCTAATTCTCATTTGCGCAACATTAAGCTGTTTGTTGCACATGGAAACTGATAGACTTGAAGGTGTACAGAGTACCTGAATTTGGAAGTTACTTGTATTTAATCAGAGCAGCGTACGAAGAAGAAGAAGAAGAAGACCGTACGAAGAAGATAATCAGAGCAGAGCGCTTGCCCTCAATGACAGGTGTCATATCCTCCCATTCGCTTCAAACTAGTCATCTGATTTAACATTTCTTTTTCCAAATGTAACAAGTGCAGTGCTATGGATGACGTTTCGGAGATGTTCCCAGGTCTCTGTAACAGTGGTGCTATGATGCGGGATATTGAGAGCTTCATTGAAAGCATTATTAAATCTCTTGACCAGTGCAGGATCTGACATTCTCTACTTGCGTCGATGCATGGCTTACCTCTGTTCCTGGTGTGATGGAACTTCTTTGTAGAGAACATATGAATGACCTTTGTGACAGGTGCACTATGGTAGAAGCGCGCGAAGAGCATATACTTGATGAGAGATCTTGTGAAAAGAATTAGATCCAGCTGACGCCAGTGTTTTAAATTGTGTGTGCATACACGATACCCAATGTTGGGGTTTTGTTTGAAATTAGCAGTTGGTCAGACATAGTTTTTGGTATACACAGAACTGCGTGAGCCTTTGGTTATTTTCATTTATTTTGCGACTCCAAAATTGCCAAGGCATGAATCGTGATCATCGCCCACTCTGGCGCTGGTCACATAGTAAAATCATATGTTCTTGGCTTGGTATAAGTAGGTATGGTAGGTTTCAAGCATCAGGCATGCAAATAGATAGATAGATATATAGATAGATAGATATAAAGAAAGAACGAAAGATATATATATATATATATATATATATATATATATGTATATATATATATATATATATATATATATATATATATATATAGATAGATAAATAGATAGATATATAGATAGATAAATATATATATATATATATATATATATATATATATATAAATAAATAAATAAATATATAGATATACATCAAGATAGAAAGACATATATATATATATATATATATATATATATATATATATATTAATATATATATAAATAGATAGATAGATAGATAGATAGACGGATAGATAGATAGATAGATAGATAGATAGATAGATAGATAGATATATAGATATATAGATAGATAGATAGATAGATAGCTAGATAGACGCTGTTGCTGTCTGTCCTTGAGTATGGGCTAGGCGCTGTTGCTGTCTGTCCTTGAGTCTGGGCTAGACACTGTTACTGTCTGTTCTTGAGTCTGGGCTAGACACTGTTACTCTATCCTTGAGTCGGGGCTAGGCACTGTTGCTATCTGTCCTTGAGTCTAAGCTAGACGCTGTTGCTGTCTATCCTTGAGTCTGGGCTAGGCACTGTTGCTGTCTGTCCTTGAGTCTGGGCTAGACGCTGTTGCTGTCTGTCCTTGAGTCTGGGCTAGGCTAGACGCTGTTACTGTCTGTCCTTGAGTCTGGGCTAGACGCTATTGCTGTTTGTTCTTGAGTCTGGGCTAGGCTAGACGCTGTTGCTGTCTGTTCTTGAGTCTGGGCTAGGCTAGACGCTGTTGCTGTCTGTCCTTGAGTCTAGGCTATACGCTGTTACTGTCTGTCCTTGAGTCTGGGCTAGATGCTGTTGCTGTCTGTCCTTGAGTCTGGGCTATACGCTGTTGCTGTCTGTCCTTGAGTATGGGCTATACGCTGTTGCTGTCTGTTCTTTAGTCTGGGCTAGGCTGGACGCTGTTGCTGTCTGTTCTTGAGTCTGGGCTAGGCTAGACGCAATTGCTGTCTGTCCTTGAGTCTGGGCTATACGCTGTTACTGTCTGTCCTTGAGTCTGGGCTAGACGCTGTTGCTGTCTGTCCTTGAGTCTGGGCTATACGCTGTTTCTGTCTGTCCTTGAGTATGGGCTATACGCTGTTGCTGTCTGTTCTTGAGTCTGGGCTAGGCTAGACACTGTTACTGTCTGTCCTTGAGTCTGGGCTATACGCTGTTGATGTCTGTCCTTGAGTCTGGGCTATACGCTGTTGATGTCTGTCCTTAAGTATGGGTTAGGCTATAGGCTGTTGCTGTCTGTCCTAAGTCTGGGCTGGGCCTCATATCACTTCTCTTCTCTGCGTGAACTGTTCTGACTACATTCAATTTAACCAAAACCGGGGCGTCGCTAGTGATAAGTAGAAAGAACCGCAAGGAATCCATATTTATTGGACAAGTTGACACACGAGTCTACTTGTGTTAATAGCCTAGTTTAACATGAAAGATTTAGAAGATGACAGCCTAAATCCAACTTCTGTATGATGTACTTACAAATAATATTACACGCTTTCTTTCCCTGATGTTCTGTCGGGGGTTTATTTGCTCAATGTCATAACTTGAGACTAAAGGTGACAAGCCTGGCAAGATTGGACAACAATGGAATACTCAGCGCATAGATATTACTTGCATAGTTGCTTGGAGATGTAGAATGTTTTCCTTTTACTGTTCTATTTCTTCTTCTTCTTCTTCTTCTTCTTCTTCTTCTTTTTCTTCTTCTTCTGTTTTTCTTTTTTTTTCTTCGTTTTTTTCGCTCATTTTTCTTCATCCTCTTCTTCTTCTTTTTCTTCGTCTTCTTCTTCTCTTCCTCTTCTTCGTCGTCGTTTTAATTTCGCTTCGTGGCGATACATAGAGCCTCCACTGTACATGACTGCGGTCAAAAATCCCCCACCAAAGCCCGTTGTTTGCTCTTGCAGTGGTACTTTCAGTAAGTTTGTGTTACACGTTGAACATGCTAACTCCTTGCACATATTTATTTAGTCGTAATTTGCAACACCCGTAATGATACATACACGTGGCTAATGTATAGCACGAGGCTGAGAAATCCATGTCTTTCAAAACTCGGCCGAAATTGGCCCGATTATTATGATATTTTGAGTAAATGGTGAGAAAAGGTTCACATGCATATTGTTTAGTTCATTTCGTGCTCAAACTATCCGCTTCCAGCTCCAACACATGCTTGACGTCCGCTTCCAGCTCCAACACATGCTTGACGTCTGCTTCCAGTTCCAACCCATGTTTTACGTCTGCTTCCAGCTCCAACACATGCTTGTCGTCTGCTTCCAGCTACAACACATGCTTGACGTCCGCTACCAGCTGCAACACTTATTTGACTTCCGCGTCCAGCTGCAACACACGTTTGATGTCCGATGCACCGTCTTTCACGTATACGCCAATTGTGCGCTGTTTTAGCTCAATCCAGGCCTTCTTTATCCGCAATCTTAGCTCATCAGCGTTGCTAAATTTCTTTCGGTAGACATTAACTTGCAAACATCACATAAACCCTGGCCAACGTGGTTAAGATCTGGACTGTTTGATGGCCACATATTCGGTTCGATGCTTCAGGTGACTACTGAGTGAGCAGCGCAACTGTGTCCAGCGCAACTGTGTCCAGCGCAACTGTGTCCAGCGCAACTGTGTCCAGCGCAACTGTGTCCAGCGCAACTGTGTTCCCAGTACGATGAGGAGTAATGGTGGAAGAAGACGAATTCTGACATTTCGTTCATTTCAAAATGTTCATTTAGGTAGTAATCGCCATCTATCTTGATACAAGGTTGAATAAAATGAATTTCAGTGTTGCCCAGTGATGACCAACATTAACCGGTACTGTTCATTGGTTCAGTCCGCAGAAACCGATTAGGATATATTTATGTTTTTTCCTGGCGACAACCAGTACACACCCCCGATGGTTCTGCCTATCTGTTGACCGATCAACAGTAACAAGATGTTTCATCTGTGAATAACATGAAACTGACTTTATGTTTTGGGTGCCGGCAAAAACTAGCTTGACACAGGAAGTGTCGCAACCCTTTGTTGCGTTCAGTCAACTTTGCTGCGGGATTTAAAAATTATTTCAACGTAAGTTCCTCTTAGACTATTTTGTCCACGTATTGTAAAGAAACGTCTTTCTGATAAGCAATTTCAAGTTGCAAAAGATGTATTTGTGAACGTTCTTTTAGCACAAGCTAGGTAACAGTATTGGCATTATCATTGACGAGCGCAGTACATGTTCGTCGTCTAACAGTTCCCGGTTTGGTTTTTTTTTGTTTGCTAACAAAATATGTTAGTCTAGTCACAGCCTACTGTAGATCTAAAGTAGGCCACGTTATAATTCGATTTTCGTTTGAAAACTCCTTATTGATTCGTTTCGAATTATTATGATTGTTTTGAATAAAATATTTCGTTGTAGTTTTTACGTCCACAGTGAACGCCATTTTGCAGCAGACAAAAAAGGAGCACGACCCGAGACATACATTGTTTGGACATCAGGTACAGAGCACTATACACAAATTCAGACATAGCTTTCTAAAATCAACAAAGCCGGAACGGACAAGCCACGAAAGCCGCTGTTTCGACAGATGGCACGAATTGATGCAGGCCCCAGTTCTAGAACTTCGGGAGGAACCTGCCCCAGAACATCATCTACCAAACACAACATGGAAGTCGCTGAACAGACTCAGAACTGGTGTATCGCGGTACAAAAAAGAGTTTAAAACGATGGGGATACACAGATGATGATGACACATGCGACTGTGCCGCAATACAAGACCCAGACCACCTGATGGCCTGCCCCAACTTCCAGGAAACATGCAATAGGTGCGATATGCTGGAGGTAAATGACAAGGCAATCCACGTAGCTGAATACTGGATGCATGAAATGTGACGTGGTGCTTAGACACGGAAAGTAAGTAAGCAGACATATTACAGTTGCAAGCAGCGCCACATGCAAGCACTTACATTTAATGCGCGAAATTCGACATTTCATATAAGAAATGATAAAAGTTAACATAATTATCAACAAATTTCATAATAATCGGGTAATTTTTGGACGAGTTAAAAACAAAATATGTAAATATCATAGATTTCTGCGCTTCATCAAGTAAGTTATATTTCTTGAACTAAACAAGTGAAAGTCAATTGATACAAGAATACAGATACAACAAAAACTGACGTTACAGCTGACAGTCTTCGATCAGGGTCTAAAGACACAGATTAGTCTCTTACACTATACGTTTATATATATAATTCTTCTCTTTCATGGTGCATATACCATTCACATCTTTTGTGACAAGTATAGAATTCCTCTCATTCACGATACGTATATAATTGTTCTCTTATATTTGCATGAAATCCTCTAGTAGTGGCCATCTGTAACAATTAGATCATGTAACAACTTTGAGGAGTTGACATCGTATGCAAGGGATATTTTAATCTCGACAGCGAAAGAAATGATTCCCAAGATGTCCCACAACAAACAGAGCTAAATAACAGAGGAAACACAGAAACTCATTGAAGAAAGGCAATAATTAAAACAAATGGGAAGTAAGGGGACCAACACAGCACTTAAAAACTGCGCAAGAAAAGTTAGAAGAGAAATACGAAAAGATAAAAGAAGATACATAATGGAAACGTGTAAGGATATAGAAAACCTACAGCAACAAGGCAGAGAGAGAGAGAGAGAGAGAGAGAGAGAGAGAGAGAGAGAGAGAGAGAGAGAGAGAGAGAGAGAGAGAGAGAGAGAGATGCCTTTAAGGCAATAAGAATACTGACAAGGGAGTTCCAACGGTTCCACATGTCATAAATGACAAAGAGGATAACACATTAACAGAAACCAAAGACACACTGAATAGATGGAGAGAGTACTGCAGAATCATTTATGGAGATAGCACAAAGCGCTCAGTTACAATCCTACAAAAGGATGAACATGAACCAACATTGGAAGAAGTACGTTCTGCAATTAAAAGCCTCAAAAAGGGAAAGTCCCCAGGATGCGATGATATCCAAGCAGAGCTAATACAAGCAGGAGGGGAGGCAAGTGCTCGAGTCTATCACAATCTGTGTAAACAGATATGGCACAGTGCAGAGTGGCCAGAAGCATGGAATAAATCAATTTAAATTTCCCTCCCCCAAAAAGGCAGCCTGAAGCTGTGCACGAACTATCGCGCCGATCAGCCACTCTAGCAAGATACTCTTGCGAAACCTATTAAGGATAGAGAAAAGGTTTGAATCTGAAATTCACGTAGTCCAGGGAGGTGGTTTTAGGAAAGACAGAGGGACCAGGGACCACATTTTCAATTTAAGGAAAATCTACGAAAAATGTAGAGAGCTTAATGTAGACCTGTACACATGTTTCATTGATTACACCAAAACCTTCAACACGGCAAAACATCAAAATCTGTGGAGAATTATGAAGGAAATTGGGTTTCCTTTGTTTATAGTCCATCTCATCGAAACATTATACCAAGATCAACAAGCCTCTGTCCGAGTATCTGGGCAAACATCAGATTGGTTTGCAGTACAAAAGGGAGTCCGGTAGGGATGTATCCTCTCACCTTATCTGTACAACATATATGCGGAAGGTACAATGAGAAATATTCGAGAAGACGAGAACATTGAAGGTCTCGATCCATTTACGATTGGGGGGGGGGGGGGGGGAGGTACGAGATTTCAGAGTTACGATACGCAGATGATAACAGTGATCAATAAGTGCATAAGGGCTAGAGCAGCTACTTTCAGCCGTTAATGGACATAGTAAAAATCAAAATCTGTTTATAAACATAAATAAAAAAAAGGTAATGACCACCGACAAAACACAATGTCAGCATAAATTTACAGTGGGTGGTGAGGAAATAGATCAGGTCACACATTTTGAATATCTGGACTCCAGAATTGACAAAAATGGCGACTGCTCGAAAGAAATCAGAAGAAGACTAGCTATGGCAATGCAGAGACTGAACAGCCTGAAAAAAAATTATGGCAGAGCATCAACAAAATGATAAAAGTAAAAGTTTTGAGAGCCTGTGTTTTTCCTGTGGCAGCTTATGGCTGTGAATCATGGACGATTACCAAAACTTCTAGACAAAGAATCGAATCCTTCGAGTCAAAATGTTACAGAAAGATTCTCAGAATACCAGGGACAGAAAAAAAAATTTAGATATTCGGCAAGAGTTGATCATATAGGAGAACTGGTTTATCAATTCCATTTTGGCTAGAAAATGCAAGTACTTTGGTTACATCAAGAGACACAACGGTCTTGAGAGAACGGTGATGGAAGATATGGTGCCAGGCAAAAGAGGAGGGGGTAGACCAAGATATCAAGGAATGCCTGGGTATGACTGTGGCGGAGGCTGGGGTCTTGGCAAGAGAACGAGTTTCTTTCAGACAGACTGTGATGGGAGCGACGTTCTACAAAGGACATGCTACATGCTAGAACAACTTTGAATATGCACTTTGTTTGGCCACTGACATCATCATCTTCTTTCTGAACGTTACCTGTTGTTGTAGTTTTGTATCCACTGACTCACAATTCCCAACATTATTATGGATGTTTGCTTTGATGGTGCAGTTCTCCTTTTGATTTGATATTGTATTCACTCCACTTCTACTATCCCGCTATAGCTCTCCGTGGAGTATGTGTCCATTTCTAAAGTTGGGGCAGTCCAGTACGTCTGTCAAATAACTCTGTATGCGCTTCAAATAGTGGTTTGCTAGAATTGTATTTTACACACCGAGATCGCTAGTTGCAAGTATGTTCCTACGTAGACAGGTTTTTAAGACCATCAAGGAAAAGGATAAATAAGACTATAGCAAGTTTTTTCAAAATACAACCACCTACAAGAACAAGATGGCATAGCTACAACCACCTACAAGAACAAGATGGCATAGCTACAACCACCTACAAGAACAAGATGGCATAGCTACAACCACCTACAAGAACAAGATGGCATAGCTACAACCACCTACAAGAACAACATGGCATAGCTACAACCACCTACAAGAACAAGATGGCATAGCTACAACCACCTACAAGAACAAGATGGCATAGCTACAACCACCTACAAGAACAAGATGTCATAGCTACAACCACCTACAAGAACAAGATGGCAGACAGTGGGGAATGCTTGGAATACATTGCCCTAAGAGAAATGGGAGGCAGGGTCAATTAATGCATTCAAGAATAGATTGGTTGCGCATAGTTTTTACATCAATGAAAAGTAAAAGAATCTGGTTGTATACAAACCCTGCAGAGTCTTCTAAACTAGTATAAAGACGTAAAGTTTAGTTAAGTGCTTGGCTGTTATTTACCACATCTACGTCAGAGGGCAACAGAACAGATCTTAGCTGGTCAAGGCATCTACACCACGTCTACATTTTTCGGCTTTTCTAGCTTTTTTCTTTACAGAAACAAGAATATTTCGCTTTTGTTCATCCGATTACGTTCTTGTTTAGCAACACACACAACGCATACATTCGCATACGTAATGATGTCACAGTGTTAACTTTCATAACTTCACATAACTGTATGTAAAAGCAACAAACAAAACACATTTGAACGGAAGAAGAAATGTTAAAAATAGACCCACTCAAAATATCATTTTTGAAAAAGTATTATTGTGCACTGGCAGTGCTACGTTGATTTCGTTATCGCAACAAAGAAATTAAAAAATTAAAGAATTTGACCGCTTTCTGTGGTTCTCGACGCTTGAAGATGTAGACATTATAGCATATACAAAGTAAGTATGTACATGCAAACGCCACTGGGGTTCAGACGATGTAGAGAAGGCAAATGGGGAGATTTACAACACTGGAAAACAAATAAAATGAACAGCCCTCAATGGCGCCTGTTTAAAGCGAGGTTAATAACTTAAGAACAAAAATAAGCCTTGACGATTTCTTCGTTCCTTCCTTCTTAGTCCCTTAGCTCAAGTGATTGCTTCGGTAGCCATATAGTTGAACTCTTGGTTATTTAATTTGTCTTGTATCTCGTACTAGACTGTCGGTTTGGAAATGTCTGGACTTTGTTTTTAAAGAGACTAGGTTTGTTAAAAAAGTTTCAGAACTTTTTGGTGAAATTAACACTTTCTTACCTGGAATATGGTCAGTCTTGTCTTCTTCAACATATCTTCACTGTATATTAAAATATATTTCTCCCAAAATCGCTTCCATTTCTAGAAGCAGTCCTGGTAGACATTTTTGGGGAGAATGCGTAGATTCGTCTGCGAAATGCCTTCACTTTCTTATAGGACTTGAAATTGTTGTCCTTTCAAGCTATATTTCAGTTTAAGAAATAGCAAGACGTCTGCTGGGGCCAGGTCAAGTGAGTAGGGTGGCTCGGATCAGGTGAGTAGGGTGGCTGAATCCAGGTCAGGTGAGTAGGTTGCTGGGGTCAGGTGAGTAGGGTGGCTGAATCCAGGTCAGGTGAGTAGGTTGCTGGAGTCAGGTGAGTAGGGTGGCTGAATCCAGGTCAGGTGAGTGGGTTGCTGGGGTCAGGTGAGTAGGATGTCTGGGGCCAGGTAAGTAGGTGGCTGGGGTCAGGTGAGTAGGGTGGCTGAATCCAGGTCAGGTGAGTAGGTTGCTGGGGTCAGGTGAGTAGGATTGCTGGGATCAGGTGAGTAGGATGGCTGGGGTCAGGTGAGTAGGGTGGCTGGGGTCAGGTGAGTAGGGTGGCTGGGGTCAGGTGAGTAGGTTGCTGGGGTCAGGTGAGTAGGGTGGCTGGGGTCAGGTCAAGTGAGTAGGGTGGCTGGGGTCAGGTGAGTAGGGTGGCTGGGGTCAGGTCAAGTGAGTAGGGTGGCTGGGGTCAGGTGAGTAGGGTGGCTGGGGTCAGGTGAGTAGGGTGGCTGGGGTTAGGTGAGTATGGTGGCTGGGGTCAGGTCAAGTGAGTAGGGTGACTGGGGTCAGGTCAAGTGAGTAGGGTGGCTGGGGTCAGGTCAAGTGAGTAGGGTGACTAGGGTCAGGTGAGTAGGGTGGCTGGGGTCAAGTCAAGTGAGTAGGGTGACTGGGGTCAGGTGAGTAGGGTGGCTGGGGTCAGGTCAAGTGAGTAGGGTGACTGGGGTCAGGTCAAGTGAGTAGGGTGGCTGGGGGCCAGGTGAGAAGGGTGGCTGGGGTCATGTGAGTAGGTGGCTGGGGTCAGGTGAATAGGGTGGCTGGGGTCAGGTGAGTAGGGTGGCTGAATCCAGGTCAGGTGAGTAGGGTGGCTTAATCCAGGTCAGGTGAGTAGGGTGGCTGAATCCAGGTCAGGTGAGTAGGGAGGCTGAATCTAGGTCAGGTGAGTAGG
The DNA here is from genome assembly GCA_036924085.1 of Ariolimax columbianus. NCBI lineage: Eukaryota > Metazoa > Mollusca > Gastropoda > Stylommatophora > Arionidae > Ariolimax > Ariolimax columbianus. The sequence continues at coordinate 39,121,188 of JAVGWX010000001.1, forward strand.
GAGGCTGGGGCCAGGTGAGTAGGGTGGCTGGAACCAGGTCAGGTGTGTAGGGAGGCTGAATCCGATGTTGCACTCTACAGTCTCACGAACAGTCAAACGACGATTGGAACGCACTATCCTGGACAACACGAGTGTCGTCAGGTCAATTTGTAGGTCGTTCAGAACGGAGTCGCCATCTGTTGACTGCCGACCTCCCTTAAGTCGCATAAACTATTCCTAACAACGCGCACTGCACTGATTCCCATATACGTGTTTTAGCATTTGATGAGCATTTGTGAACATGTTTCCAGGCTTGAAGTAAAACTTGATGATGATTTGCTGCTCAAGAAATCCAGACATATCCAGAAACGCAAAACACAATCCGCATGCAAACAAACAGTTACAGCACGACCAACAATCACAGTATAGAAACTTGAGAAATGATAAGTTACTTATGAAAATCATCACTATGCAGTTTGACTGACTGGAAGTTACTATGACATCGCAATGCCGTGGAATTTCAGAATCTGTTTTTCACCTACGTCATTCGTACATGTAATATGTTCAAAATAAGTTTATTTATAACAACTACTACTACTAAACCTCTATGTCTTTTTCACCCTTTTCTCTTCCATCTCTCTTTCTTTATATCTTTAAATTAAAATAAGGCCAAGCTGTGATGTATCTTTCTTTATATCTGTACATTATGTATTATTATGTTTGCACATTTATTCCCGCATTCTTGTGAAGGTTAAAAAGCAAAAACAACGAGGAAATACACATAGCGCAGGCATATTTCCGACAAGATAGAGGAACAACGGATCACATCCTTAACATGCGAAATATTATTTAAAATTGCAGAGAGTTAAATGTCGACTTATACACCTGCATCATAGACTATACTAATGCGTTCGATTATGTGCGACACCAAAAGCTATGGATAATCATGACAAACTTGGCGCACCTGATTCGACTGATCGAATCATTGTATCACTGGACAACCATCAACGGTCATAATAGCTGGGGAGACATCGAGCTGGGTCGTGGTGTACATGGAAGGAAGACAAAGATGCATTCTCTCCCCTTATCTGTTCAATATTTTTGCGGAAAACATGAGAAATAAGAAAAATGAAAAAAACTGAAAAGTTCTACCCGTTTAAAGTCAGCCGGAATGAAATTCCAGATCTAAAATAAGCAGATGATACAGTTGCCCCAAAAAAGAGAATTATGAGGCTGGAACAGATGATCCTGTCCGTTAAACGACACAGCCAGGAACAAAATATATTCATTAACACCGGTATGACGTAGACAATCAGCACTGACAAGCGAAATCCAAATATAAAGTTATCTCAGAAAAGCAAACAATTAAGTACGTAACTAGTTTTCAATAGACTTTTGCAACAATGGAGAACGCCAAAAAGAAATAAAGAGAAGAATGGCCACGCACTACAAAGGTTATCTATGTTAGTATACCAAAAAAATTACAAAAATTGAGATCCCGAGGGCTTGCATCTTTCACGCGGCAACGTACGGAAGGGAGACAACCACGGAAACTCTGCGGATGAAGATTGAATCCTTCGAGTTAAAATGCTACAGGAGCGTGCTCAAAATATTATAGATAGCGATAAAAACTAGCAGAAATCCTATAGGAGCTCAAGCTAGAACAGAACTGGCTAGTAAAGAACATTACGACAAGGAAATTAACATTCTTTGGCCACATGAAACGTCACAATAGCCAAGCAGGTATGATACTGTTGGATACGGTACCTGGCAAGAGAGACTAAGCCAGACAAGAAGAAAGGGGACAAGGGGCATTGCAGAGTCGCTAGGGCTGACACTGGCGGGAGACGGGAGAGCTGATCAGTAATGGAGTGACTTATAGATTGGCTGTTACGTGAGCGACGTTCTGCAAAGGACATACTTCACAATAATGTAATTGTGCCTGTATGCGCATATGTGTCTCTTGATATATATATATATATATTTATACCCTTCAGCTGTTAGATATCGAATCCTCGCTCGATGATCAACTCTGGAGGGAATCCGTATAACACCCGACATTTTTTCAACGGTCTGCTGAGGTAACTATGAGTCGGAGGATAATGACATTTTGCAAACCTGACGGTTGGTATGTGCGTGTACATCAGAAGTGACGTCATCATGCGCATCGTACATCATTTCCACTTGGTGCAGTTAGGTCCGGTTTCATTTAAAACGCCTCGTGTGTATGTATATATATATATTTGCATGTAGAGGCATGTGTTAGTGTGGGTACTCATTGGTTCGTATATTATAAATATGTGTCCATGACATTTGTTCATATTTTATAATATTGTGATATCGTGTAATCATACACGTCATATCTTGTTTGGGCTACTATGTCCTATGTGGCATGCCACGGTTAACATATTCTTGGCGACTTTCTGACAAACGGCACCTACTTAACGTATGTATCCGTTGCCAGGTCCATTCACATTATAGGAGCTATTTCCTATATTGTTCTCGTCTATTCTTTGTCGTAACGTGTGGGTTTAATTTTATTTCTGTTTCTATATATGTTTTCATTGATTTTGGCATTATGTACTGTCACAACTTCAATTAATGTTTTCTAACATCAGAAAGAATCAGTTCACTTTCATTTGGCATTTCTGTGAAGAGACAAGTAAGGTCACATTGTAGCAACACGATTATTTGATGTAAAAAAAGGTAGAAAACGACAACGTAAAAAGGTACTGGACAGATAAAAGCTATTGTATAGGAAACACGTTAAGCATACATTGAATAAACAGCAGCAGGGATAGAAAGTTGTGCAATAACGTAATCCCTATAAGGTAGTGCGCTTGAGGAAGAAAATGAAGTTGTCAAAGCCTCCATAGCTAAACCCAAGTTTGAATTAATTTTTGAAAGAAAATTAATCACTAATAATAAACTGAAGTAAAAGACTACAGTTTAATAGAGAGAATTAGTATTGGTTCAAAGCCTTGACTCAAACATTGTCTCAGTCTTTCTAGAGTTGCATCAATGTCTCCAGATGGCATTATGTTGGTGTATATGGCATACATCCGGATGCGTGACTCGTATTCATAGTACTACACATTTAAGCAGTTTTTCTCAAACGCATTTCCTTAAGGAGCCATTACAATAATTGTCAGATCTCAAGGAACACCTTCATTACAATTGTTACATACAATTGTTCAAAGTACGTCACATTGATTAGTAGGTTGGATATATAATAGCTGACAATAATTGTCAGATCTCAAGGAACACCTTCATTACAATTGTTACATACAATTGTTCAAAGTACGTCACATTGATTAGTAGGTTGGATATATAATAGCTGACAATAATTGTACATTTTCTTTTCATTAATTTGATTTCATTCTGTATATGAGAGTTCACTAAGTCAAAATCGTACATTTTTTTCTTTAAAATGTATTAAACAAGTAGCAGCACACACCTACATCATTGTTTTGACGTAGTCTGCATGTATTCGGTATACACCCACAGCGCCACCAAGAGAATGAATTGCTCTAGAAAAAAATCTGTTGGTCATGTGTGTGGCCTCTTATGTATTACGTCGATGTCCCAATTCCGTAGACGGCTGCCGTGGCCCCCACACTGAGACCACTTTGTGGGATTGGACCATATCGTGAATGATGTCCAGAAGTGCCAATATATTATTTACAATCATTCAGCCATTTTTCATCACAGTACATTCAACTGCTGCAACCGACACAGGTGCCTCTAGGTGTGCCTGGCCCGGGCGAGAAATAGGCTCTCACACAACTCCAGCCGTTTTGGAACTTCCTACTCTACTCATACAAATGCTGGAGTGACAATCACACATCATCGTTCTCAACCTTCATTTGTCAATGAATGTCGATAACTTTCACTTATTCACTTCAAAAATAACACGGATAACAAATCGCTGCTCTTCTTTTGGTACATGTCACTAGTAATCCGGTTACATTTAAGCGGTGACTATGATATCATGTGGCTCGTTTACACAGAGATACCACCTGCAGGATACACTAGAAGTACTTAGTAACGATACTGCCAACCTACATGATAACGGTACAGTGTTTAGAACTTCTATCGCAATTTTAAGGTTTCCTAGTGAAGCCCCCTTGTAAAACATAAAAAGTATTGACATTGTTGAATAACAAAGTTACACAAACCATAAACCACAGATCAAAGCTGCTTAAATAAAAAATAACATTGCATTTAATTGAAATGGTACAGTGACATAAAGCGTTGTGTATCCTATACCGTGATTACGTTTTTTTGAAAAACTGCTTTAATTTTTACCAGTTTGATCTCTCGGGAAACCCTAGATATCTTTAGTGACGCCCTCAGAGACCTCTGGCTGAACCAAATAGACCTCTCGCTGAACCCCAGAAACCTCTAACTAAACCCCAGAATACTCTAACTGAACCCCAGAGACCTCTAGTTGAACCCATAAAGACATGTCTTGTAACTCACAGCTACTCTCTAAATCAACCGAGATCACTTAATATCCACATCTGATACCTCCCACTGAAAACATAGAGCCCTTTCACTGAACACATAGAGCCATTTCACTGAACACATAGAGACCTTTCACTGAACACATAGAGAACTTTCACTGAATACATAGAGACCTTTCATTGAACACATAGATATCTCTCACTGAACACATAGAGCCCTTTCACTGAACACATAGAGCCCTTTCACTGAACACATAGAGACCTTTCACTGAACACATAGAGCCCATTCACTGAACACATAGAGACCTTTCATTAAACACATAGATACCTCTCACTGAACACATAGGGACCTTGCATTGAACTCATAGAGACCTTTCATTGAAAACATAGATAACTCTCACTGAACTCATAGAGACATTTCACACAACACATAGAGACCTTTCACTGAACACATAGAGACCTTTCATTGAACACATATAGACCTTTCATTGAAAACACACATACCTCTCACTGAACCTATAGAGACATTTTACTGAACCCATTTACCCTTTACTGAGACCTTGGCCAGCTGTTTGAGAAATCTTACATTACAGTTTGTGGACAAGATCTGAAATATGCCGAGAAGATGTGTAAAGAATGAGAATGTGTGAATATTTTTACCAACTTTGAGGCAAATAACAAGAAAAGATCTTTCTAAAAAAGAAAAGAAGAACACAAAGGACATTAAAGAATAGAGCGAATGTGTGTATAGACGGATACATGTTTATCATTGTCATTGATTAGTTTCCCTCTATTAATATAATGTATCATTGTAACTGTTAAGAAACAATGAAGACCTCATTGTGTATCTTGCACTAACCTATGCGCACGTTGTTATAGGGAAAACGTATTTGTATAATCATGACTTTTCTTTCTTTTTAAAGAACTTTAATAATAAGACTAAACTCTTGACTCGACAGCGGAACAAGCTCTAGCTGGAAAAGTGTGAGATTTTATCTGTAATGATGTTATGTATTCGCTCGCAAGGGACTTCGTTAGGAAAGTACGCATTTTTCTGAACCTCATCGGATGTCGTTACCAAAAAATGGCCGCGTTAGCTGTGAGTTGTGAGAGTAAATCCAAGTTGTGAAAGAGTGATTCTTAAAGTGTGGATGTGCAAGTGGAACAGACGAAACGTTCTATAATAATGATGCCTGGTTTTTTTGTACTTAAAATTATTACTATTATCTTTGACGTGAGTGGAGAGGTGACTAAGGTCTACCAGGAAAAACATTCTGGTCAGACATTGTTAGCCAGGGTCAACTGATACATGATGATCAAGACCCGCCAACTCACTTCTATGCAGTTGAACCCTGTGAACTTTCATGACAGTCTGATGAGGCGGGGGATTGACCTGATTCACAAAGTAGTAAGCGTCACGCAGATGAAGCCAAGCAGAGCACAACCGCATGGAAGACCTCTGTCCACTTTCATTATATCCTCGGAATATGAGGAAAGCTACTGGAAACTGACACTTAGGGCCTTTTTCAGGGCGCACAAAAGAATAAACATACTCACCGTGGGCATTAAATAGCTGAAAGATTGACGAACGTGGGATTAGCGTTAGAGTTAAAGGTATAGTGTCCCTACCGTTTTCACACACACAAAGTGACGATTTAAAAAAAATGGTAGATGTAAATAGTAGGAGTACCTTATAAATACAGTTACTTAATCCTTTTTCTCGGGAAAGGGGGAGGGGGACTGGCCTACACATTTTGTCTACCGCATGGCCAAGCGGCTTTATTCCTAAGCTATATAAATCCTCTAAGTAGATTTCATAAATAGGAACAAACGCCGTAATGTATTGTTTGCTTATCAATATAGCTCAGGATATGCTGGAAACAGTATGTAATGTATTATTTTAATTAATAAAGTTCACGTATACTAGAAAATAATTATGTAATGTATTATGTTAATCAATAAAGTTCACGTATACTAGAAAATAATTATGTAATGTATTATTTTAATCAATAAAGTTCCCGTATACTAGAAAATAATTATGTAATGTATTATGTTAATCAATAAAGTTCACGTATACTATAACATAATTATGTAATGTATTATTTTAATCAATAAAGTTCACGTATACTAGAAAATAATTATGTAATGTATTATTTTAATCAATAAAGTTTACGTATACTAGAAAATAATTATGTAATGTATTATTTTAATCAATAAAGTTCACGTATACTAGAAAATAATTATGTAATGTATTATTTTAATCAATAAAGTTCACGTATACTAGAAAATAATTATGTAATGTATTATTGAGTGGCATAGTGGTTAAACTCCAGTTAGGCTGACACTGAATTTTTTCTCGGGCGATTGCTTCTCCACGTGCAGAAAGTAATGGCATCCTACCTTACTGCACGATTAAAAGACACTTATAACAGCCAAATAAGGGCGGTTGTAAGAGTGACGTTATGTAAAGGACATGCTATTTGCTAAATTTTATTATGTTATTAAATAAAGTTCACATAAATTATTAGACAGATATATGTTATGTATTATGTTAAACAATATAGTTGACAATATATTATAGAAATTATTGTTTAAATGCTCTTTCAAATGACTCTTTAACAAAGTCATTTGTCAACATAAATTCCTTTTATTTCTAACTGAAAAATTTAGAAAAAACACTTTGTTGTCGTAAAATATAAGTTTTTCGTGGGCTAGTATTTCTTCTTCCTTCGTTTTTCATGATTTTATTTGAAATAATAATTAAATTAAGACCATATTCTACCGAAGACTGATGTGTCGGACCGAAAGGTGCAAATATTGCAGTCAAGTTGTAAATTAGCAACACAGCACAATCCGTTCTCCGGACTACATACTGCTACTTGCAAAGCCCTATTCAAGACTTGGTAGCCGGAGATTGAGAACAAATGCAGAAAAAGAAGAAGCCCATATGGTTTCTGTGAAACCCCTGTGAAAACAATACTTTCTTTGATAGAATTTAAACACACGAACAGAATGAAAATACCGTGTATTCTTGCCAGCTGCAAGATAGTAAATAAACTAGCAGACGAGGAAGGAAACACGATACAAAATGAAGATATAACTACATGTGTGTAAATACACACAATAATAACAATAAATTGCAAAGACAAGTGACAGAAAGAGGCTCCGAGTCTGATAAAACAGAAGCATACGACATCTTGCCAAGAGGGAATCAAGTTACAATATTTAGATAACGAACAGGCCACTGTGAATAAAAAAAAAATCTTTGTTTTCAATCTGTAAGGAGTATTCTTGTATTCAGAAAAAATCTTTGTTTTCAATCTGTAAGGAGTATTCTTGTATTCAGTTAATCATCGAAAATGAATGGTGCCTGATAGCCATATGTTGTTTACACTCACTGTGGTCGTTAGGGAATTCGAAGGAGCCTTCACAAAAATTGTAATTAACACAGCAATTTGGCGTCTCCTGGAAACGACTTTCCAGTCGTCCAATCCTTTCACTACCGAAGAACAACTGAAGCATCATGGATCATAATACAGCTATCCTGTTGATTTCAATAAACATTAAGGAACTTTCGGAACAGTGGAAACATATTGTCTGACGTGGTGCACATGACGGGGAAAGTAAGTCAGTATTTTGGTCGTCTGCCTTGGTTTACAAATATTAAACCAGAGAAATTACTCCGGTTATCTCTCCATTTCATTGGTTGACGTCAAAGTAGGCGCTTTATGGTGTTAGAGCTTCAAGGACGTTATATTTCATATCCATCTGGTATCAGACATGCACACCACATGGCCAGTCCATCTGCATTTTCTAAACAACGCAGTTTTTATCTCGTCTTTGAAGGAGGTTTGACTACCATCTTCGGTTTTCTAAATTTGTCCGGCAGAGATATTGCTTAATGTTCTTCGCTCCAATTCCCTTTTACCAACTGATGGTTTATCTGCGTTTGGTATCCGTACGTTCCATACCTCGCAGACATATACCATGACTGGAACAACCATATTATTAAAGGTGTGATCACATGCCTCAACATTTCTCATCTGCTGAAAAATGAATTTGGTACGATTGAAGCTAAGTCATCCTTCTGCTATCCTTCTTAAAGTTTCAAATGCGAGATTTGTAATTTCTTTGATTCTGTATATGTAGGAAATCCCATTTTCACTGGAATAATTTCCATGGTAGTTCTGCTTAAATTGTTGAGAATGTTTTACTCACTCCCCCAACCCCTCCTTTCCCCCGAGAAAGAAAACATTACGTAACTGTAATTAAAATGTACTTCTCATTGGCCAACAGCCTCGCCCTCTTCGTTTTTGTCAAACTCATTTACAGACATTCTGGCGCTGTCCATGGCCAATTGTAGGTCATGCGCTGTCACTGGATGAGTAGGTCATGCGCTGTCACTGGATGAGTAGGTCATGCGCTGTCACTGGATGAGTAGGTCATGCGCTGTCACTGGATGAGTAGGTCATGCGCTGTTACTGGTTGAGTAGGTCATGCGCGGTTACTGGTTGAGTAGGTCATGCGCGGTTACTGGATGAGTAGGTCATGCACTGTCACTGGATGAGAAGGTCTTGCACTGTCACTGGATGAGTAGGTCATGCACGGTCACTGGATGAGTAGGTCATACACTGTCACTGGATGAGTAGGTCATGCACTGTCACTGGATGAGTAGGTCAGCCGGCGTGGCGACGTCTTGTCAGTTTAGGTTCTAGATTATTCTTCATATTGAGGAGGTGGCCAAGATAATGTACTATTTGACATCCTCTGGTTGCACTCCGCCAAGGAAGACTGGATCATAATTGGCGAAACGATTGTGCAACACTTTGGTCTTCGAGACATTCATCTCCAGTCCCTCTTTCTTACCCTCACCATAGAGTAGCTGCATCATTTGGTTGGCTTCTGCTGCTGACTACGTGGTGAACACTATCTCGCCGACAAATCGAAGGTGATTGAGGCGTCTGCCGTCAATATGGATGCTAAAGGTGTCCTAGTTGCATTGGCTGATGAGTTATTCCAAACATGTGGAGAAGATGTTCGGTGAGATAGGATCCCCCTGGCTGACACCCTTCTGAACTGGTACCAAACTTGGGAGTTGGAAGGGACGAAATGTGATAGTGTAAGATTTTTGATATATCCAGAATCGACACATTGTTCCAACATTGAACGTCAGGCAAAATGTGATTCTACCGAATGACAAACTTGTTTGTAGTCGATGAAGGTAGATCTTACAATTTAGTTGTCATGTTTTCTCCAGCTACCCATAAAGCTAGATTATCATTTATTGAAACTCAGTCTATTTTATCCCCTATCTTTTGATGAAAATTAATAACAATGTAATTGACAGTACTCTGCCCTAAGACACTCCTTGTTATAATTTAATTTTAAGTCTTATGTGAAACTGTGCCTTCATTTTGGTATATCTATTTTGGAGAAAGTGACTTATCTATTTGTACATGCTACCACAGTTTCCATATTAAAATTGTTTTTTTTTAGACATCCCGTCTCTACAGACTTTATCAAAGGTTTTCTACATATCTACTCAGACTGTGAGCGTGCTTCTTCTAAACAGACTGTCAGTGTGTGGTTCCTCTACCCAAACTGCTAGTGTGTGTTTCCTCTACCAAACTGTCAGTGTGTTTCTTTTCATGAAAAGCATCTTCAATTACTTGTGTGATGTGTTAGACAGACATCCGTTGACTTGTATTGTCTGAAGCCGGTTTGTTATGGTGTAATCTAGTTGTTACTCTTCAGGTGTCACGTACATGTGGCATTTACCAGTCTTCCCATGTATTTACCAGTCTTCCCATGTATTTACCAGTCTTCCCATGCATTTACCAGTCTTCCCATCAGTTTACATGTGGAACTAAGCATACTGATGAGACTGTGACTGTCAGCTGTTGTGCTGTCTTTATTATATTTTAATTAATGAATCATGGTTGTTTCCTTCAACCTTTGCGTAACTGTCCCTTCTTCCATCATACTTTTATGATTTCTACTAGTTTATGTTTCTTGACAAGGTCAAGGTTTTAAAAAAAATAATTTCATATTTAAAATGGAGATATCGTAAATTTAAGTTGCATTATATTATTTTTGCGTTCGCCTTATTTCTCTAATCCCACAAGGCGGTGTGCGTTGCACTGTGGTTTTTATTTTGCGCATGTCGGCCCAGTGCATCCGACTTCAGCATGCATTTTATGTAAGGGTCTGCTTTCTCTTGCATTATCTAAGGGCGTGTTTCCCCGGGGTAACGGGTAGTGCTGTGATGGGGATCGAACCCAGCACCTTCGGGTTTTGAGCCTTGCCACTTAACCACTAGGCCACGCCGTCCCCATTGCATTACATAATCTTATACTGCTTGTTGGATACATTCTGTCTGCTACATTTGGTGTTTACTCCTTTAATTGTATGTCTTTTTTAAATATCTCGCCTTCCTTACGCTGTTCTATCTGTTTTTCTAACGATGCTATATTTTCCAATGAATGTATGCTGCACCCTCACCTGTTTCAAGATTTCACTTTTATGCACGGGTGATGTTTGATGTTTTTATAGTTTCGTTGTACAGCGACGTTGCAAGTTTCCATAGTTGTATACCATTTCTTTCCAGGTTGAGGATTTCAGGTTTGTTTCTTTTTGCAACTGTTTCTTATTGCCTTATTCATAGCCTTTCTAAAACTTAATTGGATATTACTTTCTATGGTTTTGTCTGTTTCTGCAAATTCTTTCGCATATTATACTTTTATTTGAAGTTTCTGACCTATATGGTATGGAGTTATTTTTAATTTTTAGCTTCTCTGGGGACTGCTCTCTATGCTACTTTCATGATTGCTCTACTTAACTTTTGTACCATTTTTTACATTTTTTCTAGAGGGTTTGAAAATAACCAATTACTGAATTTATATCTCTCGATAGTTAGTGTGCTATTGGATATGAAGCCTTATTTACGTGACCCAGAGAGTGTTGAAGGTTTGAGAATATTGTACCTAAAAATGCATGTAAACCTGGTCTGAAGTCTCACATCCGGTGATACACAACGAGAATTTCAAGGGTAGACACACCTGGGAAGATCTGAAGAGTGACGTCATTTACACGTCATTTATGTTCACCTCTTAATTTTTTTCAACTTGTATTAAAAATACCGACTATTAATTTCAAGTTGCAGAAATTGTTGGCGCTATTTTAAGATTCTTGTTGGTCTGTTTGTTCTGTCTGATCATAGTTCTTTAACCTATCAGCATCGAATCATATTTTAATTGTTTTCATTTGTATACGTTTTTGCACGAGTTATTTTGTATTCGCTTACAGAGTTGATACCAATATTCGTTTAGATAATTTCGCAAATTTCTTTTGTGATTTCTTTATTTTGTCTAGCCCTGACCCGATTTAAAGCATATTGTGGTCGGAACGTCGAAATATGGCATGTGTGTGTTGCAGTTCTTCTGTCAAGAAAAAAATGTTCATATTATTTTCCACCACCATTCATACTTCAGGCAAAAGAAATATTCCTCGCCAACTGCGCGCTGCAATAACATAATGGAGAACACGTTTCCAAAAGTCAACATTTATTTATAAGCAAATAAAAATGTCGCTCTTAAGAAATAAATATTCTATGATTCTGTAATTCTTCGCCCATTTCAGCTCTAACAGTCTCGACCTTTCTTCCTCGTGTGCTCTCGTTTTCTTTTTCTATTTCCGCTCTTAATTTCCCACACATTTTGAGTTGTTATTCACAATAAAGACATGTAACTTTCACTAATAGAGACAATGTTGTTAGAGCGATTGTTCTTGAAACACGAACACCATTACTACACTAGCACAATTCTAAACTACTTCGTATGTTAGAGACGTAAATGTAGTCCATCCCGAGTGGATTACGGAGCCACTTATTTGGGAAGAAAGAATAGACCTACTAAACTCCCATGCAGGTCGTGAAAGACTTCTAAAGAGGACTAGCAACCTCATCAATAAAACGAATTTGCTACAGAAACTACCAGTGCAAGAGAACGCAAAATGTTTTGATGCAGACTTTCTGAAGGAGATGAACTGTAGTATGTCACTATGCTCCAGGTGGAGCGTAAAAGGACAAGAAGAAGAAACGTAGTTCCATTCCAGACACTGCCTTCAGGGTTGAGGTTTTAGATGGTTCATTGTATTAGGTTTTAGATTTTTGGCAAGTAGGGTGAGGAACTGCCTTGTCTTCCATACTGTACCTCGATAGCTATTTCATAGCTGGGTCGTCTGGATCATGTCGACACTTGACGTCGAGCCATGGCCCTTTGCTGCGAATGACACTCACTCTAACCAGCTCTGCCACCCAGACACTCTGACGCAAACAATAATATGGACACCTAATGCAAGAGGGACGGCAATCCCGCCAAAAGCACGAACATAAGACCAGCTACACTGGCCCTTGAGAAACCAGATAAAGATCCTAAGCCAAAACACGATTGACGTAACTCAGCAGAGCTGGCTGGTACCACCGAGACTGTTACTGCGACACCAGTTTTTAGTTCTCTCAGCATTCCGACCCCAGCAGGTTCGGAACAGCCGCGTGAAAGCCAACTCGCAAATACTTTTTTTGAGTTCAAAAACGAAAGGAGTACGGCAGAGTTGTCAATTGTATGTGTGTTTGTTTGCAAATACAGGAAGTGGAGTGAAATGTTCCCTCGGAGTTCGCTGTTGCGTGTTACACGTTCGAGAATACTTTTATTCACATAAGTGTTTGACTCCGTGGTAACTGATTCACTATTCTCAACTCAAATGACTTTAAAAATAGTAACATTTTAGCGCAGTATGCATGTGAACATGCAGCAAATTATTATTTAAGTTGATATATTTAATATCAGGACTTGTACATTTATTTACTCTTGTCAGAGACAGTGTGGTTTTTCAACTTTCGGCTGTGAATGTTTAAAAAAAAAAGGATTAGCTGATAAGTAGATGGACTGACATTTGAAAGAACGACGTCTTCTAGGTTATTTCTGGATTGGCGCTAACTTTGACAAAATCAGATAAGAGAAAGTTTATCTAAGCTGTTGGGATATGATTTGAAATTCACACATAGTTCTGTGCGACTTTCACCCAAGGAAGCTGAGAAAGGTAAAATCATTCATGATTGATCATCATTATTTTCATTATTAAATAAACATTATTGTCATTATTATATATGCATTACTATCATTATTACATCATCGGTATTGCCTTTTTACGTCAGCACTATTATCATTAAATTAGAATCATCCTTCTCGTATTTATCGTCATCATCGTCACCACCACCACAATCATTATCGCCAGTATCACCTCCCTCACCACCATAATCACCACCACCAAAGTCAACATCAGTTCCACCACCAAGATCCCTTCCAACATCACCAACATCCTCTCTACAACCAAAATCCTTTCCACCATAAACATCAGCTCCACCACCAACATCTCCTCCAACATCACCAACATCATCTCTACAACCAAAATCCTTTCCACCATCATCATCCCCGCCACCACCGTCACCCCCGCAACTAATATCATCCCCCCTAACATAACCGTCACCAAAACTCTCACGATCACTATCCACCTCTTAATCTTCATCATTATTCTCAGCACCACCATGATTATCATCATCTACAACTCAACACCAGTACCATTGCCATCACTATCATGCATTGCGTCTCGTGTCATTGACTATTAAGTTCTTGTATAGCTGCCATTTCAAATGATGATACTTCTGATTGATTGTTGGTGTCCCCAAACACAGATGTTTTCTTCTATTCCTGTAATCTCAGTCTATCCTGTTGCTCCTATGTTTCATTCTGAGATACGAAACTAAAATTTCTGCTGAACGCAATTTTACTACTCAATATTGGCCTAAAGGGAACAAAATGTTGCGACATTGCTGATATCGGGTGAGCTTGACTCGAAATGTCACCGGCTTGCGTAGGACGTCTTCTAAACGTGCTGGTAGGGGCATTTCACCTGCAGATTAGCGTGCTCGTTTATGGAAGTTGTTTTTACAACATTAAGTCGTAACTACAACGGTTAGGTTAGTTCAGAGAAACGGTGAGATTAGATAAGAGAAGCGGTGGGATTAGATAAGAGAAGCGGTGGGATTAGATAAGAGAAGCGGTGGGATTAGATAAGAGAAGCGGTGGGATTAGATAAGAGAAGCGGTGGGATTAGATAAGAGAAGCGGTGGGATTAGATAAGAGAAGCGGTGGGATTAGATAAGAGAAGCGGTGGGATTAGATAAGAGAAGCGGTGGGATTAGATAAGAGAAGCGGTGGGATTAGATAAGAGAAGCGGTGGGATTAGATAAGAGAAGCGGTGGGATTAGATAAGAGAAACGGTGAGATTAGATAAGAGAAGCGGTGGGATTAGATAAAAGATAGTGGAAGTTGAATATAGGTTAGTGTAGACAGATGTAGGAAATATGAAACATGGCTGGGCATGCAAAGGTGAATATTTGTTTATGTGTATAAATACAAAACAAAAACCAATGCTACACATATGCTCATTCAAACAAAACTAAATCACACACACACACACACACACACACACACACACACACACACGCGCGCGCACGCACGCACGCAGTCTCGGCTGCTTTTCATTATATACAAAGAATAAGATGACCAATGTAACTGGTTTTCTCACAGGAAACGCATTCTTGTATCGAATCACACAAGCGCCTCCTAGCATTTCCGGTTTCTGTAGTAATGTGTTTACGTGATCAAGCGGCTATCCCCAGGCACAACCCTTTCAAGTCGCTTTTAACGAAATGCTTGCGAGGTTATAGTGTTCCAATGCTTTTCCAACCGGATACGACTCTGGTGGTATATACATGTGCGAGTGTGTGTGTGTGTGTGTGCGCGTAAGTGAGTGCTTGTATGCACACACGCACGCAAACATACCCCCCATCCCCACCCTCTCCTCCTTTACACAGACCATCATGATCATTTAGCATGTCACTTCAAGAACGTCGCTACCATGACATCCCGTCTGAAAGAAACTCGATCTCTTGCCAAATCTCCAACCTGCTCCAGAGTCATGACGCCTTGATGCCATTGCCTTCTTGATCTACTTCTGTCTCTCGCAAACATTAAAAAAAAACAATAACTGCCATAGTGGAACACACCACAAACAGATATATACACGCATCCACCGGCCACTTCATCCACACCACAAACAGATATATACACGCATCCACCGGCCACTTCATCCACACCACAAACAGATATATACACGCATCCACCGGCCACTTCATCCACACCACAAACAGATATATACACGCATCCACCGGCCACTTCATCCACACCACAAACAGATACATGCACGCATCCACTGGCCACTTCATCCACACCACAAACAGATATATACACGCATCCACCGACCACTTCATCCACACAACAAACAGATATATTAACGCATCCACCGGCCACTTCATCCACACCACAAACAGATATATACACGCATCCACCGGCCACTTCATCCACACCACAAACAGATACATACACGCATCCACTGGCCACTTCATCCACACCACAAACAGATACATACATGCATCCACTGGCCACTTCATCCACACCACAAACAGATACATACACGTATCCGCTGTCCACTTCATCCACACCACACACAGATATATATACACGCATCCATACAGTTAACAATACGTCCTGATATCGCCCAAATTACTATGGTCTGGGGGTGGAAAGTAGCGTGCATTCGTCAGTAGAATCCAGAAAGGCAAACCTTTAATATCAACCAAAAAAATCAGTCGATGAGGGCGAGTTCACATGAAATGATCGATTTTGTGTCACGAAATGTACTCTGCACAAGAGGTTCAGCCGACCATACTTCAAATGTCCCGGCCGACCATACTTCAAATGTCCCGGCCGACCATACTTCAAATGTCCCGTTTGGCAGTCTATCTTTCTGGATGACGCCGATGACCTTCATACATTTAATTTCACGAGTCGAAATTCTTCTCTCGCGCTTTCAACAAAGGCTATGTTTGGCACTGGTTTCACATAACCGGTATAAATATTCTGTTTGTCAGCTGCTGCTTTGTTGCCAAACAAATTCTGACATGGTAAAGCAATGACATTTGATTAGTCCCAGCGGATGCTTTCTGGTACTGTGTCTGGATTTCCCTGTCGACACACACACATACACACGTCGCATTACGTCAACGATACGGTCTGTGAAATAAGGCGTTATGCGATTTTCACATTGTATGAACACTATATTACGAGTATTTCTTATCAAAGTTATATAGGCTACTATAGTGTACCTGTTATTACTATATATTTAAGATACAGTACTGCAGGACATGACAAATTCTATGTCGCCGTGAAATGTAACCATGAAATGTTACCATGAAGTCAAACCTTTCAGGTTCGGTGTCGAATTTGCTAGCACAATTTCACGTCATCTCCTCCCCATTCCCGCTCACATTTTAAGGTAGACAATGAGGCTAACGTCTGGTCAGGCAATACACACTGATCAGAAGATGTTAGCCAGGGTCAGGTCAGGAGAAATATACTGACCAAGACCCTCACATGACCACCTCGTTGGTCGTTCTGGAAACGGGCTATTGTCGAGGACAACAGTCAGGCTAACAAGGTGATGTTTGATGTGATCCCCGTAGTAGTGAGTGACACGCAGATGAAGTCAAGCCTTGTACAACCGCCTGGCGGACCCCGGTCCACTTCATTAGCACGCTCGGGATGTCAGGAAAGCTACTGCAAGCTGCCACACGTTCCGTCCTTGTCTAGTCGCACAAAAGGTTTACCAACCCATTGTGGGCATTAGAAACCAACCAGCTAACCATCCAACCAACCAACCAGCTAACCATCCAACCAACCAACCAGCTAACCATCTAACCAACCAACCAACTAACCAACCACCCAACCAACCAACCAGCTAACCATCCAACCAACCAACCAACTAACCATCCAACCAACCAACCAACTAACCAACCAACCAGCTAACCATCCAACCAACCAACCAGCTAACCAACATTTGAAAGTGTAATATTCTCTTCGTGCGCCGGCTTTCAAAGTTAGACTACCGTCGGCATATTACCCGGCTGTGAAGGTATAAAACAAATATACTCTAAATATACCCATCCTCTCTGTATGTCACACACACCGTTGTTCAAGATCAATCCACCCATACTCTCTGTATGTCACACAAACCGTTGTTCAAGATCAATCCACCCATCCTCTCTGCATGTCACACAAACCGTTGTTCAAGATCAATCCACCCATACTCTCTGTATGTCACACAAACCGTTGTTCAAGATCAATCCACCCATCCTCTCTGCATGTCACACAACCCATTGTTCAAGATCAATCCACCCATCCTCTCTGTATGTCACACAACCCATTGTTCAAGATCAATCCACCCATTCTCTCTGCATGTCACACAACCCATTGTTCAAGATCAATCCACCCATCCTCTCTGCATGTCACACAACCCATTGTTCAAGATCAATCCACCCATCCTCTCTGCATGTCACACAACCCATTGTTCAAGATCAATCCACCCATCCTCTCTGCATGTCACACAACCCATTGTTCAAGATTAATCCACCCATCCTCTCTGCATGTCACACAAACGTTTCAGGAACGTTTCAGCCAGTATAACATCTAGCTCCTACATTTTTTACCTAGCGCCTAAACAACTTTGTCAGCCCATGTAGTAGTGTATTTCAGGGTTTGTACCTTAATACATGTACCATATCTAGGAAGCACAATACACTGCATGCATAGACCAAAAGCACAGAAGTGTGTTATCACTATCAAAACATATGTAAAAAAGTACACCCTACATATATAATGTACCATTATTCACCTGCCAAAGTAATTCCTTTTTTTTACGTACAAGATACATGGGATACATGTGTTATGTGAGAGAACCAGTTACTGTCGCCAATTCTGATTGTGTCTGGTACTTTCCGCTCTCCGAGCCGGATAGCTGAACCTATTACAACCTTTTGGTACGTTTACATGGTTGAACGTAGCCCGAACAGACGTTGCGGGAACAGACTGTATGGAGCGCACAACTGAGTAATTATATATATATATATATATATGTAGATATAGATATATACATATGAGTGAGGTAACTGACTGCGACGAGTCGCTGGCTGCTTGCATCAGCGACAGCGATACATAGCTGACCAAGATCCTATTTCACCTCCACGTGGCGGCCCTGAAAACGGGATGCACAAGCAATTAGTGTAGTCTGGCCAATGGATAGTGATCGCAGTGGGAAAATCCAGCTGAAGCATGATGTATCGGCCCGAAATAGTATATATATATATATATATATATATATATATATATATATATATAAATCATCATGACTATCATTATCGTGTAGTAAATTTCAGAATCTCATTCTCATGACAAGTAATTTGTAAGACTCTTGATGTTTGATCAGCTTTAATAATAGCTGTCCATCGTTGTCGATGAGGACCGCCGACATCATCCTTGTCACAGATTTCCCTGTTGGGTGTGGGTGCGCATGTGGCTGAACAGGCCAATGCGATCACGAAAACATCTGCTACATATCGGGCACACGAGGTTTGTAGAGGGGGATGGTGTTCCCGCTGCTCGGGATTTCCGCGTCTTGCGTCTGTTCTGGGCTTTCACAACACGGTCATCTTCACCAGCAGCTACATCCGATTTGACTGCGCTTCTCTAGTCAGATCTGTTTTTCGCAAGACATTCCCAGGTGTCGATGTCTATCTGGCAACTTTTTAGTGAGTCCTTCAGACCGTCTTTAAAACGTTTCTTTGGGCGCCCCCTCTCGCGCCATCCCTCTCTCAGCTCGCCGTAGAGAAGCTTCTTTGGGAGCCGTTCGTCTGACATACGGACGAGGTGTCCGGCCCATCCTAGTCGTGCTTTTTCTAGCAGTGCATGGATGCTGGGCATGTTAGCCCTCGAGAGAACCTCGATGTCAGTGACACGATCTTGCCATCGGATGGGGAATATTCGCCTCAGGCAACCTGTGTGGAAGTGGTTTAACATCCTTGTATGTTCAGAGTTTTACCGCTGTTCTTTTACTGTCATTCTCTGAACCTCTCAAATATATGCTATCCGTTTTCCGCTTGTGTTTTTCTAGACCGTTGTGGCTTTTGTAGTGGCTAAAGTATTTTAGTTTCCCAGACATAAAATTGTTTTCTTGATTACCTTACACCATTTTTGCACATCAAACTAAGTCCGATGTATCTTCAACTATTCTGAATGTTTAGCACTATATGTATGGCAGTACTATATGTTTGACAGTACTATATGTTCGACAGTACTAAACGTTTCAGGTCACTAAATGTTTGATATCACTAAATGTTTGACAGCACTATAAGTTTGACAGCAACTGAATATTTGGCAGCACTAAATGGTTCACAACACTAAATGGTTGACATCACTAAATGACTGACAGCAACTTAATATTTGACGGTACTAAATGGTTGACAACACTATGTGACCGTACCAAGTGAGTTTCCTTCTTTTGACAGTTGCCAAGAGATCTTCGAAAGACCCTATTGCCGTCGTAATTCTATTTCGATTTCCTCGTTTGTAACTCGATCTTTGTACGTGACGTTTAAAAGTCTTCGGAAACATCTCATCTCCAAGGTCTGTATCCTTCGTTGAAGGTCAGCTGTAACTGTCTATGTCTCACACGCATAGATAAATATTGACAGGACCAGTGTACGCATTAATCTGATTTTCGTGCGTAGTGTTAACCATTTATCTTGCCAGATTTTGTTAAGCCGTGCAAGCGCCGCTATTGTCTGCTATTCTGGCCAACACCTCACATTTTGATCCTTCATCACTGACAATCGACCCAAGATATTTAAAACGGTCAACTACTTCGAGTTCTTGACCGTTTGTTTGTATCTTGCTGTTGAAGCCCGTAGCGTTGTTTGTCATTAGTTTTGTCTTTCCAGCGTTTATCTCTATACCATAGTCAAGAGCCGTTTCATCGAGCCTTCTGACCCATTCCTGGAGTTCTGCTTCTGAACCCGCCAAAACGAAGGTTAGTAATCGTTCGGCCCCCTATCTTGACAGTACCAACGTGACCTCCAAGTGCCTCAATCATAATTCCTTCAAGGAATATATTGAAAAGAGTTGGAGAGAGTGTACACCCCTGTCTCACACCAACTGATGTGCGAAACCAGTCTCCTCGCCTCACATTCACAAGAACTGCACTAGACGCCTTGTTATACAGGTGTTCAAGGACCGTTATAATATTTCCGTTGATATTATACATCCTCATGGTTGCCCAAAGCGCTTTATGCCATACCCTATCAAACGCCTTCTTAAAATCCACAAACACATGATACAGTGTTTGCTGCCGTTCTAGATATTTCTCGCTTAGCAGCCTTAAATTAAATATCTGTTCTGTAGTGCTTCTTCCCTGTCTGAACCCTGCTTGCTCCTCGGCAATAATGTTCTCTGCTTGGGGTTTCAATCGGTCGAGGATTAATTTAAGCATGACCTTGCTAGGGTGGCTAATGAGGCTTATTGTTCTGTAATTTTGGCACAGCTTTAGGTTTCCAGACTTATGTAGCGGTATAACTTTAGATTTCGTCCATAAGTCCGGCCAGTTTCCTGTCGCTCATATTTTGTTACAGATGTGTGTCAGGCCTTCCACCACTACCTGCTTGTAAGAGCTCTGCTGGTATATTGTCCACGCCGGCCGCATGTCTTTACCGCTGCAATTACCAATTATCAGTTGGTTATCCTCTATATTTGTTGGTGTTGGGGGGAATGTTTTCTCAGGTTTGTTTCGCCCTTCATAGTTGTATAGCTCGGAACAGTACTCTGTCCATCTTGCCAGTACATCATTTCCCTCAATGAGACACTTGCCGTTTTTATCATGAATCATAAGGTTCCTGCTTTGTCTTGGTGTTACCAGTTCTTTGACCACCTTGTATGCTCCTTTAGCCTCATTTCTGTTTAGTCTCTCTTCGATGTTTGCTTACATATCCACGCTTCTTTCGCCTCTCTCATCTTTTGTTGTATGGCTTTCTTGATCTCTTTATAACTGCCGACCTTCTCCGGTGGGTGATTGTGTTTTTTCAGTGACCTTCTTTTATCACACAGATCTAGAATGTCTTTGGTCACCAATGGCTTCTTTTTTGTTTGGTGGCATCCCATGATCTCTGTTGCAGTATCTATGAGAGCTGCGTTAAGAGACTCTGTAACTGTATCTGTATCCAGTTCCTCTCTGAGAGCCAACAGTGGCGCAAATCTCCCTCCTACCCTTGCTTGGAACACTTCGGTGATTTTTGGGTCCATTAGTTTGTCCAGGTCAAACTTTAGCCTGGTCACATCCTTCTTTGCGACTCCCTTCAATCGCAGACGCATGGTCATCATAACCAGATCGTTGTCGCTTCCTATGTCAGCTCCGGGGAAACTTCTTGTTATGTCGGTGTTGATGCTCGATCGGAACCTCCTCTGGACCAGTATATAGTCGATCTGGCTATGCACTTCATTGCTTGGGTTATGCCATGTCCAGCGTCTCGACGACTTGTTTAACCCAAACGTATTTGCCACCAACAGCTGGTTGCATCTTGCAAATTTTAGGAGTCTGAGGCACCAGTCATTGGTTTCTTTATTTCCGTATGGTCCACATGTTCCCCTCCAGTCGTGGACTGCATCTTCTCCAATTTTAGCATTCCAATCACCCTGGACTACCAATATGTCTTTTTTTGGCGTTTCATGTATCAGACTTTGAAGTTGATCATAGAATACCTCTATTTCACAATCTTCGTAGTCTGCAGTGGGTGCGTAGCACTGTATTATGGTATTATTAAACGGTGCTGCCTTTAGCCGTAAGGTGATAAAACGGCTAGATATTGGGCGGCAACCCAATATGCATCTGGCTGTGTCTTTATGCACCAGCATCCCTACTCCGTGTAGATGTTTGTCTTCCCTGCCACTGAAGTAGAACTTGTGGCCCTCCTCCGTGGTAAACTCTCCAAAGCTTTTCCATCGAGCCTCGCATATACCAAGGATGTTCCATCGGTAGTTCTTCATCTCGTGTGTTAGCTCATTGATTTTGCCACATTTGTTCAGTGTTCTGACATTCCACGTACCTATTGTGAGATTGTCTTTCCTCAGTTTGAAGGTTTCACCAGCAGCACACTTATCGCCTCCGACGTGGTGTGGGACGGCAGGCGTGGTCATTGTTAACCCGGGCTGCGACCGAGCCGGTATGTTTTATTGTGGTTGTGTCCTCATGTGTGAATCTTGGGCGGTATTCTCTTGTCGGAGCCCAGCTCCTCTCCAAGCCGGTGCGGGCCAACATCTGCATCTGACCTGGAGGAGCCCATCTCCCCAGGCGAGCCATTGCCTCGTTTGCCTACAGCCTCGCGGCCATAGTTTCCCAGTGTGCACCACTTGGAGGTGAGGTTGACTTGTGTGTTCGCTTTATCGGCAGGCTACTCATTTCACTCATTTTTGCCCCTCAAAAGAAGGACTAGCCGACCCCGACATCGCTGGTTTGCGATGCCGAGCGCAAAACACACCGTTGACATCACTAAATTGTTGACATCACTAAACGGTTGGCAGCACTAAATGGTTGACATCACTAAATGGTTGACATCACTAAATGGTTGACGGAAGTAAATGGTTGACATCACTGAATGGTTGACAGCACTAAATGGTTGACAGCACTAAATGGTTGACGGCACTAAATGGTTGACATCACTAAATGGTTGACATCACTAAATGGTTGACGGAAGTAAATGGTTGACATCACTGAATGGTTGACAGCACTAAATTGTTGACAGCACTAAATGGTTGGCGGCACTAAATGGTTTACAGCACTAAATGGTTGACATCACTAAATGGTTGATGGCACTAAATGGTTGACGGCACTAAATGGTTGACAATACTAAATGGTTGACAGCACTAAATGGTTGTCATCACTAAATGGTTGACATCACTAAATGGTTGACAGCACTAAATGGTTGACATCACTAAATGGTTGACATCACTAAATGGATGACAGCACTAAATTGTCGACAGCACTAAATTGTTGTCAGCACTAAATGGTTGACGGCACAAAATGGTTGACGGCACTAAATGGTTGACATCACTAAATGGTTGACGGCACTAAATGGTTGAGGGCACTAAATGGTTGAGGGCCATAAATGATTGACATTTATCTTTATCGAGGTGCCATATCCTAATACATTTATTTTGCCTCTTAATAACATATAAGGGCCCCAAATTTGGTTGGCTACAACCTAGGATTGCGCTCCACTGTGTGAGTGTATACGATCAAACGAATATAATGAAGTCATGGCCACACATAGAAATGATCTTTATATGCACGGGCTGCATTTGTCCAATTCTCAGCCAGAATATGTTGTGTAGAACCAAATAGTACCTCATATCCTGGCAGTCACAGTGAATAATATAATAGTTGTGGGATAATTGGATAATATATTAGCCTAGGGAGGTGTGAATAATATATTAGTGCTAAGAGAAGCAAATAACACGTTACTGTAGACGAAGTGCAGAATATATTAGTGTAGAGAAAAGTCAATTATACATAGGTCATAGGGATACTGGAATACCATATTAATGTAGGGAAGCCTGACAATTAGCATAAGGAGATATGATGAACATAGTAGTGAAGGGAGAGGTGAGGTACGTAATAGTGTAGGGAGAAGTGATGAACATAGTAGTGTAAGGAGAAGTGAGGGACGTAATAGTGTAGGGAGAAGTGATGAACATAGTTGTGAAGGGAGATGTGATGAACATAGTAGTGAAGGGAGATGTGATGAACATAGTAGTGAAGGGAGATGGGATGAACATGGTAGTGAAGGGAGAGGTGAGGGACGTAATAGTGAAGGGAGAGGTGAGGAGCGTAATAGGGAAGGGAGAGGTGAGGGACGTAATAGTGTAGGGAGAGGTGAGGGACATGGTAGTGAAGGGAGAGGTGAGGGACGTAATAGTGAAGGGAGAGGTGAGGGACGTAATAGTGTAGGGAGAGGTGAGGGACATGGTAGTGAAGGGAGAGGTGAGGGACGTAATAGTGAAGGGAGAGGTGAGGGACGTAATAGTGAAGGGAGAGGTGAGGGACGTAATAGTGAAGGGAGAGGTGAGGGACGTAATAGTGAAGGGAGAGGTGAGGGTCGTAATAGTGAAGGGAGAGGTGAGGGACGTAATAGTGAAGGGAGAGGTGAGGGACGTAATAGTGAAGGGAGAGGTGAGGGACGTAATAGTGAAGGGAGAGGTGAGGGTCGTAATAGTGAAGGGAGAGGTGAGGGACGTAATAGTGTAGGGAGAGGTGAGGGACATGGTAGTTAAGGGAGAGGTGAGGGACGTAATAGTGAAGGGAGAGGTGAGGGACATGGTAGTGAAGGGAGAGGTGATGAACACGGTAGTGAAGGAAGAGGTGAGGGACGTAATAGTGAAGGGAGAGGTGAGGGACGTAATAGTGAAGGGAGAGGTGAGGGACGTAATAGTGAAGGGAGAGGTGAGGGACATGGTAGTGAAGGGAGAGGTGAGGGACGTAATAGTGTAGGGAGAGGTGAGGGACATGGTAGTGAAGGGAGAGGTGAGGGACGTAATAGTGAAGGGAGAGGTGAGGGACGTAATAGTGAAGGGAGAGGTGAGGGACGTAATAGTGAAGGGAGAGGTGAGGGACGTAATAGTGAAGGGAGAGGTGAGGGACGTAATAGTGAAGGGAGAGGTGAGGGACGTAATAGTGAAGGGAGAGGTGAGGGATGTAATAGTGTAGTGAGAGGTGAAGGATGTAATAGTGTAGTGAGAGGTGAAGGATGTAATAGTGTAGTGAGAGGTGAAGGATGTAATAGTTTAGGGAGATGTAAAATCCACGTAAGGGATACCTGGCCGTTTACCCTGGGAATCAAACCCTTAGAAAATACAGGAGTAAGAAAACCCTTCCATAAAATGTATAACAAAGTCGGATGCCATGGGCCGACAGGCCCAAAATAATACCACAGTTCAACGCACACCGCCCTTGTCGTATTTTGAAATAAGGCGAACGCAAACAGAAACCCCCCCCCCCAAAAAAAAAATAAAAAATTAAACAAATATGTTGCGAAAAGAATACAAGAAGAATAAAAGAGGAGCGCATTATTGGTGCAGATTATTAAAGAGCTCAACTGAAACAATATTAAGAATATCATAACGTTCACCATCTGTATTCAAATCTACTGCCGCACCAACTCAAATACACAATTTCCATTTCTCCAGGAACGAACCATAAATCATACCCAAATAGAACCAACTCGGTTTATATGAAACCAAAGTGTAAAAGCTGGCGAAACACGTAACTTTCATTGAAAAGATTTTCCTTAAAATATCATTTGGACTAACCGTTTCCGGCCATTCATTGATTTGCATACCCGTTGTGATTAAAGCAACTACCAATCCCACCCTAATCGGTGCATGCAAACACACATAAATACGGTTGTCTATACGAACACTCGCTTTACGAACAGGGATGGCCCCTGTCTGTTCATATAATGGGTCTTCTTCTTTTTCCCTCTTGTTCTTTTTTTCTTTTTTCTTCGTCTTCTTCTTTTCCGTCTTCCTCTTCTTCTTCTTCTTCTTCTTCTTCTTCTTCTTCTTCTTCTTCTTCTTCTTCTTCTTCTTCTTCTTCTTCTTCCTCTTCTTCTTCAGCTTCTTCTTCTTTTTCTTCTTCTTATTCGTCTTCTTCTTTTACTTTTTCTTCTTTTTCTTCTTTATCGTCTTATTCTGCTTCTTCTTATTCGTCATCTTCTTCTTCTTCTTCTTCTTCTTCGGCGTTCTACCTGAAAAGGACGCTGGGATGTTGTGTTGTAGTTAACAGTGAAGCTGTGATATCCAGACTGCACTAATGCATTTACGGGCGAAATTGGGTCATTGTTAACTGTGGTTCGCTGAACCTGATGCAAGCAGCCGGCTATAAGTCGAAGGCTTTTGTCAGCTCATTCCCTGCTGCATCTTCGATCAATAACAAAGTACTACTAACTTAAAGGTGAAATATTCACAAGTGTTAAATGAGCTAGGCATATTGATATTGTCGTCGGCTTCCCTATTCTGTTTGGGTTTTGTGTTTGTGAGGCGAAGTTACTGGGTTCCTTATCGCTGTATCGTCTTCACTAGCAGCGGGTCAAGTGCCCATTTACAACTGGATATCTAGTATATCTGCAGTGAAAGGCAAGTACATTAATCACTCTGCTATGCAGGTATTAGGCCTGAAAGCAGAACGACTAAATCCCATTAGATTTACTAAATCGTTTCTCGACCTATGTAACACCAGCTGACTGACGGGTTCAGGAACAAGTCTTATAGTCAGGAGGACACTGGCTGGAACACTGACATGACCTAGTCAGTAGGACACTGGTTGGAACACTGACATGACCTAGTCAGTAGGACACTATTTGGAACACTGACATGACCTAGTCAGTAGGACACTAGTTGGAGCACTGACATGACCTAGTCAGTAGGACACTGGTTAGAACACTGACCTGACCTAGTCAGTAGTGCACTGGTTGGAACAATGACATGACCTAGTCAGTAGGACACTGGTTGGAGCACTGACATGACCTAGTCATTAGGACACTGGATGGAGCACTGACATGACCTAGTCAGTAGGACACTGGCTGGAACACTGACATGACCTAGTCAGTAGGACACTGGCTGGAACACTGACATAACCTTGTCAGTAGGGCACTGGCTGAAACACTGACAGGACCTAGTAAGTAGGACACTGGTTGGAGCACTGCCATGACCTAGTCAGTAGGGCACTGGAGGGAATACTGACATGACCTAGTCAGTAGGACACTGGCTGGAACACTGACATGATCTAGTCAGTAGTCCACTGGTTGGAACACTGACATGACCTAGTCAGTAGGCCACTGGCTGGAACACTGACATGACCTAGTCAGTAGGACACTGGTTGGAGCACTGACATGATCTAATCAGTAGGACACTGGCTGGAACACTGACATGACCTAGTCAGTAGGACACTGGTTGGAGCACTGACATGACCTAGTCAGTAGGACACTGGCTGGAGCGCTGACATGATCTAGTCAGTAGGACACTGGTTGGAACACTGACATGACCTAGTCAGTAGGACACTGGTTTGAACACTGACATGACCTAGTCAGTAGAACACTGGTTAGAACACTGACATGACCTAGTCAGTAGGACACTGGTTTGAACACTGATATGACCTAGTGAGTAGGACACTGGTTTGAACACTGACATGACCTAGTCAGTAGGACACTGGTTGGAACACTGACATGACCTAGCTTTTTATGTTATGTTGTATCAATGTTGGGGTCGAATATGCAGCACAGGGAAAGAGCTGACAGCAGCCAACGGCTGATAGCTGGATGTTGACATCAGTGTCAATGAACCAGATCTGTTCAAGATTATATTCTGCCTCAAGTGGCGGCCCTGGAAACAAGAGGCATTAGGGTAGAGAATATGGATTGCAATGGAAAGATAAGCCTGGTATTAAAAAAAGCCAGCTGAAACGTGATATGTCGGGCCGAAAGACAGAGATGCCAGAGCATTGCTGTAAACTACTACACACAGTCACAACGCCACTACGTTCTTTTCAGGTCGAACGCCGAAGAAGAAGAAGATGAAGAAGAAAAAGAAGAAGAGATTTTATATATATATATATATATATATATATGGGATCAAGATGCTGAGCAGCGCATGAGCTGCAGCGGCCAGCGACCCATAGCTGACTGCTAGCGTCAGGTCCAGCGAACCAGAGCGGCAAAGACCACTCTACACCTCCACGCGGTGATCCTGGATAACAGGCTGCAAAAGAATAGACTGGCTAAGGAGAAGGGATCGAAGAGGGAATACTAACCCGGTACTCAAAAATGCTTGCTGAAGTCGGATGTGTTGGACCGAAAGGTGCAGATTTCGCAGTCAAGCTGTAAACTATGACACAACGCATTCCGTTCTCTGGACCACATTCTGCTACTTAGGCCCGTGTCAGGGTTTGGTAGCAGGAGATTGAGAACGAACGAAGCCAAGCCAAGCCAAACCAAAATTATATATTACGAAAAATCGGTTTCTCTCAGAAAATGGCGTAGGATATATAGACTGATGGTTTATGTAAGTTGTTGGTTATTCAAACACTATACTCCGTTATCACAGACGCCTCTCCTTGCTTGCACAAAGACTCATTTCAAAATTATGGAATCTGGTGATTCATCATCGTGTAGTATATCCTTTGCAGAACGTCGCTCTTATAAAAGACTCTCGATCTCTGGCCAGTACTCCCGTCTCTGTCATCTTCAAGACCTCCGTGATGTCTTGTGTTCATCACCTCCTCGGTCTACCTTTGCTCCGCTGTCCATCATACCCTTTAGCATCATTCTATCTGGGCCATCATAACGTTTGATGTAGCCAAAGTATTTTAGTTCTTCGGACAAGGTATTCCTTGCTTGCCAATTTTTCTCGATATTTAATTCTTTCAGCATATCTACATTTTTCTTTTTCGCTATCCACAGTATTTTGAGCACTTTTCTGTAGCATTTTAGTTTAAAATATTCAATATTTTTCTTAAGTGTTTGTGTGGTGATCCACGTTTCACATCCGTACATTGCCCCCGGGAAGATACAAGTTCACAGGATTTTTATGTTCGTCGTTTTATTAGAGTACTGCTAAAAGTTTATCATTTTATTCAATCTCTACATTGCCATAGCCATTCTCCGTCTGACTAAGCTCAGGAAATCACAATTGCTGCTTATAATTGAGACGAGGTACTCATAACTTGTGACTTTCTCAATTTTCTGTTGTTCTGGAAATAACTTTAGGTTTGGTTTTTGCCTTGTCTGTGCTCATTATTCAGGTATATATTTTCGTCTTCACTGTGATGTTTTTACCAACATGATCATGCGTTTCACCCCCGCAGCGCTCTTTGAGAGAATAACTTTGTCATTTGCATATCTAAGCTCTGGTATCTCGTTCCCGCAGATTTGATAATGCTTGAACGTGTTATAATTTTCATCGTTTTTGACGTTGCCGATTATAGATTCAGTATATACAAGCTGCCTCACGACCTATTGAACTTGGAACCAGTCGGACGTCGCGCCGGACATTCTGACCGCTGCTTGTTGTTTCCACCAATTGAATCAAGCGCGTTGAGAATCCCATGTCTCTCATTATGTTCCACAACGTTTGGTGTTGGTCACAGTCGAACGTTTTCGTGAAATCTTTATAGCAAGTGTGTACGTCGACATTGTACTCTCTGCATTTTTCTGTAATAGTTTGTGATCCCTCGTGCCAATACCTTGTCTGGAACCTGCCTGTGCTTCATGGACTTCCTCATTGAGCTTGTTTTCTAGCCTCTTCTTGATGATCAGTAGAAGGATCTGGAGATTGCAAGTAATTGCACTGTCGTCATTTGACACATGGCCATTAATTAATAGTTATATTTTTGTCTCCATGAAAGAGAACCGGAGATTAACGTTCCGTCAGGCAAATTATACTGATCACACAATGTTAGTCAGGGTCAGGTGATACATACTGACCAAGACCCCGCCTGACTTCCATGCAGTTCGTCCTGGAAAGAGACTGTGGCTAACGATATGCATATCCAGGTGATCTACGTAGTAGTGAGCATCACGCAGATGAAGTCAAGCATAGCACAACAGCCTGAAGGACACCTTCATCAGCTCGCTCGTGATGTGAAGAGAGCCATTGCAACTCGCCACTTAACAGTCCGTTTTGGGGTGAAGGAAAAAGTAAACTTACACATCGTGGGCATTGCACAACAGCATCTTTATGGCAACGCCATCTTCTTCGTCGGCATTGAACAATAACATCTTTATGGCAACACCATCTTCTTCGTTCTTATCTGAAAATAACGTTGTGATGTTGTATCGCGATATCTGTGCCTTTCGGCCAGACTAATCCCGTCTTAAGTACTTTATGTGTACAGAGTTAGCTTTCCCTGCGATCCCTATTCTCTGAGCTAGATGCCACTAGTGCAGCCTGTTGCCAGGGCAGCCACTTTGAGACGGAATAGGGTCTTGGTCAGCTCTGGTTCACTGACGCTGATGCACGCAGCCAGCTATAAGTCGCTGGTTGCTGTCCTCTCATTCCCTACGCAGCATCAATGACTCCGTTGGGTGTGTTACTGCGAGAAATAAAACATGAAAAATCCTGGTAGCAACTGTTAGGGCAAACGATCTTTGTTCCCCAGCCCTATTAATCCATCCACTCCTCCCCCAACCCCGAGACGGAATTAAGAAATGAAGAAAAGGAACCCGGTAATGACAGTTATTACTTGTTATTACTTGTTATTTCCACAGACAGCAGCTGAACATTTAAACCAGGGGAAATACCAACCCCTGCTCGCCCACCTCCCTCAGGGAATTTTTGATTTTAATGGAGGAAGTTGGACCATAGATCCGAACTGCTGGAAATTTGATCTCTCTACAAACTATTATTCTAGCGATTTTACATAAACTAAAGGACTTCACATTTGATTGTACTTTGACGACTTCGCCTTTACTTTCCATGCTATGTGTTACTATGTTTTGTTAAGATTGGGAAAACCTAGATAACAACACAGAATTGGGGAAACTATGATGTAACTTTGAAGTCTCAAACTGGTGGGAAGTGCGTTTGAAAATGGATTGGCGGAAGTAACATTACAGCAGCTTCGCTATCAAACAGTATTGTTCAAAGGAGAATCAGCGACTTGGCCATTGACCTCAAGAACCAATTCGTGCAAGAAATCAAGTCTATGGCATTTGGCTTATTTTCAATTGAACTTGATGAATCGACTGACATGACGTCGTGTTCCCAGTTGCTGGTGTTTGCCAGGTATGTTCAGTCAGGTTCGTTTAAAGAGGAGTTTCTATTTTGTTCTCTTCTTGAAACGACTGACATGACTTCAGATATTATGGGAACGGTTTCATCGTCTTTTGAATCTGAAAATCTTTTTGTGGTGTTATGTCTTTGGGTGCTGTACAGATAGGGGATCAACAACGTTGTTGATACAATTTGGATTTCAAGTTAGTGCGAAAAGGTCAGCACCATAAGTGAAAGGCATTCATTGTATGATCCATCGTCAGGCCTTTCCAGGGGAATGTTTTTATCCAAACAATTTAAATTGCGAATTTTGTGACACGAGGAACTGACGACTTTTCAAGCAGTTGCGCATTGACATGGATGCATGCAAGCATTCCTTTCTTTTCTACACAGATGTTCGGTAGCGTTCAAAAGGAAATGTAATTTTCTGAATATTTGAGCTCAGAAATAAGTTCAATTGGTTTGTTTTTTCTAATTTCAGTGTAGGATATAATTTTTTGCCTGATTAGATGATGAAGAATGGATCACGTGCTTTGTGTATCTTTGTATGTCATTCTTGAACAGTTAAATAAACTGAATCTTGAAATGCAAATGCAGGAATACATGCATCGTGCAATTGATTCATTTCAAGCTTTCAGGAGCCAGTTGGGAAATTGAAAGAGAAAGGTCCAGATGAAAATTGTTGACATGTTTGAGATACGACCATGTCATTGTTCCTGGTGTAAATGACGGTGCTTCCAGAATTTGCAAAATTTGAAATTGAGCAGATTTTGACAGCAGTGGAAAGTAACTTCATTGGACATATTCCTGAACTCAGTAATGAGGCGGTGCATTCTGTGCCAAATAAATTCAAACTGTTGGTTTTAAAATATCCTGATTGTCAAGATGAATGTATAGAACTGAAGACTAATTCAGGAGCAACTGAAATGTTGGATGAGGAATCAATCATATTATTCCCAGCCTTTGATGTGTGATGCCTGCCCAAAAGTGGCAGAAAGAGCTATCCACGTATCGATTTTATTATTGTCGACATATCTTTGTGACTCAGTTTCTTCAACTCTATTGCTAGTAAAAGCGAATCAGCGAAGTAGATCGATGATTGAAAATAAACTTTATTGTGCCCCCTACAAGCACTTCTCCGTATATCCAAGATTTAGCGAGGACGAAAGAATCACAAGGTTCTCATTGACTGTCATCTCTTTCTGCGTAACTGAATGGCAATACCCCGGCACTCCACTGAACGTGTACTTTATAGAAGTATACTTAAGTTTAGACTGTTAAGTAATTAGTCATAAATATTTAAAAACAAAACTATTTTTCAAGTTTTAAACCCATCACTATTTTGTGCTGCTAACATATAAAACATTATAAAAATAATCCATGTAAATGAATATGTATTAATGTAGAAACATGTTCATAACTTGACGCTGAAAGCAGGACAAAAAGCGAAAAGATGAACGAAAAGAATGTTAAAAATAATGACAAATTGTTAGTATTACATACATATTATTTGAAAAGCAGATTTCAGTCAAACAATCTTGGATAGCGGAACATGACATTTTGACACACGGTTACAAATGCAAGGGACAGAACAGGTTGAGAATCGCTGATCTAAGCTCTTGTTCTTTGATTCCTTATGGTGTCTTTACAATATTAGTTCGGTGGACATGGATCTGTTCTATCTTCACCCGTTTAAGAATATTTGAGTCTGGCTTTCTTTTCCTACTACATTCCTTAATCGACCACACTTCACTTAAACTGCTGAGTCCAATCTAAGATTTGGCTAGATATATATTCAATGATAACTCTTTATAGTATGTGTTGAAAGAAACAGCATAATCCAACAATATAGCCATCATCACTTTGTCGTTCTGTCCATTAAGCAAGCCCCATTTTTAGAACCTGTCTGAACGCGTGGGTGTAAACACACTACTTGAACATGTGGAGGTAAACATGACTCGGGTATCTTCTTATTTGCCAGACAAGGAGTAATACATGTAACTTTCTTTTTCCGGTTCTGTTTAAACAACTGTTTGGATATGTATGTTTGTTATATTCGCACCTGATACAGTTTCATTATGAATATCATTTATACTATTATATAAACTACATCTGAAATTTGATTTTCAAGCAAATCATATTTTGCATGCCACACATTTAATTTGCCAGTTGCTTCAAAACTAGTGAACTATTCATGAGAACACTGTTTATGTATGTATAGAGACCGGAAGGGCTGATCATGTTCGTATAGCTTCATGGGAGACAAGAGTAACACCAGGGTTAGATGAAACATACGGACCAAGTCCCCACATCCCATCAGGGTTAGATGAAACACACTGACCAAGTCCCCACATCCCATCAGGGTTAGATAAAACACACTGACCAAGTCCCCACATCCAATCAGGGTTAGATAAAACACACTGATCAAGTCCCCACATCCCATCAGAGTTAGATAAAACACACTGACCAAGTCCCCACATCCCATCAGGGTTAGATAAAACACACTGATCAAGTCCCCACATCCCATCAGAGTTAGATAAAACACACTGACCAAGTCCCCACATCCCATCAGGGTTAGATAAAACACACTGACCAAGTCCCCACATCCCATCAGGGTTAGATAAAACACACTGACCAAGTCCCCACATCCAATCAGGGTTAGATGAAACACACTGACCAAGTCCCCACATCCCATCAGGGTTAGATGAAACACACTGACCAAGTCCCCACATCCCATCAGGGTTAAATGAAACACACTGACCAAGTCCCCACATCCCATCAGGGTTAGATAAAACACACTGACCAAGTCCCCACATCCAATCAGGGTTAGATAAAACACACTGACCAAGTCCCCACATCCCATCAGGGTTAGATAAAACACACTGACCAAGTCCCCACATTCCATCAGGGTTAAATAAAACACACTGAACGTCCCCACATCCAATCAGGGTTAGATGAAACACACTGACCAAGTCCCCACATCCCATCAGGGTTAGATAAAACTCACTGACCAAGTCCCCACATCCCATCAGGGTTAGATAAAACACACTGACCAAGTCCCCACATCCCATCAGGGTTAGATAAAACACACTGACCAAGTCCCCACATCCCATCAGGGTTAGATAAAACACACTGACCAAGTCCCCACATCCCATCAGGGTTAGATAAAACACACTGACCAAGTCCCCACATCCCATCAGGGTTAGATAAAACACACTGACCAAGTCCCCACATCCCATCAGAGTTAGATAAAACACACTGACCAAGTCCCCACATCCCATCAGAGTTAGATAAAACACACTGACCAAGTCCCCACATCCCATCAGGGTTAGATGAAACACACTGACCAAGTCCCCACATCCCATCAGAGTTAGATAAAACACACTGATAACCTACAGTTTACAGGTCTTCCTTCATTTCTCTTAAATTAGCTAAGCTTAATGTCTTGATACTGGTTAAGAAGACTCTGCAGAGTGTGTATACACCAACCAGTTTCATTTACATTTCCTTGCTATAAACGCTATACACATCCAATCTATTCTTGAATGCATTAATTGCCCCTGCTTTCCTTAGTCAATAATAGATTTCCCCACCCCTATTAGATCTGGCTTTGTTAGATGAGCCATCTGTATATACGCGTATTCATGTTTCTGGTGGGTATACTCTCCTACGATATTCTTCTGTGATACATTTCCTTTCTAAATCTGTCTGTTCCCCTTTTCCCTACTGCCTCTATGGTTTCTACCATCTCAGGGGACTTGGCTTTCTTTCATGGTGGGATTTGGGATGTTTGTTTTAGATCTCTCATCACAGCCTGGCTTATGATTTGGTCTGCTCTTGCAAGTTTTTATGTTTTTTTATATGAAGTGCTTTCTCCTTAATCTCCCTCTTCCCATGTGTTATATCCTGCCATATATTGGGTGATCAGGCATTCGTTTGAACTTCTCCGCCAACGGAAGTGTTTTTTTTGTCTCTACGCGTCTCCATACTTTCGATTCGTGTGATGTTCTCCATTGCATTTATTGGTGTTGTTCTCATAGCTCGAGTGATGATACGTATACCTTGATTTTGGGTTGCATTTATTTTGTGAAAGTTATTCTTTGTTGCTGTGGACCATACTGCTATCCCAAATTCTAGCACTGGTCTCACATAACCTGTGTACAGTTTCTTTAGGGTGCCCGTGTCAGCTCCCCATGTTGAGCCTGATATCTTTCTCATTATGGCGATTCTGTTCTTAGCGTTGTTGGCTTTTTTTATCTGTTTTTCCATGTCAACCTTGGGTCCATTGTTATTCCAAGATAAGTTGGACTTATGTCAAAAGGGAGAGTCTGGCATTTACTTTTAGGATCACTTCTTCGGGCTTGGGAGATAGGGAGAAGATTGTGTACGTTGTTTTAGTTTCGTTTGTAGGACAGGATTACCATTACAAGGAATAATTCATTGTCGATTTGGGAGGATTCACATTACATAGAAGAATTTTTTATCGCTTTGATTCACATTACAAAGAAGAATGTAATTTATTTTTAGAAAATCAGTTAAACGGAATTTCTACCGGACATAGGTGGTGTGTTGTTCAAAAAGTATATGGCCGTAATAGTTTTTCGCAGAAACAAATGTGTGCTGTCCTTCGACAGGGAGGTACAAGGGACTGTCGTGCACATCGTTAATATTTTTCCCGCCCGTAGATTGCGTCAGTCGCTGGCAGTCAGCTTTTCGGTGTTGAGTGTAGTGAACACCCGTCGGATTTTCATTAGCTGCGAAATGATGGAAATAACTGAGCAGCGGTATTGCATCAAATTTTGCCAAAAGCTAGGCGATGCCCAAGTGGAAAAAAAAATGAAGAAGATTCAACAGCCTTCCGGTGACGATGGCATGAGCATCCTGTACACCAAGGAGTGGCACAATCGCTTCAAAGATGGCTGCAAATAGATCAAGAACGGATCCAGTTTCAGTAGGCCCTCAACACTCTAGGCCCTATGAAGTTATTGACCAAGTACGGGCCTTTGTCTTTCAGAACCGTCCTGTCACCATCTGAAAACTTGCGGATGAGGTAGAGAAAAGCATTCGTTCGGTACATTCCATTTTGAGCGAGGATTTGGTTATGCAGAGAGTGTTATCAAAATTCGTGCCGAGCTGCTAACGATGGAGCAGTGGAGCAGAAGCAACTATGTGTGGAGGTCTCACAAGACATGCTGGATTGAGCAATGGGCAATCTTTGATCTCGAAATGACGCAAACGGCCATCTTTGATCCCGACATGACTCCTTTAAATTTTAGTCTGTTCCCTAAGCTGAAAATTCCTCTGAAAGAACTGGATTTGAATCACGAGAAGACATTATGAGGAATGTAACGACCAAGCTGTACTCCATTCCCAAACGAGTTTTCTTGAAACGATTCCAACAATAGGGGGACCCCGCTGGGAGAAGTGGGTGGTGTCCAAAGTAGAGCACTTTGGAAGAGATTAGGGTTTCAAACCTCTAGGTGAGTAGTTGTATTTTTCCTGCCCAATGTCGTATACTTTTTCAACACACCTGGAATCGGATTTCTTTAAATTGAAGTAGAAGAAAGAAAGATCTTTCCCACAGTGGCACTTCCCAGACTGCTAATTACTGATATCATACTTTTCTCATCTTGTTGTTATAAACCAATTAAAAACTAGACAGATTTTCAAGGGTCCTGAGTTTGTGGCTATCCTGGCACAAAGATTTCACATATACGCAAGTATACGCATTCGCATACATACAATGCCACGCGTACACAGACATATACACGCATACACAGACATATACGCGCATACCCACATATATGTACGCATACACATACATTTACAAACG
The DNA here is from genome assembly GCA_036924085.1 of Ariolimax columbianus. Classification (NCBI taxonomy): domain Eukaryota; kingdom Metazoa; phylum Mollusca; class Gastropoda; order Stylommatophora; family Arionidae; genus Ariolimax; species Ariolimax columbianus. The sequence continues at coordinate 39,158,288 of JAVGWX010000001.1, forward strand.
CCCACACATATGAGGAGAAATATGCACACATACATTCATAAACATAAGATTAGGTCAACAAAAAATCAGTCTGGGGTTTTGAAAGCCCCTATATTTTTAGAGGAAACAAATGCATTACTAAAACGGATATGACAATAAACCTCCCGTTCAGATTTAGAGTTCAAGGTAGCCATTTTGTGCATTTCGCGTTCTAGAATGTTTATGTCAACCACAGACGGTGTTTGTTCTGTCTTCCAACATGTAAGCCTTTGTCTAACTGTTGATTAAAGGTTTACCTGTACTTGTCTTGATGAATATTTATTCTTTGATGGAAGATATATGATCTCTTTCAATCACTACCCTTTTTTTTACCTCCTGCTCTCTCTCTCTCTCTCTCTTTCTCTCTCTCTCTCTCTTTCTCTCTCTCTCTTTCTTTTCTCTATCTCTCGCTCTCTCTTTCTTTTCTCTCTCTCTCTCTCTCTCTCTCTCTCTCTCTCTCTCTCTCTCTTTCTGTTCTCAATTTTTTATTTTGTGTATATCTATCATGCGAACTGAATGACACGCGTCTAAAGAAACGATAAAGCAATAATAAAAGACAACGGATTGAAACTGATAACTGACAACTAAACCAAATCGTACACCAGCAATTCAACACGAGTTTGGGATCATTTTCTTTATCGTTCGTTCTCAATCTCCCACTACCAAGTCCTGAAAAGGGATTTGCAAGTAGCAGGATGTCCGTAGAACGAAATGCGTAGTGTCAAAGTTTACAGCTCATTTGCGATATTTGCACACTTCGGTCTGACACATCCTTCAGCAGGCATTTTTGTGTACCTTAACCAGTCTGCTCTGTTGCAGCCTGTTATCCAGAATCACTGCGTGAAGGTGTAGAAGGGTCTTGGCAGCTTTGGTTCCCTGGCCATGACTCTAGCACAGTTAGCTTTGGGTCACTGACCACTGCTCAAATATCTTGATCCCCAGTTCGTGGTCTAAACACGTCTCCACATTTTATTAGTCCAATTATCTACGTTCTTGCTCAGTTAAAAAGTACATTAAACAGTGTATATCTCTTAAGTATAGCAAGATGTTTGGGAGGATTTGTACATTCTCTATGTGGGGCATTACTTGTCTATTTTCATGTATAATTTCTTAATGCGATAACCTAACGCTGCTCAGAGACTTGGTTTGTTGATCAGGTTTAGAAAGTGGTTTATGATAGCTGTCAAAACATATTTAAGTTATTTGTGTAGCCTGTATGTTTGAGAAGACGTCCCTGTCAGACATGTAATGCAGACTTTAAAGATCCGGTAATTAATTGGTTAAGACATCGTTCTTTAACCGTTTTACACACGCGGACCGGGAAAACAGGAGAAATATTTCGCGTTCCTGCTGGCGGCTAATACAGAAACTGAAACCAATGTAGAGAGTATTTAATTGATTAAATCTAATGTTATAACATTTCAATTAAAGTCATACTTATACTCAAACGTAATGTCGTGAACAGCCTGGAGTTCATAGCTCGACTGCGAATTTCGTTAATCGTCTTCACCGCGTCATTAATCACAGTGTTTAGTTCAGTCGAACGCTTCTTTGCAGCTAGGTGCCTCCGGTGGATCATACAGTACTGTACTTTCCTACATTTTTCAATTGCTGGGGTAGTCGAAGGGTTTTGAAGGCTGAAGACTACAGGCCGCTTCTCCACTGCTGTCGCCACGTTGTGTGCTGGCTATGTTTGTTTATTTCACCCCCAACAGAAAAACAGCATATGCCATACCTGGGATTCGAAGCAAAGTAGGATAGCATGGTTACTCACGTCATCTGATTCATCAAGTTGATTCATCTCGATTTCTTTGCTATTCAACAATTCTCATCTGAATGGGGGTGTTCGAAAGCAATATATCCTTCAGTTCTTTTCAGTTGCTGGAGGACCCAACATTTCTTGTACGGCATTTAAGATGCAAGCTTTTACCAATAGTAAATGCTATTTTTGTTTCAGTTATTTGAAGAGCAACTAAATAAGACACTATAAGCATCGACTTGTCACTAGCCGTCATCATTTTCATTTGACTTTTCTGGCTTTTCATTTTGTCATATTAACTTTGACAAAAGTCCTGTGACTTTTCGGTAAAACCACTATGATTGAAATACAAATGGAGAGCAAGTTTGGAAGGTTTCATGGCGTCATTTTACAGCATTTCGGAACATTCTACACAAATATGCTGTGACGAAGTTCACTGCCAGAGCTACAATGTAGTAACGAAATTTTTTGTAATAAAAGGGACTAAGCATGTACTAGTGCATCTATGTGCAGCGAAGTTAGTTCTCTAAGATATTTCTTCGTTTCTAGGTTATTAAAATTTTTTTTTTACACATAAAACATATAGATGATTTTCCTTTTTTTAGGCATAAAACGCATTTTTTATTTGCTGACCCCTTTTTTTATATTATTCCCCGATCATATAATTTTTTTCTTGGTGGAGCTCTCTACTCCACAACTTATAATACATAACATAACTTAACTTAACTTAACTTTATTATACTGGCTTAGAAGGTTCTTCATAGTCTGTAAACAATCAGTTTATTCCACTCTACAAATACTAAAATAACTGTTGGCATCCAATTTATTTTTGAGTGCATTAACTAACCTTGCCTTCACATGTACGGACTCGGCTCAATTGCAGTTGGACTTCCCTGAATTTAACTATAAACGATCTCGACTGATTTGAATTCGGGAGCTCCTGAACTTGACTATAAACTTTCTCGGCTCAGTTGCAGTCGGGAACTCCTAAACTTGACTATAAACTATCTCGGCTCAGTTGCAGTCGGGAACACCTAAACTTGACTATAAACGATGTCGGATCAGTTGCAGTCGGGAACTCCTAAACTTGACTATAAACTATCTCGGCTCAGCTGCAGTCAGGAACTCCTAAACTTGACTATAAACTATCTCGGCTCAGCTGCAGTCGGGAACTCCTAAACTTGACTATAAACTATCTCGGCTCAGCTGCAGTCGGGAACTCCTAAACTTGACTATAAACTATCTCGGCTCAGCTGCAGTCGGGAACTCCTAAACTTGACTATAAACTATCTCGGCTCAGCTGCAGTCGGGAACTCCTAAACTTGACTATAAACTATCTCGGCTCAGCTGCAGTCGGGAACTCCTAAACTTGACTATAAACTATCTCGGCTCAGCTGCAGTCGGGAACTCCTAAACTTGACTATAAACTATCTCGGCTCAGCTGCAGTCGGGAACTCCTAAACTTGACTATAAACTATCTCGGCTCAGCTGCAGTTGGGAACTCCTAAACTTGACTATAAACGACCTCGGCTCAGCTGCAGTCGGACATCCCAGAACGTGACTACGAACGGTCTCGGCTGGTGCAGTCGGACATCCCTGAACTTAACTATAAATGATCTCGCACTATTTATAGCGTCTAAGTAAACTCTGGATAGCGAAGTCAAGAATAAACAATTCCTCATTATTACGTCCGACATCTTTACCACCCCCCTCCCGCTCTTCCCTTTCTACACAAGCTATATATATTTTTAAACATTCTGCTCTTCTCTAGTAGTCTTCATGATTATTCGTGTCTGGTCGTGTATCTTGGGAACAAATTTGATTATTTTTTTTCAAATTGTCAAGCTAATTTCTATCTCAGACTAGTTTCATTTTTAAAATAGGCCTACGGAAGCGTCAGATTTGTAGGTTGTATTAGAAATGTTAAGCAAATCTGAAATATCGGAAAAAAAAGAGAAATAATGAAAGGCAAAAACGATAAACATAAAAACAATTTTAGACGTAAAGGTAAGCGATAGTTTATCCCAGGATATTGTAGTTTCCAACATTCCATCTTAGTTTAAGGCGGTTACCTGTTAAAAAAAAAAGCCAAAAAAGTAAGAAAAGTTTAACATAAATAAGAGACACTGAACCAATCACATTTCACGACTTGACGTTTGTTGAGTTTAATATCCAGCGCAACGAAACGCTAATTATGAAGAAGAACTATTATTCGAAGATTCATATGAAGATCTGGGATTTTTACACAGCGGTTGTCTTTGTGTGTTTTACAGCACGTCTAGAAACGTACAGCTGCTTGTCTTGAGAAATCTTAAACAAACCTGCATTTGCTTGATTCGTTGTCTGTCACTTGTAGTTTCAGACTAGCGATACGAATTGACCTAGCATGTCGATGATATCGGTACCACATACCTGCCTGAAATAATTAATCACTGAATTAGGAATTCCGAGCGTCAGCCGTGTTAACCTTTTTGTGAGCATGTCTTGTGTGAGATAATGTAAAAAGCAAAAAAAAGAGATATTCCAAAATTAGCTGAAGATTCGTGTTCTTGTTCTGGAGATCAGTCTGAAAGGGATATTTTATGAACATCACACAATGCACATCATATATTAACATCATATAACGAACATCATATAATGAACATTACACAATGCAACCATATATTAACATCACATAATGAACATCACACAATGCACATCATATATTAACATCATATAATGAACATCATATAATGAACATCACACAATGTACATCACATATTAACAAATTATATAATTAACATCATGTAATGAACATCATATAATAAACAAATCCTATAATTACAATCATATAATTAACAACGTGCTCCATCTGTATTTATGAATGATATTATACGAATATATGACATTTCCCGAGTGGTCTGCCGGGGTATGTGAGTATGACTAGGACAAGAATAACACCACTGCCACACACAGAGCATGTCGTAGGAGGCGAATTGCGTGACATGGCATAACACTGGCCAAGGTTAAGTGGTTTATTTAGAGTCGCATTCATAGCGCCTTTCAGGCTGCGGGTCTACTTTGCTCTAGTGTTTGAGTATATTCAGATGAACTCACACATCGGATAACCACCCTTCGTAAGCGCTTGTCCCAACGCAGTAGAGTATTAAGCTGCTCGAGCCTAGCCCGCTAAGCAGGAATTCCTTCTCCCGGTTACATCCAGCTCATACCAGAGCTGTGACCTGCACAGGGGCATTTGCCCCTGAAGAAGTACAGATAGACTAAGAACTAAAATTATACGATAGTATACTTATGCGCGCGTGCGAACGTGAAGAAATATATTATACCTTCATACTTTAGAAATCAACAAGGGGACGGGGTGGCCTAGTGGTTTAGTGGCACGGCTCACAACCGGATGGTGCTGGGTTCGATCCCCATCACAGCACCGGCCGTTACCCCGGGGAAGCAAACCCTTAGAAAATGCAGGAGGAAGCAGAGCCTTACATAAAATTCATGCTGAAATTGGATGCACTGGGCCAACAGGCGCAAAATAAAAACCACATTGCAATGGACACCGCCTTGGGGATTAGAGAAATAAGGCGAAAGCAAAAAAAAATAAAAATAAAAAAAGTAGTCAATAAACTATTAATAATTACCATCAACATCAACACAATCTGACTTTGTAAAGTGCGGGAAACCAAGGTTTAAACATGCTGATCAGACGATGTTAGTGAGGATCAGGAGAAATAAACTGATAAGGACTACACCTCACTTATATGCGGTTTCTAAGCATACTGTTTCATGGCAGTCTTTTTAACGAGGTGGGAATTGACGTGATCCCCGTAGTAGTGAGCGACACGCAAATGAAGCCAAGAATAGCACAACGACCGTTGAGGGTCACGAAACACCTTCATCAGCACGCTCGGGATGTGATGAAAGCTACTACAAGATGGTTTCAGGGCCCACAAAATAAGCATATCCAATGTGTGAATATACAAAACAGCAAAAAAAAAACAAACAACCTTTGGGAGTCATTCACCTATTATAGTTGTAGACAGAATAAAGAAAATCTGACACACACACACACACACACACACACACACACACACGTGCGCGCACGCGCGCGCGCACACGCACACGCACACGCCCACGCCCACGCCCACGCCCACGCCCGCGCGCACACACACACACACACAGATACACACACATACACGCGCGCACATACACACACGCATACACACACACGCACACACAAACGCACAAACATAAACACACGCACACATACGCAAACACACCCATACTCACAAGCACACAAACACATACACACACAAGAATCGTTATTTTATAACTTGCTACAAATTCTTGGACAAATCTGACCAAGAAGCGCAAGATGAGCTTATTTGACAATGAATGCCTCTGCTGGTCTTGGCTGAACATTAACGGATCTTAATTTATCTGAAATGCACAATCTGAACTGTTTGTGTAAGGAATGTGTCGATGAATGCAGCATGTGGCAGTTAACAGATATTACCAATGAAGCAGGAGGTAACTATGAGAGGTCATTTTCCCCGTTCAGTGGCCCCGGAATCTTTCTCGAACTCATATGCAATTGAACATTGGTTATTCGTTAAGCGCATTGTTCTGGAACTAAGCTAAGGCAAAGCTCTGCTATCAGAAGTAGTTAAATAGTTGAATTCAAGTAGGGTTACCTTTCGCCCTTGATTTGTAATCTTTCAAACCAATAAAACGTCATTTTTGAAGAGAGCCGCAAGTGTAGGGAATCAGAAAATGTCATTTTCACTTTCCCACTAAAAGAGAGCGGGCTTAGTCGACCGGAAACAACTTGGCAACTTATCAGGTGTTGTCTTATCAAGCAAACATATTCCTGCTTATATCAGCCTTTCCTATGAACTTAGATACACTTAAGTATCATTCAGGTGTTCATTTTTGTTTCTTGCCTGCACTCTTGCTTCTACTACTATTTGAGTCACTTCCTTTTAGTGAATGTCTGCGCTTGTTAACGGTCGATATCTTCGAATACAGCACCTGTATTTGTTTTGTAATTTAAGCATTAGAATTCCCCGTGTACGATTTTATAAAGTTATAGCGACGATCGTAAAACATCAACCCAGGGATAGAACTAGTCAGATTTTAGTGCAAGTCATGGGATTGTTTATCAGCAAAGCCAATGACTTGTTCTGTAACGTTTAATTTCCTTTATGGTCACTGCACTTTCAACCTCATACAGAGTCATGTTAGGTATCTTAGTTCTTAGTCAACCTGTACTTCTACAGTGGCAGATGCCCCTGTGCAGGTCCCAGCTCTGGTTTAAGCTGGATGTAGCCGGGAGAAAGATTTTCTGCTTAGCAGGACAAGTACCGCGGAGGGTGGTTAACTGATGTGTAAGTCCATCTTAATAGACTCTAGAGCAAAGTAGACCCGCAGTCTGTGAGGTGCTATCTATGCTGCTCTAAACAAACCACTTAACCATGGTCGGGGTTATGCCATGTGACATAGAGTTATGACCTGTCGGTTATAATATTACAATTGTAACACGCAAACTGATGCACATAAAAATTGTATGACACGGCACCAGAAAGAAGATACCGATTCAGTTAATTAGAGCATGTGTTTTCCCTGTGGCAGTATATGGGAACGAGACATGGCCATTAAATAAAATCATTGTTCGAAATGAAGTGTAATGGAAGAATATTGAAAATAGCTTGGACAGAGACAAAATCAGATACATAAATTTTACAAGAAATAGGTATAGAAGAAAACTGACTTTTAAAAAACATCATGATGAATTATAGGATATTTCAGTAAAATGAAAAGACACAATAGCTTAGAGAGGCAGATAGTGGATGGTACGATGTCTGGGAAAAGGGAAACGAGTTCGTCCCATAAGGAAATGGTATCAGGACATGACCGACAGTTTCAAGATGTCCGTGTTAGGCAGGTCGTCTTGCTAGGTATGGGCTGCTGTAAAGGAGACTACATTCTAAAAATAAATTGTCACATACCGTGACATTGATTATAATAAATGAGCCAGCATTCAGGCCGGAACTTTACAGTACATAGACCCTAAAGGGGCTCAACTCCAAGACAGCTGCAACTTGACCACATCAAATAAACCATCATTCAAAACACGTCCCTTGCAGAGCGTCGTTCTCATCCCATGTGGTCTAAGGGATCCTCAATCTTTAGTTAGTTTTCCCGGCTCAGTCACTGTCATTTTTAAAACATCTTTGTTGTTGTGTCTGTAGACCATTTTTGATGTCGTGTCTGTAGAACATCTTTGATGTCGTGTCTGTAGAACATCTTTTATGTCGTAGAACATCTTTGATGTCGTGCCTGTAGAACATCTTTGATGTCGTGCCTATAGAACATCTTTGATGTCGTGTCTGTAGAACATCTTTGATGTCGTGTCTGTAGACCATCTTTGATGTCGTGCCTGTAGAACATCTTTGATGTCGTGTCTGTAGACCATTTTTGATGTCGTGTCTGTAGAACATCTTTGATGTCGTAGAACATCTTTGATGTTGTGTCTGTATAACATCTTTGTTGTCGTGTCTGTAGAACATCTTTGATGTCGTGTCTGTCGAACATCTTTGATATCGTGTGTCAAACTTCTCCTCGGTCTACCTCTGTCTCATCTTCGAGGATTCCACCTTCGAGTATAGTTTGTTTCCTAGACTATTGTGCCGTTTGATCGGACAAAATGTTTTAATTTCCTAAAGGTAACGCTTTCTACCTGCTAGATGTGCTCAGTGTCCAGCTCCTTTAGGACGCTTGTGTTTTACTTGTTCGCTGTCCACTGTATCCTGACAACTTTCCTTTAGCATTTTAGCTACACAGTTTCCATTTTCTTCTTTGGTGTTTAGGTGATGGTCCATGTATCACTGTCTTATGTTACTACAAAAAGAACTAAAAAAAGCACACTTATGAAAATGCGAAATAATTTTATATTCTTGACACCCCGTTATTAATTGTGACGTTTCATTTGCAGATGTAGTGAGCAAGTCCGTGTGTTCTATAATAACGTCTAATACATACACCATGTATTATGTTGTTGCGATATTGTCCTTATTAGACTAATTTATGATCTTTAATATAAAAATTCATTCAATTATCACATGTGGAATAACGACACTGCAATCCTGAATCACCAAACTAATGCAAAGGTATTAGAATAAATGGTAGATTATAAAGATTATGAGTGCGAACAGTCAGCCAGATACACGAGCCATCAACAAACAGACCCTACACATTTGCTAAACAATCATTTAAAACCTACGAATCTTCCCAGAGTGCAGTGATGCCGTTTCTATTAAACCTAGTATACCACGTCTCACAAATCTTAAAAGAAGATGTCTCTTTAACGCAGTGTTTTACTCTCACTTCCACAAATGTATTTAGCGCTTCCATACATCTTCATGGCACCTGCATTGAATTTATGACCTGATTTGATGAACAATAAATTCTGGCATATATCTAGTAAGTAGCAGATTCTTTACAGAACGTCGTTCTTGCAAATGCCAACCTATTTGGCTGTTATAAATATATTGGCATGTGTGCTGTGCTGGTAGGCTGTCACTACTTTCTGTATTCGAGATGGAGTCGTCCCGAGGTAAGGGGTCGGCCTAGGGTTCTGGAGTCGCAGGTTCAAATCCCAGTGGAGACCCGGATTATTTTACGTGGACTTTCTGGTATTTCCCCCGATCTCTGGGTAGTAGAGGTCAGTGTTGGGCACGTTGAAAATCTCCTGACAGTTGTAAATCGAACAAAGTAGGCTTAATGGCCGTTGCCCTGGCAAAATTCAAAATTATGTTAAAAATCTACACAATCTATTACAGGATCCTCGCCGCTGCTACGGAGTTCGCTCATTGTGCTGTGATTCTCCAAAAACATATGAAAAAGAACAGAGCACGTATGGGTTAAAACGTCTGCAATGACGTTGATTCTTCGACTAAACTAAACTAAACTACTTTCTGTATGTGGAGAAGCGATTGTACTAAACCGGACACATCAGGATTCGTATCCCGTACATTGGGATGGTGAAACCGATGTAGTTTCACCCATAACCTACGCTGCCTTCTACCCACAAAAACACCCCTACCACCCTTCCCGTTGGGGGTCGTCAGTTATTGTTAGCAGTGTGAAGGTGTCCTAAGATCAACATGTTTCAGAACCCATGAAATAGGGACCATATAAAATCGTCTCTTATGTGTCCGTTCCATCATAAAAGCAATTATGACATGTTTAAGTTTTATGACAGCGAGAGAAGGTCACGGGTTATCCGGACCTGGCAGCTCTTTCACTTCCATAATCATCGTTGTCGTCCTCATTAATGTTATCTTGAGTGGTACAATACCATTATCACCAATAATACCATCCATCACCATCCCCATCTCCATATGGCCACTTCTGACCTCAGTACGATCATGAGATCATCAGTAAAGTCTGCACCAAAATACGGTTGTGTGTGTGTGGACGTGAAGAGCTGGCCTCTGTGGTACTTTGTTTGACACGATGATTTTGCCAGATTCACACACAACCCTATTCATTCACACGTGTCCTATTATCGCATCTCCAGAAATTAGTTCCAGTATTCACCAGAAGAGTATTACAGTTAAGCGGTGGCTCGACTTCATTGCCTCGGGTTTTTTCCCCATTTTAGCTCGGTCTCTCTCGGCAGATGGGTATCCCATGAGCCGTGAGCATCGCACAAAGCACGAACTTTGTAGCTCCAGCGATTTTGTTTTCGTTCCCTTATTTCTCTAATCCCCAAGGTGGTCGCGTTGCACTGTGGTTTTTATTTTGCGCCTGTCGTCCCAGTGCATCCGACTTCAGCATGCCTTTTATGTAAGGGTCTGCTTCCTCCTGCATTTTCTAAGGGTTTGCTTTCCCGGGGTAACGGCCAGTGCTGTGATGGGGATCACTTAAACACTAGTCCACGCCGTCCCCTAGCTCCAGCGATGAACCCAGGGATCTCCGGAAAAAAATTGACATCATGGACCGACCGTCGCAGCTCGAAATCGAACCCCGACCGTCGAACACGAGGCAAACGGCTTGACCACTTCGCCACAGATACCCCCTAGAGTATTATCATCATCATCACCAGGGCTTGGACAAATCTGAGGGTGGCTCACCAGTCAGTCAAAAATGTCACTTGTCAGCATCGTCGGACAACAGTCATGCAATTTATGTTAACATATTTAAACTAGGCACTAATTCACCTTTATTTATAAATAACAATGCGTACGAAACCAACATGTATTGTATTACTTACGCAGCATTAGCCTATTTCTACTGAAGAAAAAATGCACTGCTGTCAAAGGCATGGCGTTTGTGTCCTTGAACATGCTTGATAGTTTTAGCACTGAAGTACCATTTATCGTTGGCTTTAGTAGGTTTAAATTGTGGTAGTGGAGGTCCATTTAGATTCACCATCATAAGCTAGCTTATGTACAATCTATTTTAAACGTAATACCAATAATAATCGTGTGAGAGTCGTTATGAAAACGATTAAAAACGTAATTAAAAATTAAAAACGGATATATTTTTTACTCATCAAGCAAAAAGTTTTCCTCGTCACAGACAAGCAGACGATCGCTTTTTTCAAGGCCTGATCATCACTAATGTCTTTTGGATCGCTCACATTAGCAAAAATAAGACAATAACCAACATTAATAGCATTGACACTATAACCATCATCAAATTTTCCCTTTTTGTGGATTGACTAAAACAATTGCTCACATACACTCTCTCAAAACCGAACACACACACACGCGCACGCACACACACACACACGCCCGCACACACACACACGCGCACGCACACACATACACAGGGGCACGCACACATATATACACGTACACAGGCTCAAAATAACTTTAATCAGTTAGCTCTGATCAATAATTTAAAACTTTTCTTTTCTGGAAAGTTGTTTTTTTTTTGCAACGATCCCGTTCTATCTTTTCTTAAATAATATTTTCTTAAAAAGAACCAAACAACTCGAATTTCGCCTACAATTATCAGGTACTATAGAACAGCGGGAACATCCACCGATGTGAAATTATTATTATGTTATTTTACGAGCGGTTAAAAATGGAAACCTTAAAAGGGGAAACCTTAAAAGTAGAATGAAAATGAGAGAAAACATTCCTTTGAATTATAACTTGTTAATATGGTTGATGAAGTTGTTAAGTGTGTCTTGCATTTGCCATCACGGTGTAGACGAACAACATGACGTCATAATTGCAGTTAAAAGATGGTCGCCCTACTTTTGACATGCATTAAAGAAGAGCAGCTAAGTGATGAAACCTATATAAATTAATCGGTGAATGAAGGTCCAGAGCGGTGACGTATGCCTTTAACTTCAACACGTGTATGAGAAGAGTAGGAAGTTCCAAAACGGCTTGACAGATTGTTCCCAACCGGGTCAGGCACACCGAGTAGTGACCCCAGAGTCGATTGTAGCCGTTGACGACCTCGTAAAGGAAAATCGCCGATTGACTGTGAATGAAATTGCCGCACATCCGTCAATATTCAACACCCCTCGTCATCCATGATGTGCTACAGTACGACGCGGTGTCTGCAAGATGGGTGCCCCGGCATCTTACTTCAGAATTGAAACAACGAAACGCAGATGAAAGCAAGCATAGCACAACCGTCTGGAGGACCCCGGTCTTCCTTCATCAACACGCTCGGGATGTAAGGAAAGCTACTACAACCCGCTACTTAACATCCTTTTCAGGACGCATTCAAAGTATTCCTACTCATTGTGGGCATTCAAAACAACAACAACAACAACAACGCTATAGAAGTGATCAAACGTCACCACGACATGCATTTATCATATAGAATTATCGAATTTACCACACCCTGTCGCACGAATTAACTTTCCAAGCTTTTGAACAATTGGGGCATGAGTTGTTGACCTTTGAGCTGTGGCGTAACATTCACGGACTGACATAGTCTAATCGCAGGGTTTGTCGACCATTGTACCGAAGCAATTCAAGTCCCCACTGCCTTGTGGGATATCTGTTCGCGGGAAATGTTTCAGGGGTAAAACCCTGAGAAAAATTCCGGAGCTCGTATCTTGATTCTAAGAACCAACATCATCACACAGGGGGCATTCACATAAGTGCTCCGTTCTCCGTCCAAACAGTCAGCCAAGCGTATATATACCAGACTGCATCGGCCAATCTGGCAAAGATGGCGCCATAACTGGATGCGAGTCTACATTTCTCTACTATTTTGGATCATTATGGATGCCGCCAGACCACGGATTTGCCTGGAATTCACACTAGTCGACGACTTACACTTGTGTTCACGGAAACGTGGAGTTGTTTTTCCGTCTGGACTTGTTATTTCCTTCTTTTTTTGTGATTTCTTCCATCCGTTTATCCTGGTCTGGACGCCGGCTGAATGGCACTACGCTTATACCTGTGTCGTATTTCACGGGTTAGTTCTGCCGGTTCACCTTCACGAATTTGGCGTGTGGGAATTTTAGATGCGACTATGATGAGCTGAATACAGCTGGGGAGAGATGCCAGACTCACTCACACGCTGAGTGTTGTCCATACGACCTCTTGTGGTTATCGAAAAGGCACGACAAACTGCGTTAGATGCCTTCCCACCTTTCTACCTTGCGGGTTACATGTTTACGGAAAGGCTTCGGTGGTAACCCTGAAGCAAAATCTGCATCCTATGCTATCTCCAGTCGTCTCGATGAATGTCTTGCCACTGGCAAAAGGTAGCTTAGGCTCTGTGAGTGAGGTTGACAAAAGGCGCAGTTTCTTCCTCACTTTAATCCAAATCCCCGCGCAAGTCACCCATTTCAGCGGACACAGCAAGTGATACGACTGTCCACACGGCTGAACATAGAGAGTGGTCTTCATCACTTGTGATGGACAACTATTATCGGCCAATGTCGTTCCCCTGGATCAATTAACTACGTGAAGATGGGTGACTGGCTGTACGGACAACAGCTTGTTCTTCATAGAAAGGTGTCCAAGCTTGCGATCTAGAGAGGCCTTTCAGCCTCACCCTGCAGTGTTGATACAACACGTGCATCAGCTGTTAAACTGGAATGTTGGAATGGCCGTACCACGTTGACTGATCTGTCCGATAACCAGCATGATACACGTGATGTCATAAACAATATTTGTTATTGACAAATTAAAAAGACTCGATGCGGACATTCTTGCATTTCAAGACGCTCGGTTAGCCGGCTCAGGATCAATGAATGAGAAAGATTACATATTCTGTTGGCAAGGAAAAGACTTAGCAAAATAAAGAACATGATGTATGATTTACAATGAAAAAGTCGTTAATTTACATGGCTGAACCAGGCGAAAATGGTCCCCAGCGCTTGATTACACTCTGTCTACATACCACAGTAGGTCCCGTCACCTCTGTCATTGTATATGCACCTACCTTCTGCCCCCAAAGAGCTGCTATATGGTGAATTGCAAAATGGCAAGAGAGCAACGGAAAACAGTACAAGGACACGTTTAAGAGATCACTGATCCAGTCCGGTATTAACCATGAGGACTGGAAAAGAAACGCCACCAATCGCACAGACTGACGCAGCACTATAGCCGAGTGGCGTTCACAGACACGAGGCATCAAGAATAAATGAGGCTATCTAGAGACGATCGCTCCATAAGTCAGCTCACATCAAACCTTCTTCAGCCTCAGTGCAAGCGGGTGTCCTATTTACTTGTACTAAATACGATAGACAATTCAGGACTCTGATTGGCTTACATAGCCATCTTCAAACTCACTCGAACAGTGAATGTTGGCAAAGTGGTCTTCATCGATTGCGATGGACGACAGCACATTGTTCTCCACCCTTGATACCAAAGATGAGTTGGATGAAGATTTATCTGCAATCGTCAAAAGTAATGAAAGTCAAGAAAAGCTAGTATTACTAGGTGACTTCAATGCTAGAGTGCGCGCATGCTGATCACGATTTGTTGCCTTCATGGCATGGCAATTTTGGAGTCGGGAAAATTAATGAAAATGTAAATCTATCATGAAGCCTGCGTGACCAACTCCTATTTTCTGACAAAACACCAACATAAGGTTAGTAGATGCATCCATGATCAAATCACTGGCACCAGCTGGATCTGATCCAAGTCAGAAGATCTTTCCTCAAGAATGTGCTTCTCACGAATTCTCGAACCATAGTGTAGATTTCAGCACCTGTAATTCAATGGTTCGCTGTAAAATTAGATTGTATCCAATGGAAGATCCACCACACCAGAAACTAAGTCACTTATCCATTCAAGTAGAGTATCGGACCTTGCGCTGATCAAGAAATTTAACAATGCTTGTGAGGAAACTCTCATTATCCTGCATCGGAGTACCACTGTTACAGAGACATTGGAACATCTCAGACACGTCACTGCAGAACACTGGATTTGGCGCCTTCGAAAGAACAATTGTTAAATCAAATAACTGGTTTGAAGAGAAATTGAAGAACATGACACCCGTCATTGAGGCCAAGCGCGCTGCTTTGATTAAATACTGGCAGTTTTAGAATGCAGATACTCTGCATGTCTTCAAGTCCGCCAGAAGCCACGTTCAACAAACAGCTCATCGTTGTACACATGAGTACTGGCTTCAGCTCAGTGAAAGCATCACGACTGTACAGCAAACAGGGAACATCAGACACATGTATGATGGTTTAAAGATAACTATTGGTCCTTTAATTATGAAAATGACACCACTCAAAACCATCACTGGCCAGAAAATAACAGACAAACGAAAGCAGATGAAGCACTGGGTGGAGCACTTTACTGAATTCTATTCGTGTGACAATTTCGTCACTTTCACAACCCTTACCCTGTCAAAAGATATCCCTTTATGGACGAGCTGGACATCAACCCGTTTCTAGAAGATCTTAATAAATCAATTGACAGCTTTGCTCTAGGTAGAGCACCAGACAGTCGCCGTATATGATGTTATGCCAGTGCTGGAAAGTCGCAATTAAATCTCAGGAAATGAAATGCAACATGATACAAACATAAAGGGAATAGTAGTGAATGTAATATCTATTTATGTGTCTCTCTGCTCATTGTTATAAGAAATCGCTTCGCGTTCGCCTTATTGCTTTATTCCCCAATGCGGAATGCGTTGCACTGCGGTTTTTATTTTGCTCCTGTTGGCCCAGTGCATCTGACTTCGGCATGCATTTTATGTAAGGGTCTGCTTCCTTCTGAACTTTTGAAGGGTTTGCTTCCCCGAGATAACGGCCGGTGCTGTGATGGGGATCGAAACCAGCACCTTCGGGTTGTATGTCGTGTCACTTAACCACTAGCTCACGATGTCCCCATCGATAATTATGAATTGGGAACTGCACCAATTCACACACCTGAATTCTAACACCAAAGACAAGCTATGTCTAGACCAGCATTTCTCAATCTTTTAACCCTTGAGGAACCATTGAAATAATATTTGAGGAGCAGGACACCACTACATAACAATTATAATATATCATTTTTTATATCTTTCTTTCTCCTTTAAAAAGTTAAATTTCATAAGGAAAAAAATCATACATTTTTTCCGATAGCTGGTTAAATCACAAAAAATACCTGACGTTTTTCTCAAGTAAAGTGACAATATAAAAAAATCGAATCAAACTGCCTGTTCAAGAAAGCTCAAATTAACCCTATACCTGTTAACAAAGAAAGCATAAATAATCAATATTGTATATAACACATATAAACAGAAGGAAAACAAATAATAGCTACTTCAATAACTGAATCGTTTATTGGCCACGCTGAAAAGACATAAATCAAGGTCAAATGTCAAATGAACAAAAATATGTGTCAAACAAATTTTATTTTTGAAACCAATTTACATAATAAAATATACATTTCTAATATGAAACGTGCTTGTCTTTTGGTATACAAATTCTTGATTCCTGGTCGATTGAACTTTTAAATGATATAACAGGTTGAAGATTTTATTATAATATCCAGAATTTTCCAAGAATATGTCGTCGTCTAGTAGTATAATTGCAAATATGAAATTAAACACACAATTGACTGAAAATGCATTTACATTTGGTTAGTCCAATTATCAATTATTCTAGCGGAACTGCTAGCGACATCTCGCTCTAACCACAAGCGATTCCTCACTCTAACCACTAGCGATTCCTCACTCTAACCATTAGCGATTTCTCGCTCTAACCACTAGCTATTTCTCGCTCTAACCACTAGCTATTTCTCGCTCTAACCACTAGCTATTTCTCGCTCTAGCCACAAGCGATTCTTCGCTCTAACCACTAGCTATTTCTCGCTCTAACCACTAGCTATTTCTCGCTCTAGCCACAAGCGATTCTCGCTCTAACAGCTAGCGATTTCTCGCTCTAACCACTAGCAATTTCTCGCTCTAACCACTAGCAATTTCTCGCTCTAACCACTATTGATTTCTCGCTCTAACAGCTAGCGATTTCTCGCTCTAACCACTAGCAATTTCTCGCTCTAACAGCTAGCGATTTCTCGCTCTAACCACTATTGATTTCTCGCTCTAACCACTAGCGATTTCTCGCTCTACCCACTATTGATTTCTCGCTCTAACAGCTAGCGATTTCTCGCTCTAACCACTAGCAATTTCTCGCTCTAACAGCTAGCGATTTCTCGCTCTAACCACTAGCGATTTCTCGCTCTAACCACTAGCGATTTCTCGCTCTAACCACTATTGATTTCTCGCTCTAACCACTAGCGATTTCTCGCTCTACCCACTATTGATTTCTCGCTCTAACAGCTAGCGATTTCTCGCTCTAACCACTAGCAATTTCTCGCTCTAACAGCTAGCGATTTCTCGCTCTAACCACTATTGATTTCTCGATCTAACCACACGCGATTTCTCACGAAACCCCATGGTTCTGTGGAACCCCGGTTGAGAAACATTGCCCTAGACCCAGAAATAGGCAGTCTCATTGGCATAGCTACTGCTACATTTGCTCGCCTGACAACGCGTGTTTTGGAATGGGAAAACCAGAAAATGACAATTAAAACTAAGGCCATAGTTTGCAATGTATGTCTCGTCAGCACGCTACTATAAGGAAGCGAGACATTTTGGCAACCTATGCCAAACAAGAGAACAGACTGAACACCATCCATCTACTACGCCTACGATTCATTCTTGGAATTAAATGGAGGGATTGAGTGACAAATGCAGACGTGTACTTTCGCAATGGTCTCCCAAGCCTATATATCTTCGCCTTGGGCGGCGAAGACTAGAATGGCTTGGTCATGTTTGACGCATTGACGATTGTCTTATTCTTCTTCTTTTGTCCTACTGCCATTACCATGAGTGTCGCAGAGAGGTGGGATGTGTAGGTTTCTTGCTATTGCCAAATGGGAGACTAGCCACCATCGTTTGGTGGAACGTCCTGAGAGTGTCAGACAGACCCTCAATTTACCGACCTCGAGGTCGGCCTCTTGCTCGTAGACCGAGACCAGCATTTGATATGCTGTCGTTGCAGGATGGTCATAATGCATTCTGACTAAATGACCATTTTTTTTTTAGCTTCATGCACGCACTAATTGGGATTGTCTCCACTATCTACCACATCGTAGTGTTGTGCATTCGGTCACGGATTGTCTTTCCGCCTGCATTTCTCACACAGCGCATCTCAATGCTCTAATCAGGCCACTCGGTAAATATTTGTTTTGTAATTGATATTACAGAGATCAGTGATTTTATCTGCGCCGAGTTCCTAGAAAGCTTCTATCATTGCTGTATTTTTGAATCCATGTCTGCTGTTTTCCGTTTGCGCATATATTTTATTGCTTTCTCTACTTCTGACCTGAAGATGCTGGGGCAGTCATCATATATCTGTGATGGTTTTTCCTCTATTGTCGCAACTATATACCACCCACCTGTTTGATATATATTTCTCATCAAGCAAGATGACATCATTCTTGTCCTTGTTGTGTTCTTCTTCTTGAGGCAGCCGTGTCTTATTTTAAAAGCTAAAAGCACTCTTGGTACGACTATAACACCAGGTCTGTAGTTTAGGTTAGCTAAAAGCACTCTCGGTACTTCAATCACACCAGATCTGTAGTTTAGGTTAGCTAAAAGCACTCTCGGTACGTCAATCATACCAGGGCTGTAGTTTAGGTTAGTTAAAAGCACTCTGTGTACATCAATCACACCAGGGCTGTAGTTTAGGTTAGTTAAAAGCACTGTGTGTACATAAATCACACCAGATCTGTAGTTTAGGTTAGTTACAAGCACTCTGTGTTCATCAGTCAGCTCAGGCAGTAGTTTAGGTTAGATAAAAGCACTCTGTGTACATCAATCAGCTCAGATCAGTAGTTTACGTTAGCCAAAAGTACTCTGTGTACATCAATCAGCTCAGATCAGAAGTTTATGTTCGCTAAAAGCACTCTGAGTATATCAATCACACCAGGTTTGTAGTTGCCAAAAATATTTTGCTAGGCACGAGCATATATCACTGAGTGACACCATATATGTGACAAATAGCCCATCTATGCGGAGTAGTGTTTCTGATTACAGAGTACAATACTAACAGCACAACTTAGATTTGGCGATATGTGCGACCATTAAGAAATTAGAACTTGAAAAGCACTGGAAAGCACATAAGAAAGGAGAGTAATACGCCGCCAAAGGATTCTAACACAGTCAAGATTTTCATGTTTCCTTAATTGCCTCGAGTTACAGTTGTCATTGTAAATATCGTCGCCAGATGTGTTGTTACGTCTGACAATACTGTAAACAGTTTAATTTGTTAAAGAAATGACATGACATAAGCCGCGTAATTTGTGTTGTATTTTAGGCCCAAGGGGCGAACATAACACAGTATATGTGTGCGGGAGGCACAAAAACTAGAAATTTCAACATTGTGTTTGGACGGGATTTGTGCTTTGGGCTTGTCTGCCAAGAACTTGTTTAATCAATTAATCTTGCGATGTGTGCTCATTCTGTGATCAGTTCAACTTTGAAATTTCCTTGAGCAGTTCCAGTGCGTGGCCCCATACGTGGCGTTGACGTTGTGACAGCAAGGTTTTCTTCATGCAAATACTTGCGTGGGTGATATATTACTCATTCCAAACTGCTTCGTTCGGTTGGGTCTGACATACATTGAGCGCGGATGCCGATGGGGGACTAATTTGGGAATGTTGTAGAGGGAAATCTTCTGAAGCTGTGAATGTAAAGGACAGGGTTGAAAGAATGTTTTTCCTGCATTTCAACCTTAAAAAAAGATTTGGCAAGAAGAATAAACCGTGATTTATGGGGTGAAGGAAGCAGACGCAAGGAGACACAGGTAAGCTGGTTTGTTCGTTATTTTGGTATTTCTTTTCTTGATAACCGTGCTCTTATTTTGTACGATCGCGTTACGTGTGTTTGCAATTATCTTGTTCATTTTGAACATATTTTAGCTGGTGTTAACTGAGTTAACATAACTATCTAAGTTAATGATACAGATATCGACAAATTGCTACAGGTATTTATCATCACACAACATACACTCGAATGCACAAGTTTAAGCCGAATAGCAAAACATTTGTTAGAAATTCAAGAATCACGAATGCAGAACTTCTTGTGGTATCGCTTATAAGAAACAGATCCCACTAGATCACTAGCCACCCTTCCGTTCTCTCCGTTTACTGGCTTAACACCGAGCTAGCATATGTTCGGTAACTGTTCTGCTCGTTTAAGGGAAATCGATGATGTATCTATTTGAGACAGCTATTCGTTCACTGTTTACAGAATGCGTTGCTGATTTTGTAACAGCAACAGCGAGGAGATAATTGTGACCGCTTTTTTGTAGGGAAAGGATAGTGTTTCTTTGTTCAAGCTAACAGACCAGGAATGGGCAATCTTTGTCATTGTGGGCCTCTTGGTCAATTTTGGGGGGCTTCTTGAGTCGGGTTTTAGATAAAATTGTTGATACACACATAGTCCTATCATTAAGATTAGCACATATTGACACACATAGTCTTATCATTAAGATCAGCACATATTGACACACATAACCATATTATTAAGATTAGTATAGATTTACACACCTAGTCATATCATTAAGATTAGCATATATTGACACACATAACCTTATTATTCAGATTAGTATAGATTTACACACATAGTCCTATCATTAAGATTAGCACATATTGACACACATAACCATATTATTAAGATTAGTATAGATTTACACACATAGTCCTATCATTAAGATTAGCACATATTGACACACATAACCATATTATTAAGATTAGTATAGATTTACACACATAACCATATTATTAAGATTAGTATAGATTATTTACACACATAACCATATTATTAAGATTAGTATAGATTTACACAAACAATCATATTATTATGATTGGTATAGATTTGCACATCTAATCATACAAATATATTTGTAAATACTTTACCAATGATGTTTATCTAATTCGGCACATAATACCAACATCCAGAAAACCATTACCAGGTCACTAGTAGAATTGTTTTGATCCCACTGAAATGTGTACCCCGTAGATAGTGGATTGGATTAACCACTTTGGGAGGATAGTATCTAGTTCATAGACATTTGACATCCATATCATAGACTATAAACAACAAAAACACAAATGTCCTTCCGTGACGGACGTTGACATTTCAGCTCTTGTTTGGCGTCTCATTATGTACAGATTGTATCAGCTACGACACAGCGTGATATCTATGCAAAAACATTCCAGCCTGTAACTATAATTTGTAATTACAAGATGTATACATTTTCAGCGATGTCCCATGCTATATTGTGATTTTTTTATATCTATCTTCAGTCCATTTGTGTCGTTACATGTCGTGGGGAGGTGTGACCTCCTTTGCTTCATATTTTTTTGGCTGGCGAAAAATGTGAGTTTTTTCTCTTCAATATTCTTTTTTCTATTTTTATTAGTGTCTGTGAACGAGTCAACTTTAATCCTTGTTGCGTGATAATGTTATGTAATGTTAATTGAACCGTTGTGATAACCTTATTTAAGTGTTCCCCGTACATCCACACTTATATCGAATGCTTATATCATATCAGTGTCCGTGTTATCTGTACACGCATCTCTAGACACCAGTCAGGGTTTAAAACCACAGCCTATACGTGATATTACTTTACGGTTCAACAATGCAGTGGGAATGTTCAAGCTTAGGGTTATGGGAACTGATTTCTCGCGACATTATAGGCGACCAGATATCATTTTTCGTTCCCGTATGAACACAAGCAGCCAGCACAACTGATCTCCTTGCAGGAAAAAAATCATTTGCATATATGTGCTCGTGTAGACGTTGCTTCTATGGTGCCCTATTTCCTATGATGAGGTATCTAGCCTGATATGTAACCCTACATAGTTACCTTTTACGATATACACCAAATGGTATAGTATTCATTTTCCTTAACTCATGATAAAGTGACATTTGTTGTTGTTGACCGTCAGGTTAAACAAAAATAATTTCGTAAAGTGTGTGTTTGTCGATTCACCACATGTGTTACCATGGGGGGTGTGGACGGAGAGATAGAGAAGGGGGGGGGGGTGGACGAGTTCTTTAACAAATGAAAAGAAATCAGCACGTGTATCTTTGCGAACAACAAGAAACATAACAAATTTGTTTTCACTGCCAGGGAGAACATTCAATCACTGAATTCGCTTAAAGAAAATCTAGATTGTTACTTGATCTGATTACCGGAGATACTGAAGTCATCAAGTTCAGTACTTCATAGATACATTTGCCTCGGTTTTGAAAACGACATTTCGATGTCAAAAATTGAATCGCTGCTGACATTCAGATTGCGAGAATGATTGTAGAACTTTATTTTGGGTCGCGTAAGAAACACCTGGCCGTGTCTATGTTTCCTGCGCAGTTTTAAAGTATTTTTTTTACATTATGCTGCTAGGAATTCTGTCTCTATGTAGTCAAGGGTGAGCTAAAACACCAGTCTACATTATTATACTAAATCGTGTTACATGTGTGTTTTATATATACAAATATATGTTGATTTATCTGTGTTTTTGTTCTGTTATGGAAATGTACAGTTATTGGTGTATGAGACATTGATTACAAATACTGTTTCTGTTATGGAAATGTACAGTTTTTGGTGTGTTTGTTCTGTTGTGGAAATGGACAGGGAGTAGACGCCATGGGGGGAATGGGCATGTTCAGGAGAAGAGTTTGATGCGGGGTGTTGGAGGGACACAAATAGATTTACCTTGAAATATCGTGTCAAATGTCACATTTAGTATAGAGTTGACTGCGAGGGAGTGCAGTGGGGATGTGAATGGGAAAAAGGGTGCCGGGAATTTGCTAATACTCACATAACCATCCTGGACGACGACGGATAATAACCCTAGTATGTATGTGTGTGTATATACATAAGGTTTGTTGTATATTAAAATAAAGTTAATCAATTAATCGTAAATATTTAATCATCAGTTATTCGATTATATTCGTAGAAAAATGAAAAACGTGACCTATATTGTTTCATCTTTCTATTCTACAAATCAGCAAGCATTTTCATAATAATAATACATTATTTGTTCACATCTGATACTTGCCGCCTATATATGTTCTTTATTATTCGTAAGTCTTTACTGTCAATAGACAGATACCTATAAATCTATTTCCATTTGTTTGACTTTGTACATTGATGTTCGTTTACAATATATTACGATTAATATCTGTGGAAAATGATGTCAACATTCTTTAGATGGTTATCGTGTTACAAAACAAAAGTTATAACGAGTTAACATTACAACAACAAAAACTGTAGATACGCTGCATAGTGTTCTTCATCTCAACCAATCACAATGACATACCTGCCGACTAACATGTTTAGCAGACAGGATCGTTTTGTTCACAATATATCCAGATGAACTAAACAGTCGTTGACGGGGTACAGACATAGCCCGTACTCATAGTAAAGTCTTTACAAAGCTACTGAGCAAGGGGAAAATGTGGTTGTTCATTTTGCATCAGATCAGAGGATTCCCTGTTTCCGGAATCTGTTTTTATACAGTCCTATACGGCTTACGTAATGCGATCCATCATTTGATGTTCCAGAATCAGTCAGCGATAATGTTAGTTTTGGTCTTCTTCACTGGTTCGAAAGCTATTTGGTGCCGCTTTCGTGTGGATTCAAATTCGTGATGTAAAAACTTCCACATTGCATCTTGATTATCTTGTAGAAAGCATTTGAGTCTCATAAAGGTGCATCTAATGCCGATGCAATCTACAAAATCGGCAAAGCATTCAAACCTTCAACTTTTCAAGCGAGATCGTCTAATTTTGCTGATTTGAATCGCAGATTTCGCAGATGTCTCATTAAAAATGGAATTGCTAGAAGACTAGAAGTGCACGATACAATCTATTCAGAAACAACAAACTCACTTCAGCAAGTTCACTTAAGGCCGACATGTACTTGTAATTATTTTTTCCCATTTAAAATTTACTAGATGTACTCAGGTGTAAAAAACAACAAAAAAAAACCAGTATGACCAGTATGATACTGTTATATTGCATCTTTCGCTTGTAACAATCTGTTTAACATAAAAAAACGTGCTGTTCCAACACGATGATACTTTTTATTGTAATTTGTGGAATTGTGAACCGTGTTCGTTACTGGTACTGATTTCAATTCTTCTTCTTCTTCTTCGTTCGTTCTCAATCTCGCGCTGCCAAACCATGAAAGGGCTTAAGTAGCAGAATGTAGTCCAGAGAACGGAATGCGTTGTGTCGTAGTTTACAGCTTGGCTGCGATATTTGCACCTTTCGGTCCAACACATCCGACTTCAGCAAGCATTTTTTTAGTACCGGGTTAGCATTCCCTCTTCGATCCCTTCTCCTTAGCCAGTCTGCTCTGCTGCAGCCTGTTATCCAGGATCACCGCGTGGAGGTGTAGAAGGGTCTTGGCCGCTATGGTTCGCTGGACCTGACGCTAGCAGTCAGCTATGGATCGCTGACCTCTGCAGCTCATGTGCTGCTCAGCATCTTGATCCCATTTCAATTCAAATGTGCGGACCAAACTGAGTTTGACATGTCTAATGACAGACGCGCAAGCCGTACTTCAGAAAGTACAGAAGAGATGGAGTTGATAGCTGCTGTTGAGGCCTCCAACCTTCAGGCGTTGACCTGGATCTACTGTCCTGCTCATGTCGGGGTTCAGGGCAATGGAAGTTCTGACATCTTGGCTTCACAAGCTCCCATCTTGGCCACATTAGTGATGGATAGAAGTGACTATTTGAAATAAATCAATGACCGCTTGCTGGATGAGGACACTGCAATAGCTGAAGCAGCAATCTACAGACTGCAAAGTTTCGACATTAAACGAGGTTCGAGATGAGTGGGGCGCATGAGGGGACGGCGCAGGAGAGTGTACAACCAGCGAGCTACAGGGACCATCAGCATCTATATGTTACGCCATTTGATGAGAGAGCCAGAGCACCCATAGGTATGCCCGGAGTGCAGTGACGTCATTTCTTAGAAACAGAAACGACATTTTATCTAGAAGAGGCGACACGTCAGCTTAACTTGGTCAATGCTTAACTGAATAGAGTGTGCCGTACATGACAGCTGACTGTATACTGTTCACACAATTGCAGCAACCGTTTCTCATGCATTGTCTGTCACATACATCGGGTTTTGCCTGAAATATTCCAGATTAAACAAAATTCATTATTCAGATCAAACACATGTACATCATTGTGTCGCTCAGTAACGTGTACACAATCCAATTTTACAGATCGCAACTCCCACTCTGAATCAATCCAATGTTACAGATCGCAACTCCCACTCTGAATCAATCCAATATTACAGATCGCAACTCCCACTCTGAATCAATCCAATGTTACAGATCGCAACTCCCACTCTGAATCAATCCAATATTACAGATCGCAACTCCCACTCTGAATCAATCCAATGTTACAGATCGAAACTCCCACTCTGAATAAATCCAATGTTACAGATCGCAACTCCCACTCTTCATCAATCCAATGTTACAGATCGCAACTCCCACTCTGAATAAATCCAATGTTACAGATCGCAACTCCCACTCTTTATAAATCCAATGTTACAGATCGCAACTCCCACTTTTCATCAATCCAATGTTACAGATCGCAACTCTCATTCTGAATCAATCCAATGTTACAGATCGCAAGCCCCACTCTGAATAAATCCAATGTTACAGATCGCAACTCCCACTTTTCATCAATCCAATGTTACAGATCGCAACTCCCACTTTTCATCAATCCAATGTTACAGAGCGCAACTCCCACTTTTCATCAATCCAATGTTACAGATCGCAACTCTCATTCTGAATCAATCCAATGTTACAGATCGCAAGCCCCACTCTGAATAAATCCAATGTTACAGATCGCAACTCCCACTTTTCATCAATCCAATGTTACAGATCGCAACTCCCACTTTTCATCAATCCAATGTTACAGATCGCAACTCCCACTTTTCATCAATCCAATGTTACAGATCGCAACTCTCATTCTGAATCAATCCAATGTTACAGATCGCAAGCCCCACTCTGAATAAATCCAATGTTACAGATCGCAACCCCCACTCTTCGTCAATCCAATGTTACAGATCGCAACCCCCACTTTTTGTTTTTGTTTTTTGAATCATTCCAATGACCAGTAATACCCAGGTATGACGGATTGTTTATCGACGTCCAAAAATGATAAGTTAGCGCCAAACTCCTCCAATTCTCCACATCATTATTCTGTTCACGCATAAATTCGTCGTACATTCTTACTAATATGCTGACGATCGCTCGATAGCCCGGTAAGGTAAAGTTTTTTGTTGTGAAAGGCTGCACGCAGTACTTTCTGTAGACCAGGATTTTCAACTATAGCTACTGAACGTCCTGAGCTGTCAATCAATTAGATATAGTTATCTTTAAATCTTTGTAAACTTTGTCACTCACCGATTTGTTCGTCTGACATAAATACAATTCGCCATTGAAATACTCCTTTTTCTAGCACGTTTCTTCTTTTAATTAGCAAGCACATGTTGATATTGTAGTGGATGTGTGTGCTGAAGCGATTTAGTTGAGCCACAATACGATAATTGCGTGTTACAGTTAATTTTTAATCCGTTCGCTTAATTTCAGATGCAAAGGCTGCAGTTGGTCTTCATCTGCCATTTTAATACCGGAAATTAAAAAAGTAAAACAATTAATCGAATAAAACAAAATTAATCGATCAAGCCTTTCTAACAATTGTATGAACATTCATCAACATCAAGTGCCCTGTCGGTTGACGTTGGTGATCAGGAACCTCACTTTCCTCTTATCGCTTATGCCGGTTATCAGTTCCGCCTTAATCGCCTAACCTACCGTGCCTGCGTATCTTATTATAACAATGAAGGGAATTTAAATCGTAAAAAATCGAAGCCTTAATATATATTTGTATATAGTTACTCAGCAATAGGAAAAGATACGATAGGGATATTTCGTATATTTTATTTACCTACATACATATATTCTAACCAAGTTTTCCTTTTCAAACGGTTAACTTCTTCAACCTCATTGTACGACTGAACATTTGTCAATTTTTTTGTCTGTCTGCTTCTTGTGGTTTTGTGCCACTTTGGCTGCTCCAAATTTGTGCAAGGGCTGTCAGATAATATTCTAATTGGTAACTCCATTTATATAGATAGAGGCTTTTAAATATGCAGATCTGTCCAGGTCTCAATCTTCTTGGTGCTTAGATTAACAGGCTAAATGAGGCTATTAGTGAGCCAAGCTGCAATCATTTCCACTTAGAGATTTAGTGTTTATATTCGAACATGCAATTGCTCTTAAAACCCAAGCTATTAGCAACACGGAATTTGCATTTTCGATTCCCTCGTTGACCAGGTGAAAGTGGCATTTGTCGGCAAAATACCTTGTATGTTTTGTACCTGAAAAAAAAAAGAATTGTAATTTCAGACTTCATCAAACATTTTCTTTTACAATATTTGTTCTCCTTATCTGTCGCCGGATTCGTTTGTTCACACTTTTCACTTCTTGGCTGAGCTATTATAAACTGGGTTCTTCCATTTCTGAGCGGGCCCGGGGGGAGGGGTGTGGGTGTGTGTTAAATTGAGCCCAAGCGTAGTTTGTAATCGCAATATACCGGGTTCGAAATCACTTCGTGTCCAGTTTTACTGACCATGTCGAGGATTTGTCTTGGTATAACCACTTCTCCACGTACATCAATGTGCTGCAAAACTGCCATAGTAGATCAAATTACAAACACATACACAGGCGCATTTATACACTGGTCAATACGTCCACATTACAAACAGATGCACTCTGGTTAATACGCCCTAATATCGCCCAAAATACTACGGTCTGGGGTATAAAGGACGTGTCTTCGACAGTAGAATCCAGAAATGTGAACCTTTCATCACACATCAAAACCACATATCTGTTGGTTTTAAAAATTCATTTTCGGCTCATCATCTATTTTGTGGTTGATCTTCTCTTCTAGTCGGTTCTAATCACTCTGTCTGTCCTAGACCAAGTGCTCTCTAGTGCTGACACAGAATGTGAGTGAGAGAATGCTAGACATGTGTTGAGACGCTATAACTGTCAAAGTCTGTGCAATATTTGAAGCTCTCTAACACGTCGGTGTCAAAGTCCGTGCAACATTTCAAGCTATCTAACACGTCGGTGTCAAAATCCGTGCAACATTTCAAGCTATCTAACACGTCGGTATCAAAGTCCGTGCAACATTTCAACCTATCTAACACGTCAGTATCAAACATGACACCTCTATCTCTGAAGAATGTGAAATAAAAAGTGATTATTGTGAGTTCATTACGTTGTAGGTCAGCACACACGTTTGTGTTCTCTAAGTATTTTCCTTATTTCAATATTAGAGAGTTTGTCGTCGTTTGCGTTCGGACAAAATTAACTTCTCCTGTATAAGTCATGTTATCCTGTACTCTCATAAGTGTTTATTAGCACACTTGCATGCCCCCACACACACACACACACACGCACACACATACACACACATACATACATGCATACATACATATATACATACATATATACATATACGTATACTTCTTTTTATCATTAATCAGTTAGTATGAGTGATTAGTTCTTGGGTGTTCTTGTGTGTTCTAGATAAAAGAAACACCAAGCTACTTTTCTTCGTTGTCTAGAGATGTAATGATAATTGAGGGTCCATGGCTTTACTCGCCCCCCCCCCCCACCCCGGGCTCTTTCACGACCCCAGGGTTGATGGGGGAGGTGGGGGGGGGGGGGTTACAATTGTGATTGCTGTCTTAAGCAACTGAGGAGCTCTGGCGTGCTTATCATCTTCAAAATATAGTCAAGAGGGTCCTGTTTTCGTCAGTTCCACAATGGTTAAGCCTTGCAATAGGGTATGGGGCACGTTTCTCTCAATGCAATGCCGAGTAAGGCACATTCAAAGCAGTGCAGTACTGAGTTAAATACAATCGTACATACACACACAACAATACCCATACTGACTCACACTATAAACACGCAAACACTCACATAATAAGTGCATTCCATAACCTACTAACATAAATTGACACGTGTCAACCTTAAATCTGAAGTATTACAATGAAATGCGCGTTAAGCGGACGCGTTTGCTATATCACATGGTAGTAATGTTTGTATTTTTCTCTTACCATTTTCAAACGCATTCTGTATTTGCAACACAGTCATCAAGGTATACCACTGTCCAGTATATGTTCCGATAGCAAGGGTAGTTTGTCAGGGCAACACCATATTCCCAAAGCTATTTACAACGGCTCTCGAAGCGATTTCCCCCAAAATACATTGGATCAACAGAGGTGTAAATATAGATGGCGAGTAGTGCACCCATAAACGATTTGCAGACATCGCGCTCATCACTCGTACGATTAAGGAAGCAAAATATCCTTGAACGACCAAAATTAGGTAAGCAGAGCACTTGGTCTAAAGCTAAATACAAGTAAAACATAAAGCCTCCCACACTCTTACTGCCCAAAGCAAGACATCACGCTAGGAGAGGAAACCATCAAGGATGTCAACTCCTATATCTACCTAAGCTAAGAGATCAATGCCAAGCACAAAACGACATCTCTAGACGACGAAACGCAGCTTGCTTTTTCTCGAACTCCATTAAGTCAATAACCAAAGAGATGAAAGACACCATGACAAGAGTACACACTTTCTATTCCCTGGTCATTCCAACATTTGTAAACGAGAAGTGTTGAACTTGATGAGAAGATCAAAGTCATTCAGAGAGCAATCAAATGGCGCATATGGCCTTTAGAACAACGTTTTGGGGGCCATATGCATATACACGTCTACGGGAACGCCCACCTATGTGATGACGAGATGGACTGACTGAAGACCTAGGCCCGCATTGGTACAGGGTTGCAAACGATCGGGACGCATCCATAATACTGTTGGCTTCCTCTGGTGAATGTGATATGTTATTACATTGTCTTTACACATCATTATTTCCGAGCAACTGCAATCTGATATTTTAATTGCCGACCTGGTTTAATATTGTCTAATTGACTCCGATGGGGAGAATACAGTTACCGACTGATAAGATCCCCACGGTTGTCCTCCTGCATTTTAGGACCCGGTCTCCATTTTCCTTCCTGTCAGAACGATCTCAAACGTTTCATGCCTTTCCATTTTCATTTACTATGACTATCTCATCAACAGATTCTACGTTGTTTAGGTTAAACCATCCATCATTGGAGACCGAATAGGCAGCACAGTGACAGAAGTTAGCGACTAATAGCTGGATACTTACACCATATCTGACCAAAAACCATATTTCGCTTTCAAGTGGCGGTCCCGGAAAGAGGCTTTAATTGTACAATCTGGTTAAGAGAGTAGGGATCGTAGCGGGACGGCAAACTTGGTATCCACACAAAAAAATTCCGATGAAACCAGATGTGTCAGAAAGGCACATATATTGCAGCCTCGCTGTAAACTACGACATAACGTCACAACGTTCTTATTAGAACGAACCACGAAGAAGAATATAAAAAAGAAGAAGAAGAAGAAGGAGAAGATGAACCCATCTTTGATTATCAACATACTCTATCCTTTGGAAATCTATTTTGTTTATTATTATTATTATTATTGGGGAGGAAAACTAACGTCTGGTCAGGTAAAATATTCTGATATGACATGTTAGTCAAGGTCAGGCTAAACATACTGGTCAAGACATTCACCTCGGATTCCTAGTAGCCCTCCCTGGAAACAGGCTGTTTTCATGCCAGTCTGGCTAACTAGGTGAGAGATCAACGTGATCACCGTAGTAGTGAGGGACACGCAGATGAAGCCACGCATAGCAGAACCACTTGGAGAACCCCAGTCCACCTTCATCAGCATGCTTGGGATGTGAGGAAAGCTACTGCAACCCGCCACTTAACGTTCTTTTCAGGACGCACAAAAGAGTAAAGTACTCATTGCGGCCATTCGCAAACAACAACAATTATTATTATGATTATCTACGTCATATGGTACCCGTGAAGCAATAAGCAAACAGTAACATGCTTGCCTGATCTCGTCTTGAAAAGCAACAATACACATTTTCGTTTTCGATTTTGTTTGTTTGTGTGTGAGTTTTGCCTGTCTATGGGCAGGTCAGGTTTCTTTCGATCTTGGATGTTAATACCTTATTGGTTATATTAAGACCGGGTTCCCTCTTCTAGATCTGTGACTATACCCCACTACATGTTGTTGATTGGGCCTAAGTTCTTGTTTTAGCTCCAGGAAGGACCTTTAACTGTGTAGTTTATTCTTGCTGCTTGCTAATCTTTGGGGAGTTAGGACAGAAGTTCTAGGGTTAGTGGATAGAAGACAAATGAGACAGAATATTAAAGTGATTAATTGAGAATATAAACTGGTTTGCAAAGTTGAATATAAAGGAAGGAGCCAAATATTGTGTATGTGTTCATACACATCTAGTGAGAGCAACGTTCACTTTAAACTTAGAAATCTAATACATCAGTGAAAGACTAATAAGCATATAATCAATTGAAGGTAAAAACACAACACCTCTGATCCAGTCTATGCTCGTTAATAACAGCAAGATGAAGACAGGGAATAATTCTTTGAGTGATGTTCACTTGCTATCAATAGGGTCAATGAAAAAGATTATCTGATCATAAAGTGTGACATTAATGGAAGAATATACAAAAGAGAACACTGCTTAGAAAGAAAAAGTGACACCTCATTTGAGCAGAATAATTGCAAACAGTGTATACTTTTACTAGCATTTACTAAACATGGGATATTTATAACAAACGGCATGTTCTAATAGTGATAAAAGTCTTATAAAAACCTGATACAGGTATAACATCATCATTTGATTACCTATTGACAAGAAACAGGCAAAATAATATCAAGTACGATATTCCACAGTAATCTCATCATATGTATTGATAATGATCATCGGCCATTAGAAATGACATAAACAACCTAACTGAAGACGTCAGAAAAAAATAACAAGTCAATAATCGTCACAAATCTAAGCAAATTTGAAGAGGATGCTATTTACAAAAATAAGCCACGACATGATAAAGACTTTGGACCCATTCAATATATCAAATGAAGAAATAAACAGTGAATAGACCATCTTTAAAAAAAAGCCATAACGGATACTCTGAAAAAAAAAAAATTACGCTAAAGCGATAGCCGAAAACAAAGAGCTTGGTGTAATGCTGAGGTTATACAATCCTTACAAACTTGAAGATGCAAAAAAATTATATTTCTTATCAAATAGCAAAACTAAACGAATAATCAAAACCGTTTAAAAAGAATTATGGACAAAAATACGGGGAACAATTAATATCAATGTGCAAAAATCTCCCAACAGATTATTATAAAAGTATCAAAGCAATAAGGTTGGGAGATGAGACCTTCAAATCTACTTTATTCATTAATGACAACAACGTGTCTCTAACGTTTAACAAGCGCGTAAACCAGCAGCGATGGAAAGAGTACTTCTAAAAACTTGAATCAATGTTTTTCCCCCGAAACAAGAGCCATCTGGAAACTGATATATTGATTCAAACAACAGAAAAAGCTATGAAGATCAGCCCAAGAAATCGGTTATGGATGGCATGATAACTGAAGCATTTCAAACTTGCATGAAGACAAAACTGAAGTGACCAAAGATAATCTTTACAAAAGAATTGGGCGAAGAAAGAGTACAAAGCAATTGGGAACAAGTTTCAATAATTCCAATATGAAAAAAAATAATGCAGTACAATTCGGTTATCTCATGAGAATGCTACCTGTACAACTATCAATGCACGCTTGCAACACGCGCAGATCTGGTTACAATTCACAAGGAAGACTACATAGCAGACGCATAGATGACATAACAAAAGTCCCCCAACACGGGCTTGCAACAGACGCAGCACACTTGAACCAAAACAGGCAACATAGGCTTCCCGCGAAGCTTAGCGGCACAGGTAGACGGACAAGCAAATATATGTACATACATGTATATACATACACTATTTGCTGGAGCACTATACTATTTACTTAGCTCGAATGTCACAGGGCCGCTATCAAATGCAAGTGAAATTGGAAAAACTAGACGAAGGGTCTCAGAAATGAATTCACAAACTAAGCCTTTAAGTATAAATGGATTCACAAACTAAGCCTTTAAGTATCAATACTCTTAACTACATTCGTATGAGGTGGGAGAGTGGGGGGTATGTGTGGATACTACGCTCCAGGAAGCAAACTCATAGTTACGGTAGGAAGTACAGAGCGTAGTAGTAGAATAAGATTACAGAGAGCCAGAAGAAGAGGGCGGGGGTTCCATTGCTAAAGCAAATTTATGGACTTGAAAAAAATCAAGTTTGACACAGAGATCGGGATTTGGAACTCTTAATGTGCTGCTCTATGGGTCGGCGACTTGGAGGTCAACAAAGACACTAACAAAAAGGGTGCAACCTTTCTTAAAACAGATGTCTACACATAATATTGGGGTGGACAAGGAACGTTATGGTAGCTAATGTGGAGCTGTGGCCCAGGACTGGGTAGCTGTCAGTAGAGCAGAAGATAAAAAGAAGGAGTTGGCGATAGAGAGGACATACTTTGGGGACAGAGAAGAATGACATTGCAAGACAGTCGCTGTTCTTGAATCGGTAAGGTAAGAGCCACAAAAGGCTCCCAAAACATACTTTGTGAAGAGAGCTAAGGGGGTGGGGAGGGGGGCAGACATGGCAGATGTTGAAAAAGAGAGCGACAGACAGACATACTTGACGTGTGTTAGTGGAAAATCTTTGCTCCACGGGGATGAATGTTTGATTGATTTACTGAAATCCTGCGCCAAAGTATTTTTATTTTCTTGCTGCAGTTGTTTCTGTAATATTTAGTTTGACAACATGCGTCTTAATAAAATACACTGGGCTTATTCTCACCTCCCCAATAAGGCTCCAACTCTTGTCACTTTGATCATAGACGTGCAGTTTCCAATAAAATAACCATGCTTTTAGTTGTTGTTGTTGTTGTTAATAAACTGCGTCTGTCGAGCTGTTCGCTCTTTTCGCAGTCAATATTGAGTTGAAGAGTTTGCAGCTAGTGAGTGTAGCTGTATAGCGTATTAGTGACTGTTGGGGTGCCAGGTAATAACTTTACTTTGTTTGTGGCGAGTCCTGGGCAAGCGAGCAGCACATGTTTCACTGTCTCATATGGATGGGTGCAGTTGTGGCAGCTAGGTTTGTCTACAGGGTTAAATCTTATGTGTTCTGTCCTAAGGTGGAAGCTTATTCTCTGCTCCCAGTGTTGCAGTCTGTTGATGTCATTTTTGTTTGGGTGTGTCATTTCTGTATATATGGCACGCCGGTAAACCCTTCCGCTCCTCGTTTCGACCATTCCTTGCTTTGAAGTATTTGCTTTGCTGTCTGCATGTGTGTTTATTTGAACCAAGCTTGCTCCTAGTTTTGCTAGTCTGTCTGCTTTCTCATTGTTTGCTATGTCTGTATGTCCTGTAATCTACTTGATAGTGACTGATCTTATGTATTGTTTGAATCTTATCAATTCCTTCAGCCAGTTTTTTGTCTAGTACTTCTAGCACTATTCTTGAATCAGTGAATCCTAACTACAATATCGGATGGATTTTGTTGTTTGTGCTGGAATTTCTTCAGTATTAACTGAATGATGATATTTAGTACTGACATTTCTGTTTGGTGGTTTACAGAATTCCTCTCATGCTTCACATAGTTCAAATGTAAAGTCATTTGGGTATTTGTTTAAAGCTCAAAATTCGGCGTTTATAGTCGCCTTGAAAGCAGATACCTCTCCATATGCAAGCTCCATTGCGTTAGAGTAGCTCTATTGTCTCCAAGGTTACTGTCTAGTATTATTTGGTTGGTTTCTCTTGCCATTGTACTTTCCAAAAGCAGGGTTCTGGCAATGCTTGGATTTAACTATTTCATTAGTTAAAGGATTAGTAATGTTGGTGTTATTTCCTGTATTCGTGACATATTATTTTGTTCTGCTAAAGTTATTTCTACTTGGAAAAGAATGTTCTGTTTTAATCTCTAAACTGGTTTCCAATTTTCGACCAACTGTCTATTTGGGTGTTCTTCTATATCGACCTGTAGCATCAACTACTGCACGTTTACGACTTAGGTCAATTTGTTTTATGTTGGCATCAATTTCGCCGTCAGCTGTTGGTGTGGTTCTCCTGTTTCCGCATTTAAACTGGAGAGCTTGATTTTGGATGTGATCCAATTTCTTGGGAGCTGTTAGACTCATTGCTATTTTCAGTGAAAGATTGTAGTTCATAACTTATCTGGCATAATCCAGGTACAGCTGCCTTAGATTTCCTTTTTGCTACCCAAGTGGATCTTGCAACGTGTTTTACCAAATTCAGACGTCTGCTGGCCTATCTATCTGTGTGTGGGGAGAACGGTTGAGCAGCAGTTGGAAAAGGGGAGAAGGGGGGAGTGATTTATGTAAGTGAGGCTTCGATGGTTCAGCTCAAATCCTTGGGGTAATCCCTCTTCTAGTGTTCTTTTTATTGATCTACCATCTATTGATGTCTGTTTTGTTCTTTTTTCAAGAAGGCTATAATGAAGAGGAACATATTTTGCCTTTATGCCAGTTATTGTCATCTTTATTAAATAGTCGTTGCCCTTTAACTGTGTCGTATGCTTGCTGTAGATCTAAGAATGTTGCTGTTGTGCGTCTGTCGTCTTAGAAGCCGTCTAAATTTGTTCCCAAAAAGACAGGTCAGTTTTATCCTACTAATGACAGGGCGTTGCTACGGTAATCCTGCTCAAATCCGAGAGAAGCCGCAGACATTTTGGTTCACGTACCAGGCTGATAAGCCAATGGCGCGAGGCTATCTTGTGAGGGATTACGGCCGAACGCCTGTAAGCCGGAATCCCGCCCAAAATCTCAGCACCACTGCAATGGGAGGCTCCGACAGGGTTGGGATCTGGGGCTCGCGCTCCAGCCCTATCCGGTAGAGCCGCAGAAAGAGGTCTCTGCCGCCCGCCGATCAAAGCGGGCGGATAGCTGCCTGATATTCACCCTATACGGCGATGGGGTGCGAAACCACCAACATAAGACTTAGTTCTTGGTCGGGGTGTCGAAAACAGTAGAGCAGCCACCTCACTGTGAACTGTCGAGACTCAACCAATGACCATGAGATTTGTCCGCACACTAGGCGAACAACATCTCCGTGA
Source organism: Ariolimax columbianus (assembly GCA_036924085.1). NCBI lineage: Eukaryota > Metazoa > Mollusca > Gastropoda > Stylommatophora > Arionidae > Ariolimax > Ariolimax columbianus. The sequence goes on from JAVGWX010000001.1 coordinate 39,194,757, forward strand.
CATTACCAGGCTTGTCCACTGGTTAAATGCACTTCTGCCTCGATCTCTACCCCTGTACGCTATCAGCCATACCAATGGACACAGAAGAGATGCAGACTAGTGGACATTGCACATCTGCCCTATTGTGTCAACCTCCCAGGTGGCGAGGAATGCTAGGCGTACCATCACTGAAGATGTGCCGAGAAAATAAAGGGAGCAAAGAGGTACCCCGCCCGCATGCACATGATACGTTTCTGGCAGGACGTGACGATCCTGGGATACAGACACACTGGACTGCCTCTCTTCCGGGCTAGTACAAACCAGTACATAGTCTATATCACATATCATATCTCATATATCATTGCCGCATCCTATAGACACGAGTAGTGAAGACTCGTCAGTCCTGTAAGACAACTTCCATAAGAGAGACAACTCTGATCACAAACAACTGCTGCCTTGCAGATAGGCTGGGGACAGCCAAAGGCTTAGGAGGGCATCCCTACAGAAACGCCTGTTGAAATCGGATGCACTGGTCCACAAGCCTAACAAAACAGTGCAACGTAAATCGCAGTATGATGACAGTACACCCGATCAGAAAAACGTATGGCGCTCATCCTGCGGAGTCCCGCCAGGCAGTGAGAGTGCCGGGCCTCATGCCTCGAAGGGGCCCACCCTTGACTACTGGTGGTCATCCACCCATGTGTTGTGGAATCAAGGCACATGGCTATGGGGCAATTTCTATTGACCAAAAACTCAAGACCCTCAAAATACTACAGTGGAATGCGGAGGGAGTCATTAACAAAAAGCTTTCCCTAACACATCACCTGCATGAAGGTAAGATTGACGTGGCATGTATCCAGGAAACGCACCTCAACAAAAATTATAAATTCTCAATCAGAGGATACCAGACCTTCCGTCTCGATAGAGAAGGTCACAAAGGAGGGGTCCTGATACTGACCCGAAACTGCATACCGAGTAGCGCGGTACCTGTCAATCACACCGGACAAGCAAAAATTGTAGGAGTTGACATAATGGCTCAAGAGAAGAAGCTCCGCATTTTCAATCTGTACGGACCAAATAAAGATCTATCGCTCTCGAGTATGGAGGTCAGAGACTCCAACTGCATAGTAGTTTCAGACTTCAACAGCCACTCGGAGAGATGGGGATACTCTGACACAGACAGCAGAGATGACGAAGTGGAAGATTGGGAGATAGATACAAATCTCTCCCTAATCAATAGGCCGGAGGAAAGCCCTAGTTTCTATTCTAGAACATGGCGTACCACCTGGACTCCAGATTTGGCCTTCTCCACACAGGACATACACCATAAAATAGACTGCCAGGTGCTAAACCAACTGGCAGGTAGCGACCACAGGCCGATCAGGCTAGACATTGATATGGAAGTTGGCCCACAGGAAACAAAACCGCTCCCACGTTGGAATTACAAACGAGCCGACTAGGACAGATTTGCAATCCTGACAGATGGGCTGTGTGAAACCATCAACACACGAAACAACAAAATGAAGCCCATGGTGGAAAGCCTAAGCAAGGCAATAATGCAAGCCGCCACTGAAACCATCCCAAGAGGATGGTTACTGTCTGACTGCGTACGAAGAAGAAGAAGAAGAAGAAGAAGAAGAAGTTCCCAAAAAATGTAAAGGTTCGTCAGTTCTGCAGGTTTTTCTGTAACCTGTCTGTTATCAATTTTTCGGTTTTGTTTCAAGTTACCAGTACAGTCTGTGGTTCACCATTCTTTCAGCAGTTTTACGAGTTGCCTGATCAGGGAGACTGGTCCTTCATTTCTTGGGTCATCAACTGGCTTTTGATTCTTACAAATTGTTGATTTTATTTTTTTTATTGGGATGGTTTCCTGGAGTATTGCAATGTAGACTCTGTTGTCATGTAGGATTTTCAGAAGCTCTTTTTTATATTCAGTGCTTCAAATGTTTAGTTGTATTATGTTTATGCTGCCAGAGGTATACTCCTCTCCAGAAGCCTTCGGTGTAACTGCTTCTCGCCGACCGTGTATAGCGAGGCGACGTCCGAGCACATTAGAAGAAAGATTATTCCTAAGGTTTTATGGTGGATTGTCGGTCTGTCCGCAACATAGCGAGTGGGAGTCCGTTCAGACATTCCATTTTGTTTCGGTATGCGGGTTCGGAAGGTCTATGGGCCTAAGACTCATTAGAGTGGAAGAGAGTTTCATTTAGTGCAGTCCTCACCATCCATGGCCGCTCTCCAAATATGCAAGCCTAAATCATTGTGGTCTGATTCTGGACTCTCCCAAGTAATCGTCACCTCAAGCACACAGTCAATCCCATCTCTGCTCTCAAACTATCCAACCTTTTCTTGATCTTCCTTCCTAACTTGTCAAGCATATGTATGTTCAGAGTCCAGGCTGCAATACTAAGTATTTAATTCCGATCCCATAACTACCTGCTAATGAGTAAGTGGTTATGGGATCAGAACTGCCACCGAAAACTTACGGACTTCATCCGCCCAGGGTAGGCAGGTTTTAAGGCGCCATAGACTACATCCTCGCCTCTTCTTCCGTTAGTAATGACAACATTTTCAACCCAAACTTTTAGTGAAACTTTCACATTTCTGACACGAGATTATTCACAAACTTACATATTTAAAGCTGAAATACTGTTTTCAAACTTACACATTTAAAGCTGAAATACTGTTTTCAAACTTACACATTTAAAGCTGAAATACTGTTTTCTAACTTTCACATTTAAAGCTGAAATAATGTTTTCAAGTACTACGATTTAATATTATATTTTTGGTGAATCAACCTTTGAACCGATTGCTCTATATCAACCACACATAAACACAATTAAAAGTGTGCATTCTCCTAAAAAAGGCCTCCAACGAACTCTGCTACATTTGAAAGGCAAAACAGATAATGTTACAGACGCACACACACACACACACACACACACATACATGCATACGTACCTATATACAAACACACACATACAAACACACACATACATTGGCACACATTCTCGCCGAAGGATTTTTTAAATAGGCAGAGGAACACCTTGAGAATAGAGAGATTTCCAAGCACAGCAGGATAAGCGCCATTTTTCCTGCGCGCTGTGCCCGATCATTAGGAGACCTTTAACCTGGCGCGCCACATAAGCTAACTGTGTGTGTCTTGAAGCGTGACTGACTAGGAGCGATACTTTCGTGTTCCTTGAAGTTAGTGGCATTACTTAGTCCAACATAGTAGCACCAGGTGAATCACATTCTTCCTCTTTGGTGTTCGTCCTGAAAAGGACTTTGTGGTGTTGTGTCGTAGTTTACAGCCAGGCTGCGATATCTGCGCCTTTCGGCCCGATATATCCGATTTGAGCTGGTTTTTACAATACCCAGTTTGCCTTTCCACTGCTATCCATATCCCTTGGCCAGACTAATGAGGCCAGTTTACAAGACTGCCACATGGAGGCTGTGGTCAGCTGTGGTTTTCTGACCTTGATGCAAACAGCCATCTTTGAGTCGCTGGCTGCTGTCAGCTCTTTTACAGCTGCATCCTTGAGCCCGACCCACATTCAGGAATATAGAATGTGACACCTGAATACACCAGATGTTGTCTTTAGACTAGAAATGAAACCGGACTAAACTCCACCAAGTGAACATCGTACGATGCGCATGATGACGTCAGTTCTAATGGATACAGCACTTATCAACCGTCAAGTTTGCAACATTTCATTATCCTTCTACTCATAGTTTCCTAAGCAGACCTTTGAAAACATGGCGGGTGTGATACGGAATCCTTCCAGAGTTGTTCAGCGAACAGTCATTCTTCTTCTTCTTCTTCTTCTTCTTCTTCTTCTTCTTCTTCTTCTTCTTCTTCTTCTTCTTCTTCTTCTTCTTCTTCTTCTTCTTCTTCACCTTCTTCTTCTTCTTCTTCGTACACTGTCAAACGTCAACCTGTATTTTTTCGAATAAAGCAGCGGTCATCCTGAGGCTGTCGGCACTGCCATAGAGCTTGCCTAATGTTGGCACTGGTGATGGCCACATGTGCTTTCTCTGGTCCTCGTATATGGGACAGTTTTGCAGCAGATGTTCAGCGATAATTTTCCCTGTACCACAAGTACATTCGTCAGTGCCACCTATCTTCAGTTTATTGAACAGGTGGTACCTCAATCTGTTGTGGCCTGTGCGGAGTCTGAAAACCACGACCTGCTCTCTTCTGTTCAACTGGTAATAGGCATCATTTTTTGTGTTGCCAGTATGTTCTGTTTCCCATTTGGCCATGTATCTGGCCCTAATAAGCCTTTTGGACTCTTCGTAGGTCCCACTAGAATCTGGTTGTGGTAGTCTTGCACGTTCTTTTGCCAGTCCGCCTGCCTCCTCGTTGCCTTGGATGTTACAGTGGGATGGAACCCACTGTACCACTACTCTTTTTGGTGCGGACTGCTGGCATAGTTGACAGAGTACTGCTCTTAAATCATTAAGTTCAGTATTTTTCTGGCTTCTTAGTGCTGCGACTACGGCCAGGGCATCTGTAAACAGGACTATCTGGCTTTCATTGCTTTCGCTTGTCAGCATTGCTTCTACCGCAGCCCTCAGTGCCTCTGCCTCTGCTCTGAAATTGCTTGAGAAATTTCCAGTTGCCACAGACAGTGTTGTTTTTCTACCATTTGGTAGGCTCAAGAATACACCTGCCCCTCCGTTATGTGTTGTGTTTGTTACAGAACCGTCGGTGTATCCATGGGTCCATTCCATGCTTAGGTAGTTTTCCGTTATGTACCTCATGATTATGTCTGTTCTTTCTTTTTCAGTCTGGCTGTTCTTGTTTCCAATACCTGGTATATTTTCTACCACTTCTGGAATGATATGCTGCTTCCAGGTGGGTTCGCGTACAGTAGGGATGGGCTTTGGTATTGTTACAGTGTTCATAGGGTCTTCGCTCATCTTTGCTTTGGCTATTTCTGCAAAGTTTCTCCTCTTTAGTTTCCCATTTCCAAATCTATTTAGTCTCTGGTGCATTGGATGGTCTGTCAGTCTTCTTAGTTTCTCTGCTTGCTGATGGGCTCTGCAGTCTCTTCTGTCAGTCATGGGTTGCAGTTTTGTAATCTTTTCAAGCTCTACAATTGGCGTTGACTTCATGCCTCCTGTTATAACTCTCATGGCTTGGTTTTGAAGTTTGCTAATTTTATCAAAGTTCGCATTTGCTGCTGTTGTCCATGCCGCAATGTCATACTCGAGAACTGGTCTCACTCTTCCAGTGTACAGTTTCTTTAGTATTCTTTCGTCTGCTCCCCAGCTTGGGCCAGCAAGTTTCCTCATGTTTGCCATTCTTTGTCTGGCTCTCATTCGGTTTCTCTCGATCTGACTTTTCCATGTCATGCGCCGATCAAATGTGACTCCCAAGTAGTTTGGGTTGTCGTTTGGCCGCAGGTATTTGCCGTTAATACTTATTTTGGTGTTCTGGGGTTTATTTGAAAGCGAGAATATCGTACATGTTGTTTTTTCCTCGTTTATTTTGACCAGCCATGAGTTCGCCCACTCCTCCAACGATGTTAGGGCCTGCTGCATCCGATTTCTTGCTATGGTGAGATTTTTTTAAGAGGTCCACATAGCCAATTCGTCTGCAAACATGGAGCTGTGAACTCTTCTTGGTATATTCTCTGTGATGTTGTTTATATACACCAGGAAAAGTGTGGGTGACAGTAGCCCCCCCCCCCACCCCCTTGGGGTACACCTTGCTCCAGTGTCACCTTTTTGCTCAACTGCCCTTGTACTTGAACTCTGGCTGTTCT